>CM037858.1:46978429-48178429 GCA_021292105.1 Anadara kagoshimensis
GAACAGTTACCTGTAGATAGTATTGATGAATTCATTAAAGCTTTGGGGAAACTACATTATGCAGGAGAAAGTATGAAAGTAATTCAAAAGACAGTAAAACCACAACCAGAATGGTGGGACAAGGAATGTGAAATTCTGAAAAAAGAGAAGTAATTGGCTTAATAGATTCAGAAAAAGTAACAGTGATACAGACCTGCAACTATATAAAAAACATAAACAAAAATTCAAACAAGTATGTGAATTGAAACAAGCTGAAGCAGGAGCATGTAAAGTGAATGAAATCTTGACTCTAGATAAAAAGACACAAATCAAATGTGGAGGAAAATGAAACTCTTAAACAGAGTTGGCAGCCAGTTTGGAAACATCACTGGAGAGCAATGGTTTGATTATTTCAAAATACTTTTAAATTCTAATACATTTGAAGCAGATGAAGCTTACAAAACAGAGGCTAGAGACGCTGTTGAAAAGTTTATAGTAAATAGTGACACTTTGACATCTTCAGATATATTGGATAAACCTGTAACACATGAAGAAGTACTGGTGGCAATGGCACAGATGAAAAATGGTAAAGCTCCAGGACTGGATGGTATAACTATAGAAATGCTCAAACAATCCTTTTGGCTCCTGGCTGACTATGTATTAAATTTATTTAATAAAATTTTAGAGACGGGTAGATTTCCTTATGAATGGGGCAAAGCTATTATTTGCCCCATTCATAAGAAAGGTGAGCTTAACAGCCCTGAAAACTACAGAGGAATTTCACTTCTAAATGTTATGAGTAAATTATTCACCAAAGTCTTGAATAATAGGCTAACTAGCTGGGCAGACTTGAATAATAAATGGTATGAAGAACAAGCTGGTTACAGACAGGGGTATTCCACAGTAGACAATTGCTTCGTATTACAAGCAATAGTGCAGAAGTATTTGAGTAAAAAGAAAGGAAGAGTGTATTGCCTATTCATAGATTTCTCAAAGGCATTCGACTGTGTTAGACATAATCTGCTATTATACTCTTTAATTAAGAAAGGTGTTAGTACCAAAATAATAAAAGTCCTGAAATCAATGTACTCTCAACTGACAGCATGTGTCAGAGTGACTGGGGGATTATCAGAATTTTTTAATTGCAACGTTGGCACAAGACAAGGGTGTATGTTGAGCCCTTTCCTATTTGTAATGTTTTTAAATGATCTTATAAGTCAATTAAAATGTTGTACAGGTGTATATATAGACGAAGAAGTACCAAACCTACTTCAGCTGCTCTTTGCTGATGACATTGTTAACTTCGCAGACTCTGTAATTAATCTACAGCGTCAGCTCAATATTATTAGCTCATTTTGTAATAAGTATGGAATGAAGATAAATCTAGATAAAACCAAAATAGTTGTATTTCGAAGAGGGGGTAGAGTTAAACAAATTGAGAAATGGATGTATAAAGGTAGTCACATTGAGATAGTATCAGAATATAAATATCTAGGAATGTACTTTACTAGCAAGTTGAGCTGGGAAATGTGTAAAAAATCTTTATCTCAAGCAGCTGAAAAGGCTCTTTTTACTTTACAGAAATTTGTAACTATGTACAATGTAAACATGAATGATGCATTTTATCTGTTTGACTGTATGGTGCGTCCAATTATCTTATATGGAGCTGAAATCTGGGGTTATGAACCCTCGAATTGTATTGAATCTGTCCAAAACAAATTTTGTAAAAGACTGTTACATGTCAAATCAAGTACACCTATAGTAGCAGTACTTGGTGAGACTGGAAGATTTCCTTTATTTGTATACTACTATAAAAAATGTATTAAATACTGGTTTAAAATTTTGTTTATGGAAAACCATAGATATCCAAAAAGATGTTATGAAATGTTATTTGATCTGCATCAAGCAGGTAGAACAAGTTATAATTGGGCATCTAAAATAAGTAGTTTACTAAGTAGATATGGGTTTCATTATGTTTGGTTGTTTCAAGGGGTGGGAGATTTTGATCTTTTTATTAGTTTATTTATTCAAAGAGTAAAAGATAATTATATGCAAGAATGGAATTGTAATCTGCAAAGTTATAGAAAACTTGATTTTTATAGGGAAGTTAAAACCATATTTGAACCTGAAAAATACTTGAATATATTAGATTGTAATAAATATAAGACTGCTCTGGTTAGACTCAGACTGTCAAGTCATGAATTAGAGATAGAAAAGGGCAGAGAGAGATTTTTAGAAAGAGAAGACAGGTTATGTAAATTTTGTTTAGAAATGGGTTACAAAAAAGTTGAAACGGAGAAACATTTTTTGATTGAATGTGAATTGTATTCACACATTAGAAATATATGTTTACTGGACCAATATACAAAGCGATATAGCTTACAAAGTATATTCTCTACAGATAATGAAACAATCTTGCACAATTTAGGCAAATTTTGCTATTTGTCATTTAAAAAAAGAAACAAATATGTAAATAATTAAGGATGTTTCTTTTCTTAATTTATTAATTGTTAATTATTAAGGATTATTTATATATATATATATATATATGTATAAAACACATATATTAACATTATAGACATTAATAAAGACATTAATAACATCGATACAAATCAGTAGAGTCTGGGTTATCCAAGCTCTAAATCAGAGACATGAAATGATACCATAAATTTGTCTACCTCTGCCTGTTATTGCGAAATTAAATGTATGCAAATATTTTGAATTGTACTTTTGGGCTTGAGGCCCTGTATACTTTTGTAATAAAGAATATATATGGCAGTGTTCATTCTAGAAAGGGGCTGTTGATCCTTTATTTTGCCAAATGGCACCATTGTAAAGGCCATAGTTAGATTTCAAATGCAAGTTCAAAATATTTGATAGCATTGTCATATATAAAAGCTACATTATATGAAACTTTTAAATACTTCATTACAAAAGACTTTTACATCAGCCTAAAAGACTACAAGTCACATCAAACATTAGATGTATGCAAAATCATTGATGTTATTAAACTTGTTATTAGAGGAATTTTATTAGAAATGAACCCATCTGAAAAAATCCTAGAATGAACACTCATGGTTATTACTATTTACACATAATGGAACATTTTTCAAAGAAAATGCATTATGTGTGTCTAAACCAACTTTGTAAATTGTAATAATGTGAATGTCTCATTTCATGTAAAATTAAAAAACATAACAATACTTTAATACACTAGGAATTAGATATCATCAGACATTTATGAATGTTTCATTTTATATAGAATTAAAAAAATCAACACATATCAATATCCTTAACATACTGGGAATTATATACCATTACACATTTATGAATTGAATGCTTCTCTTGATATTGAAAACCTCTTTTCACCACATGAATGCTTTTCATGCACCCTTGCCTGAAGTGTAGCATACAGGTAACAGCATAGGTGAAAATCTTACTATGTCAGAAAGTTTGCCAGTTCTCTTGTTGAGGGGTGTGATTTACCTTGAGCAGGGATTAAGCCTGAATATTTTGAGTTTGGGGCCAGCTCACTTCATAAAAGAATTTGTAACAGTACTAAATGGCTTAAATGTGTAAACATTAAGTGGCCCATACTCGAATTTAGAAGCCATTGGCTACTGGGCCCCTGCAAATCTTCAACCCTGTACCTAGTTTCCCCCCTTAATCTCATTTACCTGATTATAATTGAAATAATCTTGAATGGGATGTGTATACCAACCAATCAATTCTAAATTTAACTGATAAATCAATAAATCTGGAATAGGCCTAGTGTGTTACAATTATTTTGAATTCTTACAAACTAATAATGCCCATTTGGATACACTGTGTCATGAATTTCACTGCATTTGCATCAACTTATTTCTTAATGCTATTATCAAACTAGTTCCCATGAATTTTCCTAAAAGAAGGTGATATTTATTTATTAAAATTTTACAATTTTACAGAAATTACTGAAATTACTAAATATTTTACAGATCTGTATTTAATCATTATAATATGGAGTTAAATTTTTAACCAAGTCAAATGAAATCCACATGATTAGTATTTACTTTTCCTATTTCCTACTTCCACATAAGTCTATTTTAAATGTTATTTGTGCTATGTCAAGTTGACTTAAAACTTTTAATGAAGCAAAATAATCAACTTTTCATGTCTAAATGTACTAAAATAATAATGCCGGGGTTATTGGCATCAGAACAGAAACAAAAATTCAAATAATAAAGACCAATGTTGTGTTGACTCTGGCTAAACTAACATGGGAGATGTTTCCTCATTTGGGAAATATTTCATAAAGAAAAATCCAGTCTAACCCTCTTTAATGATGTTAGCTTATTTATCCAATGATATGTACTGAGATGACAGACAGGTCCTGTTTTATTTTGCCAGCAAAGCAAAATCAGTTGGTAATTTTCAGTAATTCTGAGTCCCTAACTAGCCCTATATCAGCAGGTTGCACTGTACACTGTAGTGGTACAGATCCCGAGTCCATATGGGTAAAATTAGAACACATGCGTATCTAATATGTTCGACAGCCATGAAGACCGATCATACATGACAAATAAGGCAAAAAAGCTTGACTATTTTGTCCAAAATACACGATGACATTTTCTGCATGGAAAAATTGTGATCGAAGCGGGACGAATGCTAATCAAATATGTCCGACTGGAAGTAGTTCCAAAAAATCGGCAGATTAGACGAGAAATGGAGTGAAAATACAATATTTTTAAGGAAAAACTTACTTTATTTCAACAAAAATATCTCCAAAGCGTCTCTCGATTATCAAATTTATACATTACATACAATAAGGAAGCTGTCTTAGCATTTTTTCTGTGTCAAATTAGCCGGAAAGGGGCGGCCCATGATCGAGAATCCGGCAATGTCATCGATTTTTTCGACATTTGAAACTGGTACGTTTTTTGTGTAAAGAAAATTATTGACAAATTATACATCAAAATAACCGTGAAAAAAAGTTCTTTCCGTTCATGTAAAAACATCTTTGGTGCATGAGGAACTGCGTACACAGAATGATATTTTTTAAAGTTTCAATTTTCAATTTTTCGCCGGTGCCTAACATTCAATTACGATTTAAATTGTTAAATTTCACCGACTTTGATAAAAATCGTCTTTAATGGCTTACTTTTGTCCCCAAAAGACGATAAAATACTACAAATAGTATTAAAAACTCGCAGTGAAATAAATATTGTGTAATTTTACCGCCTCGAGTGAATTCAAATTTTTGACAATTTTTTCACTTTGTCTCCGCGTGAAATTTTGTTTGATGAATCAATGCGCTGGCCGGGTTGGCTATCCTACTGTCATGCAAGATATTTCCTTAGGTAATTTTGTTAAGTTCATTACTTTTGAATGATCTTTTCAATACCTAAAACAATTTTGGTTT
The DNA here is from genome assembly GCA_021292105.1 of Anadara kagoshimensis. Lineage (NCBI taxonomy): Eukaryota > Metazoa > Mollusca > Bivalvia > Arcoida > Arcidae > Anadara > Anadara kagoshimensis. Next base: position 46,983,810 of record CM037858.1, read on the forward strand.
CACACAACTTTTGTCCAAGCACCTCTAATGAGGAATTGTATTCCGAAACGGCCGTCTAGTGTTGTGTAAACTTAACACTGGTATAATATGTTATGTCAGTAAAGTAATTAGTCTTTTCATGTTTTGACATTATGTTTCCCTTATACCTGTGTCAGCCGGTTCGCCCAAAAATGCAAACAATCCAATTTCAAAACCATCTTAGAAACTAAATAAAAAAAACTTTATTAAATATTATTCAAAGTATCTTCTACATTATAAATATTAGTACCACTACGGTACCTCAGTTGGTAGAGTGCTCGCTCAGTAAGTGGGAGGCCGTTGGTTCTAACCCCGACCGGGTCTGACCCAAGACTCGAAAGTGCGTAGCCAAGCACTCGGCATTACGAAATGAAAGTCACGGTTACTTCGGATGGGAACTTAAAACAAACAATATCCCGTGCCTCGGTAGACGTGGCAGGACAAGGATCCCTGCTGTATAATGCCATCAGCGCAACGCACAGGCAAAATTTTTGCACCTTCGCCTATAACTGGCGACAAATTTAAACACAATGACTCAACTAAACTACTACATAATAAAGAATCAAATTACCATAAAAGCACATTAATAGTTGATTTTGTGCTGAAAATTATTGGCATTTTGAAACCATGTAAAACATTTTCATGCGTTGGTTTATAATAACCTATAATTGTGCGATGGTGCTTTAAAAGAACCGCGGGATTTCACCCTATCGTTTATGCGTATTATATAACATCATAGAACCGAGTTTCTAACATTGTAAACTACCTGTAAGCATTGTAAATATACCGAAAATGAGAAATCGTTTTTAGATTAAACAATATTTTTCTGAAACTACACTTTACAAAAATGATTAACATATATACAGAGGACCCCGGGACAAGAGTATAAACCGGTTTCCTCAACAATTATTACATTATAATAACAGAGAGAAAAATGTATACTTAAATAATTAAAGAAGTGAATAAATAAATAAATAAAGTGTGTAGGTTATGAATTAAAAAAATGAATAAAAATTTCAAAATGCAATAATTCAATTACATATTCATAAATTCAAAATACACATGGTTTCAAACAGGACATCTCTTTGTTAAAAGAATGTAATTTTGTACTTTTGTGAAAATACCATCGGTTTAATTTTTTACAAGAGTGTTGGCAAAATGAAATTATCCCAGACGAATTCTCTTAACGGGAACGTTCAAGAATTTCGAAATAAATCTCGCACAAAAATCCCATTTCTCACCACATGTTTAATTTGAAAATGCCTGCATAACCGTTACAGCGAAAGGGAGACCACTCTATGTAAACATTGTTCATTTCACAAACAAAATGACGTAATATTGAAGTATGATCTACCTCATGCCTATACACCGATGAAACTAAATGATGTAAAATAGACTAAACGTGTTAGGCTATGCTAATCCTTTGAAAGCGTATTTGTTATTTATCAGTGCCAAATACTCGGATTTTGTCCTAGTAGCAGCCACTCTTTGGAGCGATTTATGCCCTGTTACGCCACATAGCGGTGTTGCCGCATAAACGCGCCCAACATGTCTATGCGGGAAATTCCAACGCATAAAGAGGTCCGCCGCGTTTATGCGGCAACGTTCAACGCATAAAGATGCGTTGCTTATATGCGGCGCAAGGCTGCCTTTTTGACGCATAACGATGACTAATTTTAACGAGTTGGTACGAAATTTAAAAAGAGCTGATATCTCGACAAAAACGGTGGTGGTGATATAAATTATGACAACGACGGTGACAATTAAAAATTTATGTTGTTTGTGTTGTTGATAATGGTAATAATAATACGAGGATGGGGACAGGGACAATGAGAGCGCGACGACGATGTTACCGTCGTCGTGCCGACGGCGGTGGCGATTATGACTGTAATGTTGATGATCGTTAAATTGTGATTTTGGCAGCATTTCGACTTTTGCTTTTATAATAATAATAATAATAATAATAATAATAATAATAATAATAATAAATATAATAATAATACAATGATGATCATCACGATGGTGGTGGTGCTTTTTGTGAAGGTGGTAATAATGATGGAGGTGTAAATGCAGGTGATGATAGTAATTGTTTTCTTTATGCGGCGGAATGTAGCCTTTTTGCCGCATAAAAGCTTTCTCTTTATGCGTTGAAAGTCCCCGCATAGACGTGTTGGAACACGTTTATGCGGCAACACCGCTATGTGGCGTAACAATGCCCCTTCCTGTAAGAAAATAGAAAGGGATTTCCCTATCACCAAATGAACATATGGTTTGAAATCAAGATTTTTACTACCGACATAAAGCAGGAAAGGGATACAGAAATTTTTGTCTGAAGAAAAACCCAGATATATTCAAAAGGTTATCCAGATAGATAAAAATATTCAAATCAAACATGTAGTCTCAAAAACCATCAGTATATTCGTTTAATATAATCACGACAGGAAACGCATTTTTGATTCTTATATCCTTTAATGATGCCTAGAACTAGAGATGTTTCGCTCTTTGAACGTGGTTCGCTGCTGGCTCATGATAACCCTTGTTGCACATTTGTGTGCGGAACAATTATTTCCACTGGATATGGAAGCGCTTTAATATGAGTTTACATTTTCCCGTAAAACTACTTTATTCCGGGAATTCTTGACGTAAACGTTACCGTTTTCCAAAAAAAGTCCCGTGTTATTAAGGGGTGTTGATCACGTAACACACCGGCGAAACCCATTGTACAAAAACATAAGTTGGTGCTTTTGGGTCTCCAATATTTAAAATTAGGTCCTTACTGTCTCTGTACTTGAACTGTCCAGCGTGACTATGTGTCATCAAACGATGTAGAGCTTACAAGTTCAATAACCTTTTTGAAGTCCTTAGTTACCTTTCATTTTAGTTCTTTACATCCTAAAAGGGCGACCGGTATGTTAATGGCACGTTCCATTGTCATATTTAGGTATTTAAACGTGAAAATCTTGTTGATTAGAAATCGTATAAATATATGCCAATCCAGATAAGATCATTACAATAATTTAGAGTGGCTTGTCAGCAAGTATGGCGATAATATTGAAAAGCCTTTGTCTTTTTGTCCTGTGTTTTGCAGCGTGCAAAGCAGAATTTAAAAAAGGTATATTGATTTTTTTAATGATCAATCTATACAATTTTAGTTTATTTTTTAGTTTTACATGATCAGTAGTCTAAACAAAAAGTTGTTTATCTTGCGTACTGCTTCATTTTATTTGATTTTGCGTTACAAATGGTCTATACAGTTTTACTTTAATTTTTAGTTTTGTATGGTCAGTAGTATAGGTGTTTGGTCTTGCATATTGTTTCGTTCTATTTGTTGTGTAATGATGGTGTTCTTGTTTTCACTTTGTGTTGCTAGGTAACGTAATTCAACAGCAAATATCTATATTCAATGTATAAATTACTTCAGAGAATTTTTCATAACCGCCTTTCTTAATTGTCTTTCTTCTGTTACTATTGTTGACATAACTAAGTGACTAATTGGCATTATTTCGGTTACAGTATAGCCATGTAGAAAGTTTAACATTAGGTCCGAATTGCTGTTCCAGCTCACCTTTGTTCTTCCTTACCCATATACTTTTCGAAAAATGCTCTCTCTCTCTCTCTCTCTCTCTCTCTCTCTCTCTCTCTCTCTCTCTCTGCGTGTGAGTTTGGGGTCATTAGCCATTCATATTTCGGCACCTAAGCTTCGACTCCTTTTCTTTAGCTCGACAGGTCTGTAATGTACATTTTGTTTGAGAACAACACAGAGAAATACAAGGACACTCACATGTTTTCAAAGAGTGCTAGTCATATGAACAACGTATAATGTCTACTCTTCGAGTGTTGACCTTCTCTACCTATGTAGATTATATAGAGAATTACTGATAGCAGAAAGTTAGTGCTTATCTAAAACATCCTGATTTTGTCTTATTCTTGAAGTACTTTTAAATGTCCTGATATATAATTCCGTAACTTAAACTTATACTATACATGCATAAAATGAAAAAAGGAAGAACTGGCACAATGCCTGATATAGTATTAATGTAAAAGGGGATAAAATGACTATTAATGTAAAAGGGGATAAAATGTCATTTGAGGTTAGCAGTTAAGACAAGTTTGTAATATAAACTATTTCTATATAAACCAGTTCTGTGTGTCTACGAAAGCAACTAAAAAAAATTAATTAATTCCTAGATTTTCATCCCCGCTTGCCCCACTTTTTTCGACCCACACCAGAATTTTTTTTTTTTTTTTTGGGGTTTTTTTTTTTTTTTTTTTTTGCTATGTTCTTTAAAGTATCTTTCAGGCACTTTCTGTTGTGATTACTTTTATTTCTTTTAAAACTGAAAATAAAAGATAAAAAATAAAATTGCCCCCGCCCCAATTAAAAGACAACGATGAAAATCTAGGAATTAATTTTATATGGTCTAGAGTTTGAACACCACGAAAATTAATGTTTTCTTCTATAATATGCCATTGTTGTTCCTTACTTGGCAACCATATGATTTGCTTGGTTACCTGAAGTGAATAGACGCTTTTACATTGTGTACATCATCATTTATGATTTTAGCCCACAGTGATATGTATTTAAGTGCTGCCAAGTTCTGCAGAAGTGTTTTATTACGTCACAATCATTTTTTATATTCATAAGCAGTTTTTTACTATGTACATGTATATGACATGTTTTTAATAAAGGTTTTTTTTTTTGTTCTATAGTTTTTATAATTTTAAAGTCTCTTATAACTCTTTTAAGAGTGGCATATTTATATATTTTATGTGTGCTAATAATGTTTTATATGTTGTATATATTATGATGAGACTATAATAAAAATTTATTATTATTATTATTATTATTATTTACATTATGAGTAAGACAATAGGGTCGTACAGAGATAGGTTGTTCTTTAAGACAGGATACGAAAGGGGTACATTTCAAGTACTTTTAATCGAGAATATTTCGCGTTCGTCTTATTTTCGTGTAAATTCGCAACTTGGTAACTTGGCATAAAATATATCTTTCGCATATATTTTTTTATGTAAATCATTTGAATTTGCACTGTTATTCGAGGACGTGAAAATAAATGAACGTGAATATGTTAAAATTGCTATTTTCGCGAAATTAATTGACGCGTGTTCACGTGTTTAACTTAATTTGTCAGTTTTCAAAGTTTTTACTTTAATTTTGGGATTGTAATTTGAACATGAACTGGTATGTTTGTTTTTTGATTGAATATTGCAATTCATAAATAAAATTTTAATTATAAAAACATTGAATTTTTAATTATAACGTATATGCATTTATTTTCAGTATGTGGCCTTTTACCAGCCGAGTTTGTGTTTCTACTGGATTCCTCGGGAAGTGAAGGGGAACGAGGTTTTAAACAACAAACCAAATTTGTTGCTAACTTCACTTCACAACTGGACATTGGACCAAATAATACTCAAGTGGCTGCTGTGACCTTCTCCACTGGTGTCCATAACAACTTTTTCCTGAACACCTATCAAAATAAAACGCAACTGATCAATTCCATAAACCAGATAAAATATTTGAATGGCGAGACCGAGACTTCACTGGGACTTAATTTTGTCTCGTCACAAAGTTTAGCAGGTACGTTTATACTTAAAGTAAAAAAGAGGAGATATTTTATTTTAATTGAAGAATAAAGTTGCAATCAGTTACACATTATGCCAGTCCAATGCAGTGGTTCAAAGTCATATTGAAACATGCTATGTGAATTCTGTCTCGGTGAAAAAAAACTACTCCCGGTTCCCTAAATTTTGCTGAGGGAGATGAGGGAGAAGTGGCTTCTGTCATCTTTGCAGAATTATATGTAAACGATAGGAAACTAGGAAACATATGTTTCTTATTGCAAAACAAACATTTGCTAAAACACGCAATAAATAAATAAATAAATAAATAAATAAATAATATACTGTATACTAGTATATAAATACGGACAGTGGCGAAAGGTGAGACCAAGAGAAAACACTGATTATGTTCAAGTTTATTAATAAGCTCTGAACTGTCTAGAAATGACGTTTCAGTGTTAACTTCCATTTAAGTGCAAAGCATACTGAATAACGCGCTAGCTGACCAGCTTATAAAGAAATAGAAATCCTTTTAATCATTTATAGCTACACATGGAGCAAGACCCGGATTTAAAAAATACGTTGTTGTATTAACGGACGGTAAATCGCGTGATGGACATGCCACAATAACAGCTGCTAACAAGCTACATAACATGCCAAACGTCACCGTCATCGCCATAGGTATAGGCCAGGCAGTTGACCTCAACGAACTTAAAGCAATAGCCACTGACCAACAGCATGTTTTTACAGTCAGTAACTTTGACTTGTTACCTACACTGCAGAAAGAACTCGAAGATAAAACCTGTACAAGTATGTATATTTATATTATCTCCCTTTATGTATGTTTTATTATCTCCCCTTACATATCAATATTACTCATATTTCCATGATGATTTTAAGTTTTTGCTTTTTTCTGTGAATTAATTTATTTGGTGTCCAATTTCCGTGGCCCTAAGAAAAAATAGTGTGGATTTGGTAAATTCGTGATTTGTGGTAAATGTTTAAGGTGCGTTTGCAATATATGTCTACTTTCGGCTAGCGCATGCGTTTTTGCAAGTTCCGGTGTTTAAATTGAACTAATCACTTGATTTCCGGCAAACCCAGTGTTTCGCACATGATGCCTACCACTTGCTCAACCGTTTTTGGTGAATAATTGAATAAACATGCATTTGATTGGCGTTTGTAGCTATACCACGTGATACACCCTAAGTTATCGTACAATAGTTGTGTATTTTCGTCCATAAAATAATTGGCCAAAAACATAACTTGATCGACTTACCTCTCCGTGTGTTAGATTTAAAGTGGTTTAAAAGGATATAGATTGAAAAAGTGGGTTAAATGTTGATAAAGATAACGAATTCGTAAATCCGTGTTGAATAAATATATAAGTACATGTACATGAACATTTCGACCGCCGATTTTTCAGCCCCCCCCCCCCCCCCAACGAAACACGAAAACGAGCTGTTGACGGTATATAATTTGAATTTAGATAATGAAAATTGTTTTCATGTTCTTTCAAATGACATTGTTTTTGACTCTTATTTATATGTAAATGCATTTTGGCTTTAATGTCCAAATTTTGGTGATTTTTTGACAATTTTGGTAATGCAAGAGTTACATCCTCTTGCCTTCGGCAGTTATTTTGTTTAATATTTTGAAATTTTTATGGTATGCGTTAGATTTCTGATAATCTAAGGTCTTTGAAAAACTAAAAACATGTACCCTTGTAACCAATAATAGTGAAATAATTCAAATTTAAAATATGTATATAATACCTGATTTTCCGGCTAAAAAAAGTCCAAAAGACAGAAACTGACAGAAACAGAAACCTAATGGGTGTACGGAACTTTTATTTCAATTGGATGTGGATTTACATAAGTTCATGTTGTCCCGTTAAAAAACGACGTTTTCCGGGAATTCGCGACGTAAACGTTTCCCAAAATGCCCCGTATTTGTAAACCTTTAGGGTCTAGATCAGGTGCTAGAGCGGCGAACCCTATTTTGGCACGGGTTATTTCATTGGGATATTTTGATGTGCTAATCTTTATTATCTTTCCTATTTCAGCATGCGGAGATATGCCTTTGGACCTTGCTTATCTTCTCGACTCTTCCGGGAGTGAAGGTCCGATCAATTTTCAACGTCAGCTTGACTTTATTTCCCTAATAACCAACGAATTTAATATCGCTCGAAACGATACACAAATTGCCACTGTAAGTTTTTCCACCTATGCCTATCCCGGATTTTATCTACATGACCACCTGACCAAGATGTCTGTTCTTGAGGCCATCCAAAAATTCCTTACCAAAATGGCGAAACCATGACTGATCTAGGGCTCAGTCTTCTCGGTCATAGTGTTTTTAGTATCCACCATGGAAGCAGAGGAGATGCCAAAGATATTGCGATTGTTATAACAGACGGCAGGTCAAACGAACCCGATCAAACCATAAGGGCGGCACATCGTCTACATTCCATGGGCATTGAAGTATTTGTAGTGGGCATTGGTCATCATGTAGACAAACGAGAGCTTCAGGAAATAGCGACAGATAACAGACATGTATTTCTAGTACCAGATTTTCATCAACTTGACACCATACACAACACTATTGTTGCCTCCATTTGTAAAGGTGGGTATTTTTATTGTAGAAATATATAGTAGCTTTATATTTGACATCCAGATAATTCTGGTCGAAATAAAATTATCTTGACTTGTCGTGATATTAAGTGAACATGCCTAGATAATTAATTACCTGGATGTCAGAAATAAGCCAATATAGAAATGAAATAGATAAAGAACAAGATAAGATTTTTTATATAGTACAGGCCCCTGTTCCACAATGATTTTCTTAACTTAAATTTAGCAAATTTTGGCAAGCTCTTTTTGGAACTACGAATAAATATTTTTGTCAAAACTAAATGCAAATGTCATAAGCTAGAAATAATTTTAAAATGACACATTAAATTTGCTAATATCTTAACAATTAATAAAATGATAAAATTTTCAATTTGCCAGATTTAAGTTAAGGAAATTCTTAAGTTAAAAATGATTGTGAAACCGGGGCCTGGTCTGTTGAGCTTATGAAGAAGAGTAAAAGCTCGGTTTCCGAGTAGCCTGGATATAGATAGCTTACTTTCCTTTTCTATGCAATGTCTTCAATTTTTCCAATTTCAACTTTCCTTTTCTATACAGCAATAAACGCGCTTCTCCTGCTTATGGTGTATTTGTTTCCCAATTAATACGCTATGGTAGAGCTTGTTCCCCCTACGTGGACTTTGTACAACGAAGTAGACTGCTTGCAAGTAAATTGCTGACTCGGGGATATTGCAAGTCTAGGCTTATCACGGCCTTTTAAAACTTTTATGACCATCATCGCACTATAGTTGATAAGTTTGATGTCTCTGTGGCCAGGATTGCCCTGGATATATTTGATGTCCCATATTTCCATGTTCCTTTGACACAATTTTGATTACACACGTGGCGGTTGTAGCTAAGTAAACAGGAGGTGCCTACCCTTCCGGAGCACTCGGCCTCACTTCCCTGATGGAAGTTTACGTGTCTAACCTAACTTGTCAGTTGCAAAGTTTTTACTTTGCTTCTGGATTGTGGTTTGGACATGGATTAGTATGTTTGTTTTTATTATGACACAAAAGCTGAAAGGATAGCAGCTGCTGAAAAGCTATGTAGATATAGGTAACGAGAGATTTATAGATGAGTTGTTGATTCGATACCAATTGACTGATCGCCGGCCACGCCCACAATATTCCGACAAATGTCCGACATGCGTGAATTACACACAAAAAGAATGAAAACTCGGCCTGAATTGTGTCATTTAATGACACTAGTACGTCATTGGTTGCCGTGGCGCTGTTTTGATACTGTGATGGCGACTAGTGTCGGAACATAAAATGCATGGTCGGCGATACGTCAGTTTGTAAGATTGGTGTTATTTTTTATTAGCTGAGTGTTTAACGTTCGACAGGTCTGTTCTTTATTTGTATGTGATCGTTTAGCACAGTATGTATTCAAGGGGTATACTAATTCCATAAGTAAGGTTTTAACGGTATTTGAAAACATAAAAACTACAAATTTAATAAAATCCCACTTATTTTATTGCAGATTGTAACTCAGATTTAAAAATGCAAAGCTAATATCGAAGAAAAATAAGTTTATCAAGTATGCGATTTATTTAGTTATATATTACATTGTACTTAGATTTTTTTTACTCTTTCAGAACGAGTTCGTCCACCTACAACCACAGGTAAGATACGTATATAATCAGGAATTAAATTGGTCCCCCACATCAACATAAAGTGGATTACACGTTCATTTTAAACAATGCCTTGTGTCGAGTTGATTTTATGGCCTGTCTTGTACTAGCGCACAACAAACTTAGCGAATTTAAAGTGTTGGGTCACAGAGTGATCAGTCGGAGCGCTGCACATAGACAAACATACCAATCCTTTAACCTTGTATAAAGACTAAGCCATAAGTTAAGGTTATCATAGCTGCACCAATACACCAGTAAATAAAATAACCAAAAATACAGTGATATTCACAGCTCTCTCTCTCTCTCTCTCTCTCTCTCTCTCTCTCTCTCTCTCTCTCTCTGTATGTGTGTGACTCTAGCTATTACTTCGTGAATAACGTTAGTCTGACGTTGCTGTCGAATTATAGCGATGTCAATTCGCATCCAATGAAAGCAATATTCGTAATAACCCGTTATACCTAAAACATACCCAAATAAGACCAGGAAATCCAAAAAAAAAATATCATGATAAATAATGAGAAAAACAAATGAATTTTTAGCTAATAAATATTTACATGGCAATAAACTGTACAGGAGGTGCTTATTCTTTCAGTGCACCCAGCCTGACTTCTATATATGTTAGATATCCACGTGTTTAACTTAATTTTCCAGTTTTTAAAGCTTGAGTTTGTTTTTTTTGGATTGAAATTTGGACATTTGTGTTTGATATGTAAACCAACCAAACTTCGAAACATTGTTATAAACACATGTATTTTATCTGTTGTAAATGGTTATAAATTTATTCTTTAGCTGCTCCAACAACACCAACAACTACAACTACCACAACACTACCAACAACAACTGTAAAACCAGGTATGTAAGAATTGTTTGATCAAATTCAATTTACAAAAGATACCACACAATTTTACCAAAGGCGTTGACCTCAAAACTACGTTTGGATTCAGTATGTGATTTCCCTATTTTTGTAATTCAAAATGGATGTTTTTGGCTTTTAGCTAAAATTCATTTCGTAATCATAAACTTAAAGTGAAGATAAAGATCGAAAAACTAACTTCTTTCTGAACAATGATATATCCCTTTCCTGCTTATTAGAGAAATCGACGAAGGAATATAGTAATGCATTTTGTCTGTGTGTCCATGTGTAACACGCTTTGTCCGCAACACTTGTCCAAAACCGTCCATCATATATCGATGAACAAAAAAGATCAGCGGAAGGTGTAATTGTGCAAACCTGTTCGTTGATTATTCTAGGGGTTATAGCCCTTTGATTTTTAAAAAAATAACATACCTTTCGGCGGCGATCTGGCTTTCACGGTTCCACAGCTTTTGTGTTTCTGGTACGTTGGCTTTGCCAAAAACATGGTACGCATTTTGCTTCTAAATAGTATTTAACGGAAAACATTCTTAAATCAACTTTTATAACTTACATTGTAAATGTGCGATTGTTTTATTATATTGCATTTTAATAATTGTTAACAATATATTCACAAAACAAAACGTAAAATTTTAAGACCATTTTAAATTTTACAATCACAGTTAGTTACAAAAAACTATATCTTTTTATTACATATGTTTTTATGTTAATTCTGTACTCTTTTTAATTTCAGAATGTGGACCAAAACCAGCTGATATCGTTTTTGTACTAGACTCGTCAGAAAGCGAGAAAGCAGAAAACTTTGCCAAACAGGTCAATTTTGTCTACGAGTTTGCCAGAAAATTTAAAGTTGGTCGTGATAATGTCCAATTTAGTTCTGTTACATTTTCGTCAAATGTCAGAAACGACTTCTTTCTCAACACATATAGCGATCGACATCATCTTCTTAATGCCATTCGGAACATCTCGTACATGGGAGCCGGCACAAATACGTCTGCTGCATTGAAATTTGTGCGGGAAAACAGTTTTCTCTACCAAAAAATGGCGGCCGTGCCAATGCCACACACATTGCTATAGTAATTACTGATGGACAATCTTCTAACCCGAGTGAAACAGCAAAAGAAGCAGCAGCACTTCACCACGTTGCAGATAAAGTCTTTTCTATTGGTGTTGGAACGGAAATTGACCAACACGAATTGCAGACGATCGGATCGAATAATCATGTTTTTACAGTCAATAATTTCGACATTCTACACACGATAGAGAAGACTCTTATCGATGCAGCGTGTAATTAAAATTGTCACAATCAAATAAAGTTTTACAATATAAATATGATGTAACATTTATGTTTTAATTCATCTTTATTTTAAATTAAAAAACAAACATACCAATCCATGTCCAAATTAAAATTTCAAAGTAAAGTAAAGTAAAAAGTTTGAAATTTGCAAATAATTTAAAATCCGTGAATTTCCACTACACTACAGAAAAGAGGCCTTTATGCTCCGGAATGGTAAATGTACAAATTCAGTTCTAATTTTAAATGCCTGTTTATATAACTCTACAGTAGAATCTACGGTAAAAGATTCTTTTGTAACCCCCTCCCCACACCCAACACACATATTATATTCCGTAAGTGTTCAAACGTACTAATTCTTTTTAAATCTCCCACCAAACTGTATATCGGAGACTGATTGTCTTTTAATATTCCGTTTCTCCGGTTTTCTTCTTCTTCTTCTTATTATTATTATTATTTATTATTCCACTTTTCGCACACTTTCCACACGCGCTTGTCTTCCTTTTTTCTCAGAGATGCCTTACCCCCCTCAACCCCCCCCCCCCCCAAAAAAAAAACAAAAAAAAAAACTAAAGAATATTTCACTACAGTGATTTTTTTCCTCATAAATCATGGATTTATTGTCATATCTTTCCAAGAGATAGGAAAAGTGAAATTTAATTTAGAAAATTTGGGGATCCTCAGCAGTATAACCCTTATGCTTAATTAATGACAAAAAATTACAATTTTTCTAGTGGCATCACTAGTAAGTGACCTAATGTATAATGTCAGTCTCTGCCCAAAACCTTATTTCAGAAAGTCTGCACACTCACATTTTCAATTTCACGTCAAGTTAAAACCTTTTTTGTCCAACAACTCTACCTTTTTATCTTTAAAAGGAACTTTAAAAGGAATATTGAAATGGGGGGGGGGGGGTATTCAAACCATACCAATTATTTAGCAACCAGTGATGCATAAACGTACAATACATATTTCGTTGATATATCTTCACATTGTAAAAAATAAAATTGTGATGATCAGCAAACAGTCCGAACATAGGCACAGCAAGTACAAGACTTGTGTAAATACTAAAGATTTATATAAACAAACAACACTTTAGATATTTTAAGGAAACGATGTATTCGTGAATATTGAAACTTAATCAAAAACATACTGATCCATGTCCAAATCACAATCAAGAAGCAAAGTAAAAACTTTGAAACTTACAAGTTATGTTAAAAACGTGAACTTCCATCAATGAAGTGAGGCCGGGTGCTCTGGAAGGTTAAGCTCCTCCTGTTTAGCTAGCTACATCCGCTACGTGTGTAATCTAAATTAAAAGGAAATGGAACCATGGGGCGCCTAATATATCCTGGGTAATCTTGGACACAGTGACATCAAACTTATCAACAATACTGTGATGACGGCCATAAAACTGTTTTGGGGCCTTGATATGCCTAGGCTTGCAATATGGTCAATAATTTATTTGAAAGCAGCCTGTTTCGTTTAACAAAATCTCCGTAGTGAGAACAAGGTCTACCATAGCATATTAATTGGGAAAACAAATACACCATAAGCAGGAGAGGCAGGTATAGTGCTGCAAAGACATGTAATTAAAAAAAGTCATCACGTTTGTCATAAAGTTTAATATATAGCCTTTCGTGGGCGTCATAATTGAAGTATAAGTCTTAATATAAAGCAGAACTTGAGGAATCAGTTGTATCTGTTATTTGAAGCTCACTAGGATAGATTCCATACACATAGTCTTCAAATTAAGGGTTGTTAAGAGACAGAACGCCGTCTATATATACCTGTATGTGGATTTGAATGATTTGGCGACTGTCTTCTGAATTTACAAGGTTCTGTGTAAATTCTGCTTCATAAGAATAAAGAATAAAACCAGCAAGCAATGGTTCACAGTTTGTTTTAGCCCAATGTCTAGCTTACTTTTCAACAGAATCCATGACAATTCTGAAATTCTGTCCCCAAGTAAAATGTTGAGCTTCTCTGTATTTAGAACCTTTTGAACATCTTAATTTAGTGTTCTTGATTATACTGAGATCAATAGATCAAATGTCCCTAGCTGATCCATAAATATAGGAAGAAGACGAAAAAGAGCAGGTAGGTAGAGTAAAACTATTAAAGTTCAATCACTGCAATGTTTGTTAATAATTGAATATTTTGGATGCAATGGGTTAAATGTAGGATTAAAAACTAAATGTGGCTAGATAAATTTGATCAAAAGCAGAAACTTTAGAGTGTACTTGTTTATTTTGAAGAATATTTGAAATATGTTTATCATCAGATATTGGCGTTGGCCACCGTTCTGAATATCGTTTTCCCGAGCAGGTTTAAATAGTCTGTTAAAAGCAAAATCCATGATGAAGCATTAAGTTTTTATTCTGATACATTAGAATCTATAGAAGTTTTTGATAATATTATGTATTCTTTTTGTAACTTTCTTAGACGGGATAGTGGTATAGAGTAGAGTTTAGTTCGGATATGGTATAATCCGAGAGGTTTATGCAGGCAGGGGCGTAGCTGGGGTGTTTATGATGTGGACGCCTAAAGAGGGCAGGGGGTTTGGGGGCCGCCCTGATGCGAATTTTCGGCCCTCCAGGGCGCTATTTATTAGATTTTTTCTTATAATTTTATGCTATGCTGTGGTAGTTTTTGTCGTTCTTTTGAGGACTGGTTCATTCTTGAACCTGAAGACGAGGTACAAGGGGATATGATGTTGTATGACATAAGCATTACGAAAACAACACACTCAATAATTGAGAAAGTCAAGTTAAAATAGGAGTTCAATTAATATAGTGGTGAGGTTAAACGGAGGAGAGGAAATATATTTGTAATATTAATGACTAGTAGAAGTTCTTTAATGTAATTGTTAACAGGCATTCGTATCTTGTGTATCTGGATTCTGCTGTTGAGCTGCTGGACTAACTGCGCTCGAGTTATCGGCTTTTGAAGCCGAGAACAAATCAGATAGTTTCAATTGTTTTGCCATGCCACCAAAGTCAAGACAACACCGGAATCGCACCTCAGAGGCTATCGAAGTCAGGTATAAACCGAATTCGTATATAACATTTCCGGTGAAGACCAACGGTTTGGTATAAGAAATATATTATATTCTCTCTCTCTCTCTCTCTCTCTCTCTCTCTCTCTCTCTCGTTTTTTTTTTTTTTTTTTTTTTTTTTTTTTTTTTTGCGAAAACGATGTGGACGTTTTTGCGTACAAACGTACGCCTGGCTACGCCCCTGGCAGGAATGGTAAAAAAATTAGAAAAACTAACATCATTAATATTGGGTTTGCTGTAATGCCGAATTCCGTGACTTCTATTGTCACGTGTAGTTTTGTTGACCAAGTATAAAACATATACATCGTTACAACCCGGGCTTCAAAGGTTTTTTACGCTTACAATTTTGTCATTGCATTCACATGGCGAAGCAGTGCCTATTTACTTTATCCGGTATATCCCTCTTTACAATCAGTATGGTGTGCTTAATGTAGGATTATTTGTTTGGTGGTATATTTTTTCCATAAGTCTTGACATTCATAGAATGGTCCGGTTGGTTAAATGTTTTTAAAGAAATTAATTACCATTGCTGTTGATTTCAAACCGATGGCCATCCATAAGTACATTTAGTCTACCTTTGGTTTCACCCACATATATCAGTCTTCATAAATTACATTCTATTGGGCGATTTGTAATTCAGGTAATCGTGACTTTGTACAGTGTAAATTTAAGATGCGAGGTTACTGGTAAAATGCGTATCAGTAATTAAAATTTTACAGGTTTTGCAGGTTTTTTTTAATTTACAAGCTGTAACGGTGCAGTATGTTAAATTATCATAATAGTTAAAAATATCTGAAACTTTTATTGCTGGTTTTTTTATTTGATTGAGACTTGTGAATATTTATAGAAGAAACGATGATTGGAACTGGCAACATATGACGTTTTCGTGATATTCTGAAAGATAGTCATAGGGGCACCAATATTAACCGCTAGTCTATTTCCCGTAATATTATAAGAATACCTTTTTATAGAGCGAGACGTCTCAGGTTCTCTAATATTTATTTATTTGTGTTGCATATAAGTACGATTGGGCTAATAGTTTCCTCGGAGAAAAATCCACCAGCGGAGACACCGACCCAGTAGTAAAAATAAAAAACAAACATACTAATCCGTGTCCAAATCATAATCCAGAAGCAAAGTAAAAACTTTAAAACTGACAAGTAAGGTTAAACACGCGAACTTCAAAGGGAATGAGACCGGGTGCTCCGGAAGGGTAAGCACATCCTGCTACTATTTGTTATTATTTGTTTTGAATACTTGTTTCAAAGGTATATCCTTGCGTAAAATTAATGGTGTAAGATGGCAGGGAAAATATCCCAAGGTTAGGTAAGAGCTATAAGTTTAAACTCTTGCATTGTGTATGTATTATAGCATTCTGCCAACACTTCCAGTAGAGATACAGGTGTAACATGGGTTGGAATCGAGTCGGACAAATGATCAGCCAGTAGGTGTCCTGCCTAATTGCGAGTTTAAACAAATCGCACACAAAAGTACTTCTGATGGGCTTAGACTATGCTGCTGTCAAATATCATTTTTTTAAATTTAATCATAAAATACATTCAAAAAATGGTATTTGACACTGCTAATGATTAAATCACGTGATCGTATTATCTTACTTGTAGCGTTTCTAAGACTAATAATAATGATGACCAATACGATAAAATGCTTTAAAACATTAAATTTATTAAAGCTTACATTTTAGCAGTCAAGCAATAGACATAATCAATTGAAATATTATAATACAGGTAAATACAGTAAAATCTCTGTTCATCGCCACCTGATTTGTTCAATCAAATTTAAGCGTTATTAAGGGATTTGACGATAAAGTGATGGAGGCGGATCAATAAAAACATAAACAAAATGGATTTTGGGACTTCAAAATAGTGTGAAGATAAGCGAGGTGGTAAAGTTATCGAGGGACACTATTATGAGGTTTTACTGTAAGGTTACAATTGCAGTGTTGAATAAATGTTAACCATTGCTACACTGTAGAATCTACGGTAAAAGGTTCTTTTGTAACCCCCTCCCCCACCCAACACACACACCTATAAAATTCTATGTAAATTTAAAAGAAAAAAATTCACAGAAATCTTAAAAATTACTAGATTCCGTAAATTTTAGGCCTTTTAGTCGAAATTAAATTTTTCATTCCATTTACAAATGGAACTCTTTTCGAATCTACTAACTCGGATAATAAGTTCTGAAAAAATTAATGCACAACAGTTTATGCTCTAAAGGTCGCCAAGACCAGAATATTCTTCCCAACATAGCAAAAAAGTAATATCAATTATTCGAAAATTAAATAGTGCGTTATGTAATACTCTAGTAATATATTTAATTTTGTTGTTTAAACCTTATAATGAGTATAATATAAATGATTGAAATAAAATAATCTCAAAGTGAGAATACTAAATGCTATAATAGACGAAAAATGATGGACACTACTTGTGTATTTTTATAGACAAATAGCACAACATCTTTGCTGCTTATAGACGCAGCTCAAAGGCATAGTAAGCATCTTAATTCTGTAGTTAATAGAGTATAACGCAAATATTTATTGCGTTAGGATGCACCTTTTAGTTGTTTATTATTTAATCAATTTAATGAATGTCTAAGAGTATTCTATGCAAACGTAGAAGAGGATGGCACACAATAGGTGTGGGCCAGATGGATCACATCTGAAAATGGGAGTCAGATTTAGGCTCTGTGACGTAAGAGCGAGCGACGCAAAATGAAATATTAACCAATCAGAATCAGCCTTATAGGTGGCTGCATCTAAAAGTTTGTATCCCGCCATAATTAAAAATAATCCCTGCCTTTACTATTTTAATCCATAAAATGTGGCGAAAGTTATACTTTTATTGCGTGAAACATTTACATTATGTGTATTATATTTTATACATGTAAAATTAATTATATTACAATATATATGTTATATATATATTACATTTAAAACATTATGTGAAAAAATGTGTGTTCCAACACCGATAATGACGATCGCAAACTCAGCATGTTTACATGGTGTGCGTAAAATATACAAAGCTACAACAAAATGTTAATATTCTCTTGATAACTGATTACACGATAAACAATTCAAATATTGGATTTAATAACGAATATGATAAAAAATAATGTACCATGGTACCCAGTGCCTCAAAAGTTACACATTCACATGTGTGGTCGGCAATGACATTGTAGCCGTTGATAAAAAATATTTGAAATACAATTGTTGACAACACTGACAGTCCCAGTACTGAATATTCTTCAAAATAGCTTGTTGATTTTATCAAATCATTAACATATAAACTGCGAATACTACTATATAAATATTCCGAATAAAAGAATATACCTCCTTGTTAGTAAACGCGTCACTTCCTAACAACCTGACCCCGATATTATACTCGATCGAGGTATGTTTATATGTACACTTTATATATGATATAGGTAAACAACTTTGACCTGTCCGCTTGACCTTTCATTAGCAATATTCATATAGAAGGATCCACCCAACGCATGGGTAGTGCTAATATCCACACACACACACACACTCTATTTCTCTCAAAGCTGTTTATAAATAAACTGGTGTTCGGCGGAAATTGACCAAATAATGTTTAATTGATTACATGTTTGAAAGCAAGTCTTATTTACAAAACACCGAAGCAACAAGCTTACGAGAAATAGTACAATATTACGATCCCCGATTGTAAAAAAAAATGGTTCATATACAACAGAAGTTGTATAACCCTAGTCATCATTTAATGCTTATGTCTATGATATTTACTTATTCGTCTCTATATATGTTTATCGGTTTTCATCAGTTTGGGCTGCCTCTTATATCTGGCTTATATTAAGTTTGCTTCCATTAGCCTTAAATCAAAAAGTATACAATAAAGTATTTTGAATAATGATATTATACAAGTAAAAGGACACTGAGCACCAACAAGTCATTGATGCAAAAAAAACCAAAAAACAAAACAAAAAAAAAAAAAACAAGCCCGTTTCAGCAAACGCAATTTCTTGAATTTAGCAACTTGTTATATTTTATGCAAAAGAACTTTATATTAGAGATATCAAAATGACCAACTAGTCTCCAATCAACCCGGATGTTGTAGTAAGCTATTCTGATCACAAGTTTTGGTCATCATAACATTTCTCAAAACATTATTTAGTTATTATGTTTTATAATAAAAAATATATTCCATAATCATCCGTTAAGGCAATACTTTCATTAATATAATATTTTCCCGCATTTTTTTTTTTACACAATTACATCATTTTTCAGTTATCAACCTTTGACCCCCGACAGGTACACGTGACCTAAAAGTATGATCATAAATATTGTTCGTAGCTGTTGTTTTTTAATTGCGCCGCAATGACGTCATAATCACAGTTTCGTGATCAATTAACGAGTGGTCATACAGATAAAAATCGTAGACAACAGTGGACAATTCTGACAGACAAACATGATGGTATTCCAGTGACGAATTTCTATTTTGAATTTGGTTCATTACATGATGGTTGTTCAATATTTTATCTTCAGATGCATCACTTATCTTCGCCCGTACACTACAAAAGATAATAGAAGCACTATTTACTGAACTTACACAGTTATCTTTAAAACTTTATTTTTTCGAAATAACACCATTCAGCATTTTTATTACGAGGGGAAGTCAGAAAGTTCATAGAACAGCGCATTCAGCCAAGGTAACACACATTTTCTTTACTTATTTAGACAACACAACATTCTGCAATTTTAAACATATCAAGTTCATTTGTCACAACATATTTGTGTCATTCTCAAAAGCATTCAAAGTTGGTGACCATCAAGAAATGATGGAAAATCAAAATGTTGAGTTTAGGGCAGTAATAAAGTTCCTCACAGTAGAGGGATGAAATGCCAAAGAAATTCACCGGCGAATGGCCGAGATGTACGGTGACAGTGGTCCTGTCTATTCCACAGTGGCAAAATGGTCAGCTGAATTTAAACGTTGGCGCACCTCACTGAAGGATGACCCACGGTCAGGTCGGCCAGCTGATGCCATCACAAAGGAAATTTTACGTATGTGGAGACCATCATCATGAATAATCGTTGAATTAGGATTGATGACATAGCTAGGGAGTGTGACATTTCACATGGATATTCACGAGCATCTTGGGATGTCAAAAGTATCCCCAAGATGGGTCCCCAGAAACCTTAATGTGCAGGATCGCTTTCAAAGACTCCAGTCAAGTCGGGAGCTTCTTGAAATTTATAATGATAATTCGAAGAGCTTCCATTTACGTTTAGTAACTGGTGATGAAACAGATTCATCATAGGAACCAAGAAATAAAAAAGAGTCCGTGCAATGGAAGAAACTTGGCTCACCCCCATCAAAGAAATTAAAAACCCAACCATCAGCTGCCAAAGCCATGGCCACTGTGTTTTGGGATTTTAAGGGTGTTCTGTTAATCAATTATAAACCTGCTGGAATCTCTAACACTGGGGCTTACTATATGCTGATCTAATGAAGCAGCTGAAAGCTGCTATTAAATTAAAAAAGAGGGAAAAATTGAGTCGAGGGGTATTGCTTCTTCACGACAATGCTCCTGTGCACAAGTCAAGAATTACACAAGCAGCGATTTGTGAATTCAAGTTCGAACAACTTAATCAGCCACCCTACAGTCCCGATTTGGCATACAGTAATTATTTCCTATAGCTTTTTAGAAATTTGAAATCCCATTTACGGCCGGAAATCATATTTCCTGATGATGATGGACTTAAGGCTGCCACAGAGGCATGGTTTCAGGACCAAACCGAAGACTTCTATTTCAAAAGTAAAGACAGTCTGAAAGAAATGTGGGGTAAATGGGAACTATATTGAAAAAATAATAATAAAATGTATGGTTTGTTGCGGCAATATACACCCCGTTCTATGAACTTTTTGACCTTCCCTCGTACGTAGTACTTTTGCGTTGTCAGAAAAATACTGTCGTCTAAATTTTCTGCCAGCCAAAATCTGATAAATCTAAAACAAGAACTATGCAATTATTTCATTAGCTGAATTTGGTTAAATATGTGTTGGTCCTTTAAATATTTTTTCAAATTCTTGAAAAAAATGGTTTTACAAATTTAATCCAAGCACTGTTGATGAGGAATTTTATTCCGAAATAGCCGTCTGGTGCTGTAAAATAACACTAGTATAACTCATCGGTAAACACTAGTTTGCTTCCATGGTAATGAAAAAGAGAATTAATAACTTATTTTGAAAATTATGAAACTAATTTGTCAGTGAAAATGAATAACAATAAGGATTCATCTCCCTTTATACACCAGATGACGGCGCTAACACGAGTTACAGTTGCCTACCATCCTTTTATGAATGAATGTTCAATTACACATTTTTGAACATATATAAATGATCTAGACGTTCGATATTTGAAAAAATACCTTCTAAGAATTTATTAGCAAATTAGAGGGACATACTAAGATTGGCCTTTAACATGTGTTTGCGAGGTGTAATGGCATGTTTAGTGTCGTTTTTGTCTATATGTAAACATCCGTTTAGGCCACCTTATTCTGCAGTTCTTGCTTGCTGAAAGATTGAATGGTATTGATTTTGTAATTACAGTTTTACATATTAAAAATATATCATTTCTAATTTTAATAATTTTGATATGGCCCCTATTTCACAACGTGAGCTATCATGAACTATTCGTTTTAAGTCACCTATGTGTACAACTTACTTCGAATGTAAATGGCAATGAAAACTCCAGCGATCACCAAATTAATTACAAACGAAACAGCAAACGACAAACCTAAAATTACAACTAAAACAACATATAACATTAGAAAAGAGTATTATCAAAATCAAACATACCAATCTATGCCCATATCACAGTCCCAAAGCAAAACTTAAACAAACATACCAATCCATGTCCATAGCACAGTCCCAAAGCAAAGTTACACAAACATACAAATCCATGTCCATATCACAGTCCCAAAGCAAAGTAAAACAAACATACCAATCCATGTCCATATCACAGTCCCAAAGCAAAGTAAAACAAACATACCAATCCATGTCCATAGCACAGTCCCAAAGCAAAGTAAAACAAACATACCAATCCATGTCCATAGCACAGTCCCAAAGCAAAGTAAAACAAACATACCAATCCATGTCCATAGCACAATCCCAAAGCAAAGTAAAACAAACATACCAATCCATGTCCATAGCACAGTCCCAAAGCAAAGTTACACAAACATACCAATCCATGTCCATATCACAGTCCCAAAGCAAAGTTACACAAACATACCAATCCATGTCCATAGCACAGTCCCAAAGCAAAGTAAAACAAACATACCAATCCATGTCCATAACACAGTCCCAAAGGAAAGTAAAACAAACATACCAATCCATGTCCATAGCACAGTCCCAAAGCAAAGTAAAACAAACATACCAATCCATGTCCATAGCACAGTCCCAAAGCAAAGTTACACAAACATACAAATCCATGTCCATATCACAGTCCCAAAGCAAAGTAAAACAAACATACCAATCCATGTCCATATCACAGTCCCAAAGC
This sequence comes from Anadara kagoshimensis, assembly GCA_021292105.1. NCBI lineage: Eukaryota > Metazoa > Mollusca > Bivalvia > Arcoida > Arcidae > Anadara > Anadara kagoshimensis. The sequence continues at coordinate 47,006,463 of CM037858.1, forward strand.
AAAGTAAAACAAACATACCAATCCATGTCCATAGCACAGTCCCAAAGCAAAGTAAAACAAACATACCAATCCATGTCCATAGCACAGTCCCAAAGCAAAGTAAAACAAACATACCAATCCATGTCCATAGCACAATCCCAAAGCAAAGTAAAACAAACATACCAATCCATGTCCATAGCACAGTCCCAAAGCAAAGTTACACAAACATACCAATCCATGTCCATATCACAGTCCCAAAGCAAAGTTACACAAACATACCAATCCATGTCCATAGCACAGTCCCAAAGCAAAGTAAAACAAACATACCAATCCATGTCCATAGCACAGTCCCAAAGCAAAGTAAAACAAACATACCAATCCATGTCCATAGCACAGTCCCAAAGCAAAGTAAAACAAACATACCAATCCATGTCCATAGCACAGTCCCAAAGCAAAGTTACACAAACATACCAATCCATGTCCATAGCACAGTCCCAAAGCAAAGTAAAACAAACATACCAATCCATGTCCATAGCACAGTCCCAAAGCAAAGTAAAACAAACATACCAATCCATGTCCATAGCACAGTCCCAAAGCAAAGTTACACAAACATACCAATCCATGTCCATATCACAGTCCCAAAGCAAAGTTACACAAACATACCAATCCATGTCCATAGCACAGTCCCAAAGCAAAGTAAAACAAACATACCAATCCATGTCCATAGCACAGTCCCAAAGGAAAGTTACACAAACATACAAATCCATGTCCATAGCACAGTCCCAAAGCAAAGTAAAACAAACATACCAATCCATATCCATAGCACAGTCCCAAAGCAAAGTTACACAAACATACCAATCCATGTCCATAGCACAGTCCCAAAGCAAAGTAAAACAAACATACCAATCCATGTCCATAGCACAGTCCCAAAGCAAAGTAAAACAAACATACCAATCCATGTCCATAGCACAGTCCCAAAGCAAAGTAAAACAAACATACTAATCCATGTCCATATCACAATCCAGAAGTAAAGTAAAACAATCATACCAATCCGTGTCCAAATCACAATCCCAAAGCAAAGTAAAACAAACATACTAATCCATGTCCAAATCACAATCTCAAAGTAAAGTAAAACAAACATACTAATCCGTGTCCAAATCACAATCTCAAAGTAAAGTAAAACAAACATACTAATCCATGTCCAAATCACAATCTCAAAGTAAAGTAAAACAAACATACTAATCCATGTCCAAATCACAATCTCAAAGTAAAGTAAAACAAACATACTAATCCATGTCCAAATCACAATCTCAAAGTAAAGTAAAACAAACATACTAATCCGTGTCCAAATCACAATCTCAAAGTAAAGTAAAACAAACATACTAATCCATGTCCAAATCACAATCTCAAAGCAAAGTAAAACAAACATACTAATCCATGTCCAAATCACAATCTCAAAGTAAAGTAAAACAAACATACCTATCAATGTCCAAATCACAATCCCTATTCAAAGTAAAAAGTTTGAAAACTGACAAATTATGTTTGTGACAACGGTCAAAATAAAGTATTATAATGTTACCATAAGTAACATAATTTCCAAAAATACTATAGAAAATATCATCTCATTTCGTGTACATTCTGTACACTCTTTAACGCGATCTTACATGTGTCAGGTGATATATTTAAACTTGAATTGTATGAACAGTAAAATATTGTAGTAACTACAATTCAACTATATGATTTATTTCAGGTAATATTTCTGAATTGGAAACTGCTGTCGAACTGACATGCAGTATGATGTTTACTGATCTATTACATCAAATCAAATAAGAGAGCTTTCATTTTTATTCTTTTGCCGATTACAATAGGATGCAGTCTGTGTACATTATACATTGCAAGAAGCTTTTTATATTTCATTTTACAAAATATATTTACCGGTATGATCCGCTAGTCTTGATTTTGTGGATTCTTTTTGCATAGTGTCTGTGTCATTTATCGTTGTCATGGTAACACTTTGAATTAGATCATTCTGGAAGGTTGTCCTGTTCTCTAAAAGTAAATAAACGCGCTATAACTTGTGATTGTTCAAAGTACGGGTGTGTATTATCAATATCCTCCATTTGTGTTTATGTTTATCTTCTCTTGTTTGCTTCATTAATTTGTTTTTTATTGATCTTAGTTACATAAGCTAAGCCGAGAACTTTTTTCAGATACATCGTTATTAATTATAACCCATACATTTGATATTCCATATTCCTTTTATTCCAAATTTCGATTACACACGTGACGGGTAAACCTAGCTAAACAGAAAGTGCTTACATATCCGGAGCACCGGGTTTAAGTTTACGTGTTCAATTTAATTTTCAATTTTCAAAGTTTTCACTTTCCTTTTGAGATGTTGAATTAAACATTAACCTGTATGCTTGTGTTTGATTGATATCCATGTAATAAACTGCAAATTTGATTCAATGGGTGTTATATGTGAATAGACAACAAAAGAAGGGTTCACGATGATTGCCATATTTACCGACAAGGTAAACGTGTAGCTTCAAGTTGAAAACGATAATCTATTTGATTAACATGAATAAGGTGTATTTTTGGTTAATCAGTCATTGGTCATAATTTTCCAACTGGGCTATACTGTAAAATCACTAATATTCATTTATAAGCGTCAAAATTTCGTGTTTTTGTAATTTAAAATTGATTAGTTGGGATAAAATTTCGAGAAATTCTGTCGTTTGAAAATAGATCTCATTGGGGGGCCTTGGTAAATATATATTTTCGTTGAGATTACATTTCGTGGTATTCACTTACCCATGAAAATAGCGAAATTTAATCCCCCACGAACATATGTGATTTTACAGTATCTAAGGTAATGATAATAACTCACCAACACATAGATAATGCAAACTTTCGTTACATTCATGAAAGCTAAATATTATCTGGCTGCCGTTCAGAAAAACTGCCAAACATTTGTATATACCGCCATCCTCAGGTAAACCTGTAACAAAATACATACCAGGTTTATTATCATATTACTGAAAAGAAGTTATTATTTTACTGACTTACTTGACTAATGTCCATCTCTCCTTGTGGAGAATTGGGCCAGGATTATTCTACTAACTAAACGATAATATTTTATACATTCAATACACATGTCTGGCACAAAAAGGCTGAGCATAAACTATAAAAATGCAATTTATTATTTCGTATATTATTTTCATACAAATGGTCTTCACTGAATGAAATGTGACGAAAATTATATTTTTTATATACATGTTACCGCCAGCTTTGACCCGTCGCTTGTACCAATGTTTCTTTAAATATATTTCAGATTTTTTTTCATTGCCAATTCTTTAATCTTTCAAAGAGAGAGCCCTGATCGTAACATTCTCTCTAAACCGTGTCACGGGATCTAAACTTTATTTGACCATTGCATTTTCTGATATGGCCACAGTCAACTGTGAATGCTGATCCCGTACCGAATTTCGATAAAGGTTATGATTGGCTATATCAATCTTCTCTTGATTGTTAAATTTTTTATCCCTATGTACTTTCACTTTAGCCAATCAGAACGTTACAGAAATTCAGTACGGGATCAGCATTCACAGTTGACTGACTGGTGGCCATGTCAGAAAATGCAATTGCTTTTTACAATAATTCATTCAAAATATTTTTCCCCAGAAATTTTTGGTATTGTTTGAGTTTCAATTTAGTTCTGTGTGTTTAAATAAGAATGTACCAGTGTTTATAGAACCAACATTTATGAGATGCAGCAAGTACCTTTTCCCCATACGAATTCTTCATCCCTTTTGTATCCAGTCCATGTTACATTGTTATCTGTATCATTACGGCTAAGATATAGGGAAAGCCTACTGTTTTTCATAAGACATTTAGTTGTAGCCTCAGTCCAGGAGGTGGTATAATTGCTTACATATACCACCTTAAGTGACTCTAAACACATGGAATAAAATATCGGAATTTATATAAAACAATAACATTATTATTAGTAATGACTACACAGAAAGTTATATTTACAATAGATCTAAACATCAACGTCACATATTTTTATAAGACAGGGCCTTTCTTTGTCACTACATGGAAGGATATGTTATGGTGCGAAATTAACAGACTTTTTCCATCATTTGACTTTTTAAATATAAATTAAAACAATAATAAATAATTTAAGATTTAAAAAAAAAATGAAATCTAATATCTTAAAAGGGGAGTTATTCCTTATATTAACTTCTCGTTTGGACGAGAGACAAGGGGAGAATTTATCTCCTTTTTTATTTGCTATTTATTTAAATGACTTGGAAGAATTTTTTATTGAAAATAACATCAATGGTCTTACAACTGTTACTGATGAATTAGAAAGTATTTTTGATGTTTATCTTAGATTGTTTTTATTACTTTACGCTGATGACACTGTTCTAATGGCTGAAGCTAAAGAAGATCTACAATGTCAGTTGGACTGTTTTTCAAATTATTGTAAATTGTGGAAGTTGACTGTAAATGTTCCTAAAACAAAAATAGTTATTTTTTCAAAAGGTAGACTTCCACAGAATTTGAATTTTACAATAAATGGTTCAGTTTTAGAAATTGTTAAAGATTTTAAATATTTGGGTATATTTTTCAGTAAGTCTGGTTCTTTTATTTATACAAAGAAGTATTTAGCAGAAAGGGCTACTCAAGCAATGTACTGTGTTATTAAGAAAGCACGTTTGTTTAATTTATCAATTGACTGCCAACTTGATTTGTTTGATAAAACAGTTATGCCTATTTTATTATATGGATGTGAGGTATGGGGATTTGAAAATTGTGATGTGTTAGAAAAAGTACATTTGAAATTTTGTAAAATTATTCTACATCTTAAAAAATCAACCCCAAATTTTATAGTGTATGGTGAATTGGCAAGATACCCCCTTATTATAAATATCAAAGCAAGAATTGTGAATTTTTGGACAAATATTATAACGGGCAAAGAAACTAAATATGCTTTTCTTGTTTATGGACTTTTATATTCATATTATTCTCAAGGTATAAATTCAAAATAGTTATGTAATTTAAAATCTATTTTTGAAGAATGTGGTTTATGCAATATATGGTTATCTCAGACTTTTTACAGTAAAACATGGTTAGTGAAATGTGTTAAACAAAGATTATTTGATCAATTTTTACAAAAATGGAATAGTGATATTAATAATTCTTCTAAAGGTATATCTTATAGATTGTTTATTAATAATTTTGATATTCAATATTATTTGTTATCTACAATTTCTACAAAAAACAAAATTTTATTGAGTAAATTTAGGACCAGTAATCACAGATTACCCATTGAAACAGGTAGATGGTCCAATATTCCAAAATCAGAAAGAATATGTAATTTGTGTCTTGAAGAACTTGGGGATGAATTTCATTACATAATGATTTGTAAAAATTTTGCTGAAGAAAGAAAGAAATATTTACCTCTGTTTTATAGAAAAAATCCAAATGTGTTAAAATACAAGTCATTATTTTCTACAAAAAAATTGTCATTGTTAAATAACCTATGCAAATTTATATGTGTCATTTTTGAGAGAGTCAATCCTCCAGGTTAGCATTTATATTATGTATAATGTATATGTATGTAACACGCGCATGCAACATGTTTATTTATAATTATGTTAACATGTTCTCTGTATTGTTATTTGACAATTGTGAGAAATAAAGAAATTTAAAGAAATTTTGAAATTTGACGACAATATCAAAGTGTTGATTTAAATCATTAATCTGATTTAAGGACATTAAAATTTAAGTGACTGTTGCACCTTGAGTCAGACGGATTATAGTAAGCCATCCATTACCGGACAGGGTGGATAAAGAAAATGAGTTATTGACACTTTTGTCTCAAATTAAGAAAATGTCGTCTCACCTATTATGTTAGTTATTATAAAATCAATTATTGGTATCGATGTATTTTGTATTAAATATTGTTTATACTGACCGACTGTTAGGCAGTTTGTCGGACACCCAGCTTATTTAGATCTGAAAAAATTCTTTAAACTTGTTTGCAGCTTATTGCGTATTTAGCAGTAATTAAGTTGAAAAGATAGCAAATATAAAAAAGTGCGAGCCAAGGTCAATAGAGAACCTTAAGCCCAAATGGCGTTATAATAGATATACAGACTTGTACTCAGGTTGTTTAACAGTTTAATTAATGACAATACAAGTAAGATCAGAATGAAATTCGTTATCCCTTTTCTTCTCTATGACCTCTTATCTTAATAACATCTATTTTTACCTCTTTTTAAGCTTTTTTCATAGATCGTAGGTAAATTTTTTGTGTAATATTCTAAACTTTTGGAAGTAATCGAATATTTTGGAGGTAAAATGAAATATTGACAGAACTAAAACTTTTCTTACCATTCCTGCATATAAAGCGGTGTCTATCTTTGCAGTTTGATACAATCACATCTCTGAAACCAGGTCTATATATAGATGCTAGACATGACCTATTAAGTCGTTCCACTATTTTGAAACTTGGATAATAATATTTGAATACTGAAAAACAAGTAACAAAATCAGAGTAACGTATGGTTGAACTAAAACAAATGCTTCATTGTTCACGCTTTCTGCAGATAACTGTAGAAGGCACATGTACAACTCAGTCAATAACGTAGTGGTTTATGAAAACATGTTTCTTTTAAAATTGATACAGATATTTGCAACCGAAAATGCAACCGTTAGGTAACAGTTTTCATTACTAAGAACCACATGAAATACATGTTGATAACAGGATATCAAACTTATCAACATTACTGTGACAACAATAAGGAACACAAACCATCCCATTAATTTTATGCCATTGGTCCAAAATACCCGCTAAACACTGAACCAACACCCCCTGTACATGTAAACCATAAACACAGCCAAATCTGTTTATAGTGGCCAAATGGGGGACCAGAAAAGCATGAATACTAAAGATAATTTACCATTATGGTCTAAAAGAAGCTATAGCTACTGATCATATGAGAAATCTCAACCCAAGATCTTATACCTTTGGTCCAGAACGAGGGTTGAGATTTTCCTATCTCATATGACCAGTAACGATATGTTATTTTTCTCACACCTTATTCCTTAAAAATTCATAATTCTGCTAGGGTTTCAGGCGAATCATGTAGCCTGTCCCAATCCTAGGGTGGGACAAGAAAATCCCACATGAGTAAAATTGTGACCTTCATAGACAGGTTTGACTGTAGTTATCTATTTATTAATCAATTTTACTTACATGAGTATGTTTTCCAGACTAAAGGATCACTAATAATGTTGCATGATTGGACATCTATTCGGCGGAAGTGATCATGATCAGGCGGCCGGCTGATACAATAACATTTTGTACCCTACAAAAAATTACCAATACAAATAGTAATAGACAAAGTTTTACAAATTAAATACATGTCAATTACATAATTATAAGGAAATAATATTGTCGCTTTTTGTAACATAATTCCACCCCACTACTAGCACGCACGCTAATTAATTTATAAATTAGTCATGGGACAATGTAATTTTTTGTCCATAGCTCTTTGTAGACTTAAGCAAAAATATCTGATAAATAGTTAAGACGTTTACAATTCCATTAAATGATTTATAGAATATACATATGCAAATTTCTGAACGACTGCATCACTGGACATGACATATACATGCGATTGTTCAGTAGTTTTCTATGGCACTCCGATTTCCTTCACAAATCCTGTAGTGACCATCTCATTTTAAGTGAACGACTCTTTACTAGAACCATTACTTCACACTATGACTATTATTATAGATATGAAGGTGGGCTAACTTTAATCGTACCCTTTTATTTGATTTAAAGTGCGCCAAGTTTAACCTGGCCGTTTGACCTTTAACTTGAATATGCAAATAGACACATCCATTGTGTAATTTAGATGCTATTTAAAGTTGATATATAAAGATAGATGATGCTAATTCTGGGTACCGGGTGTTTATGGTAATGATAATCAATGCCTTACCTAAATCACACAGTTAATTATCTCAATCTAATATTTAAATTAATGGTCAAAAGGTTAGGTAAAACTTGACGCACCTGTATACCATAACTGTATAACACCTTTTCGCCGCAATACTTAATACATTTAGCAGGGGTGATGTCCTTTATTGATGCATCTTCCATTCTTTCTGTGCTTTGGTTAAATCTAATACAACCTTTTATATAAAATATCTTAAATATTATTTATTAATAGTACAATCTAGTTCTACAAACAAAACTATATTGTATCTAAAGATTTATTTTTTAATATGGAGTTGAGTTTAGTTAAGTTGAGTAATGGTGTTTAACGTCCCAGTCAAAAATATTTCACTTGTATCGAGACGTCGCCAGCTATTTAGGCAAAGGTGTAGAATTTTACCTGTGAGTTAGGCTGATGACATTATACAGCAGGGTTCTTTAGCGTGCCAAGCCTACATTGACACGGGATCTCGTTTATTTTTAAGTTCCCATCCGAAAGGACCGTGACTTTCATTTCGTTATGCCGAGTGCTTGGCGAAAAAAAACAGTATTTACCCACTTTTAAGTCTTTGGTCAGACCCGAGTTCGAATTCACGAACTCCCACTTACGGAGCGAGCACTCTTTCAACTGAGCTACCGCAGATGTTTTTAATATGGAGGTTTGCAACTGGAAATTTTTTTATCTGACAACAGCTAAACACGAACACGAAACAGTACTTGTAATAAAAAAAACAATCATACCAATCCATAAATGATAAGACAGCATAACGAGGCGAGACACATATTGGTCGAACCATTCATTATAAAATTTCAGACTTTGGACAGGCACTGAAATAATTGTCTGCTATTGATCACATGTGAACGTTAGTATGTGACCAATTGACCAATCACCGACCACGCCCTCAATGTCCCGACACTGGCCGCCATTTCGGTACCAAAACAACGCTAAGACAACTAATGACGTACTAGTATCAGTGACGTCATGAAATGGCACAATTCAGGCCGTTTTTGTTCTTTTTGTGTGTAAATCAAAGCCTTTGTCGGAACATTGTGGGTTTGGCCCGCCATCCGTCAATTGTCCAATACCACTTTTTTGTTATTATAATTTAGACAGATAATGTGTTATGTCATCCACGTAACAAGTTATGTATATCTGGTAACACAGTGTGGGGCCGCCGAAAACAGTTGACAGGAAGTTGCGATTGTCGAAGCGAGAGATTCCGGTTGGTTTAACAACATGGTGTATTACAAACTATGTTTTTGTTGGTATTAATTAAAAATTAGCAACAGAACGGGGTAAATATATAACCATTTTCATCTAAAACATTATATGTCACCGGTATTAACCTATATTAAATCAGGAGTTTATGCAAATGTCGATTTTTGATATGCAAATCACTCGCTGTTGTGCCGAAAACGTATCACGGCGTCTCATAAATTGCTTCATAAATCTAAATACCTTACCTTTACCCGACTATTCTATACGGATATACCTTCTTTGAACATTTTTGTCAACATTAATGTGTGTGTGTCCTTTCTGTACTTCATCGAGATCAAAGATAAAAAACTTTGACTTGGCATTGTCCATTTTTGTCGACTGTACCGGTATTTGCAAATCCATTGTTACGTTACTTGCGATGCAACCGTTCAAGTCTGTACCGGTACTTGCTGACCCATTAGTCATACAATTGTCCATAAAATCATTATGCTCTTTTTATACCATCAGATTGATAATCTCAGTCCGACTATATGAACATGGAAAATAGCTACAATTGCATTAGATGTGAATATAGCACTAGAACATTTGCCGAAATAATAGACCATAACATAATATTTCATGCTCAAGCAGTTTTGAAAATTGAAAAATTAATTTGACAGCAAACTCAATCTTGTTTTTTTTTATTTTTTTTTTTTTGACAATTAAAAAAGTTAAACATTTACAAGATTAAATTCGCCAAAGGAACTTTTATATTTACAGAAAAAATAGAGAATCAAAAACATACCAATCCTTGTCCAACCCACAATTCCAAAGCAATGTAAAACCAAGAAGGGTAAAACGTGAAATTTCACCAGGGACATTAGACTGGGTGCTGCGGAAAGGTAACTGCGGTGCCCCCTGTGACTATACCCCGCACGTGTGTAATCAAAAGTATGAATGAAAGGAACATGGAACTATGGAACATCAAATATATCCAGGGTAATTTTGGACACAGAGACATCATACTTATCAGCAATATTTTGATGACGACCATAAAACTTTTTGAGGGCTTGATAAACCAAGGCTAGTAATACATGTATGATTTAAGTCAATATTTGTACCTCGCCTTATCCTTTTTGTAAAAGAATGGCTTTTAAACGTTCATTTCAATCTTAATAATGGATATTGGTGTTAAGTGTAAAAATCCAAAGGTTTTTCTACACATATTTCGAGATGTAAAACTTAGATATTACTATCTCAAACAAAAGACCCAGGGACATTAACGTTCACCTGAGAATATATCACATCTCATGCAGAAGTTCAATAGTCAATGTCATTATTAACAAGGACGATGATATTTGTGAATTAAGTATAACTTTTAAAATGCTACCGTATATCTGAAATACCCGAGGCATGCCGAGTGAAATGTACAGCTAAAAAAAAGTGTAACGCTAAACAACAGTACCATTTATTCTTATACGTTTGTGACCTTGACCTCTGAATTTATTACCTTCATCGGTATATAAAATAGTCTAATATACATGCCCATTCAAAAAATTATAGTTTTCAAGATAATTAACCGTTTACACCATTCGTTTACTTTCGCGGCCTTGACCTTTGAACCCTCAACCTTCATCTATATATAAACATGATCGTTATGTCAATACCTACAATGTTCTAATACTCATATCTATGCAAAAAGTGATATATTTTAGATTAATGACCATTTCAGTATTCTTTTGCATCTGTGACCTTTACCTTTGATTTTCACTTTTCTCCCCTTATGGGGCCCCAAGAAATTAATATGAAAGCCCTTTATCCAAGTATGATAGTCAGTAAGTTTCATCAAATTTAGCTAGGTACTATTAAAATGCAAAATGTTAACGTACGAGAGACGACGGACGGTCAACCATCGCAATAGCTCACCTGAACTTTCAACCTAAAATATTATGTACGTTTGTGTCTATAGAGTTCTGGTCTTGCATGCATACAAAAGTTAATTTCAGACACAACCAAAAGTTTTCTCAATGTACATTAGTTTTCGCTCAAATATTTGCAGATCTTAAGAAAGGTAAATTTCAGAAAGCTCGAAAGTTTGAATTTCAGAAAGCTCGAAAGTTTGATGTCACATGTGACTCTGTTTTGTGCAAGCGTGGCCCGTTACATACTGATATTGTGGTCAAAATAACCTATATTCCATGATAATTCTTCAGAAATACACATGTATATGACCAAGGACCAAAACATTACGAATTACTGACTTGAAAATGTTAGGTTAGAGCAACTAAATACAAAGAGAAATTGTATCCAGTCAACACTGATTTGGAAAAAAATATCGCTACTAACTTAACAGTAAGTACAGTAATTTTAACAAGCAAAGGTACAGTAACGAATCCTTGACAACGGTCAGAAAATCTATCTTTGTGAGTTTAAAATAGGTCAGTTCATTATAAATACGATTGAAAATTGAAACAAAATCATTGATGGTGAAGCCTATAACTTGGACGGTGTTAGAATAACGCAATTAGTGCCGTTAACAAACAATTTAGTTGATCAAATGAGTGCACTTCGTCGTTCAGGCTCGTGATTTACCATGCTATTTCCATCATTATTATCATATTAATAATTCATAAAACTTTCTGAATGCCATTAGTGTATCTGTTGAAATGTTTAAAAACTTTCAGCATCAGATTTACCACATATGAATAAGAGAAAGTTGGTTTATCCACCGCGTTTTTCTTGCCCATCTCGCCTGACATTTTAGATTATTACACCTTATGTAAAAATCTAGCAATTTCATTGGATAAGAGCTATGTAACAATTTGTACTGTCACATAAAATTTATAATGTCACATAGCGATGCGCGTGACTATGTGACAGTACTTTTGTTTGAATCGCCTCCCTTCACTGGATCACGTCAGCGCTTTGAACAATACATGTTTTCAGTTGTGTCTACGACAAGCGTCTCATTGTTAATGATATTGTTTACATTCGTCTGTAAAAACAACGGATGATGTTTGCCGAGGTTGACAATGACTATCTTGGCAATTTGTTAGAGTCTAAAGACTCTGCATCAACTAAACGGATCATTAAGCGGGCCGTGGATACGTTTCTTAAATTTCTTGGCTCAAATGAGTGTGCATTTGAGGCATTCCCGGTCGATAAATTGAATGATTGGTATAGACATTACTAAAGACGAAGAATGCACACCAGGTATTGGTAAAACAAACATTCGGTGTAATAAAATAAATAATATATTTCTGACAGGGTGCCAGTACATATTGTCACCTCTCGAAAAGCATTGTCAGCCTCGGCTATCGCCTCGGCAAACAATGCTTCCTCGAGGTGACAATATGTACTGGCACCCTATCAGATTTATATATTGTCCGCTTCGACAATCGCAACTTCCTGTAAACAGTATATAGTTTTCGGCGGTCCCACACTGTGGGTAAGGATAGAAAAATGGAGTTGTTGGACATGGAATTTTTTTCAGTTTGAAGTGAAATTTACGGATTGCAGACTTTTGGACTAAGATTTTGAGAAAAGTCCGACATTGTACATTTAGATACTTCCTAATAAAATGTTGGCACCAGAAAAAAAATTGTACATTGCTACAATCTCTCTAAACGGGATTTTAGTAATGATGATTGTTGCCTAATATAAAACTAAACATTATTTCTGCAATTAATCTGGGATTTATTGCGAGGTTGCGTTGTTTGTATGGGTGTGATGTGTTTTGTTAGATTTTCTACTGCAATATACATTTTATTCAACTTTTAAAACAAAACGAAATTAAAAAAAAATATTTTTCATGAACATGAAATGCGTATATCAAAGCGTACGAATCGAAACTACAACAGTGGAAGCGAGCTCATTTAATCCGATAGTCACGTAGCAATAACAACACTTATCTAGTGGCATATATTGGGAAAATCAAAAGATTAATGAATTAATGAAATAAAATAAAAAATAACATCATGGGTATAGCGCAATGCAACACGCATGAAGCCGAATGTGTATATTGGTACACTATTCCAGTAGGATAGCCAACTCGGCCAGCGCATTGATTCATCAAACAAAATTTCACGCGCAGACAAAGTGAAAAAATTGTCAAAAATTTGAATTCACTCCAGGCGGTAAAATTACATAATATTTATTTCACTGCGAGTTTTTAATACTATTTGTAGTATTTTATCGTCTTTTGAGGACAAAAGTAAGTCATTAAAGACGATTTTTATCAAAGTCGGTGAGAATTTAACAATTTAAATCGTAATTGAATGTTAGGCACCGGCGAAAAATTGAAAATTGAAACTTTAGAAAATATCATTCTGTGTACGCAGTTCCTCATGCACCAAAGATGTTTTTACATGAACGGAAAGAACTTTTTCTCACGGTTATTTTGATGTATAATTTGTCAAATAATTTTCTTTACACAAAAAACGTACCAGTTTCAAATGTCGAAAAAATCGATGACATTGCCGGATTCTCGATCATGGGCCGCCCCCTTTCCGGCTAATTTGACACAGAAAAAATGCTAAGACAGCTTCCTTATTGTATGTAATGTATAAATTTGATAATCGAGAGACGCTGTGGAGATATTTTTGTTGAAATAAAGTAAGTTTTTCCTTAAAAATATTGTATTTTTACTCCATTTCTCGTCTAATCTGCCGATTTTTTGGAACTACTTCTAGTCGGACATATTTGATTAGCATTCGTCCCGCTTCGATCACAATTTTAGCATGCAGAAAATGTCATCGTGTATTTTGGACAAAATAGTCAAGCTTTTTTGCCTTATTTGTCATGTATGATCGATCTGCATGGCTGTCGAACACATTAGATACGCATGTGTTCTAATTTTACCCATATGGACTCGGGATCTGTATCCTCGACCGTCCGTGATTCGAGACTCTAATAGAAAACGAACTAAATTTGCTAACGCAACAAGAATTTAAGAGCTGAAAAATAGACAACGGATTTTTCTGGATAGTTTCACAGTAAATACCTAAATTTTGTCTTTAATGCATGAAATCGTCACTGCAGAGACCATACTCGCGTATAATAACTGAAAACAAAAATGGCCTCGAATCTTAGGACGCTCTCGATTTTAGGACGGTAGACGATACCAGTACAGTGCAACCTGCTTATGTAGGGCTAGTTAGAGACTCAGAATTACTGAAAATTACCAACTGATTTTGCTTTGCTGGCAAAATATAAACAGGACCTGTCTGTCATATCAGTACATATCATTGGATAAATAAGCTAACATCATTAAAGTGGGTTAAACTGGGTTTTTCTTTATGAAATATTTCCCAAAATGAGGAAACATCTCCCATGTTAGTTTAGCCAGAGTCAACACAACATTGGTCTTTATTACTTAAATTTTTGTTTCTGTTCTGATGCCAATAACCCCGGTATTATTATTTTAGTACAATTTAGACATGAAAAATTGATTATTTTGCTTCATTAAAAGTTTTAAGTCAACTTGACATAGCACAAATAACATTTAAAATAGACTATGTGGAAGTAGGAAATAGGAAAAGTGAATATCAATCATGTGGATTTCATTTGACTTGGTTAAAAATTTAACTCCATATTATAATGATTAAATACAATTCTGTAAAATATTTAGGAATTTCAGTAATTTCTGTAAAATTGTAAAATTCTGATAAATAAATATCACCTTCTTTCAGGAAAATTCATGGGAACTGGTTTGATAATAACATTAAGAAATAAGTTTATGCAAATGCAGTGAAATTCATGACACAGTGTATCCAAATGGGCATTATTAGTATGAAGTGTGCTGGCCCCAAACTCAAAATAGTTAGGCTTCATCCCCAAGGTAAAACACACCCCTCAACAAGAGAACTGGCAAACTTTCTGACATAGTAAGATTTTAACCTATGCTGTTACCTGTATGCTACACTTCAGACAAGGGTGCATGCAAAGCATTTCATGTGGTGAAAAAAAGAGGTATTCAGTATCAAGAGAAGCATTCAATTCATAAATGTGTAATGGTAAATAATTCCCAGTGTGTTAAGGATATTGATATGTGTTGATTTTTTAATTCTATATAAAATGAAACATTCATAAATGTCTGATGATATCTAATTCATAGTGTATTAAAGATATTGTTATGTTTTAATTTTACATGAAATAAGACATTCAGCATTATTACAATTTACAAAGTTGGTTTAGTCACACATAATGCATTTTTCTTTGAAAAATGTTCCATTATGTATAAACAGTAATAGCCATGAGTGTTCATTCTAGGATTTTTTCAGATGGGTTCATTTTTAATAAAATTCCTCTAATAACAAGTTGAATAACATCAATAATTTTGCATACATCTAATGTTTGATGTGACTTGTAGTCTTTTAGGCTGATGTAAAAGCTTTTGTAATGAAGTATTTAAAGTTTCATATAATATAGCTTTTATATATGACAATGCTATCAAATATTTTGAACTTGCATTTGAAATCTAATTTCAAGTGTGGTCCACTATGGCCTTTACAATGGTGCCATTTGGCAAAATAAAGGATCAACAGCCCCTTTCTAGAATGAACACTGTCATATGATCCCATAGTTTTTGATTTATTTGTAAATGATTTATCTATATATCACAACCAGAACAACTAGAAAGTACCTGTCCCCCATAAAATCACCTGTTTGTGTAGTTTCTAAATTAAATTTGATAATTTAGACAATTTTAGTCCTTTTAAATGCTATTATGGCCCACTTGTCATTCATTTAACAAACAACAATATTGTCATATACCATTGTTTGAATGTATTTTATGATTAAATTCAAAAAATGGTATATAACAGTATGACAAAATTTCTAACAATCTTGTCTGTTCATAATTTTTTTTTAACTTTTTAGTAATTCAATATCTTTTATATTTTAATTGTTAATTTTGTTCATATAAAAATTTTTTTTTTATTTTTCCAAAAAATATCTGAGGTTACTTTCCATGGTACCCATGCCACATTTCATGTTAGTACCTTGAGGAAAGACAAAATGCAACTTATTTGGATCTCTTTTTATGTATTGACTCTATTTATCATCACTAACCTGCTCAACATACTGTGTCCCAACTCTAACTTATTTCTCTGTAGAATGTCTGATTTATTTATTTATTTATTTATTTTTATTTATTATCATCTCTAACCTGCTAGACATTTTGTAACCTGCTCAACATACTGTGTCCCAGCTCTAACTTATTTCTCTGTAGAATTTCTGATTTATTTATTTATTTGTTTATTTATTTATTTATTTATTTATTTTTTATTTATTTTTATTTATTTATTTAGTAACTGCTGATATATTGTGGCCAAGCTCTAACTTATTTCTCTGTAGAATTTCTTATTTATTTATTTATTTATTTATTAACTGCTGACATATTGTGTCCCAGTTCTAACTTATTTCTCTGAACAATTTCTGATTTATTTATTTATTTATTATCATCTCTAACTTGCTAGACATTTTGTAACCTGCTCAACATACTGTGTCCCAGCTCTAACTTATTTCTCTGTAGAATTTCTTATTTATTTATTTATTTATCATTTATTTATTATTTTTTTAATGTAGGCCCTATTTATTTATATCTCCATCAACAAACACATGTCATATGATGTGTGCCAGATGAGGATGCCTGCAAAAAAAATCGATAAATACAGTACAGACCTGTACAAAGTTTAGCATCCAGCTAACTAATTAGTGCCGACAGTCCATATTGGTTCCTCGTTTGGTGTTTATAAATATCGACAGCAGTTGCCATCTATCTCTCGGCAGCTTTTCGACCGCTACCTTTCCATACCTTAGGCACTCGGCAGTCGAGCTTTGACTTCTTTTGGTTAGCTTAGTGTTAAACTTTCGACAGGTCTGTACTGTACATTGCGTGTACTGTGTATACAGTAGACAGTTGACCTATATATTTGACACGGGGAACGTTGTTTACGTCATTACGTTGGAACAATGCTTATCAAGGTCGCGGCCATATTTGTTTTCATTGACAACAAGACGTACTGAAATCATGCTGTTGGATTTTTGCGATTTTCGCATATTTAACCCTCATGCACCAGGTACGATAATTTACTGGCGTAAACTATAATAATTTTCTGGCATTGTATTAAAATTTCTCGGAAAAGTATTCTTTACACAAAAAACGTACCAGTTTCAAAAATGGAGAAGAAATTTCTGTTGATTTTCAAGAGAAATCGGATATCGTCGGGATATCAGTAATTTTAAGTAAATGTGGCGTTTTATCTCGGACTTTTTGATACATGTAGAAAGTTTAGTTAATTCCTCACACGCTTGCATCATATTCGTAGCTAGAAATGTTAATTTTATGGTATAAAAACGATTCTGAAAATGGCAAATTTTTTTCGGGTTCAGACACTTGCCAAAAAGTAATCCCTTTTTATTTACCGCGGAAGGTCTCAAATTTTAAAACCAACGCACAATTTGGACTTGGCTATCCTACTGTTCCTTGTGATTATCAAACATTCAGTAATTTTGTAAGTAGCGGGTAACGGTTTTATATTAAATAACATTTACGCGTGTTTAACCGTATTAACAATACTGTAAACGTATTTAATTTCGCGTGAATTTATTTTCGCGATATAGGAAATTTAGACATATCCTCGTGGTTAATTATTCGTGTTTTTGAAATATGCATTTTAACACAATAAGCATAATAAAATTTTCGCTCGGTATTATTTTTGCGCAAAACAAACGACCGCGAAATAAGCGAAAATTATTACACCGCGAAAATAAATACGTTTACATTAGTTAGTTCTAAAATGTTGTGACGAATATAACTCAATTGTTATCAAAGCAATGTCTGTGCAATTTATTTGCTCACTATGGTATGATGGTATGAAAATTTAATTCCGTATTAAAAAACTGTTTTCCTCATTTTTTTTCATTTTGGCAATTTAACCTTTTCATTACCCCTTCCATTGGCCAGACTTCTTGCTTACAACGCTTACAAGATGAAAGCGAAATTACAAAAAACAAGACAAAGTATATTTTTTTGTGCAAAACACGAAATACCACCGAGCACTTAACTTGACTGGGACTAGCTATGAAAAAAGGGACCCAATTGGTCTGAACGGTACCTCGAATTCATTTTATATGCAAATGTAAGGTGTACATTTAACTAAACCTGACATGCGATTGTTCTGCCGAGTGCAAGTACATTAGTGAGATAATAAATACTTACTTCTATAACCATACCAAGGCGATAACTCTGCGTAACCATACACCCACACAGGTACTTTAGTTGTGACATCTTTAAAGATAGTCTCTATGTACTTCATTGAATCTCCTGCAAACGACCCATTGGCACCACAAGCATCCCTACCCGCTTGCCAAATATCGCTCTTATCACTAATCCAGGCCATAGTTTGGCTCACTAAAGTAATTCAATAATTTCATTTACCTAAATGCATTTTAAAAGTGTCGTCAATCAAAAACAAACATACTTATCCATGTCCGAATCACAATCCAGAAGCAAAATAAAAACTTTGGAACTGACAAGTTAGGTTAGACACGTGAACTTCCACCGGTGCTCCGGAAGGGTAAGCACCTCCAGTTTAGCTAGCAACACCCGCCACGTGTGTAATCAAAATTATGTGAAAGGAACATGGAACTATTGGACGTCAAATATATCCAGTGCAATTCTGGACACAGAGACATCAAACTTATCAACAATACTGTGATGACGGCCATTACACTTTGTGAGGGCCTTGATAAGCCTAGGCCTGTATTATTATGCCTTTGTCAGCATTATGATAAATAGATGGAATTCTATGCCTTGTTACTGTACTAATCATTGTGTATTCTGTTAATTTGTCTCATTATCACCGCATGTTTTATAATCAGTCATCTCAATTCGTGGTTAATCTTGTTTTCTATGCGGAGAGGCCGCGGTGGTCTGATGGATGAGACGCCAGTCTTCAAATCCAGGGTCTCTCACCGCTGTGACTTCGAGTCCCGCTCAGACCACATGTGGGAAAGTGAATTCTCCTTGCCGTTGGCCTTTACTAATTCACCTGGTATCAGTATAATGGACTCGGGGAGTGGTACGCTTGTCTGTGGCGTACTGGCTCTGTGAACTAGCACTTTAAAGTCGCCCTGAGAGCGCTTGTACAAGGCAGACCATACAACACACTCGCACTTCACATGCATATACTTAATTGTTCATAGATTAATCCATAGAGATTAATAAAGTAGTTCTCGTCGCGAATAGCTGAAAAATTGCTGATGCGACGTTAAGCAACATTCAACCAACCAATTGTTTTCCATGCGGGTTTTTGATGGAAGATTTAATTCAACTGCAACCTTACTGATATTTCATTGCCTTTAACATTAAGCTTCATTATTGTTCTTCAAATTGAGAATTCGTAATAACAAGTTCCTTACACGTTGAACCACTAGCACATCTGGTAGAATGCCTAGACAAAAGACAATGACCTTTTTGAAATTTTATAAAGAAAGTGTTAAACTTACCGACTGTTTTACACATCAGTAAAGTCAATCCAATCTTTATGACAACAGATATTAGTTTTCCCATATCAACATTTAATGTGCAAAATTTTTTCTATTTTTGAAAAATTGTCACATTTTGTGTTAAGTAAAGTTAAATATGTTAAATACTTTTAAAGTATTTATTTTTATAGTGCGTGTCATGTACTTCTAGTTTTCCGGACTGGAGTTAAATTAGGATGTCCCATGATTGGATAACTTTAAATCAATCAGGGAAATAAAACAGCTATATTTAATTCCTTGTAGAAGTTGTGGGTGAAATGTTTAAGTGTTGGAGCTATTTGTATCTAGAAAAATGTTACAAATACAATGCTGTATTGTAGAAATATAAGTTAAGACGAAAAATTATCATGTGTATGATTCAAATAAACGTATGATTATGTCAATTTATCTCCAAAGATGCACGTGTTTGCATAGCAAGAGGGTACACCGGTGTGCAACGTGGTATCTCAATAATGTACATGCGGAACAATAGTTCCATTTGATATGGGATCACATATGTTGTCATTTTCCCATAACAATAATATTTTGTAAATTGTGTTTTCCATAGTATTCCAGATAAACGTACTGATAACGTAATAACCCGGTGAAACCCTACTAGTGTAGATTTTCAATTGAAATCTTCACACTAGCGCTTTTGTCGAAATAAAATTACCATTGCCTTTTTCCGAGAAAAGAAAATCCTAAGGGATCTATTCCGAGGAAAAAACTAAGGTATTTATTCGGAAGAAGAAAAATCCTAAGGGACTTATTCCTTTTTAGTAAGATTTCCCTGGCAGTAAAATGCCATTGTTAGTATAAGTTATACAGGGGTTTGACAGGTTACATGGCCCCATGTACCCCGTCAAACATTTGTGCTGCTCAGGGTTCATTTATCTTTGACGGGGTACATGGGCCGTCACGGCGGGTAACCTGCCAAAGCCCTATATTACGTTTTTGTCACCCTTCAAAGCGTTACCAGTTGGATCTTTTTAACTTCCATATCGTATTTTGTGTGACTTGTTTATGTTGTCGCCATGTTTGTTTACCATAACTAGACGACCGCAATGTACGAGTTACTTCCCTTTTACCGCTAAACGTCGCGTGCGTTTATGTACCCCGGCAGATCTCCGGACATAGTTCCATGTGCCCCGGCAAGTTAACCAATCGCTATGCGAGAAATTTCTTTGAAGGGTGACAAAAAATCATACACTTGGCAATATCCGATATAACAGACACAAAACAACAAACCAATCGCCAAATTGGTGTGTGTTATGGTGGAGTTACTTACATACGGTTGTATTGTTCTAGAAGGCAACCACACAGCTTTAATTGCAGTGGTTCAAAAATGCTATAGTAGTATTGGACCACTCCTCCATTTTACTTATTGTACAACCAGCAAGACTTGCGGGAAACCTAATATCCAAAGATAATTATTTACAATGTAAGATCCAGGGACGATAGAGGCCACTTAATTGATGATATATTACGTCCATATGGCATTCTGTTCAATCAACTCCATTAGAAAGCAAAGCAAAAACGAATAAGGTCAATTACCATCTTTGTCGCTTCTTTACATTTGCATTTTCGCGTATTTGGCCAAAGCTTCTTTCGTCCCAAATAACATTTTATAATATTTGGGTTTTTCACGTGATGACTTCATTTTTTCTATTGTCAACTTTCCTTTTCAATGCAGAAATATACCTGTTTCTCCTGCTTATGTTGTATTTGTTTCCCAATCCATACGCTATGGTAGAGCTTTAAACAACGAAACAAGCTGCTTACAATTTTTTTGACCGAGGTTCAATGCAAGCCTAGGCTTATCAGGGCACTAAAAACATTTTATGACCGTCATCACAGTATTGTTGATAAGGTTGATGTCTTTGTGTCCAGGATTGCTCTGGATATATTTGACGTCCTGTAGTTCGATGATCTTTTCACTCCGACAATTTTGATTACACATCTGGTGGGTGTAGCTGGTAAAATAAAGAATGGAACAATCTAGAGGATAGTGACGAATTCATTCGGAACATCCTCTGGATGTGAAATGATAAAGGCGACAACTTTTCCCTTTTAAGCAGCATATATTTGCACTTTTGGGAAAGTTGAGAAAAAAATTATAGATTTTGCTATAACTTTCTGAGTTTATGGAGTCTAATGCGATCTAGCTAAGGTCAATTACCATCTTTGTCGCTTCTTTACATTTGCATTTTCGCGTATTTGGCCAAAGCTTCTTTCGTCCCAAATAACATTTTATAATATTTGGGTTTTTCACGTGATGACTTCATTTTTTCTATTGTCAACTTTCCTTTTCAATGCAGAAATATACCTGTTTCTCCTGCTTATGTTGTATTTGTTTCCCAATCCATACGCTATGGTAGAGCTTGTCCCCACTTTGGGAACTT
Source organism: Anadara kagoshimensis (assembly GCA_021292105.1). Taxonomy (NCBI): domain Eukaryota; kingdom Metazoa; phylum Mollusca; class Bivalvia; order Arcoida; family Arcidae; genus Anadara; species Anadara kagoshimensis. The sequence continues at coordinate 47,028,586 of CM037858.1, forward strand.
TAAACAACGAAACAAGCTGCTTACAATTTTTTTGACCGAGGTTCAATGCAAGCCTAGGCTTATCAGGGCACTAAAAACATTTTATGACCGTCATCACAGTATTGTTGATAAGGTTGATGTCTTTGTGTCCAGGATTGCTCTGGATATATTTGACGTCCTGTAGTTCGATGATCTTTTCACTCCGACAATTTTGATTACACATCTGGTGGGTGTAGCTGGTAAAATAAAGAATGGAACAATCTAGAGGATAGTGACGAATTCATTCGGAACATCCTCTGGATGTGAAATGATAAAGGCGACAACTTTTCCCTTTTAAGCAGCATATATTTGCACTTTTGGGAAAGTTGAGAAAAAAATTATAGATTTTGCTATAACTTTCTGAGTTTATGGAGTCTAATGCGATCTAGCTATCTAACTTGATTAGAATTTTGGGAAAACTTCGATCATACTTAATTTTGGGGTGAAACATGCAAAAAATGGACTTTTCAGAAAACAATTACGTTTAACGCACTCCTGTTCAATAACCGTTCATTGTACGAAAAAGTCGTCCATTGACCGAAAAAAGTTTAAGATCTGACGGAAAAAACGGTATTTTTATATTTTTTCTATCTTGCACATAAAATCCACAATAACTGTTTAAAGTCGATCCTATCATCCAAAATAACGTACCGTTTTGAATTCATACCCATAATAAAGTAACCAATTCTTTACCAAATTATTGGTAGGTTTGGCACTTATCCGTTAGGTCTGTGTTAAACTTTTGAGTGGCAAGTTCTGTGAATGAGCTCTACTAATAGAAATCCTCTAGATTGTTCCATTCTTTCCCGCGAAACCCCTTAAGGTGTCGCCACACTATGAAAGAATGGAACAATCTAGAGGATTAGTGACGAATTCATTCGGAACATCCTCTGGATGTGAAATGATAAAGGCGACAACTTTGCCCTTTTTTGCCGCATATATCAGCACTTTTTAGAAAGTTGAGAAAAAAATTAAGGATTTTGCTCAAACTTTCTGAGTTTATGGAGTCTAATGCGATCTAGCTATCTAACTTGATTTGAATTTTGGGAAAACTTCGGATCATACTTAATTTTGGGGTGAAACATGCAAAAAATGGACTTTTCAGAAAACAATTACGTTTAACGCACTCCTGTTCAATAACCGTTCATTGTACGAAAAAGTCGTCCATTGACCGAAAAAAGTTTAAGGTCTGACGGAAAAGACGGTATTTTTATATTTTTTCTATCTTGCACATAAAATCCACTATAACTGTTTAAAGTCGACCCTATCATCCAAATAACGTACCGTTTTGAATTCGTACCATAATAAAGTAACCAATTCTTTACCAAATTATTGGTAGGTTTGGCACTTACCCGTTAGGTCTGTGTTAAACTTTTGAGTGGTAAGTTCTGTGGATGAGCTCTACTAATAGACATCCTCTAGATTGTTCCATTCTTTCCCGCGAAACCCCTAAAGGTGTCGCCACACTAGTATGAGGTGTTTACCCTTCCGGAGCACCCGCCTACACTTCCCTACTGGAAGTCCGCGTGGGTAACTTAACTTGTCAGTTTCAAAGTTTTTACTTTGCTTCTGGATTGTGATTCGGACATGGATTAGTATGTTTGTCACGTCATATTGTACATTTCAACTGATCCTATAAAACCAGAGTAATTTTTTTGCTGTCTCTTGCCTCTTTTCCCTGTTTATTGCAAGTCTTGAATGTGTTTTCCAAAGCAAAGTCAAAACTTTAAACCTTGGAAATTAAAGAATGGAACAATCTAGAGGATTAGTGACGAATTCATTCGGAACATCCTCTGGATGTGAAATGATAAAGGCGACAACTTTGCTCTTTTTTTGCCGCATATATCAGCACTTTTTAGAAAGTTGAGAAAAAAATTAAGGATTTTGCTCAAACTTTCTGAGTTTATGGAGTCTAATGCGATCTAGCTATCTAACTTGATTTGAATTTTGGGAAAACTTCGGATCGTACTTAATTTTGGGGTGAAACATGCAAAAAATGGACTTTTCAGAAAACAATTACGTTTAACGCACTCCTGTTCAATAACCGTTCATTGTACGAAAAAGTCGTCCATTGACCGAAAAAAGTTTAAGGTCTGACGGAAAAGACGGTATTTTTATATTTTTTCTATCTTGCACATAAAATCCACTATAACTGTTTAAAGTCGACCCTATCATCCAAAATAACGTACCGTTTTGAATTCGTACCATAATAAAGTAACCAATTCTTTACCAAATTATTGGTAGGTTTGGCACTTACCCGTTAGGTCTGTGTTAAACTTTTGAGTGGTAAGTTCTGTGGATGAGCTCTACTAATAGACATCCTCTAGATTGTTCCATTCTTTCCCGCGAAACCCCTAAAGGTGTCGCCACACTAGTATGAGGTGTTTACCCTTCCGGAGCACCCGCCTACACTTCCCTACTGGAAGTCCGCGTGGGTAACTTTACTTGTCAGTTTCAAAGTTTTTACTTTGCTTCTGGATTGTGATTCGGACATGGATTAGTATGTTTGTCACGTCATATTGTACATTTCAACTGATCCTATAAAACCAGAGTAATTTTTTTGCTGTCTCTTGCCTCTTTTCCCTGTTTATTGCAAGTCTTGAATGTGTTTTCCAAAGCAAAGTCAAAACTTTAAACCTTGGAAATTAAAGAATGGAACAATCTAGAGGATTAGTGACGAATTCATTCGGAACATCCTCTGGATGTGAAATGATAAAGGCGACAACTTTGCTCTTTTTTTGCCGCATATATCAGCACTTTTTAGAAAGTTGAGAAAAAAATTAAGGATTTTGCTCAAACTTTCTGAGTTTATGGAGTCTAATGCGATCTAGCTATCTAACTTGATTTGAATTTTGGGAAAACTTCGGATCGTACTTAATTTTGGGGTGAAACATGCAAAAAATGGACTTTTCAGAAAACAATTACGTTTAACGCACTCCTGTTCAATAACCGTTCATTGTACGAAAAAGTCGTCCATTGACCGAAAAAAGTTTAAGGTCTGACGGAAAAGACGGTATTTTTATATTTTTTCTATCTTGCACATAAAATCCACTATAACTGTTTAAAGTCGACCCTATCATCCAAAATAACGTACCGTTTTGAATTCGTACCATAATAAAGTAACCAATTCTTTACCAAATTATTGGTAGGTTTGGCACTTACCCGTTAGGTCTGTGTTAAACTTTTGAGTGGTAAGTTCTGTGGATGAGCTCTACTAATAGACATCCTCTAGATTGTTCCATTCTTTCCCGCGAAACCCTAAAGGTGTCGCCACACTAGTATGAGGTGTTTACCCTTCCGGAGCACCCGCCTACACTTCCCTACTGGAAGTCCGCGTGGGTAACTTAACTTGTCAGTTTCAAAGTTTTTACTTTGCTTCTGGATTGTGATTCGGACATGGATTAGTATGTTTGTCACGTCATATTGTACATTTCAACTGATCCTATAAAACCAGAGTAATTTTTTTGCTGTCTCTTGCCTCTTTTCCCTGTTTATTGCAAGTCTTGAATGTGTTTTCCAAAGCAAAGTCAAAACTTTAAACCTTGGAAATTAAAGAATGGAACAATCTAGAGGATTAGTGACGAATTCATTCGGAACATCCTCTGGATGTGAAATGATAAAGGCGACAACTTTGCCCTTTTTTTGCCGCATATATCAGCACTTTTTAGAAAGTTGAGAAAAAAATTAAGGATTTTGCTCAAACTTTCTGAGTTTATGGAGTCTAATGCGATCTAGCTATCTAACTTGATTTGAATTTTGGGAAAACTTCGGATCGTACTTAATTTTGGGGTGAAGCATGCAAAAAATGGACTTTTCAGAAAACAATTACGTTTAACGCACTCCTGTTCAATAACCGTTCATTGTACGAAAAAGTCGTCCATTGACCGAAAAAAGTTTAAGATCTGACGAAAAAGACGGTATTTTTATATTTTTTCTATCTTGCACATAAAATCCACTATAACTGTTTAAAGTCGACCCTATCATCCAAAATAACGTACCGTTTTGAATTCGTACCCATAATAAAGTAACCAATTCTTTACCAAATTATTGGTAGGTTTGGCACTTATCCGTTAGGTCTGTGTTAAACTTTTGAGTGGTAAGTTCTGTGGATGAGCTCTACTAATAGACATCCTCTAGATTGTTCCATTCTTTCCCGCGAAACCCCTAAAGGTGTCGCCACACTAGTAAGTTTAGCGCGATCTTCCACCATGGTAGTAAGACGGGAAGCTCCGGAAGGTTAAAATGATAAAACAAAAAGTTTTGAAAGATTAATACTCTAGTTCCTTAATACCTCCAGTACAATTGTGTTTAGTGGGTGAATAGGGTGGATAGGACTCTCCAAACATCCATTGAATCCATTAACCACACCACTGGACATTGATAATTTTATTCAAAGATCAAGTGGCCTTTCAAAAATACCGTAATTACAACACTGGGCGCTTTGTATTTAGTTAAAAGCTCTAGAAAACGCCAAAAAATAGCTTCAACACACCACTAGACACTGAATGTTTTTACTTCTTTCTGGACTGTGATTCGGACATGGATTATTATGTTTATATTTAATTGTCAAAAAGAACCAATGACCGTTTAAGATATATTTGTATCTTGGTTAAATCGACCATTATTGTCTAGTATTATTCAGCTACTAAGCGTTTATTTCACAAAGATACGTCGTCGTTAAGTCGAGGGGATTAAATGCCTATGGGGTTACCTGTGTGTTTTGGACAATCAATTTCATACTACTCTTTATTCAGCCGACTATTTTCTCTATTGCATTACCTAGATAAAACAAATAAGTACCATTTGGAGATAATGAAATTTTTTGATTTACAATTTTTGTCTAAGCACTAAGGAATTGTATTCCAATTTAACGGCCGCCTAGTGCTGTTTAACACTGGTATAATGTAATATGACCTAAAACCAGGTCACAATTTCACAATCATCCTTTTAACTGAGATTTTCCTTAACGTGAATATGGCAAAGTTTAAATCTAAATAATTTTGTTAAGTCTTCAAACTGTCTGTATGGAAATAAAGTATTCTTTAAAAATTCACTAAGCTTATTGCATTATACTAATTGTGTTTAATCTGTTTATTTGTAGTATTGTCATATATATCAAGATCATTTTTTAAAATTAAAATTTTTATCAAAAAAAAAAAAAAAAAAAAATAAAAATAAATAAATAAAAATGAACATTACCTCTCATATACATGACAGGGCCATATGAATAAAATATTGCCAAGAATTACCCAATTTAAGTTAAGAAGAAAGGAATGTGAAACTGAATCCTGGCCTTAGCTAAGATTGTTCTTAACTTAAATCTTGCAAAATTCAAAATCGTCATAATTTTGTTATTTTTCAAGATATTCAGGCATTTAAGGTGTCTATTTTGAGATATTGTCTAGATTAAAACATTTGCATTTAGTTTGGACAAAAATATTTATCAGTAGTTCCAAAAAGAGATGACCAAAATTTGCTAAATTTAAGTTAAGGAAAATTTTAGCTAAGCAATGATTGTGAAACCTTGGCCTGGAACCTGGTTTTAAGTGACCAGTCACACCTAGAATATGTCAATTAAGGTAATGGAACTGTACATGCTTCATGTGGCGTAACCTGGCATTCCAAGTCACATTTAGTTTTTCAAACTTGTTTCCTTGTTTTGATTATAGAAAAAATGAGACATCCAAATAGCCAAAAGTTACACAATTTTAATTAAGAAATTTTACTTTAGGGACAATTGTTGAACTGAAGCCTGGTTTTAGAGACCACTCACACCTAGATGTCAATTGAGCAATTAATATAATTGCGCATGCTCGATATGGTGTTACCTGACATCCTGTGTCACGTTCAGTATTTTCAATCTTGTTTCCTTGTTTTTAACATAGAGAAAATGATTTATCCAAACAGCCAAAAGTTACCCGATTTTAATTAAGAAATTTTAGTTTAGGAACGATGGTGGACTGAAGCCTGGTTTTAAGTGACCAGTCTCAACCACATCTATATGTTAATTTAAATATAATTGTGCTTGCTCGATATGGTGTTACCTGACATCCTAGTCACATTCAGTATTTCCATCTTGTTTCCTTGTGTTGAATACATATAGAATAATACATGGTGAATCCATATCATATGCCATATCTGACCGAGGGCTTTAGCCCGAGGTTTGATATTGGTCGAGGTCTGATTTCACCGATTTCACCATGTTTTATTCTGTTTATCATAAACTTAAATTTTTTATTATTTAAAACAAATACATGCATTAAATACAGACATTTCAAGAATATAGTTCACAAAAATCAACTTGGCGGCAATTAGACTATTTAGACTGGTTTAAATGCATTCCTCCAAATAATCCCATTCGCATAATATTCCGCCATCGAAGAATTTTCTAATGGATATAGTGATTGGATCTATTTGGTTTGAGTAGCCGGTCTGATATGATATCATATCAGACCGGTGATACGGCTTTTTCGACCGGGCGCGTGCGGTCGGTGATATGGATGACGTCATTTTAGCCGTATCTTGGCGTGCAGAAACTGCGTATTTACTACAAAGTATATGATAAAGGGAAAATAATACTTATCCAAACAGCCAAAAGTTACCCGATTTTAATTAAGAAATTTTAGTTAAGGAACAATGGTGGAACTGGAGACTGGTTTAAAATTATCAGATTCACCCAGATGTCAATTGAGCAATTAATGTTAATTTAAAAATATAATTGCGCAAGCTCGATATGGTGTTTCCAGACATCCTGTGTCACATTTAGTATTCTAATCTTGTTTCCTTGTTTTTAACATAGAGAAAATGATTTATCCAAACAGCCAAAAGTTACCCAATTTAAATTAAGAAAATTTACTGAAGGAACGATTGTTTGGATTGCGTCGTTAGATCATGTGATCAGGGTGGAGACAACATCGTGTATTACATCTGAAAACATCATATCCAACCATTTCAGAACACACCATAACGTCACAATGTTAACGAATCGGTTTCGACATTCTAACGTTTGCCTCCCATGAAGTCAGAAAGAAGAAAAATGACTGATTTTTATTACCATGGCGATCTTTTAATTCGTTATAAGTAATAACTTATTGCTTTTGAATGAGGGAGATATGAACATGTGTTTACCCTTAACAAGCCATATATAGGACATGGGGTTTGGGGTGAAAAAATGTTCATATCGTCCTCACCCAAAGGCAATAAATGTTTAATACAGTATTCCTATTCCGTCTAAGAACTAACAGTAACGTCACAAAAATGGCCTATTTAACATGGACACTATTGGAAATGAGATCTTAGTTTATCGATTTGTCGAACATAAATACAAATGTCGCCATTGGATTTATCATTAGAAGAAATGTTGGCGTCGTAAAGGTGTGAATACGGAAGTAACAAAACCAATAGGTTGTATAATAATTAAATATGATATATAATGTATGATGTAGATACATGTAACTATTATAAAAATAAAAAGGTTAATAAAAGGTATGGAATATGATTCAAATTTTTATAAAGTACTAAAGTACCTTACAATGTTAATTAAGTCAGATTTCTATGGGTTTTTTGTTTTTTTTTTTTTTTTTTTTTTTTTTTTTTTTAGTTTTTATTCGGATTTTTGAATGTCTTTTCTTGTTACTAAGCAAAAAGAAAAAGAAGAAGAAGAGAGATAGAGAGATTATTTTTAATTTTTGGACCATTAAGATAATTGCTTCACTTGCTGACGAACGAGACAAACTTTTCAAATTAACAAAAGTTGTAATGTAAAAAACGGCGAAGATTTAGTTTATTAAAATTGTAACAATAAGATATTAATAGTATGTAAAACATTGTTTTTTTGCAATAGCCAAAGCAATTAAGAGCGGTATAGCAAACAAAAGTATCCGAAGACGTATAAAACCAGGTAAGGAGTCTAGATAAGGGTTATATCATGTTCTACTTATTCTTGCATATTGTAAGGATAAGGTGAACAAAAGGTTCCTAACAATTCTAAATTTGGAGACTGATTCCTCAAGTCCTGCTTCATATTTAGACTTATACTTCAATTATTACGCCCACAAAAGGCTACATTTTAAACTGTGTGACAAACGTGACAATTTCAATTTTTCTATTTTCAATTTTCCTTTTCTATGCAGCAATATACCTGCTTCTCCTGCTTATGTTGTATTTGTTTCCTAATAAATTCGCTATGGTAGAGCTTGTTCTCAATATGGGAACCTTAATAAACGAAGCGAACTGATAACAGATAAATGGTTGACCCAGGGATATTGCTAGCCTAGGCTTATCAAGGCCCTCAAAAGGTTTATAGCCGTCATCACAGTATTGTTGATAATTTTAATGTCTCTGTGTTCAGGCTTGCCTTGGATATATTTGACGTCCCAAAGTTCCATGTTCCTGTCACTCAATTTTAATTACACATGTGGCGGATGTGGATAGCTAAACAGAAGGTGCTTACCTTCCGGAGCAACTGGCCTCACTTCCCTGGTGGATGTTCGCGTGCTTAACCTAACTTGTCAGTTTCAAAGTTTTCCTTTGCTTCTGGATTGTGATTCGGAACTGGATTAGTATGGTTTTTTTTTATTATTTGATAGCAACAGCATATGTGCCTTAGCGCTTTTTGTGTAGAATAATAATGCCAGGGTTGCATAAATGATCTTATGCAAATTATACAACACATCATGTGCATTTAAGCTGGTCACGCATGACGATAAGCTAAAGCTAAATATGGCTTTCGCATAAATAAACTTGATACAGTACACGTGTATATGAGGTGTTGTTTTTGGATGAGATAAGGTATAATTCTCTGGTTGGAAATGTTATGAATGTCAATCTGAGAGAGAGAGAGAGAGAGAGAGAGAGAGAGAGTATTAGTTTCATAATTCGGAATAAACATCAACTGTTACGTCATCTGATATAAATATGTATTATTGCAGTGTATATATGTATCGGTACATATCGGTAAATATTATGTACTTGCAACAGCCAGAAAAAGTATTAAATAAATACACGGTCCTTACGAAATCACATATCAAAAGGAGGTATGGTCCTTCTGAGCTTTTGTTAGAACCGCTCTACTCGTTTAGGGTTTTAATGTTGTAATTGAATAGATGTACCTGTGGTTAAAAACCCTAGATGGGGAAACTCATTTTTCTCTGTGCACGGCATTTAAAACTTAGCAGGTTTTTACGAAATCACATATCAAAAAGGGGTATGGTCCTTCTGGGCTCTTGTTAGACCCGTTCTACCCCTCTAGGGTTCTTGAACTTTTTACCAAATGTTGCAATTGGATAGATGCACCTGTGGTTAAAAACCCTAGATGGGGAAACTCATTTTACGCCCTATGCTTAATTTCGAAATCACATTTAAAATCATGGTTCCTATGGTCTTAATATACAGGTGGTCTTTATAAAAAATTATGTGTAATACCAGGTCACCTATTTAATTCAAATGATATTAGACTAACCGTATTTAATTAAAATCGAATTGCGTGCTGGGTGATTTTTATAAAATTGCGGAATGGAATTGTGGGCTAGCTTCAGATCTATATAGTACAGGCCTGTCGAAACTCTTAACACTAAGCAAACGAATTAATGCCGACTTGGCAGTTGATCTTGGGGGTTGTTGGCTGTATCTCGACTGCTGTTCGACATTTGCCATCTATCTCCCCTCTTTTTCAGACACTAGCTATCGTTACCTCGACAGTCGAACTTTGACTCCTTTTTATTGACTTACTTGACTTATGTCCATCTCTCCTTTTATTAGGACAGTGTTAAACTTTCGACAGGTCTGTAGCATACGTACAGACGTGAGGAAAAAAATCCGGATGTAACTACCGACATCTTAATTCGGAAACAATATTTCCTGAACTAGTATAAATGCGATATTGATTAAAACTAAGCAAATTATTAGTTGTTTATTTCTTTTGTGTATTTTATAGTTTGATGTACTTTATCAGTGCATTGTTTTTATTTTGAGATCAAAATGATGGTATGGACGCCCTACATCAGGCTGACTCTAGGATTAGTTATCACGGGATTTCTGTTCTTTTTTGTTGGTTACGTCACGCCTTTCTGGAATGGAGACGGGTATATCAGTACTGGACTGTGGATGACATGTGGAGACGCCTTTATGTCACATACATACTACACATCATGTCATGCGTACTTATGTGAGTTTTATAAAAAAAATCTTGCATATTTTTGAAATTTTAATTTTAATTCGTACGCCTATATGTGCATCGCCAGCAATCCCCCCTTAATGTCACGAAACGCATGACAAACATAAAGTAAAACATCAAAACCCTCATTATAATGTTCCTTCCACTAACATTTTGGACATTTATAAAGAAAAATATGAAAGAAATAAACCTTGTAATTTAAAATAATAATGACAATTTATGTAGGAGGCGGCAACATTTTCGAAGGGCATGATGACAAGCTTTACTGTGGCGATAAACAAGGTAGCAATGGTATCGAGGGATATTTTAAGTCTTAAACTGGTTTGAGGGGGTATATAGGAATCCCCGCGTCTATATGTTCGTCCGTCTGTCTGTCTGTCCGTGTAAAATCGTGTCCGGTCCATATCTCATAATTGCTTTGGACCACTGTCATAAATCTTCACCGGTCCAAAAGTGTATCATGACCTTGAACCAAGGTCATATCGGAGAGGTCAAGGTCGCAGGAAAACATTAAGCCATTGTAGGTGTTGGGGAAGGAGGTATTTAGCTCTAACTATTCTTGTTTTATTTTGTTTTTTCCCTATGGACTTCCCCCAATTTATCCCAAAGCCCCTTTAAAATACCATCATTGGTGGCTATGATTATTCAAACAAAATAAGATGATATTTTGCTTCGTTGGGTCATTATGTAGGCAAACAACATTGAGCTGTCCGCTTGAGCTTTCATTAGGAATATTCTTATAGGGGTGTCCATCCGGTCCAGTACATGAATAGTGTTACGATTTGCTCTTAATACATACACAACTAACATGCACCTAAATTACATAGCTTTAAGTCAATATGTTTCTTTCTAAACTATTTCACTTCACTGCGGTAGCTCTGTTGGTAGAGTGCTCGCTTCGTAAGTGGGAGGTCGAGGATTCGATCCCCGGCCGAGTCTGACCAAAGACTTGAAAGTGTGTACTGACTTTTATTTCGCCAAGTACTCGGCATTACAATGGGAACTTAAAATAAAGGTCCCTTGTCACAGTAGGTTTGGCACGCTAAAACCCTGCTGTATAATGCCATCAGTGCAACCTAAAGGGAAAATTTCTGCACCTTCCCCTATAGCTGGCGATGTTTCGATATAAATGAATTATTCTTGCCTGCGACGTTAAACATCATTACTCAGTCCTTTTAAACCATTTATGACACATGCGAATGTAGACGTAATGAACACTAGCTTGTGTTCCCTATAAATAAGTACACTGTATTTCACAGGTCAAGAGGACAGGTCCATGTTGTTTGCCTATTCATTTAAATTCCAAAGTGATCAAAATATCAATTATACGAAATTGGGTGTATTTTATTTATTAATTCATTGATTTATTTAATTTTTAATTGCAAAGTTATAAACATCTGGTGCAAATTCATTGCTATTACAGAGGAAGAAGGGTAAGCGGCAATAGGGAAAGAGGTGGGGGTAATAGAGTTTTACACCGCAGTCAAGATTCTTTCACTTATATCCAGTCGGTCAGTTCATGGATAATGGAGGAAACCGGAGTTCTCAGAGAAAATCACTCAACTTTCAAGGGAACTGACAAATCTTCTGACTCTTGAGTTGAATTGAGTTATAGTGTTAACGTCCCAGTCAATAATATTTCACTTATATCGAGACGTCGCAAGCTAAAGGCGAAGGCGCAGAAATTTTGCCTGCGTGTTGCGCTGATGGCATTATACAGCAGGATTCTTTATCGTACCAGGCCTACGGTGACACTGCAGGACCTCGATTTTAAGTTCCCATCCATAAGAACCGCAACTTTCATTTCGTAATGCAAGAACAGTTAATACCCACTTTCAAGTCTTGAGTCAAACCCGATCGAGGTTCGAACTCACGACCTCCCACTTATGAAGCAAACACTCTGTTTATTTAATTGCCGCAGTGGTATCTGCCTCGGATGGGATTCAAACTTAGGCGGTAAGAGTCGCTGTGAACGGTAACCGTACTGTAGACCAAGGCCTCCGCTGAGAGTTACCATGGATACTGACACCAGTGAAACCATGGAATTGTTATTTTTAACCCTGCATGGTCAACACATCTAAGGATATTTTTAACTTGAATATATGTGAAACCATGGGATAGTTATATTTAACACTGTATGGTCAACACCTCTGTGTTTTTAAAAAAAAATAGGTTATGGTTAGCAAAAAAACCCCAATAAACAACACCCTGTAAATTCTATTTTTGTGTTAATTTATATTGTTTTTCGTTAAAAGTACAATTGACACCGGCAACAATATTGTTTGATGTTCAACGGAAAAATCATTAACAACCCTTGTAAATTTTATAATATTTTGTGTTAATAAATGTTGTTTTTCGTAACAACTCATAAAAAATAACCCTTTATTTATTCAGAAAAGATGATTTCCAACCGAAAAACATAAACCACCCCTTGTAGATTCTATAGTTTCTTTTGTTAATATACCTATATATTTTGTTTTTTTGTTTGTTTAAAAACATAAAAATAACCGCTTTTTGACGTCGAACGGAAGAGCAATAGTAACAGCTTGCATGTTCTATAATATTTTGTGTTAATATATAATTGTTATTCGTCAAAAAGTATTAAAAAGATTATCGAAAATAATATTGTTTGGTGTTCAGCGGAAAAGGGATTTATAACCGCATGTAGACTTTTAATAAATTGTGTTAATTAATGCTTGACAGATGTTTGTCCTATAGTTTACGATGGAATACGTAACCCTGTTAGCTGACAAACACTACACAAATAAATTATCCCTTTGTAGTATTTTTTTTCTTTAAAAATCATCAAATGTTGAACTTTACCCCAATCCCGTGACATGGTGACATGGTGACATTACCTAACTTTTAAAACACGTTATTCAATTTTGTCAAGTCATGGCCTACAATTTGTTACCTAGGTCTCTGCACTTTTTAACAGCTACAAAAATATAAGCAATTCCATAAAAAGTGCACATATGACCTGTACAAACTACCCGAACTGCAAAGGGCCTTTGCTGTTTATCGTTAAAAGTCATATAAAATAGTCCTTTAAAATCATCAAAAATAACCCTTTATTTTATGCACTGAAAATAAAATTGGATAATGTTCAACAAAAAAACGTTAATAACTCGTGTATATATTAAATATTTTTGTCAATAAAATGTATGTTTTTGCATTCTTTATCACGATTGAACATGTAATGTTGGTAAGTATATGGAATAAAAAAAAAACAAACATACTAATCCATGTCCGAATCAGAATCCAGAAGCAAAGTAAAAAATTTGTAAGTGACAAATTAGGTTAAACACGTGATCTTCCACCAGGGAAGTGAATCCGGGTGCTTCAGAAGGGTAAACACCTCCTCTTGTTTTGAACAAACACGACACAAAAAGATCTAAACATCATCAATTAAAAAAAGAATGACCACTGACCATAAAATGCGGACGACATATCAAACACAAACATACCAGTTCATGTCCGAATCACTAAAAACTTTAAAAATATTTTACCTTAATTTTTTTTAACTTTCATCATTGAAGTGCGACCGGGTACTCTGAAAGAGTACAAATCTCTCGTCTAGCTAGCTAAACCCGGCACGTGTAAATTATATACGTCAGTGATAATAAGTTCTCTAGAGAACTAAAACAAAACCTACTCGCTTATATTTGTCCTTTCAGTTTAATAATGTTTTGTTTAAGTCATTGACTTTTGTTCATGCATGATTGATCTTACCACTGCCTGCTAATACTGCCTTTTACGTCATACCCATGTCCTAATGACGCCATCATGGCTTATCTTGAGCATTCCATTCCATCGTGTCTCCATTTGATTAATTGTCGCTCATTTAATTATCTTTGTCCAAACCAAAGCCACAAAGCAAGTACAACCTTTGAAACTGACAAAATAGATTAAAAAATGGACTGCCACCAGAGAAGAGAAGCCGGGTGCTCCGGAAGATTAAGCGCCTACTGTTTATCTAGCTACATCCGTCAAGTGTGTACATGTAATAAGAATCAAAGATTCATTTTTTTCATTGTTTAATTGTATTAATGCTAATAGCCGTATTTCATTTTACCTTGTAGCGCCATCTGCAGGATATATGGTCGCAAGATGTTTTGAAACCATAGCTTTCTTTGGATATATTGGGCTATTGATATTTCTTGGATGTTATATAAATAACGATACGCATAAATTTCTGATGATGAGCTTAAGTATTTCATGGACCATAGGTAAGATGCTAACTCTCCCGGGACATCTGGCCCCCCTTCTACTGTTAGAGGTACTAAAATAATAAAAGTCCTTTCAGCTATGTGTTTCATCACATATCTTATTTGTGTCCTCTACAGATTCTTCCAGTTTTGCTTCACGTTTCTAGGTGTACCTAGAATATGACACCCACGAAGAGCTAAATTAGACGCCATATGCCAAACGTAATGACTTCGATTTTTCTATTGTCAACTTTACTTTCTACGCAGCAATATACCTCCTTCTTTTGCTTTGTTTCAAAATAATACACTATGATAGAGCTTGTTCACATTACGGGATCGTTATACAACGAAATAAATTTCAAATAAATTGTCTCATGGATATTTCAAAGCTTGGTTTATCAAGTTCCTCAAAAATGTTTCATGGTCGTCATTACAATATTGTTAATAAATATGTTGTCTCTATATTCAAAATTACCCTGGATATATTCAACGTCGCATATTTCCATATTGCTTTCATTGTCAATGTTAATTTCACACGTTACAAGTGTAACCAGCTAGACAGAAAGTGGTTTCACAATTTAAGTCAAAGCACTACTAATGAGGAATGATATTTCGAAACAGCCGTCTAGTTCTGTTAAATTAACACTGGTAGAATTTGTAATCCCTAATCAATAGATTTGTTTAAGCATATTTTTTACTAAATATTTCTTTTTTATTTTCTATTTTCAGTGGTGTTTACCCTTGCCGGAGTTATAGCTTGGGCTGCCACTTCCGCCTACCACCTAAACTGGTCGTTTGTTATAACTTTATTGAGTGCTTTTATAACAAGTGGAGCTGGAGCCATTCTTTTACGAGAGAGGTTTTATACTGTCTGGGTCTAACGAAAATTTCGACCTATTAAAACAATGTTTCGTTAATACAAATATGTAAATGACTTTTATCAATATTAGGAAATATAAAAATTCAGGATTATACTGACCTATTACCACTGACATTTCAACTAGAACCCCACAGAAAACAATAAAATGAAAAACGTATTGAAAGTGGAACTGGGATATTCTATTGGGAGATAGGATTTATACTGTTTGGGCCTAGTGAAGGTTTTGATTCTAAAAATATTGTTTCTAAAATGCAAATGCATCAATACCGGTATAAGAGAAAATCTAATTTTGAGCTTATACTAAGTGGAGCTGGAGAGTTCTATTGTGAAAGAGGTTTAATACTCTTTGTCCCCATTTAAAGTTTAGATCCTTAAAATATTGTGTTGCTATTTGTATTTTTCTTCAATATTAGAGAAAATCAAATTTTAAGCTTATACTGTTCAATGACTCTTTACTTTGCTGTCGGACATTTAAGCCAAAAAATATACCAAACTGACTGGGTAAGATTTGAACATGTTGTTACCTGTGCACAACAACTGAAAATGAAAAGCTTATCGTTAGTTTTTTTTAATTTTTTAGGTAATCTGGATTTGCGTTATAAAATCTTAAATTACATTCAGAGTTTGATTTTAACCTAAAATTCTTTGTTATTGCTTAATGGATAATTTGTTTATCCAACTTTTTTCTATTTGATAATTAAGAAGCGCTTCATCTATCCAACTGTTGTCAATCCAGGACTCGGATGAGTCAGAATAAAAAATTCACGATTCTCAGGTTAAAGGGTTCAGAATTGTCTGTTAGTTTTCAAGTCGGATAAATCACTTGATGGTGTTGAATAAGTACTGTCATATACCATTTTTTAAATTTAATCATAAAAGCATTTTAGAAAAATACCATTTAATGATATTTTATGATAAAATTAAAAAAAGGTATATGACACTACAAGAAAGCATTCGCTCTCAACCCTTGCAACTCGTTGGCGTTGAATAGTACAAAGAAACTACCACCTCTCAATCCTAACGAGCATCGAGGAAAGCGCTTTGTGTCTTTGTCCAATTAAACGCCAACTCGTGATTCATCCTATATACTGAATATAGTGCTATAATGGCACTGGGTTATTATTTCTTTTCAATGTTCTGTTGAAATCTGTATAATTATTTCATTATCCAGTTTAACTAATAAGGCGTTATTTTTATTTGACTTCACGAGATGTATACAGAGTGTTCTTGATAATTAACCAATATTTGAAGATCTGTTGTAACTTTTAAATTGCCTGTGTTATAATATTATATATAATAATTGGTAGAATTATGACATTTGGACCAATAATGAATACTGATAACATACACAAAATTATGAAGTTTGAACTAATAATAAGACCAAGGGAAACTAATAGGATACAAGAAATTATGAAATTCAGTTTGTGAATTCATAATTTAAACCATCAAATCAAATAGAGAAGTTTTTTAAGGTCAGTACCTACATTTTGTACTTTGTCATCAGAAATAAATGCATCATAGTTATCAGTGCTAACCCAATTTTCGAAATGCTGACCTACAAGTAGGTTTTAAGAAAAATCAAGGATAGAAGACATATGTGTAACTAAAAACGTAGACCTTACAACAACGAATGTAGGAGCTGAGTTGAGTAATGGCGTTTAACGTCCAAGTCAAGAATATTTAACTTATTTTAGGATGTCGTCAACTATAGACGAAGGTGCAGAAATCTTGCCTGTGCGTTGCGCTAATGACATTATACAGCAGGGTTCTTTAGCGTGCAAAACCCACCGTGACACGGGGCCTCGTTTATTTTTCAGTTCCCATCCAAAAGAATTTTGACTTTCATTTCGTAATGCCGTAGTGCTTGGCGAAAGAACAGTTACTGCCTACTTTCAAGTCTTTGGTCAGACCCGGCCTGGGATCGAACCCACGACCTCCCACTTACGGAGTGAGCACTCTATTAACTGAGTTTCCGCAGTAGTTAAACGAACGTAGGCAAGTACACGGAAAGAAACAAACAATCATGAAAAACACAATTTGTGACCACTGATTATAAAATTGGATGGGCAATGGAGGTAATGTTCAATGGTGCCTTAATAGTACCAATTCAATTCTCCTTTGTTTCAATCATTTTTATTGGTAAGATCTTTTCTGTTATGTTTACAAGAAAGAATTGGTTCTCAGTGACGTCATCTTTTTTTGGACGACATACAAAGATGTTTGAATTTCTACGCCATAGTGATGTTACTTTTTACTTGTTGTGAACACTTGGTCTATTTAGACTTATTTAGCTCAACTTGTTATAGTTCGCGAATTATGCAAATGGGTCTCTGTTTTAAGCAGATTTTTCTCTGAAACTGTTGCACCAAATACAATCATATTCGAAAATGACGATTCTTGGTTTATGTGGAATAAAAATAACGATCGTCAGAAAATCAAAATGACCGCCCCTATGATGGCGGAATAATGATGGCTTTAATTTGTGACTACAGCATTTTTTAAAAATTATTCAGAGTTAAAACTGACGGGCATTCTAATAGTTACCAGTTTTAACCTCACTTCCATTGTAATGATTTCAGAAATCTACTAATAACTTTTAAATAGTTATCCCTGATGTTATTGCTTCCCCAAGGGTATCATTATCACAAACTATAAAACCCCGCGATAAATATTTTAAACGAGACCAATTACATGTCCGAAATTAGGTCACTATTATATATAGGTCACTTCAAAGCTTTTATTACTCTCGCATGCATGTTAGCAAATTACATATTATACAAATTTTAATTTTACAGCACTAGACAACCGTTTCGGAATGCAAGTCCTCATCAGTAGTGCTTGGGCCAAAATATATAAAAAAAAAACTTTTTTACATAGTATAAATTGTCCAATTTGTATTAAAAAGGAGGAACACATCTTCAAATTAATACGTAAACATTTTTAGAAATTGCCGAAAGTAGGATGTGCGTATGTGCCATATAGATATAAACATTATACAAATCCATTCAAAGGTAAAGTTTTAATATTAGTCAAGACATACAGATAACAAAACAAATGTACAATCCATACCATATATTGCTGAAAAAACTTAGTACAATACGGAAATATTCATAGAAAAAATTAGCAATACTTGCTAAAATTCAGGTGCACATAATTTTTTTTACATGTGAACACTATATAGCTTTAATACATTTAATACATTGAGACTTACAATTTAAACAAAGTATGAAACATATCTGCATAAACAACAACATTGAGCACGTTTTCATTAATCAAAACAATAGCAATTCAAAAACCACAGTTAAAACTGACAAATTTAGTTAATCACATAAAATTTCAACAGAGAAGTGAAGCTGGGTACTCCGGAAGAGTAAGTACTTCCTGCTAAGCTACAATCACCTCGTGATTCATTATATTTTAAATACAATAGAGACGTTTTAAATTGTAAAACACATTGTTTGCATTGTAAAAGCACTGCGCTTACTATATTCTGAACCTCTAAAATCTACTTTGGATATTGCAAGCCAAGGCTTATCGGGGCCCTCAAAAAGTTTTAGGGCAGTCATCACAGTATTGTTGATAATTTTTATGTCTGTGTCCAGGGTTGCCCTGGATATAATTGACGTCCTATAGTTTCATGTTCTTTCTATTCAGTTTTTAATTACACACATTGCGGGTGTAGGTAGCTAAACAGGAGGTGTTTACCGTTCAAGAGCACCTGGCCTCACACACTTGTAGAAGTTTACGTGTGTAACATAACTTGTCAGTTTCAAAGTTTTTAATTTGCTTCTGGGTTGAAATTTGGACATTAATTAGTATATTTTTTTTAATTGGTCTTATGAAAACGAAAACAAGATTTTACATATCTAAAATATCTGATATTCATAAAATTTATTTATTACAGGATTCTGAATTTAAACTGTATTTCATTTGGACAGTCAAACCAATGGTTACTAAACACTAAACCTTGTATAGGAATTTTTAATAGAACCCTTTTACATTCCAAGTTGCATGCCTGTATCTACTCACGACGGCAAAACGTTTAGACAGTTTTTTTTACAAAACCTCGCGGGATATTGTTGAAAGGGGAAGGGATTGCGCGACTGACACTGTAGCACAAAAAAGGCTGCCGGGCAAACATTAAAAACGTAAATGTGAAAGGAGTCTATTGAGCCGTTAAACCAATAATCCCTACAAGTGTATGCTATTTAGAACATTTTAATAATACAAATATTGTTATAATTTAAGATATTTAGATAATTCATTTAATTTAAGATAAAATATACTTTGGATAATACTTGTTTACTACAAATCAAACAAAACCATGCTGGTCCATGTTAAAAAAATCTCAATTCCAAAAGCAAGACTGGCAAATTTAGATAAGCAAATGAGCGACCACTTGACAAGGTTCCAGGTGCTCCTCAAGGGTAATCACCTTCTGTCTAGCCAGCTACATCCGCCAAGTATGAAATCAAAATTGACGTATCGCTGACCACGCCCACAATGTTCCGACAAAGGCCTGGCATGCTTGAATCACGCGCAAAAAGAATGAAAACTCTGCCTGAATTGCGCCGTTTAATGACGTCACTGACACTAGAACGTCATTAGTTGCCGTGACGCTGCTTTTGTACCGTGATGGCGGCCTTTGTCGGAACATCGTAGGCGTGGCCGGCGATCCGTCAATTGAGCATTATTGAAACATGAAACTAAGTGACGTGAAATACAGCTCATTCCAAAAAGAAACGTCACTCCTAAAGTGACGTGAAATACAGCTAATTTCACAAAGAAACGTCGCCCCTAAAGCGATATTAATAGGAATAAAAATACAAATACAACAAAATGCATTTCATTAAGGAGTGATGTATTTAGAATCAATGGCATAGATTTGTATCAAAACGAGCTAGTTTACAGCTAGCATTTTGTAGAAACAGTTCTAACACGACGAGATGGTGTGCGGTACAAATTTTGTCATTCTGATTTCTTGATCCGAGACTAGTGATTTTTAACAAACTACCAAAGCTTTGTTGACGATTTAGAACTATCCTCTATCCTAGAACTAATTTAGTGCATAAGTAGGACCAAGATCTTGCTGAAAGATGGACTGTTTCTCGGTAAAAAAGCAAACATTTACAATGAATTCTTAATCTATTCATTGTATATGTTTGGTAGCATATTACTATTAAAGTAACCTTCTTAAGTGAACCGATCCTTTATATGACATAATTTTTCGAACAATAAAATAAAATAACAATAAAAATTCACTGACTGGCCCAGAAATTGTCCTCATACGAGTTCAATTGAAAATTTGTTTGAATCTCTTAAACTGAAAGAAGTCGAAGATCAAAAATCGTCAACAAAAGTAGTCCATTAAAAAGCACTGGTATCGAATCAGGATGTCAAAATAAGTAGAGCACACTACACCTTATCGTGTTACAGCTGTTATCCAAGTAAGAGGTTCTTCTACAAAATACAAGCTGTAAATTAGCTTGTATTGATACCAAGCAATGTTACTGATTAACTTCTATATGCAATACATTTTGTTGTATTGTATGTTTGTTCCTTCTATAATTGTAGTAGGGGTGGCGTTTTTTATGGAAATTAGGGGTGACGTTTCTTTGTGGAATGAGTTGTATAGCCTAGAGGTACTATGCAGAGATAGTAAGGAAAATTGTTTATCAAATTAGATTCGAATAATCTGGACCAAATTTACTAAATGCATTGGATTTTAAATGAATGACAATTCCTAATACAACTTTGTGAGAAATTTGTAAAATTATAATGCTTCTCTTGAATACAATCTGTCATTTTTAAATTACTATTTAAAGTTTAAAAATTAAAATAGTTATAAAATAAAATGTACATGATTTTTGTTATTCTTTTATGGATATCATATAAACATGTAGGAATTTTTGGTTAATTGTTGGTAAATAAAAAATAATTTTCAGTTAACACGTGCGTATTTATGTACACATGTTTGTAAAAGAAATATGATAACTTGGAGTCTCTAATAGCACTGTAACCACACCAATTGACATTTACTCCTTTGTACCTCCTAAGTTGGAAGTTTATAATCATTGATCAAATACGCATTTGACTTTTCTTGTTTAGGTAATTCTGTCAAAAACGTCTGTTGTTCTGATGCACATCAGTATGTTGCAATTCATGCGAATGCATATTATAATTGTTCAAATTTTACAGCACTGGACGGCAGTTTTGGAATTCAATTCCTTATTAGTAGTGCTTCGACCAAAATTGTCAAAACAAAATATTTGAAGAGACCAAAAGGACCAAAATATATTTTACCAATTTCAGATAAGAAAACACTTTGCATGATGGAGTGTCGTATTTGAGGATTTTTGTCACTGTAATGTGAGACAAGAGAGTTCAACAACGCTCTTAAAATTCAAATTGTACTTTATGAGGACATTGCCTTGTATAATACCATGTATATTCACGGAAGAGTGCCAATAGTTTCTGTTCACATAAATTTTTCTTACTGGTCAGGTTATATTAAATATCATTTAATTAATGCAACATAACAATACCTTTCTGAAGGCCTTTATCCTACATAAATATATAAAAGGATTTGCCACAGAATTTAACATTAAAGAAATAAAAAGAATATCTGACAAATGGCCGAGATCCTCAAACATCTCCACTGGCCGTGTTATCACAAATGGACCTACAAATATAACTTTAGTCAGAATAATCACAGTTATGGTCACAGTTGAAGCTCTCAACGCCTTGGAACTAAATGTGGACTGGGTGGGATTCACTTTCGACTCATTCACTTTCGAATCAGATATTCTTCGTTCAAATCCTGACCCTTGTTCCTTCTTGTATTTTTGACCCTCACAAAATGTAGCATGTCGTTGGATTATTCTGTTGTCTTTGTCTTTAGCTTTGTTGATATATTTATTTGTCACAGTGTTGATCCGATTGTAAGAAACATTCGAAATTTCTCTTTCACTTTTCCCTTCCATAATGTTTCTTTTGGTATCCATTGAATTGATTCCTTTATCTGAGCTCTGATTGAAATCCTTTGCCGCCGCAGTATTTGGTTGTGAATTCAAAGTATTTTGCATTTTCGTTTCATCTTTATAACTAATTTCTTTTCGCCATTCTATTGCAAAATCACTCGATTGCTTTTGCATATGATGTTTTACTTTTGAACAGATAGTGTTGGTAGTTTCCGAAGACGAACTGCTTTGTTGTATGTCTTTACTCTTGCTGGTACGTACGCGTTCCATAGACACTGAAGCGAGTGGGCCTGTTTTTGGATCGGTTTCTCGCAACCTCTTTCGAACACGTTTCATGGTAAGTAAATACAAAATTATTGTCAGCATAAATAATGGCACTGCAAATATACCAGAGATTAGATGATAGGTCCAAATGTTGTTACCATACATTTCATCTAAACGGCATGTACTGGTATTCTGCGAGGTAGAGAGCGAAAGTACTGTGGCAGTAGCAATTACTGTGCTGATGAAATAGGACAATGATAGAGTAACAAAAATTCTTTTGCCTTGAAAAATGTTTCGAAGTCGTGGATTAGAGTATGTGCAAAGGAAAGAGTCAAGACAAATAAAGAGTGACTGGGACTGTGAGGTTCCGACTGACGTAAATGCTAGAATGTTTTGTGTTTTACATATCAATCCGGACATCTTTAATCCAACAAAGACCTGGCTTGACCATACGACACATGCCAAGCCGATCAAAAAGTCGCTAACACTTAGATTCAGCACCAGTATTGAATGAACTGTTGTTCTCAGCTCACATTTGGCAATACATAAACAAAACACGCCAAAATTTTCTAAGAAAATAAAAAGACCAACCGAACCAAATAACATTTGTACAAATGCTTCCGTATTTTCCAATGTTGCAGTTTCATCTGTGTTGAATGTCTGATTAACCTGTGTTTTTAAAAAGAAAAGACAAAAACGAGTTGATAATATTTTCTTAAGGTTGTATAGGCAAACAACATTGAATGGCCTGTCCGTTCTACCTTTTATAAGAATATTCATTTGGAGGATCCACCCAAAACATGAGTAGTATCAAGATTCACACTAAATTACATAGTATACCAGCTTTAATTTTATAGCACTAGAGGACTGTTCGAAATTCAATTCCTTATCGGTAGCGCTTGGACAAAAATTGTGAAATTATTTTTTAATAAACAAATAATTTAAGTAGAAATATCTAATTTAGACTTTTATCGCTTAACTTACCCTTAATATTAAATATTAATATTACCCTTAGTCTCTTAACCATTTTCCTATTGATTCTACGTACGAACGTATACTTGAAATGTATTTTCCGTGATGTGGACAAAAATATTATTTGTGCTCCCTATACCATAAATTTACTGGTTCATAATAATTATTCTATTAACTAAAGGCCAAGCAGGCACTGTTACGAGTTTTCTGTCTAAAATAATGTTTTTAAACGCCATGTTTAGTGTTTTACTTGTAAATTAAGGGACATCAAGCCCCTTGATAAGAAAAATATTTGCAATAAGATTTCACAAACACCGACTAAACGGACATCTCATCAAAACAAAAACGGTAAACGGTTTTGTTTAGTTATTGTCTGCAGTGAAGTGAGTCCGTATGTCGGAAGGGTAAGTACCTGTGTTGTTTTCTTTAGTTCACCAACCTATGCAATATTGGCAGTAAACTTGATGACTTCCGTCGCCAACGACCCTTTTTATTGATAATACGGGGTCGTGGGACCCCCATTCATCAATAAAAAGTGCCGTTGACGACAGAAATTATTTAGTCTGTGTTGTTAGCTTCAAATGAGTGAAATAATCTTGACTGGGCGTAAAACACCATTCCACCCACCTTCTGATACGATTTTAAGATTGGAAAACATGGAAAGTAAAAAAGATAAACATTAATAGGGATACAAATTGAAACAACAGGATTCTTAGAAAGGTTTGAATAACGAATCTCAAATCATGTAGACATGATATCATGAAAAGACACAAAAAAACCACACACCTGCTAACAATAATGTGCACTTATATAAGAAATAAATTTATAAACGTTCAATAAGAGTTTAATTGGATGTTCACCTATTTATTCGGCTAATTCTATGATAACAAAATGATTCTTTCAATTTTAGTTTAAAAACAATTGTGGTCGCATGAAGAACCTTCACTTTGCAATTTGAAAATAATTGTGATAGAATTAAAACCCTTAATTAAATTTACAATTTCAAAACAATTCTGCTGGAATAAAAACACTTCCCTTTGCAATTTAAAAATAATTCTAATGAAATGGAAACACTTCATTTTGCAATTTGAAAATAATTCTGATAGAATGGCAACACTTCACTTTGCAATTTGAAAATAATTCTGATGGAATAAAAACACTTCACTTTGTCATTTAAAAATAATTCTGATGGAATGGAAACACTTCACTTTACAATTTAAAAATTATTCTGATAAAATGGCAACACTTCACTTTACAATTTAAAAATAATTTTGATAGAATAGAAACACTTCACTTTGCAATTTAAAAATAATTCTGATAGAATGAAAACACTTCACTTTACAATTTGAAAATAATTCTGATGGAAAGAAAACACTTCGCTTTGCAATTTAAAAATAATTCTGATAGAATAAAAACACTTCACTTTGACAATGTAAAATAATTCTGTGATATGAAAACACTTCACTTTGCAATTTGAAAATAATTTGATGGAAATGAAAACACTTCACTTTGCAATTCGAAAATAATTGTGGTAAATGAGACCTTCACTTTGCAATTTGAAAATAATTTTGATAGAATAAAAGAGCCTTTAAATTACAGTTGAAAAATATTGTGATAGAATGAAGACCCTTAAATTTCAGTTTGAAAATAATTGTGATAGAATAAAAGACCTTAAATTTTAGTTTGAAAATAATTGTGATAGAATAAAGACCCTTAAATTTCAGTTTGAAATTAGTGCGATAGAATATAGACCCTTAAATTTACAGTTTGAAAATAATTCTGATAGAATTAAGACCCTTCACTTTGCAGATTGAGAATTATTGTGACCGGAAAAATAGAAATAATAATTAATGTCTTGAAGCAGCTATTCTAAAACTTCCGGGTAATAAACTATTGACAAGGGAAATACAATTCTATAAGAAGTAATTTGCTAATACTAGATGGCAATCTGATATATTAATATGGAGTTTATACTTTTGAACTAAATATTGAAATAAAAATATCGATTTTCCTATACTGCTTCATACTCTTCTTGTTATTGATATTAACTCTTCACATTATTATTATTATTATTATTATTATTATTGTCCAGAATTGCCCTGGATATATCCCATTTGTGCATGCTCCTTTCACACAACTTTGATTACACACGTGACGGGTTTATTTAGCTAAACAGGAGATGCTTACCCTTTCGGAGCACCAGGCATCACTTCCCTGATGGGAGTTCATGTGTCTATCTTAACTTGTCAGTTCCAAAGTTTTTTTTTTTTTACTTTTTCTGTATTGGATTGCGATTAGGACATGGATTAGTATGTTTGTCTTTGATTATTATTATTATCATAGTTGTTAATCAAAAACAAACATTCCTATCCATGTCCAAATATATGTCCATGCATAATATCAAAGCAAAATAAAAACTTCTAATCTGCAAATTAAGTTGATCACGTGATTTTTCACCAGCAAATTGAGACTGTGTGCTTCGGAAGGGTAAGTATCTCCTGCTTAGCTAGCTACAACCGCCGCGTGTGAAAACGCAATTGAGAATGAAAGGGACATGGAACTATGGGACGTCAAATATATCCATGGTAATTTTGGATACAAACACATCATACTTTTCAACAATATTTTAGGTAATTAATTATACACTTTCATTTGTTGTTTTAAGTTTTTTATACTTGGGTTCTGGTTAACATTATAAATTATTTATTATTAAAGTTTCAACCACTGCAGTAGCTCAGTTGGTAGAGTACTCGCTCCGTAAGTTGGAGATCGTGGGTTCGATCCCTGGCGGGGTCTGACGCAAGACTTGAAGGTGGGTATGACTGTTCTTTGCCGAGCACTCAGCATTACGAAATGAAAGTCACGGTTCTTTCGGATGGGAACTTAAAATAAACGAGGTCCCGTGTGACGGTAGGCTTGGAACGATAAAGAACCTTGCTGTATAATGTCATCAGCGCAACGCACAGGCAAAATATCTGTACCTTCGCCTATATTTGGCGACGTCTCGATATTAGTGTAATATTCTTGACTGGAAATTGAAACACCATTACTCAACTCACTCTAGTTTCAAAATTCTATCACTTAAGTATTTGTACTTTATATAAATTATGATTATTGAATAACCGTTGTCTAAACTAAGAATATTGTTATTTGATTACTAATTACTGATAACATTATTAAAACAATTATTAAAAATCAAATTGAATATATAAAATTGAAAATGGCATTATAAAATTGAAGAAACAAAATTGCTAAATTCAAAAGATCACTTCGGTATTAAATTGAACTAACAAAATAACGGTACTATTTACACATGGAATGTCATAGAAATTTTACTAATTATTCACACAATATTAGTATACTTACTGTAGTATTTTCCATCTTCAAGAATTTCCCATTAAATCGGTTAACATTTCTCCGTATATTACTTCATTAGTCATAAGTTCTATTAAATGCTTTCTCAGTTTTCTTTATATATTTGTTTTGTATTCCTGTTTTTTTTGTGGTTTTTATATATATATGTTCAAATAACTCATATAACTTCCATACGCAGTAGTTTTTGTCGATAATAGAGCAAACATTCTCAAATATACCAGTCTTGTTGGGGATTGTCGGAGTTTAACAGCCTTATTAAAACGCTCTTTATTTGACTATCACAATCATCGATTTTAATTGGTTAATGTTCCCTTGTTGCTGTCATTAACACAGTATCACTGAACAAATAACTAAATTCAAAACAACCCTGGAGAAACTACTAATTAAACAGATGTGCCATGTGCTAATTTAACTTATTAAGAACAGCATAATATATCAGGTTTTAATTTTTTTCAGGATTTAAAAAGAAAGATTTTTAAATAATTTAATTTAATTTAATTGAAATGTATAGAAATGTTGTTTATAGTGCTGTAACTTCGGTTGCCGTGTAAAACAAACTGAACAGAGAACACTATCCCCCGCCATAGTGAACATCAGTGATTGCCATACAAAGTACACCATATTTCAAAAATTAAAAAAATTCACGGAAAACCTGCTAAATATGTTTCATATAATATTTAAATCTATATTCATATCTAATATTTAAGAGTACTTGAAATTTTCAGTACATTTCTTTTTTAGGGGTAGGAGAACGTTTTTATCTTTGTTTTCAATCATATTTTATAGATATAAATCATATCTGGTATATTTGTAAAGAAAACATGTTCAGCTTTTATAAAATTTAAAGTTGGTTGATGTAGTTACTACATTTACTTAATGAAGCGTAGTTATAAATGATAATAATTCTTGTTTTCAAGAAAAGACTTCACTCTATTAGAAAAAATATATTAAAGATACCCATTTTTGGAAAATGATCGAACGGGGTAGGGGAACGTTTTTTTTTTAATTTTCGATGATATTTTGTATATATAGATGATATTTGGTTTCATTGTAAAGGAAACATGTTGATATTGAGCTTTTATTAAACACAAATTTGATTGGTGTAGCTACTAATGTGACGTTACCATGACGTCATATACTCAAATAATGATGAAAAACGCTATAGAATCATGTCAAATTATACTTTATTTCTGAACAGCATAATAAAACACATTAAGACACTGTATGTTTTTCATTTACTTCATTAATTGTCGTTATAAATGATCATAATTTTCATTCTTTTTTTAAAAAAAGCTACTCTGTTAGGAAAACATATTAATTTAAAAATACCCGATTGAATTTGAGATTAATAGCTGTCACGATTAAAGCGACCTAGTATGTTTCTTGGTATGAATTATCATCATCATCATCATTATGGCATCATCATCATCATCACATCATCATCATCATCATCAAGTTGTTATACATTCATGACAATACAAAGTTACAAAAATATCAAACACCATCACCCATTATCCTATAGCTAGCAATAAACTTTAATAATAATTTTAGTAATGACTTTTGGTTTAAGTGATTTAGCAGGTGTTTAAATGTTGGTCATATGCCACAGGGCTGTTATATGTATGTACTGTATTTCCATAAATTGATAACACATGCTTTTTATTCTTTTTTTCTTTTTATTGAAAATGTTTCTATTAAACTATCAATAAAATGCATTTAAATTGCACTGACCTAACCAAATTATATGTATAATTAAAAACATTATTGTTCAGTTCTTCTGTACATAGAGAAATTTTGCGAAAATTGTGGAAATTTGATCAAGTTTATACACCAATTGGGCCTCATTCAATGTTACATCAGGGCATTTAGGGTCAAGTAGGTCATTGTTGCTCGGGTTTTTTCCAGGTGTGATCATCATGGATATTCAAATTATGACATAACGTTTATAGTTGTTTTATGTAAGAAGGTACAGAAGGGATATTTTGACATAGTCATATGTGTTGTTTTGTTAAAATGTCAAAAAATTGCTCTATGTACAGAATTAAGTTCACTTTTTCATGAATGAAAAATATTTTTCCCTATTAGGTCAGTATATTTTGTATTAAGTTTTGACAATTTTTTGTGAGTTTGTTGGAAAATACGACTTTATTCTTGCATTTACCATGTGCACTGAATTTATGGAAATACAGTAGAGCAGTAGAAACCTAACATGCGATTTCTGTCGTTGGCTAGTTGTTGCGAAAAAGGAAACATGAATGTTTAAATCTTGGCTGTATGCCACAGGGTTGTTATATGCATCTTAAGCAGTAGCATCTAAAGAACATGAACAATATTAATGATTGATTATTTGATTGAACAAGGTTTTACGTCCAAGTCAAGAATATTTCACTCATATTGAGACATCGTGAGCTATTTGACATTTGCAGGACAATGTGCAGGGAGGGTTTTTTTAACGTGCCACGCTTGTCATCGGTTTTAAGGTCTCTTCTAGATGAAATATGATCAAGAGGATTTATTATTTATATAAACAATGTTTTGTTTTACTAGTATAATTTCCGTTTCAAATTAAATGAAAAAAGAAAAAGAAAAAGGGGAAGACCGAGACTTACATGGAGAAGAGCACTGGAGAAGGAGATGTTAGAACAAGAATATACATGGAACAACACCCACCAACTAGCAAAAGACAGAGGAAGATGGAGAAGAATTGTCAGTGGCCTATACTTCACTGGGAAGTGAAAAAGGCTTAAGTCAGTAAACAAGTCACTTTAAATGTCATTTCTAGATAGTCATATGTACATTGGACGGATATCTGGCATATATTGCTTTATCCAGTGGCGTGATCCAAGGATAAAACGGCAACAGGCAACAGAAGGTATATTATTATTTCAACTCTATTTCTAGAAAGTTCTAGAAATATTTATGACCAAGATGAAGTTTCCAAAAGAATAAAACCGCCAGAGCATATATCAAAATGATGAAAGTTTTAATGTCTGTTTTCATTTTCAAAGAAATTAATATTTTTGTGCTTGAAATAAATTTCGGACAATTGTGATAGATGTTACTGTCATAGATTAATTTTTATTATATATTAAATGATGAAATTAAAAACGGTACATGACATTGCTATAATAAAGTGTTATTTTTTCACCAACATTATGTTTATGTTTAAAACATTAAATTCCGTCATTTGAAAACAGTTGGACTAAAAGGGATGGACAAGAGGTAGAAATACGAATAAATATCAATTATCACCCGGTCTAATTTTGTATTTGGTCATCGAAACTGTGTTACTGATGACAAAACTGTCTGACAATGTCTTTAAATTGATGTGTATTCAACCCGGTTTTTTAAGTTATCCTTTCCAGTATACAGATCACAAGTTACGTCGACACAGAATGTTCATTATGAAGCTAAACTATATGTCCCCGTGTGTTATTTATGATCACTGGACACATAAAAAAGATATTTACTATTTTAAATTTTCAAATTTTGTTGATCAATATTTGGCTTTGATAAATGCCTCTACGTGTCTTGGGAGCTTTAAAACTGAGGTCCTGACTGTGACACTGCAGGCGTGGCACGTTAAAGAACCCTCCCTGCACATAGCCCAGTGCAGTCTGCAAAGTAAAAAATTCTGCCACTTTACCCATAGACCATTCGGGTACGTTCAGATAACTGTTTTGCACACATGTCAGACTGTGCTGAATAAAAACTATCGATTTTGGATTTAATTTCAACACCACTTTTATTTCGATTGAGGCTTTAGCTGTTACATCCCAATGCCAAAAAATACACGTTTTAATGATTTAGAAACTCATTGTTCATCACCCGATTATTATTAGAAAGAACAAATTTAGTATGGACTCTACCTGTGAAAATGCTAACAATCACCTATAAATTTAATAACATTCATGATGTCACCTTGATCACAACAGTATTGTGATAACGTCCGTATAGCTTTTTGAGGGTTTTAATCAGCAGAAGTCTGCAATATCCCTGGGTTTACAATTTAATTGCAAATAGCTTGCTCTGTTGTATAAAGTTCCCGTAGTGGGAACAACTTCTACTTAGCGTATTAAGGATCTATGCTTCTGATTTTCCAGTCTCGATCTAGTCTCGTTAAAATCTCGTTTGAAAATAATTTCCAAAATATGTAACACTGGTTGAAATTGTTTATGAATTGAACAATAATTTTTATTAAAATTAAATTGTGTGAAAAAATTATGTATTTATGACACAGATTTTTGGTATTGTAATTTTCAAGTTCTATGCCTGAAAAAGACAAATTACACCTGCCAACGTATGGAAAAAATGAACATGGTCTGCAAAAATTGACTTTAAAACATTAATACACAACCCATATCTATTTGAGCTTTTCAAAATCTTCAAAAATTATATATCTAGCAAACAACTGTATTTAAGTTCTCTTTGTTGAAAAAAAAGATTAAAAAGCACAACTTTTAATCAAAATTCTTTAACGTTTATTTTACTAAAAATTATTAAAAACTATCTAAATTTTAACAATATCATTTGATATTTATTTAGACTCGTGAGACCTTTTTCATTGGAAAGTATGAAAAAGGGTAAATATAGAAAATGTGATGTTTTTAAAGAAAATACCCCAAGAGTGGATAAAACTGGTCAAAATAGGGATATAATTATGTGCATGACCATAGCGAAACAAGTGGTGCACTACCACCATATAACTTTTCTTCATAAATCATGGTTACATATTCATATTATTCCAAAATTAAGTTAAAGAAGAAAAGTTAAATGCAGGAAATTTGAGCTCCTTCCTTAATTGTGAAAAAAACCACCATCAGCAAAAGAAAGAGTTTATATTGCTGCATAGAAAAAGAAACGCGGACAATAGAAAAATGAAGCCATCAGGTTTGCTTTTAAAACGGTTAATTTAATTTCACCAAGACATCAAATTGTGTCATTGCAAACAGTTAATTTAGAAAAAGGATGGAAAACACGTGTTACTTTCAATTAACACATGTTATTCACAGTTATTCATTGTGTTAGTCAAACATCGTGTTTTAATTTGCCATGTCCAGTATACAGATCATGGGCAAGGTTCACGTCACCCCTGAAAAGTGCGGAACTAAGGTTTATATTACATATTTATCAAATTATATCACCATGTATTTTTACGGTCACTTACCACAAACGAAAACGTGATTTTACACCTGACGGATGTAGATGTATTTTAGCTAGATAGAGGGCGCTTACCTTCCGGAGCACTGCATATTATTTCCCTGGTGAAAGTTTACATTTGCGGCTAAATTTGTTATTTTTCACATTTTTGTTTTGCGTTTTGATTTGTGATTTAGACATGATCCATTAAATTACTACATGTATTTAAATTTTGTGAGTCCATAGTTTGCTTTAATAATGGTCTCGATGCGTTAATGAATGCTCCAAACAAAACCGTTTAGGTAAGTTATAGAGAGAAGATTCTCGCCAAATCATTGATATATAGATGACGTTCTGTCTCTTAGCATGCCTAACTTTGGAGACTATGTGAATGTCGTCTATCCTAGTGAGCTTGAAATAAAAGACACGACTGATTCCTCAAGTTCTGCTTCATATTTAGTCTTATACCTGAATTATGACGCACACGAAAGGCTACATTTGAAACTTTATAACAAACGTGATGACTTTAATTTTTTATTGTCAACTTTTCTTTTCTATGCAGCAATATACCTGCTTCTCCTGCTTATGGTGTATTTGTTTCCCAATTAATACGAATGGAATGGCTTGTTCCCACTACAGGGAATTTGTACAACGAAGTAGGCTGCTTGCAAATAAATTGTTGACTCGGGGATATTGCAAGCCTAGGCTTATCACGGCCCTCAAAAAGTTTTATTGCCGTCACACAGTGTTGTTGATAAGTTTGACGTCTCTGTGTCAAGGATTGCCCTGGATATATTTGACGTTCCATAGTTCCATATTCCTTTCACACAATTTTGATTACACACATGGCGTATGTAGCTAGCTAAACAGGAGGTTCTTACCCTTCCGGAGCACCCGGCCTCACTTTCCTGGTGAAAGTTCACGTGTCTAACCTAACTTGCCAGTTCCAAAGTGTTTGCTTCGCTTCTGGATTGTGATTCGGACATGGATTAGTATGTTTGTTTTTTAATACATGTATTTCATTTTCATATTGTTTTGTACGTTTGTCATTATTTATTAGTCTATTAGCCCAAAGATTGAGAATTTGCAAAGTTTCAATCTTCAAAACGCCAAGTCGATTTTACATTGTCGTGTTAGATACATGCAACGAAAAATGAAGATATTTATATCAATATCTCCGTCACTGTCATTGTAATTTTCAGGGAAAACGTAAATATTGATCGTGATCTTTCATGTGTAAGCTTTTACAGAAGAATAATAACTGACTTAAGCTAGATAAACAGGTGTCACTTACCCTTCCGAAGCACCTGGCCTCACTTCCCTGGTGGAAGTTCGTGTGTTTAACTTAATGTGCCAGTTTCAAAGTAACAGTATCGTTTTTTGATTGCGATTTGGACATGAATTGGACTGGGGTTTATTATTATTATTTTTAATGAGGCAGCGCAATTGATTTTTTTTTCGAGTTAGTGAACTAAAATATTGACTGATATTAAAAGCTGTACTTTTGTTTGGTTGGAAATTGTGTATATAGATTGAATTAATCGGTTAATTAGAAGTTTTCCGTTCACACGATCACTTTTCCAAACTGATGGAGTTTGGAGGTCACTCCCGTCATACCGCCTACCGTTTTCCAGTGCTTATAGTTTAAAATATTTACGTCAACATATTACTTGTTGATCCATTGTCAATGTGAGAGTTATTAGTGTATACAATAAAGGATCATTAGAGTGGTGTTCACAAACAAGGTTCAAAACTACACAATATGATAGAGTTTAGAGGCCACTCCCGTTAAACCACTTACTTTTTCACTTGCTTATAATTTTATTTACTTACTACAGCATACTAATCGTTGGCCCGTTGATCATGGTCCTAGTCACATTATTCACATAAATACTATAGGTAAACAACATTGACCTGTCCGCTTGACCTTTGATTTAAAAGTTCATTACGGAAGAGTAAATGTAAGTAATATGGATCATGCGTGTATATTTCGTCTACCTGATGTGAACACTTATCATGGGCAACGTGTTTATGTATTAACTGTGAATCCTAAGGCTACCTATGTATTGAATGGACCCTCCTATATGAATATTCTTAATGAAAGGACAAACGGACAGGTCAATGTTTTTTGCCTATAGCATAATATATACTTGTTTAGAAATTCCGTGTTACTGGTTTCCTCTACCCATCATCTTTTGCAATACTTGTCTTTATCTATTGTAACTAGAGTCATCATTTGGATACGGTTGCATTCCGGAGATTTCATATGCGTGATACCGATTCCCTTTCCTAAAAGTCTAGATGACGGTATTAGTCTTTGAAATTTTAAAAAAAAAATTGAAATTTTTCTACCATCCCTTCACTGTTACCAATGCAAATCCGACCTTGCCAATTGACTGAGATTGTCAATGTTTTTTGACCAGCTATTCCAGTGTTTCCCAGTGATTACATGTAAATGAATCTTGTGAGAATGTTATTAATTTTCATGATGTTCGTCTTTGTGGTGTTTACTTTCAATAAGTTTCAGCCATAAGCACTGCTGTATGGTACTGGAGAGGAGTGTTTGTCCATCTGCAAATTTAAAATCATAAAGTTGTTGACATAGTGTCCATTGAGTTGTCATTGTTTGTCTTCTGTAGTGTTTTCTCATTGTCCAGTCAATATAGTCCGTGGGCTAGGTGAACCCACCGTGCACCCCCCCCCCCCAAGATCCTCCGACACTACTTTTTTGGTACCTTAGGGTGTCTAGTAATGGAATCAGGATGTTCTCCAGAAATAAATTGGGATTTTCTTCATGTAAAACTTCAATATTTAAGAGTACCTGAAAGTGAAAGTTTTCAGTAAATTTCTCTATTAGGGGCAGGGGAACGTTTTTATCTTTGTTTTTAATAATATTATGCAGATACAGATCATATTTGGTATCATTGTAAGGGAACATGTTTAGCTTTTATAAAATACAACGTTGGTTGTGATGTAGCTGCTACTATGATGTCACCACGGTGTCATAAATTTTGAGGAAAACGCTATAAAATGGTTTCAATTTATCCTTTATAAAATTATTTCTGTACAACATAATAAAACACAGTAAGACAAAGTATGTTGTTCATTACTTAATGAATTGTAGTTATAAATGATCATATATTCTCATCTTCAAGAAAAGACACCACTCTATTAGAAAAAATATATTAAAGATACCCATTGTTTTAAAAAATGATCGAAACGGGATAGTATTTTTTAAAAAATGGGTATCTTAAATATATTTTTGTGCTGTTACAACTGTGTACTTATTATTTTGTTTTAAGTTTTTTTTCTTTTACACTTGTTTCTAAACTTCTTACTTTACCCAGTGATTTTTGTCGTTGTAACTTTCAGTTATTTCATTGAACTTTCTTCTCGTCATTCCCGATCATGGATCTACAGCTTTACAGATGTTTTGGAAATTTACTATAATTGCTGTATCAAAATTGAGATAATTGTACTCTTTGCATGTACATGTATATGTGTAAAAATAAAAAATAAACATACCAAATCATGACCAAAATACAATCCCAAAAGTAAAAACTTTGAAACTGCCAAATTAAGCTAAACATGTAAAATTTTATTAGGAAAATGAGCTCGGTTGTTCCGATAGGGTAAGCATCTTGTGCCCTCCACATGCAAAATCAAATTGAGCATTAAAGAAGCATAGAATTATGAGACGTCAAATGTATGCAGTAAAAATGTCGACATTATACTTATTATTACTAAACTTGTTTTGATTTTGCAGCACAAGGCGGCTGTTCCGGGACCAAATTCCTCATCAAAAGTGCTAATGGAAGGAACAATATGTATTTTACCAAATCCAAATAAGACGATGCTTCCAATGATTTAGCATAGCTTAAGCGTTTTGAAGAGTAAAATTTAAGAAGCAGATAATTTTGATAAACAATGCTGTGCATTGCTTTCTGGGTGAACGCTATCCTTGGTGATGTTTAGACCATCAGCAGCGATACCAGCCCAGTGGTTGTAATTATGTTTAAACGTGATTGAATTTTGCAGCGCTAAGCGGCCGTTTCGGAATCAAATATATAATCAGTAGTATTCTGACCCAAATTGTGGAAATCCAAAAGCTTTTTAATATTTTAAAATGAGAAAAATAGAACCAAAATGCATTTCACCAAATCCACTGAAGGAAATACTTAGACCATAGCTTGTTGATTTGAAGAATTTTAAAATAAAAAGCAGATAATTTTGATGAAATAACATTATATTGCAAGCCTAGGCTTATCAAGGCCCTCAAAAAGTTTTATGGCCGTCATCACAGTATTGTTGATAAGTTTGATGTCTCTGTGTCCAGGATTGCCCTGGATATATTTGACGTCCCATAGTTCCATGTTCCTTTCACACAATTTTGATTACACACGTGGCGGGTGTAGCTAGCTAAACAGGAGGTGCTTACCCTTCCGGAGCACCCGGCCTCACTTCCCTGGTGGAAGTTCACGTGTCTAACCTAACTTGTCAGTTCCAAAGTTTTTACTTTGCTTCTGGATTATGATTCGGGCATGGATTAGTATGTTTGTTTTTGATTGATCTGATTATTACTATGCATTGTCTCCTGTGTCAGCGATATCCTCGGGGATGCATAGTCCTCCAGGATCAACTATATGATGATGACGGCCATAAAGCGTTTTTGAGGGTCTTGATAAGCACAAGAATACAATACCCCTGTGTCAACAATTTATTTGTAAGCAGTTGCTTCGTTGTATACAGATCATATGATTGATATCGAAAAACGCGATGACTTTCCTCTTCTGTGTTATATAACTTCATTTTCTGTGTATGATGCATTTGTTCAACAAGTTATGCACTACGGAAGAGCCTG
Source organism: Anadara kagoshimensis (assembly GCA_021292105.1). NCBI lineage: Eukaryota > Metazoa > Mollusca > Bivalvia > Arcoida > Arcidae > Anadara > Anadara kagoshimensis. The sequence goes on from CM037858.1 coordinate 47,065,457, forward strand.
TTCCCACTACTGGAACTTTATACAACGTACAAGCTGCTTACAAATCAATTGTTGATGCGGAGATATTGCAAGCCAAGGGTTATCAAAGTTCTCAGAATTTAAATGTCTGCCATAACAATATTGTTGATAGGTATAATGCCTATATATCCAAAATTGCTAAGGATATATTTGACGCCACAGTCCTTTCATTCTTAATTTCACAGGTGGAGGGTGTAGCTAGCTAAACAAGAGGTTCTTGCCATTCCAGAACACCTAGATTGGCTTTCCTGGTAGAAGTTCTGTGTGTTAAACTTAATTTGTCAGTTTCAAAGTTTTTTGTTATTTTTTACTTTGCTTTGGAATCGTGGTTTTTTGTTTGATATCTATTTTTTTTTAATTTGAACAGGACTAAAGCTGTAATCAAACTAAGCATTGTCATATATATTTAGCTTTTCATTATTAAGACCTTATTTTCACTATTTTTGAAATCTTGTATATAAAGACAAAATATTGGTAGCTTCTTTCAGTTAGGTCTTCCAATATCTAATTGAGTAGTGTATTGCATAATGGACATAGTTTTAAATGAAAACAAAATAATGAAATCTTCAGTTAATAACATTTATTCTAAATACAAATAACAATTTAAAGTTGATAAGGAATATTACTTCTTAAAAACGGAATTGTTTACTTCTAAACAAATCAAATTCCCATGCTACCTTTGGCAAAAAGAAAATAAAAAGAAAAAGAATTAAAACTACCTAACAAACACACTGAGATACTGTAGTATATGTTCTACACGAGATATAGGGCACACAAAAAGTTGTATACCATCTGGCCTTTAAAGCATATACCACAGTATCTCAGCACACATACAGGGTGGTACAAAATGTATTACCACATAGAATGTGGTTGAATTACAGCATATTTAAACACTTTCAAATGTTCATGATTAAAATTCAGAATACAAATAAATTACTCATTTTATATATATATTGATGTGAACATAAAATATGTGTTTTAACATCAATCCAGTTGATTTAAATTCTAAGATGTCTCCAAAATAATTTAAAAAAAATCATTATATTTAAGCCTCTCCCATACTGTTTAAAAATAACTCATTTATTCAAAGAATTTCATCTTCACAAAATCCTAAAAGATAAATGGTTTCAATATTAGTGATACATTATTTAGTTTTAAATTGAATTGTAATTATTGTGTCTTAAACATGGAAGAAACTGTCTACCAGGCTAACTAACAAATGTGCAAACTCCTGAGAAAATGCATTTATGCAATGCTGCAACTTATATCAACATGCTACAATGACAACATTTAAATGATGCACATGTCACAAATGAACATGGTTGTCTTTGGGCATAAACATTTTTGTGATCCCTTTTTTCATCGTTTATCCCATATTTCTTAATTCTAAAGAACAAACCTGCTAATTCTTAAACAGAAACTTAAAATCCAAAAATATTCTAAAAGTTTTAAGATTGCATATCCTTACTTCAGATTTTATAAAAAACAAATTGTTTGAAAACTGACATGCCCAACCACTTAGTCCTTGAATGTTTCAAAATTTTTAATGAAATGTCAAAATTTTACAAGACAGAAAAGAAGTGTCTATTTCAAAATCAAAATACAAGGTAAGCAGAAATAAATTAATTTCTTTATAAAATAAAATATTTAAAATGAATTTAATTAATCTAAATTTTAAAAAAAAAGGTTTTAATGAGTTAAAATTATAAAATTCATCAAAATCAAAATGAATGGAATCTTCCAAATGCGACTTCAGTATTTGGTATGTTATAAAACTGAAAACATTTAAATACAATGAACCAGCGGTCTGTCTGTCTGTCAATTCAGAGAGAAAATGGATAATGTTCACATTCAAAACTTTATGATGAAGTATATATATATATAACCCATGCTTTTACAGTCAGATGAAAAACAGTAATTTTCTGTTGTACAACAAAATGTCCTGATACAACATATGATCAAAATGATTTATGGAAGCTTGTAACAGGATGAGCCACCTTACATACACAAAAAGAACTATATAAAATATACACATGTCAAAGTCTGATAGCATATCTCGGCAAAAACACAGTAATATTAAACTCAGAAATCCATATCAGTAAATGACATATGTAAACCAATATGCATGATGTATTTTATTTAAAAAAAACGACATATGTTTCCTTTGCCAACTTTAAAAGATTCTTCCATACTGGATGAAACCTGATTAAAAATTAAACAGACAATATCAGCTATTACAACACATAAATTCAATAAAAAGTTTCAAACCAATTCAGTTATAATTCATTTTATCTGATGAAATTTGAAAAATAATGTTCATGTCAATTCACCAAAATGATGATCATAAATAATATGGTGTAAATTTAATGGAAATATGTGCAAAAAAAAATCAGTTTTTCAATTTTTATCTAAAATTTAGTCCAATGTCAACAAAAATCCTTTTTTTCAACTTAAAATTGTGACTTGTAATCTATCTACCAAATCCATCCATACACATGCATTTACATTACAATTTTGTATTCATTATATCATTAATTTATTCATTTTACTACTACAAATTTTTAACTTGTGTCCATCCAGCTGGGAATCATCATACAATCACAATCACAATAATAAACATGTTCTAATATCTGTCATTTAATTAAAGATAGACACAATTACAATTTTAATTTTAATCAAGATTAGAGAAAGAACAAAAATACCAGATTTATTTATCAATTTGGTCATAAAATTAAAATGGGTCCAAGATAAACAAAGGGAGACAATTATTTATGATGAATAAAGGGAGATAACTTTTCTCAAGGTTTCAAATTATTTTATAATTTGCTATAAAAGTGGTTAATGCACTCTCTACGTTTCTATTACTGGTAGTCGAAAATCATCATTGGTTACTCATTTCTGAAAAATTATTTCAAAAAGTGACTTATTTTAGCAAATTTGTGAAAAAATTATTTCAAAAGGACTATCTTTTCACAAATTTTTGAAATTTGGCAACTCATTATTTTAAAATTGCGGAAACCTTTTCTCTACAGACGAGGAGGCTAACATTTTAGCAACAATGATTTGTAACAATGCGCTTTTACTACAAGATGGTAAAATGTACATACAGCTGTCATATACACTGATATGATTAAATACATATATATTAATTATATTTACATAAACAATAATCACGGAAATAGATCATTTTAGGGAAAAGGAAACATGTATGTGTTTTAAGGGAAGGGGGTACATGTATGTATATGTACAGCATTTTCAAATGATTTTAGGTCTGTTTTGTCTCTTATTTATCACAAATTGACAAATTTTATTCTCAAGACGTGCACTTTGATATTCTTGAAAAAATAAACATTTAACAACATTGATTACATTTATAAATGTTTTCAAAACAAAAATACAAATGTTTTGCTGAATTGATTAAAACTAATGCACTGAAGCTAAGGTCTACGGTGGATTGTAGCTACACATAGCTACAATAGCAACTGACATACACATGGTGTGATAAAAACATTGTTTTTGCTGTATCTAAAAAGTTTAAATGGGAAATTCTAGAATTGTGCGAGATAAATAAACCATTCCAATAAATTCTAACTATATTTTTTTTCTCTTTTTTCTTTATTTCCTGTCACACATTCATGGATCACCTTGTCAGTTCCACTTTGTATTAAATTTCAGAGATGAACCCAGAAAAGCCAATGGGGTTTGCCCCTGTACCACGAGATACCCTCTAATGTTTGTGTGGAACACTTATTTCCAATATATATCGAATCGCATAAGTTGATATTTTTCAGTAAAAACATGTTATTCCGGGAATTTTCAACGTTAATGTTTTCCAAAATGTTCCACACAAACGTTAAGGGGTATTTATCAGGTGGTACAGTGGCGAACCCTATTATCATAGTCTGAAGTGGATCTCATATAAGTTAACTATAGCTGATCACATAAATTCTTGATAAGTTTGGTAAGGTGGTCTCAGAATGTTAGATCAGGAAATATAAAACCTTTAATTCTTAAATTCAAATAAATGAAACATTTTCTGGTACTTCAAATTTTAATAGTACTATTTAGCTGTTTATTTTTGTAACAATATACTGCTTTAATTATAATAATTGCTAGCATATAATTTTTTTTAAATGAAAACAAAACTATGCCAAATGGTTGGGATGTGTAGAGGAAGAAAATGTAAGCAAAAACTCTTTACAGTATAAGAGTCAAATGGTTCTATCTAAACACTGTAACATAAAACATTCTGAAGACTTGGCAAACTCGCAACAACTCGGGAATACTGTGAAAACATTATTTCCGCGGTCCTCTAATTCACCTCATGAAAAAGGTTTTTTTTTCTTAGAACTACAAAATACTGACACCAAAAAATAAATAAAGTCACAGTATAAATAAAGCCATTCGGTTGATCTACATAATACAGTTTAAATATATTTTTTCAGAAATCTTAAAAATAAGATATTGGGACAAAAAAAAAAAAAAAAAAAAAAAAAAAATGTTGATACTTTTTCTTTTCTTTCTAAAATTCTACTACGTGTATGATAACTAGTATTACTTTCATAAATGAAATACCTATAAACTACAAGACTAGACCAAATGATATTAAAACTAAATAAAATAAAAATTTAAAATGACAGTTAAAATAATTATAAAGTTTACATGTAGTAGTTAATCTGTCATTCATGCAACACTGACATAAATTTTGTTGGCTTGCTATTACAGTTTCGTGTTTTAATATGTATTTGGTAAATTTATGGATGAATGTCGGAGATTGTCTCTAATCTCCTTTCTTAATTCAATTATAAACCTTAAACCACCTTTTAACATAATACACAACACAAAAACAGATTAAAAATCGGTAAATAGAAAATGGGCATATAGTGTCAAGTGTCAATGTGACACTTATACCCCGGGCCTGCTTTATTTCTGAACCCTTTATTGTGTGACCAAATAACTGTACAAAAAATGGATTGTACATAGACATCAGTATGATCAAAATGTAGTTTTCAAACTTGTAAACTTCTGTTATAGACTTGGGATTGTTTTCCAGATAACACCATGGAGAATTGACAAACAAACTTGGCTTATAATAAACATTGCTTACTACTGTTGATGTTTTATTTTTGTACCAAGTTTCATAAAGTTTAGAGTCATAATATTTGGAGAATTATTGAGGACAAGAAGTAGAAGGAAAGGACGTATATTCAAATGGATGGATATTCAAAATTTAATAAATTTTAATGCACCCATTTTTCTTAGGTGGGAGAAAATAAACAAAATAAACAAAAACTTTCAAGATTTTCAAGAAAAAAAAGTTTTCAAAAATGGACGGAAGAGTGTGTAAAGTTTATCTTATCACATATTTTTTGTATACATAAAAAGGCCTGTTAATATTGTAGCCATTGAGATATTAATATTCTGTAAACAATTTTTAAATATATATTTTGTTCAGGAAATTTTTCTTTAAATATATTTTGTTCCCATACATAAAAAGGCCTGATAATATTATAACCATCAAAGCCAGGAAAAATTAAAAACAAATAGTGCTGACACCATTGAATTAACAATCAAGATTTGAACATTATATATATATCTATATGTACAAACACAAAAAATTGCTGAATTGAATCAGAAAAAAATACACCACATGATCTGCAGATTTTATATACAAGATAAAATACAACAACAATAATATATTTATAATCAAAATTAATAGAATATTTTACATGGGTTGTACAATTTAAACAAAAAAAAAAAAAAACAACACCACTGTAGTGTGGATGATGATTACAACCATGCCACCAAAAAAAATCATGTCAAAAATAAATATTTTGATTTTAATAATGAATGAGTTTCTTAATTACAATGTACATAATGATGAACTAAATGAAGTTTAACCAACACCATGGAAATATTTATATATATAATATATATACTTCTGCATCGCAAGTCAACTTAAAGCTATATAGGCTTAACTCTTTGGAGGCTACCCTGGAAGCAACGGAAAGCAATGTTAGTGCAAAATTGTTAGTAAAAAGATACAGTAAAATCTGTAATGTGCTCAGAAAAATGTGTGATTGAAAAACAAAAACAAAAAAGCTGTACTGGTGATGATGAGCACACACAAAAAAACTGAAAAACAATTTGTTTTCTTTAAAAAAAAAAAAAAATCAGATTTCAGGCTTCACAAATGTGATTTATTCCATTTTTGAAAAGTTTGATAGCAATTTTTCAAAAATTACTTTCAAATATAGCACTTTAAGTATAATGCACTTTTGTATGTTTGTTTGTATCTTTGTCAATCATAAAATCTTTTGAAATTTTTGGGGGAAAATTTTCACAAAAAATGTAAAAATATGTCACTGGTTTATTTATCTTAATAATGAAAGAAGCCATATTAAACATGTATTTTTGTTGATCTTTTGCTTGAAAAAAGATATGCAATAAATCAGCTAACAATATTCAAATTATTTTAAGGATTATTCCATTCCGCAAAATAGATGGTTTCTAAAAATAAATTATCTTTGTTCAGAAGCATCATTAAATAAAGGTATTAAATTGTTCTTAGAAATTAGATTATTAGTGGATAGTGTTGCTTACCATGGTAGATGCTAATAAGTATTTTTTGTAAAAAAAATTTCAATAATAAATAAAAGTTTACATTTATATAATTGTGTATGTAATCATATCACTACAATGGGGCTTGCCTCTGTACCACATGATACCCACTAACGTTTGTACAGAACAATTATTTTATATGGAATCATGTACGTTCATGCTTCTCTGTAAAAAGTTGTGTTCCATGAATTTGTGATGTAAACGTTTTCCTAAACAACCCACACAAATGTTAAGGGTTATTGATCACGTGGTACAGCAGCACTACCCATTTATTTCTATTTTAACTTCAATGAAAAAAGTTCTATTTGCTTCACTTGAACAACACTGATTTCCAGCTAAACCAAAATTAACAACAGGTTTCCATTGTTGTTTTTTTTGTAGAAATTATATTTCTGAAATTTCGAATACACTTGTTTACATTGAGAACTATATCTTATTAAAAAAAAACTCAAAAAGAGAAACTTCCAAACATTTTCATGGGAGGAAAATCATTGGTTGTTGATAATACTATAAATATTTAATAGTAGTTCAAATTATCTACAAATATTGAAAAAAAGTCCAAAGGGATAGAACTCCTCACATAAGATGGTCCATTTTCAATCACCAGTTTACAACTGTCCAATATGGCACAAAAGTGTATTCGATGAAATATATTTCCCAGCTTACCTTGCAAAATCATATAGTAATTATAATGGATATTTAAAATTTAAATTTTATTCTATAAAATATAATTTAGGATACTATAAATTTACGACTAAGATTCTATTATCTATCTATTAATTATCCGAGTCATCAACGGCCTGACTAAAAAGTGTAAATATTATTTTTTGGTATATTTATTATAATTATTTTGTAGGTAATAAAACTCATTACATACAGGTAAATATTGTGTGTATATATAGGTGTTAGCTATAGTGCTCGTAAATATAACATATTTATACATATATATATCTACATCTAAAAGGCAACCCATTTACCATATATGCATTTAAATTTTTCAAATAATTGTATTTACAATCAACAATTAGTTCATTATTCTCTTTGAATCTGTACTAATTTTTTTAGAAAAATAGTATAAAAATGGGAATTTAGCTGCCATACCAGGAGATACTCCCTAACGTTTGTATGGAACATTTCCATTGGATATTCAATCATATAAGTTCACATTTCCTCCCAAATAATTATGGTAATCCAGGTAGTTGTGACGTAAATGTTTTCCAAAATTTCCCACACAAACATTTAGGGGTGTTGGTCACGTAGTAGAGCAGCTAACCAAAATGAAAGTTTGACTTTGATAACAAGAATGTTGCTTTTGGTCACAACTGGCAACTTAAAAGGTAAACTTTTATGACAAGACAGACGCAGTAACATTTAAAGTCACCATTTTTATATTTTTATCACTGATTCACCATGTAGAAAAGTTGTTGGACATCTTTTAATCCTTGTTATTAAAAAAATTCTTATTCCTTTTTAAGCAAGATTTGAAATTCAGAAAGGTTTTTTTTTTCAAAAGTTTTTTTCATATGATTTGATCTGAGGACATGCTTTTAAGAAAGTCAAAAATAGGTGTTTGTGACAGGCATATGCATGCACATACAACATTTTGTGCTATGCCATATGCTAAAAATGTTCAAAATCACCCATTACCTATAGTACAGATTCAAAGAGAACATTCTTACACAAAGGTATCACAAAACTGTTAACACGAGAAAAAGTTTAGCGTAACTGTTCTGTGTTCACACAAAAAAAGTTTAGCGTAACTGTTCTGTGTTCACACAGAAAAAGTTTAGCGTAACTGTTCTGTGTTCACACAGAAAAGGTTTAGCGTAACTGTTCTGTGTTCACACAGAAAAAGTTCAGCATAACTGTTCCATGTTCACACGAGAAAAAGTTTAGCGTAACTGTTCCATGTTCACACAGAAAAAGTTCATCGTAACTGTTCCATGTTCACACAGAAAAAGTTCAGCGTGAATATTCAGTGTTTACATAGAAAAAGATTTCTTTACTGAATAATTCTTCATCCTGAGATTATACCCTTTTTTCAATCAGACACACATCTATTTTTAAATCTTCTTCAACCAGTGTCCGAAAAAATAGGCTGAAATTCAATTGGGTTAAATTCTTGAAACTTCAATGTTTTTAACTACAAATTATCAGAGTTTGTTCAAGATACTATAGACTGAAAAGTTCCCAAAATGAAGAATTACAGACTGGACTGAAAATTTATACTTCCTACTGAACAGACAGCATTTTGACTAAAAACTGAAAAGTTACAGGTTTAACTGAAATTTTACATTTGGTTGGACTAAATTTCAAAACCAGCCAACCATAAAACTCAGCATAAATGAAAAATTAAACCTTAAACTTTTAGCTTATTAATTTGACTATTTTAAAAGTTTTAGTATATGAAGTCAGACTGAACTGAATTGAGACTGTTAACACAAGATATAGATTAAATACAAAGACCGGAAAAGTATCACCTTCTTGGGTTTCTGTTACTTCAGACATAACAATCATGATTACTTTAACAGAAATACTTCTTCATTACCTCCCATGATTCTTTACACAAAGTCATTTTAAATAGCACTTACATCATAGATAATAACCATATAAAATCAACTAACATCACACAGAAACATCCTGTCACACACTTCTTCTTCATAATACAATGTCTTTAAAATATCGGATATCTATATATAAATATATGGCAACGGACGGACAAAAAAAGACTCAATACTTTACAACAATGATAGGGGAAAAAAAATCAACATTTAAAAAATGTCATTTTGTTCTCTCTGAGGTACAAGAAAAAGTCTTAATAACAACAAAAACAACTTGAAATAATTTTGCATATATGGAGGGTTGCAAAACAAAACAGAATACAAAAACAAAAAAGCTTGCACAAGACTGTGTGCTAAAATATCACTCCAAACAGATCCATTGCTCCCTCTTGGTATATGGCCTCCAGGATTTAGCGACAAGGTCAAACATTTTATTGATCATGACGCATAACCCCTTGGCCGAAGAGTCAGATGTTCGGTAGATGGTCTAATCTGTTTTTCTTCGTATACTGCGATATTTTGGGATTTGGTACGGGTGAGGTAGACTGCATTGAGAGACCTGGTGCATGCAACGTAGGCAGCTGTGAATGATAACTTGCCTGTAAAATATACATACAAAAACATTGATAAATCCAATAATGACCAAAGTAGGCAGCTGTGAATGATAACTTGCCTGTAAAATATACATACAAAAACATTGATAAATCCAATAATGACCAAAGTAGGCAGCTGTGAATGATAACTTGCCTGTAAAATATACATACAAAACACTGATAAAACCAATAATGACCAAAGTAGACAGCTGTGAATGATAACTTGCCTGTAAAATATACATACAAAAACACTGATAAATCCAATAATGACCAAAGTAGGCAGCTGTGAATGATAACTTGCCTGTAAAATATACATACAAAAACATTGATAAATCCAATAATGACCAAAGTAGACAGCTGTGAATGATAACTTGCCTGTAAAATATACATACAAAAACACTGATAAAATCAATATTCTAACATGACCTGCGTTTCTTTTCATATGAAACATGAAGAGAGCCAGCCATGTATAACAAATGATATACCCATCACTGTTCCGTTTTACTGACGTACTCCCTTGTTCTTTTGATATCATGTTATGTTCAGCAAACAATGGGTGTGACGCAATTTTCATTCATAAAATTATTTATATCAATGGAGGTAATCTCAACAGCTGCATTGTTTCAATGGACCTTTTTGCAAATAGATAGTAAAATGTACTTCCGAAGAGAGAGTTCGCATTTGTTTATTTGAATTTGTTTTATTTAAGTCATGTTAGAATTGAAATGATCAACATTTACCCATGGTATAACGTCGAATAATAGACGGGCCGGAGTTCACATGCGGAAGAATATATAAGCCACCTCGTGATATATTCTTCCGCATGTGAACTCCAGCCCGTGTATTATTTAATGATATACTACGGGTAAATGTTGATTATTTTTTAAATAACCAAAGTTTTGCAAAATTTAGAGACTCTTTATCATCCATTTTGCATGACATCTAAAAATCAAAGTACTGAAAGTACTGTAAAGTAGGAGCATGAAAGATATCATCATTTATACAAACAATAAATAAGAAATTATTGAAACCTTTGGCACATACAAGTATCATATTATTTGTAAATGTACTGTAAACCTGGTTTTATTGGCGAGAACGTAATTTTCGCGTTAATTCGCGATCTCATTTAATCGCGAATTCAACATTCTCGCGTAATAATAGTATATATAACATATAAACAAAGTTATGTTAAATTTCAAAGTCAAATCAGGAAACCCTATAGATTATCCTGCTAAATTAATACATAACTATATAAATTCGTCACATAAAATTTTTATTAAGAACATACACATATTTTATTTATTTAAAACCACAAATTAAAAAAAAACTTTGGAAGAAAACAGCAAGTAATTACGATATATTTAGCACTAGAGTATTACTAGTATATCACGTGATATAGTATGAGCATATAGTCCGTTTCACAAATTATTGGATCCCAGCCATATACCATCCTTTCTGTAATAGGTCCAAATTGTTTTGAAGTTTTTGAAATGATTTCACCAACCACGATGCATGTAGTGGTTTTACAACGGATAAACGCTGGTCAATTTTAACATCAGAAATAGCAATCCCGTTTTTCAACTGATCGGACACTTGTAATGCATACCAGTCCTCAAAACACTCTTTCATGTAGGATTTAAACTTTCTGTTAGGTAACAAATCAAGGGGCTAAAAAAATTTCTAATTGATGGTGTTCATAAAAATATTTATTTTACTTAGTCTTCAGGTGAGTAGATTTTACACGATTGCATGTGCAATAGGTAATAATCTATAGTCTGTTTCACACAATTATTTAAATATAGTATGTTACAGTTAATTTCAAGCAAGTAATATACTAGTATGTATTGAAACGCGAATTCATCCTCTCGCAAATTAATCTCCTAAACGTGATTCGCGAAAATAAAGTGTTGCGAAAATTACCAGATCTACAGTATGCTAAAACGTTTTGAGCCAATGTTAATAATTCAAAATATGTAGTTTGAATAAAAGAAATAACATCTAGTCCAGAATGTTAAGAATTTCAGTAGTTTGAATAAAAGAAATAACATCTAGTCCAGAATGTTAAGAATTTCAGTAGTTTGAATAAAAGAAATAACATCTAGTCCAGAATGTTAAGAATTTCAGTAGTTTGAATAAAAGAAATAACATCTAGTCCAGAATGTTAAGAATTTCAGTAGTTTGAATAAAAGAAATAACATCTAGTCCAGAATGTTAAGAATTTCAATCAGCAACAAGCTAACATTGCACATAAACATAGCACTGCTGTGCTGGTGTATAGCGTAGTTTGGAAAATGGTTTTGGGCCGATGAATATAACCAAACAAATCCCCCATAGTAAGACGGACGAACAACGTACCAAACCATGTATTGCTATGTAAAAACGGCAGAAAATAATTACTCCATAAATATATGAAAAAGATGATCAGTAATTAAAATTTAATAAAGTTCTACTAATCGTATAATGATGAACACATATTCAGTGATTTTGTTTGCTTAAAATTACTACCAAATAAAGGTAGTTTCCCTTAGGGAAAATAACTAAACTTTCCCAATTTTTCCACAAAAATTTCCCAAAACACAGTGATATACTGCAAAATTAAATCTACTGTACATATGTAGTTATCCCTGCCCAAAAATATCAGATAGTAGTACCACAATATAGTGTCTTTACAATGAACACACTAGTTTTACCAGTATATCTTAATGCAGTTTGCTAGATCTAAGAATTTCAATTTTCCAAATCTTAAAGACAGAAGGTAGTTTTTAAAAAATGTAACAAAATCACCGATATATTTACTACTTACATGGTTACTTGTACGGGATATATTTTTCTTCCGTTCAATATGGCCTTTCACACGGGGAGGATTATCCAATATTTCTTTAGATACGTCCATATAAGGATGTGCCAACAGATCATAACTTGTAGACCTATGTTCTGGATTCATTAATAAACATCCCTGAAACATACAATTTAATGTCTCTTTGAATGAAATTCTTATAAAAATAATCAAACCTGTCTATAATGGACACTCAAGGGAATCAGTAAAAGTGGTTTTAATGGGCAGGTGGTCCTTATATACAAGTTCAAATAACATAAATGAAGAGTGTGCATTTAATTATGTTATTATATAGAAAACGAGACGCTCACCTGAGAATTCATTTTTCCAAAAAATATCAATATTTTTATGAAAAAATGTGCTGTCTAGAGGCTTCACAATGTTTTTCAATGATTTGACCTAGTGACCTACTTATTGAACCAACATGACTCATATACCGTAAATCCTCGCATATAAGACAGGTTTTTTTACCTTAAAATTTATTTTTTGAGATGGGGGGTCGTCTTACAGGACAGGTACACTTCTGAGAGGCTGAAATTCTTGAGAGAATGTCTACATGTGATCGCCAAAGCCGCCATCTTTGATTTTGTATATTTCAGTTTCTTAATGGTTGATATATTTTACAGATCACAAACCGAAAAGTAACGGAAATTAAATGCTTTGTATTTTTGTTAATTTTTTAATAAAATTAAGTTTTAATAAATAAATTAAAAAGAATAAATAAAATAAACGGTAAGTACAGATATCAAAGAGGTGGTAAAACATTTTGTTCTTTTCGTTTTTTCTTTTCACAACAATCTAGAAAATACATTGTACCCAAATTTGTCTGCTTTGCATGTAAAGGGCCATTAGTGTCTGGTTGTAAGGGAACCTGTCTTTAACAGCTGATTGAGTAAACAAGTCAGCATGTTTTAAAAAACAGATATTTAGTTTATAATAATAACGGAGTACCTGATACATCTTCTACAAATAGGAAAAGTCTATAGGGTTTCTGAGGATGAGTAGTTCTTCCATTTTGGTTTATTTTTACGTTTTTGATTCATTCTTATCAATACACAAATCATTACGGTAATAAATGAAAATCAGACAAAAATTGGTGGAAAATTTACGGTCCGATCGGTAGCTTCAAATACCGTTACAGGTATGGTCTTGACTGAAAATTCTGGTCATCTTATAGGCGTGGGATAGCCTGAAATCTCCAAAATGACAGGAAAATCCTATCCCCGTCTTACAGGCGGAGTAGCCTTATAGTCGGGGATTTACGGTACATACTTGACATAGATTTGGTAATGAAAATCATTCTGGGCAAGTTTAATGAATATTGAATGAATAATGTGCTGTCTAGAGGGTTAAGACAGTTTTAATATGATTTGACCTAGTAACCTACTTATTGATCTACCATGACCCATATATGATCTTGACCTAGTTTTTGGTCATGATTATTTTGGGCAATTTTGATGAAAATTGAACTAAATCTGTGGCCTCTAGATTGTTAACAATGAAAAGTTGATGCACAATGGATGACTGACAAAGATCACAATAGCTCGCTTGAGCACTTTAACAGTATATTTTTTGCCTTTTTAAACAATGTCAGGTCTATATTAATTCAATGTGTGGACTCACCTTCATAAAATCCAGGGCTTGAGGTGATATACCTGGAAATTTTTCTTTGAGAGATTCCTGTAAAAAAAGACAAATCAATATTATTTCACTACCCATTAAAACTGATAAACATTTAGTGTTTGTGAATGTTTAGCAAATGTATTACTCACTGCATACTTGCCTACCATGTCTTGAGACTAGGAGTAAGTTTGGGTAAATTTTGATCTTAAGTTTTACAAAACCAGTCATAAGGATTCTCATATTTGACTCGTCAAAACATGGATCTGCTGTATAATCCTTGGGTTTGAATTTTTTATTCCATTTTTTGTTTCCTTATTTTAACTGGCATCTAAAGATCCTGATTGGCAGTTAAAGATTGTCATTTTCATGACTATGATGTTAAGAAGTCATATTTAAACAAATGTACAACAATGGATTCCCGTCTTGCATACTTGGACAGTATTAACACATTTCTCTTTAGTCAAATTGAATTGGAGGAAGTTGGCATTTCATATATATATTTATATACATGGACTAGAAAAAGGTTTCAACTCAAATTCCAGAAGTTACCGTATTTTCTTCTTTGATCTTAAGTTTTAACTGGCAATTTCAAAATGGAAAAACTTGTGCCAAAATCGTAAGGGTAGGCAAGTATACTGACTGTCAAAAAAGAAGCTCAGCAAACAACTAGAGTGTAGTTTTACACCCAGTCAATATTCTTTAACTTATATAGAGATGTTAAGTTACGTTTCAAGATAGTGGGGGAAACCAGAATGCTATGACTAAAGATCTTCTGTACTGCCCTTGATGAATTTCTCTTGGCATTCCACCATCCAAGAACTGACCATCTTGATATAAGTGTAGTGGAATTAACTTTCACACCGGCTATGACTTAGGGTCTTCTGTACTTGTTACTAGTGAGAAGACTACTTACCATTCTATCAGGTTCTGGAATGATCAATCCTGTGAAGAAGGAATTATTGGCATAAATTTCTTTATGTCGAGGTAACAGGTCTCCTGTAAATATAAAATAAACATGTAAGTACATATACAAGTACGGTGATCTCAAATGTTATATCACTTATATTGTCTTTCGCTTGTGACCCAGTACAAAGACGATATTTGCATACCTCCAGGTTGTTACAAATACATATGTATACCAAATTTCATTAAAGTCCATTACAGTCCACTGCACGACTTTTGTGCAAGTTTTTTTTATTTCCTCATTTTCTGTTTTAAGTCTGAATTCAAGTCATCATCACCACTATCAGATCATTTCAGAGTTCTGCAAAAACAGCTGCTGCCGAAAAACGTGATCTACTTTTTTACAATCAGTCGCCATCTTTGAAAAACTAGCACAATTCCTTCCTTTTATTTGCGGTCATAAAACACCATTTTCATGTGACACTGCCGAAGTTAACTCTATGTTTTACATAATGATATAATTGAGTTACCTCCCTTAGATCATGTTCTTTAAACGCATTACGAAATTACCCTGTGCAGTACTTAGTGTATAAGCAGTGGAGGGGTTAATTTAAATATTAATTATGGATGAGTACATTCATGCATATGGGTAACACTTGTTTATTTCGCCTACATAATGAGAACAAAAATTATATGCATGTGTAGTACACATATATATTGTGTATAAATTATAAATGTGAATGCTAACACTACCTATGTGTTGGGTGGATCCACCTGTATGAATATCTCTAATGAAAGATCAAGCAAACAGTTGAATGTTGTTTGCCTATATAAAACAATACTAACCTAGTGTCTTCTTTATTAAATAAAGCTGGTCAACGTCCGACTTTCCAGGCCACAAAGCCTGACCTGTTAAAAGTTCTGCAAACACACAACCAATAGCCCATATATCGACCGGATGGCCATACTGTGTATCACCAACTAATAATTCTGGTGCCCTATACCACCGTGTAGCAACATAATCTGTGTATTCAGCACCATTGCCACCTTTGAATAAATTAATAATAATTAATTATCAATAGGGTCTGTGATATTCAACTGGCAGTTAATTTACATATTTGATAATAACATCTTGTTAAATAGAATTCCACTTCTTTTCTTCAGTTTCATCTAGAACCAAATCAGTCGGAAAATAAATCTTAATAGGTCATTTGTGTTTTTGAAAGCAATGGGAGCCAGATGAGCTAAAAATAAGGCATATTGACAGTGCACTGTAAGGGTAATATACAGGGAGGGTTCTTCAGTGTGCCATGTCTACCGTGACATAAGCATTTGCCTTAGGTGGTGAATTTCACATAAAAGGCTAAATTTAATTTGCATATTCCACTAAAATGTGCCAAAGAATAATAAGTAAAAATTAGTTAGTCAAAATAATTCAATATTAATGCAATAGGCTCTATTTATTGGCTAAAAATTATACTTACTTAAAACTCTTGCAAAACCAAAGTCACATAATTTAACTTGACCCTGCCGTGAGATTAATATATTTTCTGGTTTAACATCCCTGTGTATACACTAAAATACAAAAACAAACAAAATTTTATCACAACATTTAACAAGAGCACAACAGTATGATACACTCGTTTACAATTTTTGCCATTGAGCTGTTGGTAAAAGTCACGATGAGCTATAGGCATAAAATATTTGAGAACATGTAGCAGTGTTTTCTCTAGAGCTTGTTTTTGACTTTTTGGCACAATAATTTTTAAAGATAACCTACATTTTTCAATGTTTGTGTGTCAGATGTGACCCACCTGTTACACACTAAAGATGTATAATAAAAAAGCTTTTTCTCATTTTTTTTCAGATCCAAACCAACCTCTAGAATTCACCATGTGTTTTGAAAGTCTTGTTCTTTGAGACACTTCAACATGCATTTTATAACATGTAAAAGCTTGGCAACGACTCTGATTTGTTAAAATGGTTTACATTAGATATGTCAAAACTAAAACATCTGTGACTGACTCTTTTTTTAAAATCTGAAATTCCACATTTTACACTTAATAATAAATGTCCTTTGTATCTGTTACAAATTCGACTATTTCAGATTATTGGTTACTTGAGCAGTTTGTTCATCGATTATGAAAATACAACTGTGGTCAGTTGTTCAAAGCCTGATTAGTTTAATCAACTGATTAGTCAGAATTTGAATTTTGAATAATTTCAGGTATATTGTGAACTTAATGTTGAAATGTCAAAAATGAATATCAATATCATGGAACTAATGCACATTGTAATAAAAATATCGATTTTGATTTTTATCCATGTTTTAATTTTCTGCTAATTACTGCTTAAGCTAATCAAGTTTCGAGCAACTGGGTCCTGATTTCCATCATTACTTGATATAACTTAACTTACCTGATGATCATGACAGAATTTAATAGCTTGTAATGTCTGATATATGATCCTTTTAACCATTGGCTCTGGCACCCTGTAATACAGATAAATAATATCATTTACAATAAAATCTCAGTTTCTCTGGGCACTCTGGTTTTCTCCACCATCCATGTCCCTGAACTGAACCCCTTGATATAAGTAAAAGATCCTTGAATCATAAAACTCCATTCCATTCTACATCATTCAATTTAATGCACCTCGCTTATCACCAAACTATTTAGAGGTCCAGAAATCAATTTCTACTATGTGTTTCTTCATAAATTCATTTTATTCCCAAACCCTTGATGACAGACCACAAAACATGCACACACATTCATGAACTTGTTCTTAGATAAATCCTTAGAGATTGATAAACCTGATAAACAAATTCGGGGTCTCTCATCGCTGTGAGTTTGAGTCCCGGTCAGACAACATTTGGGTAAGTGAATTTTCTTTGTTGTTGGCCTTTACTGGTTCACCAGCCTGACCAGGTGTCATTATAATGTGACTGGGGGAGTGGTATGCTTGTCTGTGGCATACTGACTTGGTGAGCTAGCATCTTAAAGTTGCCCCAAGTGTGGGCTGGTATAAGGCAGACCATAAAACACGCTCGCATTTCACTTGCATACACAAACTTGTTCATAGATTAATCCACAGATTAATAAAATAGTTCTCCTATAGCTGATGCGACATTAAACAACATTCATCAACAACTACTTTGTTAAGGCGACATAATTATAACTGTCAAGACTTACCCTCTGGGATGTCTGTCAAGCTCATTTAGCACTGTGTGGTCTACAAACTCAAACACTAAATGTAGTCTCTTTTTTCGTCTGAACACTTCAATCAAATTTACTAAATTAGGATGCTTTAATTGCTGAAAAAATAACAAGTAAAATTATTAAATGTCTTGTTATTCATCATATTTGTTTTCAAAAATTTAATATTTATTAGCCAAATTTTTGAAATTTGTGAAAAATATACTTGACTTTAAAGTACTTTTTCACAAATTTCCTAATATGGGTTGATTTCAAAAGACTATCAGAAATTAGCAGCCAATGGCAATTTTGGCTATCAGGAATTGAAACATACACATTTAACATCACTGAAATTATACATCTCAAAGGGTCAGAACCCTGAAAAATAACCTGGAATAAAAACAAAGCAAGTGTTTCAATGTGTGGGCCTTTGGTTGTGAAGGGATAATAATAGGTCGAGTCTGAAAAACTAAACCAAATTTAACTAGAACAGCAACAAATTTTCAAATTCTTAATTGACTCTTATCCAAAATTACAGTACTGAGGTATAGAACTACAAATTTAAACTTATAGTCATTAGTGATACAGTTTTAACAAACAAATAAACTATTAGCTACTACTAACTTAGTATACCCCCGCTTTTAACTTAACCACTGAACGTAAATGGTAAAAATGAAATAGAACTATATGTTGAGAGCCAAATTACCCCCCCCCCCCCCCCCCCGGTGACCTCCTGAACTTGACCTTTGAATTATGAATTATGCACATAAAACATAAATTTGTTATGCGACACAGCGTCTGGTGTTGGTTTACATTAGTGCCAAGTTTGATCAAAATCCATCCATAGACATGGTAGATATGGAGCTGACGTGATATTGGGATGGACAACCAGATGGACGGACAGACAGTGATTCCTATATATGATATTATATCCCTCTTAACTTCGTTTGCAGCAACTTATAATAAGTTGGTAAACAGGAAGTGTGTACATGTCTCGCAGACTTGTCAGTAATTGTGGCACGGAACCTCATGCAGAACTCAAATACAAAATTTCAAACATAATTTTTTTTTAAAAGTGTGAACTCCAAAAACAAACCCTGACTTTTAAACCTCCAACCATATGCATGATCAAAATAGGAAAAGACAATGAAATATATACTCCACCAAAAGATTGTTCCTGTGAAATTTTGTAAACATCTACATGTATTAATGAGTTTCCAGGAAAAGAGGTGAACAAAATGTTGGCAGAAATGGAACAGGGTTCATACAGCCATTGCCAATAAAAATTTAATGACTTTTCCATGACTTTTCCCAGGACATTTTCATCTTTTTCCAGGACACAATTACGTGCCGGTGGCATGATTAACCATAATCACATCAGGCGGAAGTTTACATTCGATTGTAAACTACAAGTCGGGCGCGGAAACAGACAAAACCAGATTTCACCGTTTCACGTCTTTGGGGTTTATTTGGACCAAACTGTATCTCACGAAGTAAGAAACAGTTTTATAATATTTATTTTGCTTTAGTTTCAGATTAAATCGAAGTTTTTTTAATTAAAATTCAAAATTCAATGACTTTTCCATGACATGTTACAACATTCCATGACTTTTCAAGGCAAAATCTCAATTCCATGACTTTTCAAGACAGAAGTCAAATTCCATGACTTTTAAGTTCTGTGCGAACCCTGTGGAATAAAAACTTTGTGACGGGAAAATGTGAACAAAATGGCAGAAATGGAGAAAATTGGAGTAAAAACTATATGTACCTCCATTTTGTTTGGGTAAATAATAATTGATATAAATGTATTCATTAAATTAACAAAGTATTCTGAACCAAAAAAAAAGATACATTTTAAACTGTTAAAGCAAAACTCCCAGATAAGCAAAATGTGGCAATCCACATCAAAACAACTCATGGATCCTTATCAGCTATGATCATTGTAACAGAAACAATTAATTAAACATAAAGGTCAACTACCGGTACTCTAGAAATGTTCAATTATTTAACATTAAGGGTCATCTACCTAGAAATGTTTAACTACTGTTATTTAAAAAAAACGTGTTCAATATATTCCAAATCATCATGGTTGACTGAATAGAAGTAGTACAATTAGGTCAGTAAAGTTAAGTAATGGTGTTTAAAGTCCCAGTCGCTGTCAAGAATATTTCACTTATATCGAGACACTACCAGTTATAGCTGAAGGTGTAGAAATTTTGCCTGTGTGTTGCAATGATGGCATTATACAGCAGTTCTTTATCGTGCCACGGGAACTCGTTTATTTTAAGTTCCCATCCAAAAGAACAGTGACTTTCATTTTGTAATGCTGAGTGCTTGGCGAAAAAAGAATCACTACCCACTTTCAAGTCTTGGGTCACACCAGGTCAGGGTTCGAACCAATGATCTCGCACTTATGGAGTGATCACTTTACCAACTGTGCTACTGCACAGGTCACATGTGGACACAAAAACAATATTTTACAGATATAACAATTGTTGACTGTTCACCCTATATCCCCATATCAATGTCTGTAACATGTACCATATGGTGAATTTATTATGTCAAGTTCCATGAAAAACAGAAAATTTTCAATAAAAGTTGCAAAACAATTGTAATAGGTCATCATCATAAGCCTAATATAGCCTCATCAGATGACCTTACAGTGTAGATCAAATTCATTCATTCATAAAAGGATATATTAAAACATGTTGTTTTTTTTTGTTTTTTTTTAAAAACATTTTTTTTTAGATTGTATATCAAGTCTGAAAAACATTGTCAACAAGATATAAGATCATTCACCCCATCTTTGTATGGAAATGACTGCAGCATGTACCATATAGCGAATGTATTAGTACTATTACGTAAAGTTCCATGTTTGGAAAAAAAGTATGCTATTAAGATATAATCAATCAAAACCCTTGATTAAATGATAATTATGAATTAAGACATGATTTCCCTAACCTACTTAATAATGTTAAATATGTATAACCACAATATTTAAAGCACTGTGAAATATATAGTGTATATATTGACAACATTTTTAATTAGATTTAAAATGTTCCTTTTGTGAGTTAAACCTTCCTAGGATTGACTTTTATGACTTTACACACAGGTAATTGATTTTTATATTTCAGTGTATTTATAGAACAGAATGGATTAGATGTGATAATCTCCAACGGATCTATATTGGTTTTATCTGGATAATCAACAGGGCATTTGTGCAGTGTGCATGGCAAAACTTGGCACCAATACACAACCCGTAATTGAATCTATTGTACATATAAACAATGTCCATTAAATGTTTATGTAATTACAAGATACCACTTCGTAGATGTCTTTATGTCAGCAGTACTGTCTCTCAGTTCTTTTCACTATTTTTTCACTTATATCAATACTGCCAGATTCAGAAATGGTGGAGGAAACTTGAGTGCCCAGAGTAAACCACCGACCTTTGGCAAACAAACGTTTCCTCAAACGTTCTAACACTTTAGGATCTGTCGCTAGAGGGATTTGAACCCTGGCAGGTGCTGTGAGCTGTAATTGCAGGAATGCCGGCCACGCCTACAATTTTCCGACAACGACCTGGCATGCTCAAATTTCAACACAAAGAATGAAAACTGGGCCTGAATTGCGCCATTTAATGACATCACTGACACTAGTTGTTGTGACGCTGCTTTGGTACCATGATGGCGGACAGTGTAGGAACACAAAAGGCATGACTGGCGATACGTCAACTGTCACTAAGGTCCAAGTTGTGATAGAAACACCGCTAGGTGATGAGCGGTGCTGTGAATTGTAAGTTTAAGACCACTAAGCCACTGAGGCACAACTTGTGATAGAGACAGGCTGGATAGTAAAGAAAAAGACTATCAACAACATGAAATGACTTAAGACTTTGTGAACAACATAGCTGAGCCTTATTTCATCCAAGCAAAACCACAGGTAGAAGAAAAAGGCTTAATTACTATGTATGATCAATTTTAAAACTCTAAAGAAATGAGATTAAAGATAACAGTGAACACCAAGAGTTTGTGGTATGGTTTTAAAACAAGAATCAAAGGATCCTGCACAGAAAGTTATTAACTAAGTCTCAGACAGCCCAATTGAAGACCAACATTAAAATTCCAAAAGTCAACCACAAACATATATCAGTCCATGTCTAAAAGTCAAACACAAATATACCAGTCCATGCCCCAATCACACTCCAAAAAGGCAAGGTAAAAATTTGAAAACTGGCAAATTAATTAAAGGTGTGAACATCCACCAAGGAAGTGAGGTCATGTGCTCTGGAAGAGTAATCACCTCCTAAGCTATATCATTTGACCAAAAACATATGAAATCAAATGTTAGGGAATCAATAAATCTGACATCAGTGACATGAAACAACTGCCAAGTTTCTACCAAGGTTGACTTGACAAATATGTTAAATTACATATATTTCGTGCCTAAAACAATTTTAATAGAGAAGTTAAAGCTTATTTCTTAAATAAGGTAATGATCCTGACCTTTGACATCGACTTCATGCAGAAAAACAGTACTACAAAATGTGAAAAATTAAAATCTGCATTGAAATGTCATCAGTAATCATTAAAATAGTAGCTAAAGCACACTGCTTAACCAGAGGCACATGAGACTTAATGCTCACTTGTTGATAGGTCCCATTTCTCCAACAGAAGTTTAGCAGTTAATTAATTTGTTAAAGGGACCTTCAAAAGTTATCCCAACAGTTTTAAAGGAGAAAATAAAAAAAAATTCAGTGTGATAATCCACATAATTAACAATTTCAGAATTCTTACACATTTGACCTTGACATTTAAACTCATGACCTTCAGCTACATACCCATATCAAAATGATTGATATATCAATATCTACAATATTCTAATGTATTCAAAAAGTTTATAGTTTTCTGATAATTAACTATTTCAGTATTCATACACATCTCTGACCTTGACTTTGAACCCATGACCTTCATCTATATAACAAAATGATCTTTATACAATAGACATGCCTAATACAGTCATTGATAGACTGATATGTTGATATACATGTATCACTAATTACTAATTTGGAAGGCCTCGATATGATATCGATACAATTTTGAAGTATTGATACAATTTAACTTGAATCTATTGAATAAGTTATCATTAGTTTTCCAATCCTATTGAGATTTTAGTCGTAACTAATCAGGATCAGTTAAACGCTTGAAACACAAACAAACATGACCAATACAGTGTTAAAGTAAGACTGCATATGATGCAAATAGTTGACTTTTGATTGTGAGGTTCAAAAACAAGTGATGTTTGGCTTATCTTTGGTTTTCCTGAAATTATCTGAACTGATTGAGAAAAAGTGGCTAGAATCTCAGTTATCTGTCAAAATGCTAAGGTCACCTTAGTCCTAAACAATTACCATTTCCACATTTTTAGCCTAACAGTAAGTACTGATAGTTAAACTACTAAGATTTATGCACACTTATAAGGTGTACTAAGAATATAATACATGTACATGAAATATCTAAAGAACACTAATGTACCATATGTTTACAAAACACATGGAAAACATTTTTATTGCGAGCACTTCAAGAAAATAATAAGTTCCCATATGTGTTGTTATTGAACACATCCTATAAACGTATTTATTTTTAGCATGTGAGTTGGTCCTGATGTCACATTGGACTACAACTGTGAGAGTAGGCTCATGTCGCCTGCTTATTGTCAAACGTGTAAACCCTGGTGTGAAAATTAAGATATTTAGAGAAAGCTGAAAAAAAAAACCAAATGACAGATAGTTACTGGTCAATGGAAAATTATTCTTAAACTGAAATTAACTGAAATTTGAGGATATCTAGACAAACAGTGTATTCAGTGGTAAAGTGATTTAATTTTTGAGGAACTAAATTTAACGAAAACACTCCAAAATCTGAAAGAAAAAATCTGTATCTGTATGGGGGTGATGAAGGTTTCAGGTTTGTGAAAAAAAGAAACCAAACCAAAACATGAAGTGACAAACATATTTAATCAAGGTGGGGTGCAGCCTGTTTCTAAACAGATAGTACAGCAATGTTCATGCAAGCAACAGAGTTGTCAGGAAAAAGAACAGTATCTTAGAAAGACCACAAAAGACATGTAGCTTGGATCTGAGGAAAAAGATTTTAGAAGATTGATGGTCATGAGTAGGACAAAATAATATTATCTGA
Organism: Anadara kagoshimensis; assembly: GCA_021292105.1. Taxonomy (NCBI): domain Eukaryota; kingdom Metazoa; phylum Mollusca; class Bivalvia; order Arcoida; family Arcidae; genus Anadara; species Anadara kagoshimensis. The sequence goes on from CM037858.1 coordinate 47,090,003, forward strand.
TGAATGAAAGTTGCAAGATTTACATGTGGTGTGAGGTTGGGGAAGAGTTGCTTCCAGTTTGCATTAGCCAAGGACCGTTGCCAGCTTATAAAGTGACTTTGATGATCAGGGGTTGCATAACTTAACATTTTTTTTGGGGGGGGGGGGGGGGGGGGGGGGGGTTTTGTGCGATTGATGGAAATATAAAATCCAAAAAATATTATAAGATTTCATAGTTGTCAAGGGTGATAGGAAGGAAAGCGTGAGACAAATTGGTGCCGAAGTCGAACCCTGCCAAGGGCTCTGGGGGCATACTCCCCCAGGAAAAATTTCAAAGTCAGACTATGTAATTCCCTGCATTCTGAGAACAAAACTGAACATATAATACCTCAGAAATTTTTTATAAAATATGTACTCACAACATGATCAAACACAATTTTCTGGATATATTGACAATTATAGTTAATAATCTATATGAAATTTTGGACAATAGAATATTTTACAAATATGTATGAGAAAGCGAGTGGTATGTATTTGAAATTGATTTAATATAAAAATGAAAATGTGTGAGGGGGGAATACGCAAGATTTTGAGAAAATGTTGTTACTATTTTTTTTAAAAAATTCCTTTGAAATTTGATATAACCACCTTTAATACAATTATGAAACATACATAATGGAATTTGAATGATTTTGAATGGTCTACTGATTTTGGAAAAATTTTAAAATTTTGAGAAATTACAATTAAGTTTGTTTTTTCATTACTGGTATATCAATTTGAAAACAGATAAGTAAACATCTTTCAATACAATTCTTTCACATGATTGATGCAGTTTTAATAAATCAAATTATGGTGGACAAATTTTGGGTAAAAAATCTAGATTTTGAAAAATGGAATACAAAATTAGTTTTTTTGCTCCAGGACAAAAAATACTATATATATTTTTTTAATTTTGGAAATTTGACTACTAATGAATTTAAAATTGTGGAAACCTAGTATACATTTTATCTTATGGGTCACAATATACCTTCTAACCACAAGTTCTGGAAGTTTAAACCAAAGTATAAAACATACTTGCCAAACTGTGATAACTCAATGTGTGTGTGTGTGTGTGGGGGGGGGGGGGGGTGTTCATCACCATTTGGGAAAAATGACAGAAATGGGGCGACACTAGTGTTTGCAGAAAATTTTATAAAGCTGTTGTGTGTCATAGATACCTGATAGTCATGGTGTTTTTATGCTGGCCATAGGCATGGTGTGCAGGACACTTTACAAGTTATAGATACCTGAGGGTCATACTGTGTTTGATGCGGGTCCATGACCGACAGGGAGACTTGGTAAGTCTGATAAAATTTGGAAACACTTTAGGAGCTAAATTTTATTTCCGACCTGCCAAAAAATAAAGGCCCTGGACCTTCCATTATAAAACACTATTTTGAACCCCTGCTATGATGTCAGTCTGGGATTGAACCAGAGAGTTTTTTTATTTATTCAATGTGATTGAAAAAAATATGGAAGGGAGGACAGTACTGGTAGCAGTCTCGGTCACTATAGAAGGGAGGAAAGTACCGGTAGCAGTCTTGGTCACTATGGAAGGGAGGAAAGTACCAGTAGCAGTCTTGGTCACTATGGAAGGGAGGAAAGTACCGGTAGCAGTCTTGGTCACTATGGAAGGGAGGACAGTACTGGTAGCAGTCTTGGTCACTATAGAAGGGAAGAAAGTACCGGTAGCAGTCTTGGTCACTATGGAAGGGAGGACAGTACTGGTAGCAGTCTTGGTCACTATAGAAGGGAAGAAAGTACCGGTAGCAGTCTTGGTCACTATGGAAGGGAGGACAGTACTGGTAGCAGTCTTGGTCACTGTAGAAGGGAGGAAAGTACCAGTAGCAGTCTCGGTCACTATGGAAGGGAGGAAAGTACCGGTAGCAGTCTTGGTCACTATGAAAGTGAGGAAAGTACCAGTAGCAGTCTCGGTCACTATGGAAGGGAGAAAAGTACCGGTAGCAGTATTGGTCACTATGAAAGTGAGGAAAGTACCAGTAGCAGTCTCGGTCACTATGGAAGGGAGAAAAGTACCGGTAGCAGTATTGGTCACTATGGAAGTGAGGAAAGTACCAGTAGCAGTCTTGGTCACTATGGAAGGGAGGAAAGTACCGGTAGCAGTATTGGTCACTATGGAAGGGAGGACAGTACCAGTAGCAGTCTTGGTCACTATGGAAGGGAGGAAAGTACCGGTAGCAGTCTTGGTCACTCAGTTGGTTGCACTGGTCTATAATGTGACAGGTCCCAGATTAAATTCCAGGTCCATCCCTGCATTTTTCCTTTACCTGATACACATTTAAGTTTATTTTCTTATTTTAAGTGGTCATGATCTCCAAACACAAATTAATTCCTGTAGATCAAGAACGGAGATTGATGGCAAAGAATAGTGCTATGCCAGTAGTTTCAACACAAAACTTTAAGGTACATGTATTGGTGGCATGTGATACATTGGAAAAGCTAAATATCAAGATTTAGAGTGATATGTCAAAAATAGGTTGGTTGATTGAATTAGCTTTTACTTAGACTAGTTGCCTAGGTCAGATCCAGCGAGGATTGGAACCCTGTGACCTCCCACATACAAGGGAGAGAGTGATTGATTCTTTGAATGGGGTTTTATGTCCCAGTCAAGAATATTTTATTTTGCTTGTATGGAGATGTTACCATCTATGGGTGAAGTGGTATTGGTCAGTCTCTGTGTGTGTGTCCAAACCTACAATCTCCAACATACGGAGCGAGCACTCTACCAATTGAGTAACCGCATTGGTTAGTAGCAGATTGAGGAAGATGATACAAATCACTAGTTTTAAGTATAAGTAGAATGTTTTACTCTCAACAAATAATTATCTATTAATAATAATTGATGTATTTATAAATATTGACATGTTGTACCTGTCAGACCTGGCTCCTACATATATAGGGCCTATACACAAAGCAATTGCGCTGTACCAAATGAGCTACCACAGTGGTCGGGTGGGTGGTGTTTAGGGATGTTTGGAAGAGCTTTATACAAACCTTTAACATCCGTATTTCTCTCATTGCTATCTTTTTTATAAGAGGATCATCTTCAGATTCCACAAATCTTTTAATGGCCACCAGAGTACCAGACTCTCTGTTTCGACATTTGTACACAACACCGTACGATCCTTCGCCTATCTTGCTGATTTTCTCGTATTTTTCCATGACAGTCTTTTCAGCTGTTCAAAGATATATACATAACCCGAATTTGGCTGAAAGTAATAAGGCAATGCAGTAGTTTCAGAAGACACTGAACACTCCAAGCCTTGCACCTACTTTGACTAGATACAAATGTGTGTAGGTCCCCACAAATTTCCTAATGTGCTTTCTCGCTAAGTGCCTTGTTGATTAAAGCTATGAACTAACACTTAAAGGAGACAGTATAAATTTAAGTCTTGAATACATTTCGATCAAATACGTTTCAGTTTTTGTTTAGGATACCAGTTTTTCTTGCATAACCTGGCCGTAACACTACCCGTTTTATTTTGGTACACGGTATTGTCGCTGTACGTTTTACCATTTACCGTTATCTGAGATCAACATTGATGCTAAATGTTAATTAAACTTTCTAATTCACGTTGTCGTTTACATGATTCCATTGTCTATTTATCAAATCTGTCAACTTTGTCCGCCATTGTGGATCGCCATAATGTTTTCTGCACTCTTGTTTCACAAATATTCTTCCGCCGCGCACCTGCTTTTCTATATTTACGATAAAATGGATGACATATCGGTACGAATCAAAGTATTAAACTTTGTTCAAATTATTTGAAAGTGGCACTATGGCAATTTCTGTCTATTAAAATGAAATTAACGCATGTAGTTTAAGAACTATGTTCTTTGCTATCGAACTTGTTCTCTTGAGTAAACAGGCCATTGTTTTGGTGCAAGGTTATGTCCATAGCAACTAAATCACGTGGTACAAACTATCTTTTTTTCTGCTGTTTCATGTCGCAAAATAACGCGCATCTGTTATAATGCTGCATAAAGCAAACAGAGTAAATTTTACCATAATTTACAAAATTTTAAGGAGTACCTTATGTGTTAAATAATGACAATAAATTTGAATTCACATAATTATTAAAAAAAAAATTTATTTTTTATACATTGCATATAATTTTTAATTTAGATGCCATTATATAATATGCAATATTCCAATAAAAATATTTGTAGATATGTTTACGAATTTATTCATTCCAAAAAGTGTTAAAAAGATAATAATAATAATAATAATAACTAGAGATTGTAACTGGGATACCAGTTACGTATGATTCCCCACCATCCATAAATAGTTTATGGCATATATCTGGTGAAAAGACCCAATTGGTGTAAAATTTTGTTGCCAATTTCATTACTGTGTCGCCAAAAAGGATGCTTTTTGACACATACAACATTTGACGTAATACACTAGTCGAGTTTGGTACCTGCATGTGCAGGTAGTCTTACATCAAAGTTACGGCCCTTCATATATGAATTACAAGATTGAATAAAACAATAAATGAACAAGAGATGTTGTTGTTTAGTTATTAATCAACAGGTAAATTGTGTGATTTTCGCGTCACATGCGTTTTTAATGTTGTGTATATATTGCCTTGATGTACGGTTACATTTTAAAGGCAGTTGTGTTTGAAGTACATTTGTGGTAAACATAAAAAAAATCCTACCTTGATTACTTTTTTAAACTTTGAAAGTTAAAGTAGATTTAAATTAAAGTTTTCGGTTAAGAAAAATCGTACATTGGAAGGCCTTCTCGGCATAGGAAGTGACGTTTTCAATGAATTTCATAAAATAAGAAAACTCGTATAACCCCTCTCAGGCCTCTGATTCGGCGTCGCCGCGTGTTACAATGAATGATCACGTATTGGAGGGTTTGCGCTGGGCATCGCCAACGTCGCCAATTGCGATTTTTTTTCTTTAACTGGCGACAAAAAAACGGCGCTTTGCGATTTTTCTGGCCACAAGTTTTCAAAGTTCACCGGTATCTTGGTCACCAGTAATTAACAGGTGATAACACCTATAATAACAAAAAACGAAATGAAAGATGTTGTATATTTTGTAACGGTGTTATTGAAGATGAATATCATTTTATTTTGGAGTGTAAAACATATACCAATATTAGAAAACAATTTATTAAACCATACTACTGGGTCAAACCAAGCATGTACAAACTTATACAGTTGCTCAGCATCAACAATGTCAAACAATTATGCAATCTAGCGAAATTTTTATACAACGCTTTAAATATTAGAAATAATGTTTAACTTTATATCATTATATTTATACTTTATATTTATTATCTCTCCTGGTACTGCTGTTTATTTATGTATACACATATAATATATTGCTCACTGAACATTGTTTATATTATATAATTATATATATTGTAAATCCAATAAGTTGTGATTAACTTACGGAATAAAGAAATTGTAATTGTACACATTGATGCCAGTGACGGATCGGCGAGTGTCACTGAATAAACACAGTAATTAACGACTGGTCTTAAAGATTGAGTTGTTTAGTGTGAATGTAAGACCTTCTAATTATGGGCAGGTAGATCCAGGTAATATAGGAGCGTGTCGACATTGCATGAGGATATACCCATGTGCCCTCCCGATGTCGTCAGACAGTATAAACACCGATGGACTCGGAATTATTGTAAAATCCAAAATAAAATATAATAAAAGTTACTCTTTGTGATGTTTATTTAATATTTTTTTAAAAAGTATATTGATTAATAATCGTGATTCAATGCGCAATACACATCGTCTTTTAATTTCGCGACTTATATCGGTTATTCTTATATGTTTGAGGTTCATGTTAATAACGATATATCTACTCAGTCAAAATATATGAATTTTTGTATTTGACAATGTTCATGGAAATGGTACATTAAATTGAAAAGTTTACAACAAAATAATTATCCTATAATATACAAAATGGTAGTTATAATAAATTAATTTTATTTACAATTTTTGCCTTAATTTTACGAGTATGATTTCGGGAAAAATAAATATTGGTGCCTCATAGATCGTGATCACGACTAAGGGAACAAAATAGTTTTTAAAAAATGTTCTAAATTTCATTTCAAATTTTAATATAATTCTTATCTTATGCATCACCATAGCGTCAATTTTCCAATATATTTCAACACACTATATAAAGTCCGTTAAAGGGACAAACGACATACCGGTCATTAGGAAAGTGTCAGTCAGTAAAAGGAGAAATTTCATTGGTGTTAACTTAAAAAGTGGGCAGTCTTCTACTTCCACAGTCAGTGATTACAGAATACCCCGAAGCCATTTCGACACGCTTAACCTTCTTCGATCTATCAAGGCAAATTGTATACACCATTCAGCTCATTGTGTAAGGTTTTAATACAGGCGTGTGACGTGACAAGCTGTGGTTTTAAAAATCGCGAAGTTTTTGATGGTCACTAATCGGATTAACTCATAGGTGAAAGCATTTGCTTGGTATGATTAAAGTGTCGTAACCAGCTTATGTCCATTCAGAATTAGTTTCCCCGGGTATTTAACTACGTATTCAATTAAGCAATTTACACCCACCCACCCACCTTCAAGATAACAAAAATGAACACGTCTTGATTATCATGAAAACATGGCGGACACAGGTGTGGTCACGATATACCTGGTCAGAAGAAAAGTTCGAAAATTCTAGTGTTGGACGAAATGAACATGGTAAATACATAACTGAACTAATACTATAATATGTTGTGTCCGATACCGATTGGTTAAATGTCAAATTCTGGTAAAAAAAGATCCAAAAAAAGAAAATATAAAAAAAGTTCAACGGACAATGTCAGTGAAGATGTCACGCATGATTTACCTCCATTGATAACTAGTGGTCATAATACCCGTAACGAACGTTTATCACCAGTCTTTCTAGATGACCCGATAAATAGTAATCTGTGTTTATATCACGGGGGCGAATTTACATCAAATATGCAGAATATACAGGATCCAAACATGTATAATAGTAATCCACCACCCCAGATACAATACAGCCAAGGCATTCCCCAGCAATCCCAGCAGAGTAATATGCCATGGATGCCCATGACTAATATAATTATGCAGAGACTTGATCAATTGACACTTTCAGTCAATGAGACTAATAACCGTCTCAAAAAGTTAGATGAGATTCAATCTGAAATAAGAGACATTAAACAAGAAGTTTCTAGTATAAAGAGTGATGTTAAAGAAAATCGAGATTCGCTCAAGAAAAATGGGGTCAGGTTAGATCAGATAGAACATTCTTTAGACTTTCATTCATCTCAAGTAGACAAGTTTGACAAGGATTTAGCACAATACAACAAACAGTTACATTCAATGCAGTTAAACTGTGCAAAAATGAATGAAGAGATGCTGGATATGCAATGTCGCTCAATGAGAGACAATTTAGTTTTTTATAATATAGAGGAAACTGAAGGGGAGGTATGCACAGATAAACTGTTGAATTTTTTCGAAACAACTTTGAAAATCGAAAACGCTAAAACACGTATCAAGCTTGACAGAGCTCATAGGTTTGGAAGGCATTCACGAAATGGTGGACCTAAACCCATGGTTGCGAAATTTAATTATTATCCTGATAAAGAAGAAGTTCGTCAAAAAAGTAGTCTTCTAAAAGGCACAGATTATGGTATTTCTGAACAATTTCCGGGCGAGATCATTAGGAGGCGAAGAATACTTACACCAAAATTCAAACAAGCGAAATCCAACAACAGAAGTGTAAAGTTTATACGGGACAAGTTAATCGTCGATGGAACAGTATTCAAAGTTAATGGAGAAGAAATAATACAAGAGAAATCTACTAGGAGAAGCTAGGACAGGCAGGGAGGTCCGTTGTCTTGTGTTTTTTGGAACATTAATGGTGCATTAAATTCAAAATTAAAAGATCACGATTTTGTGCAATATCTGCAAAGGTATGATGTGTTGTTCTTAATACACACAGGTGTTGTGAATAAAAGTTCGTGTCTACCTGGGTTTGAAAGGAAGATAATCAACAGAAACAAGTGTTCAAAAAGCGGAGGTTTATGTGTGTTTTTTAAAAAAGAAATTAGCAAGTTATTTAGAATCGTTGAAGCAAATGAAATAGGTTATGTTGTTTGTAGTGTTAAAAATTCAATTTTAGATAATAGTATACCCGATATTTATATATGTTGCAGTTATGTTCCGCATATAAAATCGAATTATTACAAAAAATATGATGTGGATTTCTTCGAGATATTCGAGACCCTACATGCTAAATACTCCTCAAAAGGTGCTTTTATTATTTGTGGTGACTTAAACAGCAGGGTTGGTAATCTAGAGGACAATCTTGAAGTAATAAATTTCATAAACAATCAACACGACTCCGTGAAATGTGATCGATCCACGCAGGATATACAAGTGAACCCATTTGGAAAACGCCTCATTGAAGTGTGTAAAAAAACTGGTTTGCAGATTGTAAATGGTAGACTCTATAGTGACAAAGGTATAGGTGAGGTTACTTGTTCAACAGGTCAAGGTCAAAGTCTTATTGATCTGTGTTTAACATCTGTAAAGCATTTTTCATTATTTTGTCAATTTGATATATTAGGTTTTAATGAATGGTCTGACCATTCTCCAGTTCTTTTTTCGTTGAATATTAATGTAGAGAAACTAATATGTAGTAGTAAATCAGATAGAAAGGGATTTTGTAAAGTTATTCAGTGGGATTCTAACAAGGAAAATGATCTTGTGTGTGAAGTGAATAAAAACTTGGAATATTTTTTAAAACTTAGTTCTCCGAGTCAAGACCAAGTAATAGATTCAGTCTATGTCAATAACATTACCGACAATTTCACACAGTGTTTGTTTGAATGTGCTTATAAAGTAATGGGTAAAAGGAAACCAATAACATCTATTCGTCCAAAAAAGCGTTTTGTTAACCAATGGTTTAATGACGAATGTAGAAAGTGTAGACATATTTTTAATAGACATCGTAACGCATATAACAGAGACAAAAGTGACACTAACCGTAGATTATATGTGAGTACACGCGGGAAATATAATCAAGTTAAACACAAAGCAAGACGAACTTTCATGTTACACCAAGGAGATAGACTACACAAACTGTCAAAATCATCTCCTAGAGAATTCTGGAAAAAGGTGTCTAATAAACATAAAAAAACAAACTGGTTCATCTAATCTTAGTTTAAATGACTTCTTTAACCATTTTAAGACTTTATTTTCAGGTAGTGGAGATACAAATAATAATATTGTTAATACTGATAATGATATTTTCAGTTTAAACCCCTTAGGGTGTGATTTAATTGATCAAAACATTTCATATGATGAAGTTATATTTGCCATAAATAAGCTTAAAGCAGGTAAAAGTGCAGGGATAGATGGAATAGTATCAGAAATATTTAAATGTTGTAAAATACAGCTTGGTAATGTCCTTTGTAATATTTTTAATACTGTTTTTAATTCTGGTTTATACCCAAGTCAGTGGTCCAAATGTTTTATTTCACCAGTGCCTAAGAAAGGCAACTTGGATGATGTTGGTAATTATAGAGGCATTGTATTGATGAACGTCTTAGGTAAAATTTTCTCTATTATACTTAACAAAAGATTAACTGACTGGGCTGATAGTTGTAATTTACTCACGAAAATCAGTTTGGATTTCGAGCGGGGAGGAGTACTGTAGACTGTGTTTTTATTTTACAATCGTTAATTAGCAAAACATTATCAGATGGTAAAAAATTATACTGTGCTTTCATCGATTACCAGAAAGCTTTTGATCATATTAATAGGTCTATGTTATGGCTTAAACTGTTTAATCAGGGTGCAAGTTTTAAAATAGTAAATATAATTAAAGCGATGTATAACGATGTACAGCTTTGTGTAAAATACAATAATACATTTAGTGAATATTTTAACTCTTTCAAAGGCGTAAAACAAGGTGAACCCTTGTCACCAACACTATTTTTATTTTATATTAATGATTTGGTTGAAAATATTGACCCAAAACGGGATTATGAACCATTTATATATTTTAATGTTATTATATTTGCGCTGCTATTTGCAGACGATACTGTTTTGTTCAGTAAAACTAAGGAGGGGCTTCAATTGTTGCTAAACAACTTACATAACTATTGTAATAAATTTGATATAACAGTTAATACATCCAAAACTAAAATTGTTATTTTTCAAAAGGGAAAACCTCCAAATACTAAAATCAACTTCTTATATGGTAATACAGTTATAGATATTGTCAAAAATTATGTTTACCTTGGTGTTACATTTTTTTATAATGGAATGTTTAAATTGAATGAATCAAAGCTTGTTGATCAGGGTACAAGGTCTTTACATAATTTATATAATGTTCTATCTGATGTTGAAATTAATGTCGAAAAAAAATGTTTTTTATTTGATACTTTAGTTAAGTCTGTTTTATGTTATGCATCAGAAGTATGGGGGTTTAATGATTGTGTTAATATAGAAAAAGTACACTTAAATTTTTGTAAAACTATTCTAAATGTTAAGAAGTCAACTATTAATTCTGTTGTATATGGTGAACTAGGCAGAATGCCGCTTATATATTATAGATATGAAAGTATACTCAAATATTGGTTAAAAATCATTCAGGATAAAAATTCTTTATTATATTATACTTATAAAATACTTTTGCATGATGCAGAAAATGGTAATAATTATAATGGTATGAATTGGGCCAGTAATGTTAAAAGATTATTATGTAATTTAGGTTTTGTAAATTTTTGGTACAGTCAAGATTATTTTATACCTGAATATAATATAATTAAACAAAGGCTGCATGATCAATATCAGCAAACTTGGATGTCATCTACTAGAGGCTATACAAAGTTAAACTCTTATAATTTATACAAATGTGTTTTTGAATTTGAAAATTACCTGTCAGTTATTAAGGATTCTAAATATCGTACAGCACTCACACGTCTCCGACTTTGTTCTCACAATTTAGCTATTGAAATGGGTAGATATACTGGTCTATGTAAAACAAGTAGAATATGTAAATGTTGTTGTATGAATTCAATTGAAGATGAGTATCACTTTTTACTTGTATGTCCCGCATATAGAAATTTAAGATTCAAATATTTAAATAAGTACTTTTGTCATTGGCCAAATATATGTAAATTTACTCTACTTATATCATGTCGTCTCAGTAACAAAAATATTATAAATCTGTCAAAATTCATATATTTTGCGTTTAAACATCGGGAAAAATTGTTAAAAAATTTATAAATTGTCAAATGTCCATTAATATAATGATTTACTTGTATAATATATTATGATATATAAAAATAATATATATTATAATATATTTATATCTTAATTTATTAGTATGTGCTATATGACTACGGTAATCAATTATAATAACAGTATTTATTAATAATACTATTACATGAATATGTATTATATATTTGTAATAAGTTATTATATAATATGTTTACTACTACTATGTAATAACTTTTCGGTCCTTCCGACCAGATTATTTATTTTCATATTTCGACTATTATAATGTCTTGCCATGTGACATATGCATGTATTTGTTTATGTGCTATAAGTATTATTTATATACTTTATGCAAATAAAGTTTATTATTATTATTATTATTATCTACACATACAACAGATTATTGGTACCAAATTTCATCTAAATCCATCAAGCCGTTCCCGAGATAGGCTGCATCATATGGTCCTGGCGGAATAATAATAATAAAAAATAATAATAATAAGAAGAAGAAGAAGAAACAGAACGAAAACAATATGATTCCCCACCTTCGGTGGTGGGGAATCATAATAATAATAATAATAATAATTTAAAAAAATACCCGCTGATATAAATAACCAAATTTTATTTTAAATGTAGTATTTCAAAAGTGTTATTTGTATATTTGTAACAGATATTTATCTGTCATTTTTTATTTCAAATACCAGTACCGATTAACATAAATTTGCCATTATGTTTGGAGAAATTGCATTCGTCTAAAACAGTTCAATAACGAGTGATTTTCATCATTAAAATTCAGTAAATTGTAATAATAATAAAGCACTATGATAGTTGAAATTATTGAAATTACTCATAAATTTACTGTTAATCATCATCATCAACGTCATCGTCATCATCATCATCATCATCATCATCATCATCATCATCATCTAATCCATAAAATATTTCATCATCATCAAATTAAGCTGTAGCTCATGAACATCCAACAATGTCTACCATGATGATGATGATGATGATGAAACATTTTATGGATTATATGTGTACGGTTTCCTTTCATTAGCGCATTGATCATTCATTGAATCTTAACATTCACATTTGGTAATATACCGCTTAATTTTTAACGTTCATGGTACTAAAACCACACCACTGGTAAATAAGTTATTTTCTATTTTGTTCTCTTAGAACACAACAGTGTAGTGCCCCTTTAAGCACTTTTGTATATTTATATATACTATATATGAATTCCAATATTGTTTAACTGCTGTATTTTGTATCTTGTAAATGTGTTATTTTGGTGTTTGTATGTTATAATTCATATATTTGTAAAATGTTACTTAACATTCTTATATCTCTACATATATAGAGGAAATAAATAAAGAATGAATGAATGAAAGAACAATCATTTGTTATTAAACACAGTGTTCGTCCAAAGTATCGATGTTCCCAATTTTGTTCAAGTTTGTTCAATTTAATGTTTCTTTGTTTTAGATTGCATTGGCGTTTGCCATGTACATGTTTTTCATTAAAATAGCTTTATCTTTTTTTCTATGCATAACTATCGTTTCATGTTCTTGATGGCTTTGGTTATTCTGTAACGTCATAAAATTCAGCTGCAACTCATGTGCAAGTGGATATTTGTCAGACATGAATAATTGATTGATTGAATGGAGCATTATCAGTTAACAATATTTTATTTATATCGTGACGTCACCAATTACAGTTTTTTTTTTTTTTTGGATTAATGTTGCTTAACGTCACATCAGCAATTTTTCATCTATTAGTGACGAAAACTATTATTAATCTCTATCAGTGGCGTAGCGTGCATATAAGCCAATAATCCTGTGCTTGTACAATTTTTTTTTTAAATTTAATAAAGTTAATCAAATTTGTGATTGTCCTTTGTCATTCTACCAATTGTCGATTAAAATTATACAAACTTCTTCCTTATTTACAAACTACATGTAGACAAAAGCCAACAAAAAAGATAGTCTTTTTGCAAATCTAAAAGGTTTTGTTTGGCTCTCAGATAAGCTAATATTTTCGTCTAATTCGGGTGATACGAAGTGTACATTTTCCTTGAATGCAGAAAAATGCATCCAATTTTTGTTTTTCAGGGGGAGCATGCTCATGGACCCCCTACTGTGGACGCAGTAGCATAAGGCTTGCACGATAATTTTTTGCTGGCTACGCCACTGTCTATGGATTAATCTATGAACATGTAAAGCCGCAGACAAGCGTAACCCCCCCCCCCCCCCAGTCACATTATATACTGACATCGGGTTAACCAGTAAAGGCCAACGGCAAAGAAAATTCCCTTTCCCACATGTAGTCGAATCGAACTCGCAGCGGTGAGAGACGCTGGATTTGTAGACTGATGTCTTATCCATTAGGCCACCACGGCCTCGTCAATTATAGGTGCGGTACAAAAATTTAAACCCTTGCAATCTAAGGTCTCCTCCAAAGACCCCCCCCCCCCCCCCCCCCCCCACGACTTAAATTTCTAAATGTCGAGTGTTACAAACTAACAATGGCTATTTCAAATTTCTTGTTCAAACCCAGGAAATTTGTAGTACAAAATGCACTATGCGCAGTACACATGCACTTATTACACACATGTTTGCAGCTATTGATTAATATGTTTTACGATATAATTACGGTAATTACTGTTTTGTGGTTGTGTGTTTCAACTTCCTATTGACCTCAACCCAGTTTCTAGATAAAATGATTGTTCAAAGATAACACATAGAAAACGCTCTGGTTTCTTTTAACTACCTTTTAGTCATCTAATAAATATTATAACATCATTCCGCCTTTATTTATTTATTAATTTATTTATTTATTTATTTATTTATTTATTTATAGACTTAGAAAACTAAATTAAATAAAAGTGTAATGAAATTATTAGAATTTATCAATCAAAAAGGAGGAATTTTACAAAGATAAATACGCTTAACATTATTATTGGCATACACCTTTTTTAAAACTTCATAATTCAATACATTGAAAAATGGTATAATGACAGTATTTAATACATTTGGTAAATTTTATGAGGATAAATAGTTGCAAAACAATAAAAGACTTAAAATAGTAATTAAGTCAAAATCAGTGGCATTTTGAAAATCCAAGAAGAATTAAATTAATAACTGTGTAAATTTGTGAATTTCCTATTGTTGTAGAAACCGTTTAATGGTAAAAATAATTTGAGAGGCTTTATCCAAACGGCTTTAAAATGTTCTTATTTAAACTAGTTAAAATGAGACGTACAAATCAAACCCAAACATACCGATCAATGGTCAAATAACAAACCCAAAAACAAACAAAGAAAAGGCTTTTAAAATAGCAAATTAAGTTGAACACATGAACTTCCATTAGGAAAGTGAGATCAGGTGCTCCGGAAGGGTCGTAAGCATTTCGTTAAATGAACATTCGAAATATATATAATATGGTTAAGTCTTTCTAAGTTTAAGGTGATATTGATGTAATGAAACAATAACCATCTTATGAGATGCAACTACAGAGAAGGAAATCTCACAAAAGGTTATATAACTTTTCACGGTAGCCCGTTTTTACCGAGTTTAAAATTCGACACGCCGATCTCTGGATGTCAGCTTGATGATGATGATATATGTATAAATAAATATATATTATAAGGTTTTATGACGCCCTCGAAGGTTTATAAATTATGAGAGAGAGAGAGAGAGAGAGAGAGAGAGAGAGAGAGAGAGCATACATTACTATTAATTTTAAGTAATAGTAGAATGTTTTGCTCTCAGTTTATAACTGTCTTTTTATGATGTATTTATGTTTGATCGTGTGAGTTTTTGGTCATAAAATCATTGATGTAAGACTTCATTATACACACGAAATCAGCTGTATCTATAATTAATAACGCGTCACGACATCATATCAACTATAGTGTTTGAAAACAAATCATAACACACCACAGTTTTGGGCCATCAAGTTATTTAATACCAGCTTTTATGTTTTGGTTGTTTTCGCAATGTAATATGCCAATTTTTGAACACATTGAATGATAGAATTTAAAAAAATCGATTTTATATGACAGCTACATGCTATTCAACTGCGATGTTGTATATATTTTTGTTATAATGCTATTGTCATGTGCCGATTTTGAATGTTTATTAAAACAATGCATTCAAAATCAGCACATGCCTATTTTGAATGCATTATTTTAATGAAAATTCAAAATCAGCACATGACACTATTAATGAGGTATTGTACACCGAGTTCCTATAGCTATGTTACACTGTGGCCTTTTGACTTGGTATTCCAATGGTTAAGAGACCAATGCGGTAGCTCAGTTGGTAGAGTGCTCGCTCCGTAAGTGGGAGGTCGTGGGTTCGAATCCCGACCGGGTCTGACCCAAGACTTAAAAGTGGGTAGTGACTGTTCTTTTGCCAAGCATTCGGCATTACGAAATCAAAATCACGGTTCTTTCGGATGGGAACTTAAAATAAACGAGGTCCCGTGTCTTGGTAGGCTTGGTACGATAAAGAACCCTGCTGTATAATGCCATCAGCGGAACGCACAGGCAAAATTTCTGCACCTTCGCCTATAGCTGGCGACGTCTCGATATAAGTGAAATATTCTTGACTAGGACGTTAAACACCTTTACTCAACTCTCTCAACTCAATAGTTAAGACCTGTGTTGGTATTATATTGTACATCTAGTGTCAGTTTTATCAATCAAAAATGATAAATGAGACCTATATATAACTTGACCATTTTGACATCCATTTGTACCAAATACACCCTGTACAACAATAATTTTGATCAATTTTTGACGATCATATGTTTTTCATATATTTTATACCAATAAATATAACCAAGATAGGTCTTTAGAAGTTTGAATCTTACAGTGGCGTAAAAGACAGTACAACTATATACTTTGTACACGTGGGTAGTCCTCTCATTCTTTGGTAAAAGAGAGGCTTATTTTTGAATGTCCAAATGTGCCGTATTTATTGACCATTGGCTGTAAAACTTGAGTGGAAGGACTTCCATTTGAAACCGCCACTAAAATTTAAATTTGGACTTTAAAAGCCTAAAATGACGAGTCAAGCCAGTCTGAACATTTAAAAAATCCATAGAATGCAATGAGTGCGGATAGCAAGGAAAGTCCTATAATTATAATATGACAGTAGCTATATTGGATGGGATCATGTCCCTAAACCATCGCACTCATTTGGTTACCAAATAACTGTACCAAATGAGTGTGATGGTTTAGGGACATGATCCCATCCAATAAAGTACTATAGCTACTGTCATATTATAATTTTTTAAATATTTCGTTCAGAAAATTAAAAAAATTATAACATGACACTACTATATGGTCCGGTGTTCGTCCAAAGTAGATCATTAGTTTTTTTTTTTAAATAGATGTTTAAAATTTGTTGTCAGTTGTCTCCAGGTTTTTTGCCGCGCATTGTCAAGAACATGTTGTTTCAGCTGTAAATTACATTTTCTTTATTTTACATGAATAGAGAACCTGTATTAAAGAGAAGGAACATTTCATATATAAATATTTGCCTTAAAATTTGCAATGACCCACTCCAGATTTTATTATATGTTATGTGAGTGTAAACTATTACACAACATGGGTATTTATTTCTGCTCGTTTTTTATTTAAAATAAATAGTTAATTTGCTCTTCTTGCCGTGAAGATTTCCTCGTCTAGATAAGGACTGACATTATTAAGAAAATAAACAACAAAGTCGTAAAACTCGAACAAAAAATCAATAAGTAATAATCAATAGCAGGATTACGTATACATATCACTTTTATTTGTCTAAGTAACAATACAGGCCTGTCAAAAGTTTAATACAGAGAAAACGAAAGGAGTCGAAATTTGGTTGCCCAGATAGTTAGTGATATTTCAGGCTTGTCAAAAGTTTAACACAGAGCTAAGGAAATGGAGTGGATGTTTGGTTGCCCAGTGGGTCAGATAGAGATAGTTAGTGGCCAAAAGCGGCAGAGAGATATATATATACAGTGCAGACTTGTCGATGGATTAACATTGAGCTGATGGAAACGAGTTGAAGTAAGGTTGCCGAGTGATTGAGATGCATAGCTAGTGGCGGATGAAGTAAGGTTGCCAAGTGACTGAGATGCATAGCTAGTGGCGGAAAAGTTGCGGAGCGATAGATGACTGCCAGCTGCTGGAAAGCTGCCGAATGGAGTTTCACGCCCCAGTCATGAAATCTTTCACTTATATCAAAGCCATCAATTCTGGAATTGTGTAGGCAACCGGAGTACCCAGATAAAACTGCCGATTTTCGGAAGCGAACTGTCGAACTTTCACGCAATAGGATCTGTCTGAATGGGATTCGGACCTAGGCCGTAAGAGGCGCTGCGATCAGTAAGCGCGTGCTTTAGACCACTCGGTCAATAAGACCCCGATCGAAAATTTTTCGAAACTAGCTAACGTGGAGCGATTCGACATGTTAGCTTATTGTTAAACATTCGACATGTCTTAAAGCGACGGAGAGATCGATTGGAGCCAACTGCCGAAAAGCTATCGAGATATAGCTAACGAGTAGTCGATAGTATCACTAGCTGCCAATCCATAAGCTTATTGTTAAACTTTTGTACCCATGTTAACTTTTCTGTATTGTAGTTAGCAACTAATTGCCGAAAAGCTGTCAAAATAAATAGCTAACGATGAAACGAGATGAGCTGCGATTCGGCACTAATGTACATAAAACTTTGAACAGTTCTGTACTGTAGCTATCGAGGTGCCGAGTAAAACTGCCGATTCGGCACTAATTTTTAATTTTCCCTGACAGGTCTGCACTTTATTGTTAAACTTTAGACAAGTCTGTACATAACGTGTACCTATCAGTTTGTATTTGTCTAAGTTATAATCTTCACGTCTTGTAAACAATCTTGTTTCTTTAAGTAGGTAATGAAGCGATTAATCTGTTGCATAATGCACTTATTGGTATTTAGATAAGCTATCTCCACTATTTCATTTCATTAAGCATTTACAAATAGGAGCGTTTCGTTGTTTAAATATTAATTTTACTATCCATGACCAAGTATGCCAGTTAGAGTTATTGTAGCTACCTAGCCACCGAAATTCAAGTGTTAGAAACATTTAAATTCAAACATTACATAACGGAGAACCGACGGTCCTTTTTTTTAGTGAAACTTCCTGACAACTCGTTCGCACTGGACTACCGACTCCATAACTTATTGGATTTACAATATGAAATTATACAGTAAAAAAAATCTGAAAAAAATACGGAGAAGTAAAT
Source organism: Anadara kagoshimensis (assembly GCA_021292105.1). NCBI lineage: Eukaryota > Metazoa > Mollusca > Bivalvia > Arcoida > Arcidae > Anadara > Anadara kagoshimensis. Next base: position 47,108,565 of record CM037858.1, read on the forward strand.
ATAAAGGAAAAAGCTAGACATTATTTCTAATGTTTGAAGCTGCGCTAAAACGTTTTGCGTCATTGCTATTGTTTTTGTGGTGTTAGGGCTAATATTAAATTAAAGTTGACCATAACCCCCCAAACAAAGAGGATTTTAACCAATATGTTTTTATTAAAAACCTCTAAAACTTCAGTTAGTTTCTTGCAATTAAGACTTTACGAAATTATGGCACCCTAAACATGTTCCCCAAAATTATTTTTACAATAGAAGACATTTGAGGCTTTGACGGGAAAACACGTACTTGGCAAAAGGGAACGCAACCAAGAACATAAAACAACACAAGTCGGCGATAAAACAGCCAAACAAGGCAACGCTTAGAAAAGACAAATATATTGGTCAGGAACATTGATTTTAAAATATCCGACTTCGGACAGGCACCGGGGTACATTTCCAGTGATGTGGTTATAGTACTTTTGGAGGGCCTTTACAATTGAACAATAAGGAATTAAATATAAGCCTTATTTTACCAAACTGTCATATACTAATTTTCATGTAATCAATGATAAAAACAGAGAAATTTGAAAACAAAATCTTTTTCACATTGTATCCGAATACGGATTTGGATTTTTTAAAATTTGATTGAAATCTATTGTCATATACTATTTTTAAATGTATTTTATTTAAAAATATATATGACAAAACAACGAACCAACAGCGTTTGCATGTACATGTAATCCTAATACTTAACCATTAAACTGTCTAAAAATGGCGACTTCCATTGCCGTGCAAAGCAAACCGAATAACGCGCGCTAGCGCGTTATGACTAGTTTGCTTTGCACGACAATGGAAGTTATAGCACTATAAACGCCATTTCTAGTCATTTTGGTATTGTTTTGCTACTGTGACCTTGACCTTTGAACCCATGACCTTAATCTATACATCAAAATGACCGTTGCATCAATACCACCAATATTGCAATATACATTTCGCATTTTTTGAAAATCTTATTTTTTGTTTTTGGATCCTGAAATAAATTTAAAACACTGTCGTGTACGACATGCAATTCCAATTCCTGGAACAGCCTATCAATGACGTCACGAGCATAGGTGTCAGCAAGAAATGAGTGACGTCACATTAGCAAATGTAATTATAGTCCTATAACTTCATTTGGTCTAAAACAGAGTTTAATACAATCAATCACCATAAATGTAAATATATTTAGATATGCATTACAGTACAGACCTGTGGAAAGTTTAACACTAAGCCAGGCTAACGAATTAATACCGAATCGGTCCCTATATCTCTAGACAGCATTTCGACATCTGCTATTTATCTCGGCAGCTCTTTGGCCACTAAGTATTCATATATCGGCCACTCGACAGCCAAAGTTATGCTCCCTTTTGTAACCTCAGTGTTAAAATTTCGATAGGTCTTTACTATATGCGTAATGTCGTGATGAAGAAGAAACTATTGAACATCTTCTTGACAAGTCTACCAATAACATATGGAAATCCAAAAATAAACTTTGTTATGACTACAGTTGTAAATAGTAACTTTTAATTTCATTAAACATGAACGCGGAAATAAGGAATCGCTTTTTGGACCTCAATTAATCCGTGGAATCGTTACCACGAACCGTAATTACGAATTTATTGATCATGAGGACTTATTACTAAGTCAAGGGTTGTGGGTTCGAACCTCATCCATGACTAGGAAATTTTCTGAGATAATTTTCATCTCCTGCACACACTAGAGCTGTAAAAAGCTCGTTACTCAGTAGTCTTTCGGATGAGACTCAAAACCGAGGTTCCGTCTCTCAGTGCACGCTAAAGACACCTCTGTAGAGTTCGAAAAAGAATAGGCCACCTGTGGCCGCTACAGAAGACGCTTACAACTACAGGCGATTTTAAAAGAGACTGAGCGAAGTACAATTATAATCGAATTGAAATCCGCGGAAGCGCATAATAAATTCGTGGAATCAAATTAAAAATCCATGGGAACGAATTATAATCCGAAGAAACGAGTTATAATCCGAAGAAATGAATTAAATATTATTACAACGAAGTAAATCGTTAGTCATTAACTTTTAACATCAACCTAGCGGATCGCACATTGATTAAAATACACCACGAGTACGCTCTTGAACAAAACATTGGCTCACATGGGTTCAATTTCGTTCACATGGATTTAGCTAGTCCCCATGTATTAATTTTCAACTCGATTGAATTATATTTTATTAAGTTAAGAGTCTTTCGCGCGCTTCCATATAATATGTGGCTTAATAACACGCACGTGCATATTATGTATACAGCGTTTGAAGAGATTCACAGTATTCTCTTCTCTTAGCTTATCATATCATGAAAGAGAATAATTTTATTTCAACGTATGAGAAAGATGCGTATTCTCATTAGTTATCTCTATTAACCGAAGACACACAAGACATACCAAACATAACAAAGCTTACTTTAGCTATAGCTACGACGTGTATGCTTGTTTACCATAACATTGTCTCCAAAACAGCAACAGCAAAGCTGACATTTAAAACAGGTGAGGCTCTGACATTTAAAACTGGTGAGGCTCAAAATAAATAAAAAACAGTAATATCGTTATGAGTAAAATCCACACCTAGGGTGATGTTGGGATATCAGTTTGAAATTCAGAGCGAATTGTTAACCCATTGTTAGCTGTATCTTGGCAGCTTTTCGACAGCTTCTATCTATCTATCTCTTGTCCGCTAGCTGTCCATATCGCGACCAATCAGTATCCGAGCTTTTTGCTCCCTTCCCGTTAGCTTAGTGTTAAACTTTCGACAGGCCAGTACTTTACATAATCTGATCATACCATTCTGTTATGACTACTGCTGCAAATAGTAACTCTCTATTTCATTACAACATGAGCTTAGACAGATATCATAATTAAATCATCATTGTTAATACTATAATACTGTCAAGATCAATTAGGCTGAAATATCTATGTCCTTTGAAATTTTACTATAAATGTTTTATATTTGTTTTTGTTTTTTATTTTAAAAAATTAAAATTTGTATTAAGGTTTGATTGAATTAGCCATCCTTTCAATTTTACTATAAATGTTTTATGGTTTTTTTTAATTTTTAAAGTTGAAAATATCTAATAAGTTTAAACTGAAATATACATCCTTTCAATTTTACAGAAAATATTTTTGTAAAGTTGTATTTTTATTTTAAAAGTTGAAAATATCTTAAGTATCATTTTAGACTGCTATATAAATATCCATCCTTTCAATTTAAATTTTCTATTTATAAATGTAAATCAAATATAGTATTTCAAATTTTATTTGAAAAGTTAAACATACCCAATCTTTCAATCAAGTAAATTTAATTTAGTTTAATTCACGCAAAAGATAGGTACATAATTGACATTTGAAAAATTAAATTTTAATTGGAGACCATACAGTTCTATCATTAGCTATACTTTATTACTTCGGGATCAGTGACTAGGATATTAAATAAAGAAAATTTGGCGAGTCCTTTATGGAACAACGAATAGATTTTTTGTGAAAACTAAATTCCTCACTATTTTAACAATTAACAAAATTATAAAGGTTTTAAATTTGCCAGAATCCTAGTCAAGAAATGATTGAAACCGTGGCCTGCTAAATTATATACATGTACTTCGATATCATTTATTAATGCGTTGTTTTTTATAGAATAATTACCATTGTATGTGATCGGGTGGCAAATTCGTGGTTGGTGGTTACTTTGATTTTTTTTTCAAAAAAAAAAAAGTAAATAAATAAATAAAAATAAATAAAAAAAATTAAACAAAATACATAAAAGTTTAATAATATCAGTTTTAAAAATCCTCTTAAACTTAAAACCACCAGAAAATGCACGATAACTACTGTTTCAATTGTTCATGTGTATCACTATATTTGTTGAATTGTTGTCTGTTTACACAAACAACTAAGCAACAGCGGAAACTATCAATATTTGTTACATTTTGAGAACCATTTGTTTACAAAATTACCATAGCAACAGTAAAAACTACTGATGTCTGAAATATCAGTAGCTCTGTTTGATCTCTTAAGAAGATCATCGGAGCTTGCTGGACTTTAAAGACCATCCTATTGTCCATACGTTAATTAGCCGATCTTAATGACTTGTTCATAACCATATTACCTTTCGGAACACCCGTAAGTTGTGGGGGTTATACAATGCCACATCATATCCATAAATCAAACATACAGTCAGACTGGGTGATTACACTACGTTTTTGTTTTTGTAAAACATTGTGTTGTTTACAACCATGACAAAATATACCTAATACACATTGAAGATGAACTAAAAGGAAGATCAAAGTGGTTTGATTACAACAATACTGAATAACATTTACTATTATATCATGATTGTGACAATTACTCTTTGTTTTTCTTACCGAACTCACCATTAACGTCAACGTTAGTATAAGTCTGTGGGTGCATTTTTATACCCCCCCCCCAAAACTTGTACAAGTTTGAGGGGGTATATAGAAATCGCCATGTCTGTCTGTCCGTTTGTCCATGTAAAATCGTGCCCGGGCCATATCTCCTTAATGCTTTGAACGACTGTCATGAAACTTTACATGACTACCGTCATCGTCCAAAGGTGTGTCATGACCTTGAACCGAAGTCACATCAGAAAGGTCAAGGTCGCAGGAATACGTTAAATGTTGGGGCGTGGGGTGGTATTTGGCTCTCAAGAGAAAGTTCTAGTTGTATTTGTTTTCTGGTGCTTTTCTTGTTCCAGGTTTGCACAATTTCTGTGACTGAAAGCAACTAGGGTTGGATTAGACTGGATGATTTGCCACATTTTATTCAGCTGAAGCTGTTGACAGTCTGAAAACGGAAGTCTGATGTATGCATTCTAACACTAGTCGACAGTTTGGTAAGCCTCGTGGATGTATGGGGGTATCTTTATCTTTGCTATAGTTTGGCATTTTGTTACTACTGTCCGGTCCGTCCGGACTAATTTCGACCCCCACTTTAGGGTTGGGTTTCATTAGCAGTTGTAACAATACAGAATTCTTTCAAACACTCAGGATCAAATTCAAGTGGATGATGTTTCCATACCTTATTGAAACTACTTTTGAAAACTGTTTTTCAGTAATTGCTTCCGTTGATAGATTGTTCCAATCGTTTTTCACACGGAACCTGATCTTTTTTATGTTTATACAGCTTCTGCTATGGCCATTTGGTATGTTTATATAGTGAGAACTTGTTGATCCAATACGTTGTATCAGACGTCCTCTTTTTCGTTTATATTCCAGCGTTGGTAGTTCTAATAACGCCGTTCATAATTTCCCTTGACATTTTAACAATGCATTATTATGAATACCAGCAGCAGATGGTTGGAACTTATAACCAAAAACAAGCACCAACAACATTAAACTCAACATATGTTGAGACCATTGATTATAAAAGTTCATATTTTGGACTGTCACCCATAAGGTATCCAAAACTCAAAAAAACTATGTCATGAACTTCATTGTTGACCTTGGGCCCATTTCAAGAAAATATCAAATCTTTACATATATTCAAGGTATTGTAATTTAAAGCTCTTTTGCCTTAAATGACTGAGGACATGGTCCTTACCATTGCCTTTGGCTATATGCATAAAGAAAGTGCTACAAAATGTTAAAAATTGCATTAAAATACCTTCACAAATTGCCAAAATAGTAACAAAAGCAAAGCACAAAGGTAAAAATTAGGCCATGACCTTGAACTCTCTATTTCGAAGACCATTCAAACATCCCCCACCCCACAAAACAAACAAAATGCTGAGCACATGACTTATCTGCTCTTATTTATTAGTTATTTAGACAATTCGACCACCGAGTCCCCAACCCCACCCCTCGTTGGAGTATGTTACCCAATTAGCCCTTTTTTTAAATAAAATTAAACACAAAAGTAAAGGCTACTATTTGTTTCACAAGTATGCATTCTGTTGGCACATGGTCTGGCTATTGCAAATTGTTTGTTGTTCAAGAGCAATATTTTATAATTTTGAGCAGCTAAACATCACCTTACTTGATTTCTTACTGAATATTTTTTCAGTATTGTTTAAACACATTGATAACAGTTTATAAGCGATTGTTTTACAGCAGTTAGTTGTTTACAATTTGTTTTTATGGAAATCCTAAATGAAATAAATAAGGATTTTGAAATGTAATCAACATCTCCAACAACTACCTCACGCGAACATCCGTTTCAAATAAATGCCACAGCAGACAGAAAGATGGCGGGAAGCTGACAAGATCACGTGACCTTGTCATCCTATCACCTGTAAGTAAATATCAATTGTCATCGTGAGTCAGCAAAATTCAAGGTTAAATATTTTCCCCATTTAAGAATTAATTATTTATATCGAGCGTTTATTTACACAGTCAGTGATAGAACTTTCTATTATAACTGCTATTAAAGATATAGCGAAATCAATTATATTGCAATACAGATTACATACGGTACAAACCTGTCCAAAGTTTAACACTGAGCTACCTAGAGTCAAAGATCGGATGCCGAGATACCGGTAGCTGAGGCCGAAAATCTGCTTCTGTGATATGGATAGCCAATGACCGAAAAATTGCTGCCGAGATGAAAGCAACGAGGGGCCGAGGTAAGCTGCTGATTCACTGATTCGTTAGCTCATTGTCAAACTTTCGACAGATCTGTACTGTAGTATAAAATGTGTAATGTACCCTGAACATTGATTGCGTTATGTACTATTCTAATGCCATCAAGTTTGATTTAATCTAAAAAAAAAAATATAAAAAATAAAATAAAAATAGAAAAAGAAAAAAATAAATAATAACAAAGCCAAGGGAGAACGCTGCATTAAAACAATGTTTTTCCCATATTAATGATGTTTATCGTGTGTTCAGTAACGGGGATTGTGCTGTTGTGGGTGTGCTTGGTTACTTTGAATATTGTTTTAATTCCATACAACACAGAGCATCATAGAAATGATAGGCTAAACGTCAAACTGAAATGAACAAGTCATGAGTAGAAGAAACACATTTCCCGAATCTTAATAAGTGATAGCTGTACGCGTTTAGGGGGGGATTCCATTTATACTGTCTAATAAAATAGTAAACCTAATATTGGCCCAAAATGATTTAAAAAAAATTTAAGTAAAAGAAAATTTTATATAGAAATTAATTGATGGGGGTATAAAATTTCACAAAAAAAATTATTGATGGATATACAAAAGGAAACCCGTTTATGAATGAATGAGTTGATATTTACGAAGCAGTGAAACGAATGCTTATAGTCGAGTAGGCATTTAACGAACCTAGAAATGTTCATTCCTATGAAGTTTTTTTTGCTGTTTTGTTTTCCTCATGGGTCTTTTAACAAAAGTAACTTAGTTGCCCTTTGGGCAATTTGGGCAACTTGCACAATATACATAAATCCAAAATGGCCGCCAAACGTCAAATTGAAATACATACTGCGATATTAAATATCTTCCAATAGGTTGTAATATATCCTTTTAGATGTTTTTAGGTATGAGAAACCAATTTCTGGTGTTAATTTTCACATATGGAACACTTAACTTGCACAATTAGCTATAAATCCAAGATGACCAGCGAACGCCATCTTGAAATATTGATTTTATACAAAAACAAATTTATGATAGGTTGTAATATATCTTTGCAGGGGTATTTAGGCATGGGCAACTCAATTCTGGCATTAGTTGTACATTAAATACCATCATGTCTATAATGACAGACCATATGTGTCAAATAACTATTCACCCAAGTATAGCCATGGGTAATCTCATTTTGTGTAAACATTTAAACGCCCCTTTTCTCCAGAACAGTTACAAAATTGTTTACAGGATTTTTAAGGCAAGCATGTCCTTGTGTGTTGCACTTATGATTTTGTGCCTTATATTGACATAACATGACATAAAGAAGTTCTTGTGGCACCAGGTTCCCTTTCGCTGTAACATGTAATGAGAATCTTTGAATTTCAATCCGAAATCGGTTATCATCTCATACTCTCCAGGAGGATTTTGACTGTCGGTACCCTTTCACAACATTAACTAAAGGTGAGACAACAGAAAATGGTGTTTGAAACAAAGTCATAACTATTAGGCTTTGATATTCTTTATGAAGAGTCTGGAGAAACGTCAGTTTTTCCTGCTGGCTGGCCATACAGAACAACAAAGAATGGTTCAGATCTTATAAAGTTATTTGTGATCTTTGTTTACCAAGAACATCAGCTAAATGAGAAGAAGAGTATGTAATTAGCATGTTGTATCACAACCTCTAAGAGCATGCATACTTAGCAGTTCAAGATATCTCGAACGAAGATCATGTCTCTAAGAGTATGCACACCTTTTAGTTCAAGACATCTCGAACCAAGACCATGACACTTATAGTGTGCATGCCTGTCAGTTCAAGACCTCTTGAACCAAGACCATGACACTGAGAGCATGCATGTTTGGTAGTTCAAGACATCTCAAATCATGACCATGACACTGAGAGCATGCATGTCTGGCAGTTAAAGACATCCCAAATAATTACCATTGTTAGTTGCATAGATGTTCAAAACTTCTATCCTATCACTCCATCTGTATATCACATTGTTCTCATGCTTATACACCCAATACACTAGGAAAACAAAAAACATCTGTGTCGTCAATCACCACACAAATGCTATCATGACCTGTTTATGCAGTCTGGAGAACATACAATACCATAGTTATGTCGGATTCATCATGGCCGAATCCACCATCGTATACATATTGCTGTGTTGTTTCCTCTGTCCTGGTCCTTAGAAGATACGAGATGGTATTTGTCAAACACAAGATTTTCTTTCAAGTGTCTGGGTACCAATATGATCTTTTTTGGGTTGATGCAATGAAATCTGAAATCTGATGGGTTATCGCCATGTAAGCAAGGGATGCGATAGAAAAAATGTGAATCATTGTGATTGTTTGTGAGTTTAGGGTGAACGAACTCCACAAAGCGATTTGACTAGAGCTGCCTTCATGTCTTTACAATGAAAACCATTTTCAACCACTGTCAAAAAGGAACAGAGATGATATCAAATACTGGCAGAAGCTAAACTGCCCTGCTGTCCAAACAACGATAACCAAAGAAACATGTTTCCAAGATCAACAACTAGCTTTGTTTTTGCATCTTGACAGCGTTGCTTTGAAACGTATTGGCTTTATCATCTTTATAGAGCTTATAATGGCATTATAAAACTCGTCAGGTAGACTTGATTGTACTCGTATTTCATCTACTCATCCATTACAACTGAATCCAACACAATGATACATAAGAAGCAATTTTACGAGCAATTTCCTTATGACCTGTTTTCCTTTAGAGGGAGTTTAAATAAGCAATAAATTTTGGTCATATATAGCCAAGGAACACTAAGGATTGAACTCTATGAGTTATGGTCCGTATCACACTCAGAATATATTCATTCCAATCGATCAGAGAAGCACCAATCTACCCACTAAAATGATCAGGCGAAAGAGACATGCCTTTGAAGGCTCATTTTTTAAATTTGATAGCAGTTTGTTCTCCAAACTGGTTAACCAAAACAGCATCCTAATAATCACCATGGTGCCGATATGCAAGATCTTCGACAGGACATGCATGTGTTTATAGCAGACACTGAGAAAGTTTACCAGCATATTGTACATGCCCAGCATCCAATAAAATTATTTGTTGGGTTTGTTAATCAGGATACAAATAGGTGATGTTAGACAGAGTAGGGGTATTTTTTTCTGTGGTCCAGTATATTTTGTAAGTGAAACAGCATTGTAAAGATCTAGATGTTGAGATGTTGCTTAATGGTGACTTAAAAGTAAACCAAATCTAGACTGTGCACTACCTTGTCATTTATACCACATGGATGAACATGGAAGTCTGTAGTCATAGCGTGTGTATCATAGCAGTCATTTGGAGTGGAAATAGTAGATCAATATATCCAAACTATCATAAAACCAAAAAATGATTTCTACTGTTTAACTCCAACCATTCAATTTGTGGAAGGTTAATGCATTATCAGTGACAGGTTTTACTGTAGATTCCCGAAACCATAATATTTCATTATATGACGTAATATATGTGTTCATGTAAAAATCGAATCAATTCACTGTTGACAAACTTATTATTTAGTTTGATAAGGTGTCCGAGTATAATTTGGTTTTCATTCGTGGTAATATATATGTGACTGGATTAACTATGATAGCAATAATGTGACTTTGAAAACTTCTTCGTTGGATACACGCTTTAAAAGAAACCTTAACAAAGTGAACTAGCCTTTACGCTAGACTTAGTAAAGCTGAAATCACTAAGATCATGTTTTTAATATCTTATTAAAAGAAATTGTTCGAGCCTCATTTATGACCTATCAAGATGTATGGTTAAGTTACACAGCATTAAATGTGATATGCTGAGTTACATCTTATAATAAAAAAAACCATGTTATTCCTACCGTTGGCGGGTCAAAATTGTTAAATATACTTTTAAATTGCCCCAAATGTTAAAAACAACAACGGAAATGAGTTCCTCATCCTTGAAAACATATAAAACGGTATATTACAAGCTATTTTAGAACAATTTTTTACAAAAGATAGATTTTCAATGTGGTGTCAGGCAGCCATCTTGGATATATGCAAATTATGCAATTTGCCCAATGTTGCCTACAGGGCAACTAACCTAATTTTACTCTAGGGACCCTGTAGAATACAAAACAGCGAAAAAACTTCATAGGAAAAACATTTCTAGGTTCAAGTATTGAGTATATGGGAGTGTCAACTCGACTATTAGATGGAGTTGCTGAAAGGAATGCTCAGATATACTCGTATATAACTCGCGTTGATCCTATCACATGTTTTTTGACTACACGATTGCTTATTTCACTTCAAGAATACCAGTCTCCATACATTGTAAATTTGGATTTTATATACACATGTAGTATAAAATTCTATTTTTTCAACTGAAGATATTTCGTTTATGGAAGGGTGTCAAAAACAAACATACCAGTCTATGTTCATATCACAATTCAAAACATATTTGGTAAAAACTTTGAAAACTATCAAATTTATATATTCTAGTCTTATACTAACTAGTACTAGTAATTATAAAGGTATGTTTGACGAAGATAACGTTTCTATAGAATTAGCCCTTGATGGCAACACTAGTACTATGTACATAGAAGGCCCAACACCCGAGAAAATTACGTAACATTTGTATAGACACTTAAAATCACTCAAAATAGTTGATTTAGTCAGAAATCTCCGTGATTACGAGCCAGTTAGAATATAAAAACGCTTGTAATGGATCGCTTTAGTTTAAAGTCAAGTTTTTAAATTATTTTGTACCAGTCGCCCTCCCCTCTAGAACAATACTCCCTATCGTGTTTGTGTGCATTCCTTTACATTATGTACAGCAATGGTTGTGTTTTATTCTTTTGTTTTACCGAATTCAACACGATGGTGCATGTCATTATGCAATGATTGTATAAATCTATTAACACGATGTGCACTAAGCGACCGCTAATTAATACTGCTGAACAATCATGTTGTAGTTAGTATGTGATCATATCATAAATTTTGAATTTTTTTAATGAAATGCATTTGTATACAAAAATGGCTGATTTTGAAGCTATCAAGCCCCGGTTTCACAATCATTCCTTAGCTAAGATTTTCCTTAACTTAAATTTAGCAAATATTGGTACTGCATACAAATGTTTTTATCAAAACTACAGTCTAACCTGCCTTAAGGCCACCTCTATATAAGGGTCACCTGCTTTTAAAGGCCAGTAGAATTGTATCCCAATGTTTCTTTATTCATATTATTTGAACCTGTTTATAAAAGTCACCTGCCCATAAGGGCCATTTTTATTGATTCCCGTGGGTGGCCTTTATAGACAGGTTTGACTGTAAATGCAAATGTTTTAACCTAGAATGGATCTTATAAATAACTTCTTAAATTCCCGAATATCTTGAAGAATAACAAAATTTTTAACATTCGAAATTTTGGCAGATTTAAGTTTAGGAAAACCTTAGCTAAGGAATGGTTGTGAAACTGGGGCTAATTTATATAGAAAGTCAAAATTAGTACAGGACAATTTTAAAACTGGAAGTGACACAGTGAAGACAGATGGACACATAATGCCATAGGTTTACCATCAAAAGTAATAAAAATATTCTTGACGGTTCAGAAGGAATGTTCTAAATTATTCGATGAACCAGAACCATAGTCAATAATGAAAAACATATACAGTCAAACCTATCTATAAAGGCCACCCAAGGGAACCAGTAAATTTGGTCTTTATAGATACAGGTTCAAATAACATACATAAGAAACATTATACTGGCCTTAAACAGCAGGTGGTCGTTTTATAGAGGTGAACTTTAAGGCAGGTTTGACTGTAGATTAACATCTCCGGTTTGATTGGAGATATTTGTCTGGTAGGTTGCTATGGAATTTTAATACAACTAACTGCCTTCCAAAGACTTCCTAATTTTCAACAAAAACTGAATTTCAAATAATTTGGGAACAACCATCACTTATAAAAAACAATAGTCCTCAATGTGTAATGTGGTTATATATACACGTCTTGAGTTATATTTTTACATTTTACACATAATGTGCATATACTCATATTGAGCGACGACATTGTTCCAAACATTGACTTTAATAATGTAACCCTATATGATCCTTAACAGATCAATTACCATTTTCAAGTGACGCTTTCAAAGTTTCGCGAAAAGTTTTGTTATTCATTTTTCTTAAAATAAATAAATAAATAAATAAATAAATGAACCAAACAAGTTTAATACAATACAAGATACGGATATCGTTATTTGCCAATCTTACAGTCAGTCCCACATAACAACCTTAGTGGAGTGGATGGAGTAAAGGTGTTTTACGTCCCAGTCAAGATTTTTCCGCTTATATCAAGTCGACCAGTTCTCGGATGGTGGAGGAAACCAGAGATAACTACAAACCTCAGCCGAGCGTATTGGCATCTTTCTAACACAGGATGTAATTGTGTGGGATTCGAAGCTTGGCAGTGAGTGGCGCTGTGATTCGAAGCTTGGCAGTGAGTGGCGCTGTGATTCGAAGCTTGGCAGTGAGCGGCGCTGTGATTCAAAGCTTAAGCTTGGCAGTGAGTGGCGCTGTGATTCGAAACTTAACAGTGAGCGGCGCTGTGATTCGAAGCTTAACAGTGAGCGGCGCTGTGATTCGAAGCTTAGCAGTGAGCGGCGCTGTGATTCGAAGCTTAGCAGTGAGCGGAGCTGTGATTCGAAGCTTAGCAGTGAGCGGAGCTGTGATTCGAAGCTTAGCAGTGAGCGGCGCTGTGATTCGAAGCTTAACAGTGAGCGGCGCTGTGATTCGAAGCTTAACAGTGAGCGGCGCTGTGATTCGAAGCTTAGCAGTGAGCGGAGCTGTGATTCGAAGCTTTGTAGTGAGCGGCGCTGTGATTCGAAGCTTAACAGTGAGCGGCGCTGTGATTCGAAGCTTGACAGTAAGCGGCGCTGTGATTCGAAGCTTAACAGTGAGCGGCGCTGTGATTCGAAGCTTAGCAGTGAGCGGAGCTGTGATTCGAAGCTTTGTAGTGAGCGGCGCTGTGATTCGAAGCTTAACAGTGAGCGGCGCTGTGATTCGAAGCTTGACAGTAAGTGGCGCTGTGATTCGAAGCTTGACAGTAAGTGGCGCTGTGATTCGTTAGTGGGCGCTTTCAACTACTCAGTCCTCACCAATAGTCTAAAATATGTCTGAAGATATTTCAAGTATGTAAGCATTGTATCATGATCATATGTATTTTGTTTACTCCGACAAAAAGAGAGCACAGTAGGCGCTAATAGCATGTAATAATTAACTTTTCATTCAACACGCCATGAAAAGCTTATTTTAAGCATCTAATTTACTCTTTTTTCCTTTTCAAAGAAACAAACGAAATAAATATTAAATGAAGGGCATATCAAAACGAGAATTAAAATGACAGCTTTTGTTTTGATGTCCCAGAAAAGAAGAGATGTTTTGTAGAGATAAAATACCTATTTGGCTTAGAAAAATAAAAACAAGACATGATATAGGCAAACATAATTGACCTGTCTATTTGACCTTTCATTTAAATATTTATTATGGACCCGTATATTTATGTGTAGTGGTTCTGGTACTTATTTCGTCTACATCATGGGGAACGTGCATTGTTTGTGTAGGAACTGCCAGTCCTCATACTTTGTATTGGGTGAACCATCATATATAGATATTCCTGACGAAAGGTCAAGCAGACAGGTCAATGTTGTTTGGCAATACAAATTGCTTGGTCTCCACGGCATTCTGTAACGTGTTACATCGTAAAGTGTCAAAGACGTGTACACACGGGTAACGTAAAACAATAACGTAACGGATACATTATGTATGGTTTTCTGTCTCTGAAGAACGATGTGATGTAATCTCATTGATAATGTATACAATACCTAACTGAGTTGTTACTATAATATTATCAAAGGTACTCTTAACAAACCGCAATCAATAAATAATCAGTATATAAGAAAAGAACGGTTCTGATACCGACAACAAGATGCCAAATAGTGCCTTTATAACGCAACTGATACTATTTTGTATATGGATTTCAGACAGACACCCCATCTTAAATAACAGCAGTGGAGTATAGTGGAATAAAGGAATTTTACTCCCCAATCAAGGCTCTTTCACTGATATAAAGAGACGTCCAGTTTTGGGATAATGGAGGAAATCTAAGTGCCTAGTGAAAACCTGGCATGGACATTCGGCATGCAAAATGACAATTTGTCTCACACTATGATCTGCCACAGTGAGACTCAAACATAAACGAGGAGAGGCGCTGTTCTGAAAATTCTGAAAACAAAATGTCCAATATAGCCTATATATAGCTCAACTGACAATATTTTGCATATAGATTTCAGACAGTCATTTCAGGTAATTTTATATAAGCATCAACCAAGAAAAAACAAGACTTTGAAAGACTTATGCTAAGCAGTAAAATAACCGTGAATACAACTGTAAAAGATCAGAAAAACCTGTTACACGTCGTTAAAGGTTATAAATCTCTTTTAACTCTGCCAAATTTAAACCAAAATTTGTACATGCATAAATCTCCAATGGCTATTTACCAGAAGGATAAAGCGACAGAAATGCGGTGTTGTAACTGAATTATGTATATTTGACAATAGACAGAACAGCTAAGAAGACATTACAGAATAAGAAACAATGTTATAAGTCACAAATTGACATCACTGATCGACTTCTTAAAGCGGGGTTCAATCTAGGATGGGGCCATTTTCAAAACTTCCTCTAAAACACTATAATATCTACATTTTCGCATTCATGCAAACTAAGCATCAATATGGCATCAATTGCCTAATGGTCACTTCCAGAATGAACACTCACATGACTCAAAGTAAACTGAAACGCTTAAAATGCTTTAAGAACATAGCCACCTTGTCTAGCTATCTTAATCGACCACGTGTGAAATCTTTGGAATGAAAGTAACATGGAACTATGGAGCGTCAGATACATTCAGGGTAATTTTGGATACAGATAAATCATAATTAACATGAATATCGAGATTATGGAGATTACGGCCATAAAATTTTTGAGGGCCTTGAAAATCCTAGGCTTGCAATATTCCCGAGTCAGCAGTTTTTTTTTGTTAGCAGCTTGCTTCTTTGTAAAGAATTTCCGTAGTGGGACTCTACCATATCGCTAGATTAATTAACTGTGAAACAAATGCAAGAATTTTAAAGAAAATTTGCATTGTTTAAAACATAAATTCGGCAGACCATTTAACCGAGACTTTCAATAAAAGGAATTTTTTAATGGAAAAAATATAATATTTAGCTACAGCCAAAGCAACCAATAACACGAAACAGTGAAACCAAGTCAATAACCCAAATGGTCGAATACTACTAAATACAACATGATTTATTGTAGATTAACTATGAATGTCAACCTCTTTATAATTAAATTTAATAATTAATACAACAGGTAACTGACCAATTAATAGCTGATGCTCTGATACAGGTGAATACCAAATATGGAGCAAATCCATTACATATCTCAGTATATGTTTCTTTGATCTATGTTGGTTATAAATATTGATCACGGGAACGAGGTCATGCCTGAAAAACAAGATCTCGTCAAGATAACTTACTAAGTTCGCTTAGGTAAAGGTTACAGTACAGAGTTGAGTTGAGTTATGGTGTTTTAAAACGTCCCAGTCAATAATATTTCACTTATATCGAGACGTCGCCAGATATAGGTGCAGGTGCAGACTTTTTGTCTGTGCGTTGCGCTGATTGTATTTTACAACAGGGTTTTTTTATCATGCCAAGCCCACCGTGACACGAGACCTCGTTTGCTTTAAGTTTCCATTCGAAAGAACCGCAACTTTCATTTTCATGATACTGAGTGCTTGGCGAAAGAACAGTCACTATACGTTTTCAAGTCTTGGGTCAGACCCGGTCGGGGTTTGAACCCACGACCTCCCACTTACGGAGCGAGCACTTTGAGCTACCGTAGTGGTTATATATACAGCACAGGCCTATCAAAAGTCTAACACTTAGCTAACGAAATAGTGCCAAATCGACAGTTCATCTCTACTCCATGTAACATATACAGTCTCGGCAGCTGCTATCTTCGTCTCTTTTTTTATGATGACGTGACCTATAGATTTTCTAGACCACGTCCTCCATCGGGGAATTTCTCAATTAATTTTCAGGTAATTTATGGACTACTGATATAAATAACAAATGTATTGTAAATAGAGGCCATGACTTAGGAACAAGGTTTAAGATAACTTAAAGTTCACTTAGGTAAAGGTTGTGTATAGTTGCATGTTACCTGTCTTAGAGATTGTGTACTATTTGGCCTTCATGACCGAGTTACAAGGTCCATTAAGATAACTTAGTTAAGTTCACTTAGGTAAAGGCTACTTATAGTTGCATGTTACCTGTCTTAGCAGATTGTGTACTACTTGGCCTTCATGACCGAGTTACAAGGTCCATTAAGATAACTTAGTTAAGTTCACTTAGGTAAAGGCTACTTATAGTTGCATGTTACCTGTCTTAGCAGATTGTATACTACTTAGCTTTCATGACAGAGTTACAGGGTCCATCAAGATAACTTAGTTAAGTTCACTTAGGTAAAGGTGACTTATAGCTGCATGTTACCTGTCTTAGCAGATTGTATACTGTAGATAATTTATTTTTCGCAAGTAGAAAATTTCGTCACGGTCACGTTGGCCTTATTCGCGAATATTAAAATTCGCTTTTGGAATCTTATTGAATACAAGACATATTTGAACATAGAAATATCTGTGTAGGAAATATTCGCGTGATATTTTTATTCGCGAATGGGATGAGTCGCGAATTTACGTGAAAATAAGTCTCTCACGAAATAAAAGCGATCTACAGTACTATTTGGCCTTCATGACCGAGTTACAAGGTCATCAAGATAAGTTAGTTAAGTCCACTTAGGTAAAGGTGACTTATAGTCACATGTTACCTGTCTTAGCAGATTTTCTACTACTTGGCTTTCATGACTGAGGAACAAGGTCCATCAAGATAACTTAGCTAAGTTCACTTAAGTAAAGGTGACTTACACTGTAAGTTACAGTTGCATGTTACCTGTCTTAGCATTGGCCTTCACTCATATATAAATAACACGTTTTGCAGATTGATATACAGTCAAACCTGTCTAATAAGGCCACCCAAGGGAAACAGTAAAAGTGGTCTTTATGGACAGATGACCTTCATATACACCTTCAAATATTATGAATAAAGAACAATTGGGATACATTTCTACTGGCTTTTATAAGCAGGTGACCCTTATATAGAGGTGACCTTTAAGGCAGTTTGGACAGTATAAATAATTGCATAAAAGAAAGGTAAAAGATGATTTGATATGTGTACATCTATACAACAAAACTTTATGGATGAGCTTGTATGTCCCAGTAAAGAATATGTCACTAATATGGGATGGTCACCAGCTACATGTGAAGTAGCAGAAATTTTGAACTTTGCAGGGTGCTCAGTGCAATGTGCAAGGATGGTTCTTAGCATAACACCACTACCGTGACATGGACACAGTTGTTAAGGTCTATTCTGAAGGACTCCATGACTTTCATGTGGTTGGCAAAAGAACAATCACTACCTATATTCAAGTTTTGCTAAGACCCAGACCAGGGTTCGAGCTTACGAACTTACGACCCACATGTGTACTCAGTAAAAGCATTACATGCAGTCACTACATATTTTCAAATCTTTGAAGGATATCTGATAAAAGATTACACATATCAGGTTAATTTTAGTTATATTTATTCTGAATCTTGGTGACTGTTTGACATGAAAGAGAAAATTTACATATTAATTAGTATATATATTTATATAAATATGATATTTACACATCAACAATACTTGTAATGTATCATATAGCCATCCAGCCAGCTGCAGTATTTAACATGCATGTAAATATATAAACAATTATCAAATATCATCAATTTTACTTCCAACTGATAACACAAGGATTAATGATGTGATGTATGGTGAAAATGTCCCTCAGGAAACAAAAATTCTAAATTATGTCTGAAAATATCTGAATTCGTCTGACTTTTTTTTACACTAAAAATTAAGGTCTGAATTTCTTGCAAGCTTTTATCTGAATTCTGAATTATGTCTAAGAATTCTGAATTCATTCTTGCAATGTAAAAAACGTTTAAAATTCAGACAAAATTCGTAACTATTTCAGGCAAAATTCAGACTTTTTTTCATAAAGGGTAAATCAGGGCATCTTATGGCCAATAAACTAAAAATTACACATGTCAACAAAAATGTGAACATTTCTTAACAATGATGTACACTTATATAACACAATTATAAAAAGTGCAAAAATATATAATAATTGAATACTATAAAAGGTGTTATTTTATGGGTAAATGTTTCACTAAAATAAAATTAAAAAGTGTACATAAAATAAACCATAGAAAACCCCTTTGGCCACAGAAGTGCCTCTCAATCCCCTATGTGAGTCTCACTGTGCAATGATAAGTCCCCTATGTGAGCCCCACTGTCCAATGTTAAGTCCCCAATGTGAGCCCCACTGTCCAATGTTAACTGCCCTATGTGAGCCTCATTGTCCAATTTTAAGCCCCCTATGCGAGTCTCATTTTCAAATGTTAAATTTGATACATGTATAAAGAAGGCACCTCTGTGGCCAAGTTCAGGCTAATGGACCACAAGCTTCTTATTTTTAGGTATGCATCCAAATTTGGCTGTTATATGCAACAGAAAGTTTGCTTGCCCAAGGTCAGAGGTTTTCTTTGGACACTCTGGTTTTCTCCACCATCTAGAACTGACTGCCTCAATACTAAATATAGAGAAAAAACTTGACAGGACATAAAACACCATTTCTACCAAATTAAACATGTTTTAAAAACTTTAAATTATAAATATTCACCCCTTAAAATAACACCTTTTAGAGTAACCATGTAACCAAGTTTGATATTTATATGATCCTGTTACACCTGCACCAGTATTAATTGTTGATCATTAAAATTAAAATCAAGTTGTGCCAATAATTACAGGAAAGACAATTGCATTGCACCTTAAAGTTTGAAACTGAAAATGGGTAATGGTACAAAAAAATCAAGTGGACAAACAAAGAAGAACATACCATAAATGTAAGTCAATCAGTGTACAGTATGGTCCAAAAATCAAGTGATACCAAAAGGGCCATACCTTAAATATAGGCTAAATCACTTGACAGAAATAATAATGTTGGAGAAGGAAAGAGGCTATTTCAGGTGAATACAGTTCAACCTGTCTAAACTGAACTTTCACTATTAATATTGATCACTATATCAATCTGTCAACCAAATAATGAAAAGATGGCCATTTTTCCAAGTGGAACTTTTTGAAAACTTGTGTTGTTGTAATTCCGTGAGGGGTTATTTTCACAATTTGCCATTTCTTGATGTATGTAGCATACAAAACTGACTTGCTGTAATTTGCACAAGGGAGATTTGTAATCTGCACAAGGGCAAATTTTTTAAATTGTTTCATTGATGAAAACAGCAAAAATTCCCACCACATGAAAATAACCATGTTTACAGTACTTGTGTAATCACAATCCAAAACAGTTTTAGACAGGGTATGTTATGTCATGGAACACTCATTTAATTTATAGGTGATATTTAGAGTCTGGTAGACAATTTAGAAAAATATTTGAGAAAAGAAAATTGTATTTACAGATTTATTTCCCCTGAAACTGGCTTAACTCCCTTTCAAGTGTTCTGGACAATTTGATAAAACAATACCAAGACATACATGTTGAAAAATATTTGAGAAAAGAAAATTATTTGATGGTAAACCCAAAGTATAGCATTCTTTGGATCAGAAAGCTAAAACACCAAAAACATAAATTATGTCACTTATATGACATCTTCTACTGCAAAACCAGACAAAAATAGCTAAAATTACCAAATTAAAATTCATTTTTCCTGTAGCATCATACCAATGCAAAGGTGAAAAAACAAATAAAAAATGTTCATGCACATGTATCTTAATATAATGATATAAATCTAAAAGCTTGGTGGTCAATAAAACAAGATTAAAATTGCTCAATAATGAAACCTGGAAAAAAGCAATGGAAGTTACAGTGGAAAACATATGATGTAACATTGCACCTAGTAATCTGGAAGAAATTTAGGATAAAACCTTGTTATAATGCCCCTTCATTACTCTGATACTTCACTTATTGCCACAGTATTTTGAAGTCCAAATGCTTATTTTGAGTCAGTAACCAGAGCAACAAAAATTTTATTTAGTATGATAAACGCCTTTTTCTCTTTGATTCATACTGCATGAATCACATGAAATAAAACTTAAAAGTTAAGATTGAGTGGCAATAAAAAAAATATCTTGATTAAAATATGATAAATGCTCAGTAGAATCTTATGTTAATACAAAGAGATTGTTAATAGGTTATATAAGGACTCAACTTCTCAGTAAAATTATACATGAATTTAAAATTATTAGTAGCCAAATTTCCAAAATTTGTGAAATTGTTCACAAATTTGCTTTTGAAAGGATATCTAAGAAATCAGTGGCCAATGGTTACCAGCGATGAAAACATAGTTTTTGAGAGAGAGAGAGAGAGAGAGAGAGGAGAGAGAGAGAGTTAAAATGTACAAAATTTCTATCTAGTCATTTGTATATTAAAATTGCATCTCTAAGAGAGAGAGAGAGAGAGAGAGAGAGAGAGAGAGAGAGAAAATAAAATGTACAGTATTTTTTATATTAAAATTGCATCACTATAAAACATGCTATTTACCCTTGCTTGGTTATTACAATGTACAATGTGTGGTTATGATAGGTAAATGGTTTGATACAATTCCCAATGAAATACAAAATGGAAAAAGAGAGACCATTTATGAATGATTACAAATAACATATACATATTCTAATTAACAGAAAACAAAAATATCAAGAACATAATACAAATGTACCTATATGACGGATGATATACTATACTACATAAATAACTAT
This sequence comes from Anadara kagoshimensis, assembly GCA_021292105.1. Taxonomy (NCBI): domain Eukaryota; kingdom Metazoa; phylum Mollusca; class Bivalvia; order Arcoida; family Arcidae; genus Anadara; species Anadara kagoshimensis. Next base: position 47,130,127 of record CM037858.1, read on the forward strand.
CATAATTATTTTATATTAAATTAAAATTACAGTACTACAGTAGATTGATTGATTGACTGAATGGGTTTTACATCCCAGTCAAGAATATTCCACTTAAATCGAGTCATCATGAGATAGATATTTTTTACCTTTGCAGTGCATTCAGGGTAATGTGCAGGGAGGATTCTTTAGCAAAGGATCCTCTAAGTGCTGAGTGCTTGGCGGGAGAACAGTCACTGCCTATTTTCAAGTCTCTGTCAAACTTGGCCAAGATTTAAACATGGACCTCACACATACAGAGCAAGAACTCTATCAAAACAGCCACCTAGTGGTAAATAAATTACAGTAGACTTGGACTAGAAATTTACAAGTACTTGTAAGCACAAGTAGTATGTAAGTACAAGCACCTGTACTGTTTGACACTATACAGACAATGCAAGTACATGTGTACTCTGTTGTAAAATGATTAATTCATTACCTAGGTGGATTTCTTTTCATCATAAAAATTCATGAATATAAAACTTGATATCCAAATGAGGAAGTCACATCAAATATTCATAAGATGTTCTTAAAATAACAAAACAGATTTAAAATAGAATAGAATAAATAAAATATTGTTACTGAAATATCCCAAAATATCTTAAAAGCTGGTTTACAATATATATAATACACAGTATTTCACAAAATCTGAACCTATTTATAAATATTATGTGCAACCATAAATTGCATTTTTTGAGACTATGATTTGTTTTTCTTGAAAATAACAGGTTTTCGAAATTTGGGACAGGGTAAAAATTCTTGGGTTATGTGTGTCCTTGTGGGACAGGTTTTAAAAAGGTCAAAATCCAAGACTAATACCAGCATATTACATGTGTAAAACATAGCACTGTCGTGCTGTTGTACGGCGTAGTTGGGAAAAATGGTGTTATATAACCGAAAATCTTCCCCACCCCCGGGAAAGGGAGTGGTTCAAGTAGATCTATGCATAGTCCGACGGATGTTTTTTGGAAAAAGAAACAATGTATCAAACCATGTATTGCTAAATTAAATGGTAGAAAATAATAATTTCATAAATATATGAAAAAGACAATCAGTAATTAAAATTTAATAAAGTTTTATAAAGTCGTTCCCGATCGTTTTGTCATTTCGGATAGAGAGAAAGTAGAGTTTTGCAGACCCTACCGTCGCAATGAGGGGGTACATTATAGCGGTTGTATGTAACTGGATCATTTGCTGTTAAATCTGGGTTTTAATAAACTGCTGATTATCACTCGCAATATTCCCGTTTCATGTTAATGGTGAAGTATTTAAAATCCACATGTGGTCAATTGCACACAACACTACGAATTATCCCTTTCACGAAAGTGAAATCTAATCGATAAACAGTTTTAAAATATGACACAATTGCCTCAACATCAAAACAACAAAATAAATTTAAATTACCGTAATCTCATGAAGAATTAATTAAATCCACCTGCCATTGCTGTTTATTTCATAAAAAGTTATGATTTTATATCGTAGGACGCAAACTTCTCGGACTACTTTTTATCGTAAACACAAGATCAGTTCGCCAAATTGCGGAAATTATTGGATGCATCCCGTCGCAATATTTTACTAGATTCCGAAATGTATTTCGAAAATTTATTCCAAATGCATAAACCATATGCATAAACCGTCTCAGAATACATATCTCATGATAAAACAGATTTATTTCTTTCACGCTCATTTACCAGGCACACTATTTCCATGTGTACTCATATCTTATAATTTCATAGCAAAGAAGCTCGATATCTTGGAAGAAAGCGATAGCAAAGTACGCGTTCACTGTTGTGAAACGCCATACAAAAATATGGCTTAAAACTAAACACAAAATAAAAACACATGTTTTTCTTAGACATACCAATACATTAGACATCAGGAAATTTTGGATCCAATTTCATTCACAAATTTCAATCCAACTGTACATATAGACCATCTGTTCCTTAGACCAATTTAGAAATATTTTGGTGCTCTTTGTAATTTTTTGTTACTACTAATCATAGAATTCATTTCATTCATATCGTTTCCAATGAACCAGTTTATTAAAAGTTACTATCACCAAAATCTACAGAATTATTTTTTGTTGTTGAAAAATCCAAAATTAGATTTATAGAAAATTTGTTTAATGGGAATGATAGTACTAGTTTCTACTGTTGTTTTCTTAAATCATGCAAAACTATAAAGTATCTAAATAATGACCTCTAGTTTATCCATTGTATTCAATGCATCAGTCCGGGTTATAATAGTTCTACTGGATGTATATGTATAGGCAAACAACAATGACCTGTCTCCTTGACCTTTAATTTGATTTTTTTTTGTGGACCAGGGAACACAAGACTTTAGTGTATGTGTCATCTACATCAGGGGAAAAACCAAAGATTAAACATGTGCATTGTGCATGCAATACATGTAAGTGTAAATTCTAGCACTACCTATGTATCGGGTGAATCCTGCAATTTGAATATTCCCAATTAAAGGTCAAGTGGACAGGTCAATGCTGTTTGCCAATACATGTGATGACATTAACACAAGTATTATTCTCTTTATTTACATACTAGTATACAAACGTATGAATGTTGGGGCATAAACATATTTGACTGCTTCAACTTAAACAAAATATATCATTTTGAAAATGTCAGTTCATGAAATTTATTAAAATAATAAGGAAATTGCAAATTAAAAGAAAAAAATAATTATATGACTATATATAATTAAAAGTTATATATATCACTGTTATAACAGATCACAGATGCTTAACACATTAAATAGTCCAAATTTTACACTCCATTTCTTGTTCTTCACATAATGTCAAGGTTTGCTTTTTTTTTAAATGGCTATTTACAAAAACAATTACATGTTACAAAATAACACTTTTATAATGATAAAATTTATGAAGACACTGCCAATTCCATGTCCATTGTTTAACCTCTGCATTTAGCAAGTCGCCATTTGAATTTGAGACTCTGCCAATTGCCTGAATCATCTAACCTCTTTATTAAGCAAAGTCACCATTTGAATTCTTCCCAAATGAAGACAAGAGAAAACTGGTTTTAACCCAGATTATTTTCCATATCAGTAGTTCTTCTTTGTGCTTATACCCTTTTCAAAATATATCCTTGGGTGTCATTTTGTATAAAATTGGTCACTCAAACATAAACAATTATTTATAAAGCTGCATGAAAGATGACTTACTTCTGAAAAAAATGTGTTATGTGGACACACATTGACACTACATAGTGCATCTACAACCAAGGATAAAATTACGGGTTTGGCCAAGGTATAGCAATCAAGGTTAATTTTTTACATGGATCCTGGCCCGATCTCAAAATATGAATGAAGCTGGCTGACACAGATATGTATTCACACATTACACAATTCCATTTGTCAATAAATATATATAAATGTTACATATGTGTATATATTTTTATTCCGATATTGATTCAAAAGCTGATGGATACACAATAAAATGGTTGGAATAATCAGGGAAATATATACATCCCTGGAAAAATTCATGTTGATATCCAAGTTGGTAAAAATTCCTGGCATTCATAAAAATATAGACACTAAACTAAAATTGGTTAAACAAATGTAGGTATCATTTGAGCTATCCTATTCCTTCAAGATATCTGTCAACACCTGCATAACAGCTCCAATGAAGACATTATGAAAAGTCAAATTGGCAATAGCCATATCAGCTCAAATGAACATATTCGAAACTGTCAAATTGGTGATAGCCGTTATATTTTTGCTAACAGGATCGACTTGTGACAACAGTTTAAAATGAGTAAGTACACTGTTCACATGTAAAATGATTGTAACAAATCTAATGAATTTTGAGCCAACATAATTCTGAATGTCAAACAAACGATGATTGAGTGGAAATCCAAGCTGTCAAAAGAATGATTCTCTGACAAATAAGCCATTATGATCTAGGCTGAAAAATAAAATCAGTCACCAAAACTTTGAGTAAAGGTGTTATAACTACATTTATGGCAGCTGAGCTGCTTCAAATCAAAAAGATCAAACCTTTGTCTTCTGATGATTTAATAACATGAAAGCTGAGTTGCTTCAAAGCTTTCAACTGACAACAAATGGCTGTTAATTTCTTTAGGATAAAAAAAACAAATTCAGTCACAAAGAACTTCATATAGCCTTCTCTGTAACATAATTGCTGGAAACCAATTCCAGCCATTTCCTTTAAAATATTTGGGAAATAATTTGCTGATGTAAGCTGCATGGCAGCTGTCTTGCTAAATAAAATATCCATGGCAGCCATCTTGCAAAATAAAATACGCCTTGGATAATTGGAGCAAATTAATCATCTTTGGTTTATCATTAAGATTAGCAATATGTCTGGTTTTGTTAGTTACTTAATACATCCCATGTTATCAAAACATATTCTCGTGTCCCGCTAATACGTAAAGATTGGATGCTGTTGTTGGTTTGTCTGTTGGTCTACTCTCAAGAACAATAACTCTAAAAAAGAAACATAATACAAGAAATTAAAACATTGTTTCCATACTGTACAGCAAAACCTCAGTTCATTGCAACAATTTGTTCTGTCATGCATGTATTGGCATCATAAAGAGGTTTTATGATAAATGAAAGGAGTCTTAAAAAGAAACAGATTTCAAAACTTCAAAATAGTGTCTCAGTGATGTTTTGGTATTATAAGGAGGTCTGAAAGAGTCTTAAAAAGAAACAGATTTCAAAACTTCAAAATAGTGTCTCAGTGATGTTTTGGTATTATAAGGAGGTCTGAAAGAGTCTTAAAAAGAAATGGATTTCAAAACTTCAAAATAGTGTGGTCACTGTGGTGGTGGTGAAAAGTGAGATGACAAAGCTAGGGAGGAGCATTAAAATCTATTTTCCCATTAATTTGCAACCTGCAACTATACCTGACATGGAATGATATTTATGTTAATAGTGGAGTAATAGTAATTAATGTCCCAGTCAAGATTCTTTTTTATACTGTGACAATCAGATCATGGATGGTAGAGGAAATCAGAGTGCCCATAGAAAACCATCAATCTTTGGCAAATGAACTGACAAAAATTTCTTACACTAGGAACTGCAGAGAGCAGGATTTAAACCTAGGCAGTGAGGGTTGCTATGATTCTTAAGTACATGTTTTACATAACTTGACCATTAAGGCCCCTTCTTTATGATAAGACTTAAAACAGGGTTCCCTTGTCTCATTATACACTAAAGACACATCTGTAGAGTTTGGAAAGAGTCAGTCACCTTTAGCTGATGCTTACTACTGTAAAAATAACTTATAAATAAAACATACCTGTCTGAACCCAGTAGTCTAAATATTCTACTTCTGTCACAGATTTCTTGTGTAACCTGCAGTTAAATATTTGAAATATATGTAATCAATCATATAAAACTGTACCCAAGTCTTATAATCAGATATTATAGAGTATCAATATATCAATATTTTTATTATGCTTTTTGTTTAAAGGTGTACATCATGTAATTTAACCCTTTCACCACGAAGTAACTAGACCCCGAACCATGTACATGGCTACGGAAACCATAGAAACCAGATGGCTAGGGAGGATCGACCCTATATAAATTTTGTAGAAGCCGGGATCCGAACCCGCGACCTCTGAATCAATCGGTTATGTAGCTTCCCAGCAAACTACCTAACCGATTGCGCCACCGAGATCTCCATTAGATACATACATTTTTAATTAATTTATATATGTTTCGGGACCAGACCGGTATAGCGGTCTGTGGTGGTGAAAGAGTTAAAGGTATTTACCAGATACTATACAATTATAAAGTTTTTAGTGGGGATTCCCACCCCTCCCATTCCCCCAAAGTTTTTGATCTACATTGCTGAATGACATTGTTGATGTTTGTGGGCCCCCACAGCTATGTCTAATGATAAGTATGCAACATTAATTGACACAAAAAATCATTACCTCATTAGTTTTAAAGCTTCTTCCTTGCATTCCATGTTTATGGAAAGCTAATACACTATCTTGCAAACACACTAAAATACAAAAGAAAACATTAAATACAAAAGAAAATATCAAACACAATTGCTTTGTATATTTCTGAGTGTAGTGGAAAATTGGTGTTTTACAAACCAGTCAAGAATTTTTCACTGATATCGAGGCTGTCAGTTTTTGGATGTTGGAGGAAACTGGAGTGTCCTTAGAAAACCACTGATCTTCAGCAAGCAAACTGACAAATCTTCTCACACAAGAATATTCTCAAGTGTTTCAGTGAGAAGCTCTGTGATCTGTACGCCTGTACTTTAGACCACTTTGCTCCCTAAATCATGTGAAGTCTTTTTTCCTAACTTCAATGGGTGACAAAAATGGCTTTACAGATAGTAACATTAAAATAGTGTTATATATACATGTACAGATGTCAATGTATGTGCTTCAGTAGAGTACAATAATACATGACTTACCAAGAGATTTTGTTATTTGCTTTCTGCTCGACAGAAAACAGTATGTAAAGGCAAAAAAATCAATATGTGAACTGATATTCTTTTACAGTAATACAAGACTTACCAAGAGATTCCACTGAAGAATCAAAATGTAACTCTGCTGCTTGTTTTCTGCTGGACTTTAATTTTCCATTCATGTTAACTACTTTTATAAATTCTGTAAAATATATATAACATAATCCTTGATATCATCACTGTACATGTATGCAGAAAAAGTACATTGTCAAACAAAAAACACCAATTTCATTCCAAGTAATTGGTGTGAATTTCAGCCATTTGTATTTATAGGGGCTTTTACATGATTAACAAGTGCTTGGCAATCAGTTGTATTTTTTTTCTTTTTCATAAGTGTTTTCTGTCTTAATATCATGATCATGATAATTTTCATAAGTATTTTCAAAAGTGTTCATGATTTTCATAATAATGAAAGGTGTTTACCATGTAACAATCAAAATATCAGACTTGTTTTGCCTCTCATGGAGCACATTTGATATAATTTCATTAACACATGCCCATTTTGCATTCAAAAATCCTGTCAAGATTTTCAGACTTTGCCTCCTATAGGGAACATTTGATAAAATTTGTATTACATATGTATCCAAAAATCCATATCAAGACATACATACAAAATGTACTATATATTTATTTATTATATAATCTACTCAATAATCCATGTAATACGGTCATACAATAAAAATCGTATTGAATGAGTATGACGTCATAAAAGCATAAAAGTCATTCCAGAGTGATGTCACATAATTGACCTAGTTCACAGTTGTGTTTCATTTGACACTGTTTGTTGATTCTAATTAAGCTGATACTTTTCTTCTAAAAAGAAGATACATTGTATTTAAATTGAAAATGTTTGTTTTGTTTTTGTATCTTGCGGACAGACTATTGTTTACTTTTAATATTTCAGCAGATTTACTTTTGGCACATGTACACAGTTACGTGAACTTGTTGTGTTTCGGTCAATCAGCTGTTTTCTTATAATGAGAAGACAAGTTTTAAATCTACGAAAACCCCGTTTTTATGGGATTATATAATAAATAGAATCTTGCATTCGTGTTTATGCAATATTGAATTTATTAAACTCGTTGAATAATGTTTTATGCAACTCGCCAAGGCTCGTTGCATAAAACATTATTCAACTCGTTTGATAAATTCAATATTACATAAACACTCATGCAAGATCCTCTATATATTTTATTGATACATACTATCATAACAGACTAGAATTGTGTCTTTTTCCAGCTGTGTAACATTGACAACTGGTAAATCTTCTCCTGTAAAAAAGTAAATTATACAATTACTCATGGAAATATTGTTAATTTACCTATAATAAAACCTATCATAAAACTATATTGCTCATTAATGTATCTAATCAACAAGAGTGCTGTGAAGAACCAAACCCTTAACTCCCACTAAACATTTTCATATAAATTTTTAAATCAAACAAACATGTGTTCACACCATGTGCATGAAATAAGGTTATGTTCAAAGACAAGCTAAAACACTGTAATTAAGGCTGTACAAGAAATTCTTGGCCTTAAGTATATTTTTGTTTCTTGTGTACAGCCTTACCCACAGTGAAAAATCTGAATCAAAAATGACTGTAATCACCAGAAAGGGAGATAACCTACCTTGATTTGCTTCTGTAAACCAATTTGAACTTGAGTTCAGGTTTATTATATCAAAATTTAAATGGGTTTTATCACTCCTGTAAATATAAAACAGATAAAAAACATTAATATTGTCTTTGATTTTAACATATTTTATTTGTCAGTCAAAGTTAGAAATGAATGTACATTATTTACACATGTATTTATAAATACATATACAGAAACAAGTGTTTTAGCACATATATCAATCTATCCTTCCCTGTTCCAAATTTATCTTCATTAGAATTTAAAGGTATTACGTTAACAGTTTTCACATTTGATTTTTACCAACTTGATACTATTTTTTCTGAGGGTGCTATTTCTAAAGTATCTAAAGTGTAGCTATTGTATGCATTCAAATTCACTAAGGCTGTAACAAAGTTATGCAATACACTTAACAACTGTGTTACATGCGACTCTACAGTTTCAGAATTTTAGGCCCAATAGTTGGTATAGCTCTATCTACCACTGATACATTGATAGATTTTATAATTTCCCCGTCCACCAGACTGCTCACCTGTCAAAACATTCACCATACTATAAGCTGGATTTGCACTTGACCAAAAGTGAACACCTTTTGGGCTGAGAACACTTTCCTGATAAATACAATGTATTTCAGTCAAGTTCAGTTTTTGTATATTTTAGCACTGTTTTTATGGCTAAAGAATGGCATCATTATTCATTATATATGGATAAGAGTAGAGTTATTGTGTTTTATGCACCAAGCAAAGATTCTTTCACTTACATGTATAACCAAGCAGTCAGTTCTAGGATGGTGAAGGAAACCAGAGGGCCTGAAAAAACTCATCAGTCTTTGGCAAGTGAACTGACAATTTTTTTCACACTAGGATCTGCCCAAGCGGGATACAAACCTAGGCATTCAGAAGTGCTGTGGTCATAAGCCCACACTTTAGACCACTTGGTCATCAATGCCTGCGAGATATGAGAATTTTATAATAATGACTTATTTTAGAAGATCTTACCCTTTCCTAACTCCATAACAGATAATAGGATACTCTAACTCTGGTGATATATACATTTGGAATACTGACAAACTTTGTGGCATGTGATCACATTCAAATGTCTGCAAAAAAAATCAACAAAAATTAGATATCAAAACATGTTATTCCAGAATTTCCATTAGAATTACTATGAAATACTAGTATCATATGCAAACTTAAGGCCAAGTGATAAGAATATGAACCATTTATGTAAATCAAACATTTTTTTGTGTTCCATTTTATTTTCATGTAGAGTGACCAGACACAATGTAATAAAACTTACAATGGCAATTATTTGTATTTGAATATAAGGTAATACACTTGAATCTGCACTGAATACTAATCTTTTCAAATAAAATGCCTTCAGTTTTGTTGTTATATCATCTCCATGACAACTATATTTTTGAAAACTTGGCCAGATTTCGTTAGCCTTTGACAGAATGACCCAATTACCACCTATCAAAATCGCACACTACTCTAAGGTAAGCTCATTATAGCCAAAAAAGTGATGGTGTGTGTGTGTGTGTGTATGCTACTTACTTTTAATAACATAAATTTGTTAAGTGGTTCATACCACTGCATGAGTATAACACCGTTAGGTAAAGCACCACACAAATACTTATATCCGTTATATGGATTCCTTCCCACACAACACTTTATACAACCTCTCGTGTCTGGGACTTTGACAGTTGGAGTGAATCTCCTACAATAAACAAGATATTTTATAAATTTAATAAATGTTTTTTTAAAATTTAAAACATCAGTAATCAACAACACAATATCTTTAAAATACCAGATGATATTTCTTCTTAAAACAGGCAAAATACTCTATGAAACATATACAGTACACACATTAAAAGTTTAACACTCGGGTAGCAAACTACAGGGTTTGTACAGACATTTGGACTCAAAATTTAAGGACTTTTAAGGGTCTTTTTAGGGTATTATTTGCAAATTTAAGGACAAAGGACAGAGGGACAATTTTAGCAAAAACAATACTGGTGCAAAGGCAGCTAAATCAATCAAACGTGTCCAAAGTAATGACACTTGAAGTGGAGGTTGAAGTTGGGCATTCGATTGGGCCAGGTACCTTTAAATTGCACATTTCAATGTAACATCAATTAATTATTTATTTATATCAGTCTATTTGCAACCACTTAATATCAAAATACAGACACCCAACTGGCTAAATTCAAGGGCTTTTTAGGGCCTTCAGGATAAATTAAAGGGCTTTTTAGGGTCAGACTTGTTTTAAGGGTCTTTTTAGGGCAAACCTCAAAATTTAGGGACTTTTCCAGGCCTGTACGAACCCTGAACTAGCATTCAATTGGCAGCTCATCTTGACACTTCATTAGCTGTTTTCAACAGCATTTTGGCAGCTGTTATCTATTTCTCAGCAGTGCTTCATTCACTAGCAATCCATATCTTGGTCACTCGCCAGCCGAGCTTTGACTACTTTTCTTAAGCACAGTCTTAAACTTTCAACAGATCTGTACCATAATAGTCCAGTTTAAATTTCATTTGGAAACAAAAAGTAAATTTGAAATAGAACTTCTTTCAGGACATAACCCATCTCTTCATAATACTTTTGATTCAATTTCAAATTTTGTTTCTTTATGGGGAAAACATGTTTTCATGGGTCCTTCATGAACTAATGGCAGTCTTTATAAACATGGACAAATTTAAACCACATACATATATACAGGTAAAAATACAGTAAAACACGAATATAACGGACACCCCTACAACGAATACATGGATAGAACGAAGTCAATTATTATTTGGCCCGATCGTTTCTCTATATAAGTCTATATATAACGATATAACGAAGTCGCTATATAACGAAGTTAAAAATATAGTCCCTAGGGCTTCGTTATAAGTGTGTTTTACTGTATCATGTTTTCCTGTTAATAATTACGACATTTCAGGGTTGATTTGTTAAAACTACCCTACTATTAAATAAGACTCCCTGTATATTTTGCCATCAGATTGTGAACAAGCTATACAAAACAGACACCAGTTTAAACTTACTGATGTAGATTATATTTATAAAAGTCTTACCTTGGTACTAGTTTTTCAGGAATTTTGTTCATTGGTAAAGAAAATCTGTTTGTCTGTCGTGTATGTAGCATCATTAATTCATGTCTGAACAAATGTGGCGTTTTACCTGCAAATTAGCATACATAGTGTAAGTATAAGTAACTTGTAGTTTTATTTAACATTCAAATAAATCATAACTCTACATATTATCTAGTCTGAAAAATATACACCAAAATTTCCTTAGATGTGGCTCTATTAAGGCCATCTCCTTAAAAAGGCCAAAAACTGTGTAACCCATGTGAGTCCTATAAATGTACAGTCAAACCTGCCTTAAACATGCTAAAGGTCACCTCTAAATAAAGACCACCTTTTTTTAAAAGCCAGTAAAATTTTATGCAAATAACTCTTTATTGATAATTAAACCTGTATGTAAGGGTCATCTGCCAACAAAGGCATTCAAGTTAGTGGTCTTTTGTATGCTGTTTTAGTTCACTGAATATTAGACAAATCTGAGCAAAATCTTCAATCTAGCTCTTTGGTTCTGAAATATCCTAATGTACAATAATTTAAATGAATTACCTGATATTGACATTAATATATCTTTTATAACATAAACCCATGTACATCTTCTAGCATGTAACTGTAACAAACAAAATAACAACATCAATATTATCATGTATGTTCTGTATTAACTAGAACTGTCTCTTGACAGCTAAATAACCCCGCCCCCAACATTTACAAGGTTTTAATGTTTACCCGCGACGTTGTTCTGTATCAATAAATCAGTCTGCAACACTAACCAAGATAAACAATAATGAACAAACTATTACAGAAAGAAATATGTTAATCAAAAGTTCACATAAACTGAAAAGCTAAGCTGCGTAAAACCATTATATACATACCCCTATTTTTACTTTATTGTTTCCCTTTCAATGATAAACAATAGTTTTTCTGACAATGCATTTTTTGAAAAATCATTGACAGATTAGTCATCTTGATATAGTTTCACTCATAAAATGTTTTGAAAAATCATTTTTTTTGACATTTTGTAAGCAAGTTATTCGTGAGTTTGCCCATTCTTGAGATCCACAGCATACAAAAAATGACTTGCTATAATTTTAACATGGGGGGTTTTTCACAATTTTTTTTAATTTTACAAACATGTTGAAATTTCCACCACACAAAATTAACTATATTGACAGTGCTTTTGTTTAAAGTTTAACAACATATTTAGAAGAACCAATCAACCTGTACATGATAACTACTTACCAGTTCTAAAGAGGCTTCGTGTATCTCATTTAGATTTAATGTGTAAAGACCTTCATTGGCACCAATTAATATATACTGGTCTGTAAATAAAGTACATGAAATACACTATCTTAAAATAAAATACGTGAAATACACTATCTTAAAATAAAATACGTGAAATACACTATCTTAAAATAAAATACACTAAATACACTATCTTAAAATACATGTATAATACATTAAATACTGGTACATTCTCATAAAATAAAATACACTAAATTTGCAATGCTTTCATTAAGAGGCAATTTTTTGTCATTCAAATTTCAACACCTATAAAAAAGTTTAATTAAGAAACGGAATTTTACACCCCAGTTAGGATTCCTATAATTTTATCAAAACAGTCGTTTCTGAGATGGTTGTAGAAACGGGGATGCTCAAAGTAAACTACCTATCTCTTGCAACTAAACTGAAAACATTCTAATGCTAGGATCTGCCCAAGTGGGATATTGAACCTAGTGAGCGAGAGGTGCTGCGATCTGTAAGCATATGCTTTAGATCACTCTTCCTCTAAGTCCGCTGTAAAATAGCATGTTCTTGCTAATATAAGACTCAAGATGTCTACCAGAAATTATATAGAAAACATTTTTCTTTAAGGAGGTTGGCTAATTTAATAATGTTGGATGGTAATTTTTTCTCAGCTATTTTTGGTGACTTAATTTTATTTCTCAAATGTTAATCTTTACACAAGTTTGTGAGGTGCACAAGCTTTCATTAACCATGAACTAGTAAGTATTTATAGTGACTTCTAGAGTAATAGTATGTTGCTAAATAATGTCACAAAGTACAAAGACCATTATAATTGTACAGAGACAATCAACTTTTTTGACAGAGGAATTTCGTCTTTGTGGAAGCATATAGCTTGGTTGGTAAAGTGTTGAACTACAAATCTAAAGGACATGGGTTCAAATCCCAATGGGGGCATGTTGCAACCTTAAGCAAATTTCTTCATTCAACATTGCCGCTGATTGAGTGTCAGGATAAAGGACTGATGGACAGCAACCTTTGCAACTGCTGCTTCGGTGAGCTGACCTAACATCTAAAATTCGCCCTGATTGCACACTAGTGCAAAGCATACACATAAAACACATAGATAGGCATGGTCATCACAGGGTAGCTTATTCTGATCTAGCCGACACTAGTACCAAAGTGCAAAAGAATGAGATGAGGCCATACAAGCCTAAGGCTTATTTAAGTTCTCTTAATATACTGAGTGAGTTAAATGTTTAGAATTTACCTCTAGTATCTGGATGTACCCAACTTGCTGTACAGTTTATATGGAGTGGACATCCATTGAACACTTTTGAAAAACAAGCTCCCATCTGAAAACAATATATAAACATTATTATTTTACAAAACTAATTATTCTATCATTAAAATGTGTAAGATTAAATCTTAAATAAAGTTTACTTAGTAGAAAATTAACTTTACTGATGTCACACACATGCATCCAAAGAATTATGAAAACAAGTAACAACTGGGATGTCATTTCAAAACTGTCCCCAAATAAACCCAAACTGGGGAATTTCATGTTTTCACAATCATTTACATATTCAAAATATGAATAGCATATGGCACATCTACTCCATAAAGAGCTGTTAAACAGTTTTTGAGGAAAGTGGTGAGGTCATAACAAGGGTTTTGTTTTTAGTATCTACTTTGTACAGATTTTAACCAGAAAAGGTTTAAAAGTTTGATCATGTACAAAACTGCTTAGGTGTAAAACTATCTATTATGTGAAAAGGTTCAACATTTTACACTTATCTGTTGGACAACACAGGTTTTAGGTCAAGGAATGACAACTACATAGATTTGAAAGTTTGAATAACTATCTTTACAGGACCAAGTCAATGCCTGCAGTTGAGTGTGCATGAGTCCATGCCGATAATACAATCATGTCTTTGTACTTACATGTACTTTTGGTGTTGGTGGAAGACCATTACTGACAGGTCTGTCAAAATCACTCTACAAGGAAAAGAGAAAAACATAATATTTAAAATGAAAATACTGTATCATATCATTTATATTTATATTTTCCACACATGAACAATTTTCAGCTGACTGTAACAAGGCAAACTTTATAAATCTTATTATCTATTAACAAGTTCATGTGGGGTATGGCGAATTTGTGGGATAAGAACTCCTGATTTGCTTTGTAACAGTGAACATCACACATGGTCACTTTTAAAATGCTAGGTCCATTGGCCCACTCCTCAGTTCAGAATACTGGTACAGAGCCAATCACAAATTAAAATTATTAGTTGAAAATATATTTGTTTTCAAAGTATTTTTTTCACAAATTCGCTATGATAGGATACTTTTTGAAAGAATATCTAAGAAATAAGTAGCCAATGATGATTTTAGCTTCTGGAATGGAAACATAGAATCGGTGGTCAAGTGCAAAGGAAGAAGCCTTTTTTCATGTATCAACCAGATTCCTGTTAGTCTCCTGTTGATAATATAGACCCTATATATAAATCAAAGTAATATGCTCATAAAGACATTTAAAGGTTCCTTTATGTTGCGTTGTTTTTTTACACAGATTTTACCATGTTACAGTTATAGATGTATTGATAAACTATTTTACCGGATCTTTCTTTTCTTTCCTCCTGGGCACTATGGGTGGTGGCTCATCTGGAACGACGGGTACATCGCCATTACCAATGTTACTAATAACTCCATTGGCTTGTCGTCTGCTCATTTTTGGTGGTAGTGCTGGGGGTACATCTTCTGTGTCTTCAGTTTCTTCAGAAGGAAGTCCCATACCAGGGGTCAAGGTCAGTCCCCTGTCCAGCAAAGTATCAATATCTGGTCCATTGTCCTCCTCTCTCGGTTCATCTTTACTCTCAAAGTCTGGTGATGCAACTGGAGGCTAAAAATGAATTATTATTTCAGATATCAACATGTTTTAAAAACAATACACATTAAATTTGAATAATTTGATTAAAAAAGTTTAATTTGAACATTAACAAACTTTAAAATTGACTCACAAATCAAATTTTAAAACATATGCCAAAACATTTCTTGAAAGTGAATCAATGAGACAAATTCTTTGTCATTTTCTTGCAATATGATAATGCTTTCAACACTAAAATTTGCATTTTTTAAAAATCGCAAGTTTAATTATTTAGTAAATCATTTCATAAAACTATTGAAACTTATGAAAATTCATGATAAAAAAACTTATTTTACATAGAAAGCCATTGGAAATTCCACAATTTAAAAGCTTGTGATACCATATTCTATATCTAATACCTTTGGAGGTAGAGGTGGTGGTTTCACCTGGAGTGTTGACCTGTAAAATCAAAACAAAAATGGATAAGTCTGCCATCAAATAAATTGTCCAACAGCTTCACTGCAATATGCGGCTATGTAATTATACTGGTAATTGTGGCTATTACACTGTGTATCACCTGTTTCGCCTTCATCAGTTACTGGTTATGGATTACCTCCCTTAGATAACTTGGCTAAAAAAAAATTCATACCATTGCGAAAGATGAAATAGAAAGTTGAAGAAATATTTATTAAACATGGAAATCTTTTGGAAGTATGGATATTTTTCATAAAGTAACTCTTTTTTTTGCATAAAGTTATACAGCAAAAGATACTGATATATCTTAACTTGTCACCTGTTTACAAAACTCTAATTAATGGGGTCCACCACATGATAGCCTCCTAAATGTTTATGCAGACCAAGTTGATGTTTTCCAGTAAAATCCATGTTATTGCAGGGATATGTGAAATAAACCTTTTCCACATCATTCTCCACAAACATAAAAAGTAATGCTCACATAGGACAGTGGTGAACCCCATTAAACATGATTAAACACATTTAAGATTTAAGATTCAAATAAAAGCAAATTTGTTGCAAATGCTTATTCAAAAGGCAATGATATATAGTGTATTATTGTTGCTACTATATAAATTGCAATGTTTTCCCACTAATCTACCGTAATTAATATCAAAGTTTAGAATAAATATTTTGCAGAGAGACCCAACACCAAAAATCTGTTAATAGTGAATCAAGGAGATATGACAAGTGTATTCCTGAAGATCAAAGCATTATATAATAATGATATCGTCCAAATAATCATGAACTTTAAAACAAAATCTGTATACATGTATATATACATTGGAATTTGAATTATTTTCACAATACCTAAATAACATAAATACATACTGTATGCTTCTATTAAAATGCTAATATATCACAAGAAAAAGAGACAATATTTATGCACTCACTGTATAAAAAAGATATGTAAAAGTACAAGAGAAAATTGTATCAAGATTAAACTCCTAACCACATGCAACACTCCCCCCCCCCCCTAAAATCTTAAAACAAGTTATAACTGAAATGGGATGGCATTTCAAGTGTCCATGTTGTGCACGGATAGCCAATGGCATATCTACTCGAGTTCACTCATAGATTGATCTTGTGAAGTTTAATCAAGATCTGTCAAACAGTTTTTGAGAAAAATGGCAGACAAAATGCTGGCAAGAAGAAAACATTAAATGTCCCTTCACTCTGTTTAGGGGACATAATTGCCATGGAAAATTGAACTTACCTGCATTTCTCCTAAGAATTTCTAGATCATGATGCCATAGAGTATCGGTAATAAGTTATACAAATTCTAGGGATAAAACTGGAGGGTCATATCTATAAATCAAAGAACTGGGAGGGATTTTAAGTCACGGTGCAGATTCTGCAATGGGCAGTTTTCAACATGGGTACAGAATTTGTAATATGGTAATAATATACATGTACTACATTTTTCCAGTGCATGGTTCTTAACATGGGTTCATAATTTGTCAGGCTAATATTCTATATTTCTATGGGTTGCATTCAAAGAGAATATAAGAGATCTGTTTGCATTAACACCTGTAATTAGAATTAGGATTCACATCTGAAAGGTAAGAGTAAGTGAATTATAGAACTAGGGTTAATAAAATAAGGAAAAAATAATGCAAACTAACAAAATTATAAAGAGAAGAAATAAGGAACAAGCATAAAAAAGACAAACTAGAAAGACCAATATTAACAAGTCAGAGATAGATCTTCAAACTTGGAGCTAAAACAACAACAAACATTTCTATCATGGTACCACTAGCTATATATAAACAGTCTACTGATTAAATATTAAATACAATGCCTTTTTAAATTTCAGTGTGTGTAGTTTTGGTACACCTTTACTTTGAAAAGTCCAAAATACTGTGATCCATGAAGATGCTATTTTGTGCATTAGTGACTAGTTCTGAGTGAGTAAGTTAAAATTAAAAAACAATAATCGGCCAATTTGTCCAACATTCTTTAAAATTAACATTTAAGATAAAGTGCTCTTTCTCTGCTCTCTAACTTGCCACTGCTTCTAGTGCTGATAAAAGCCTGACACACCCATCCTTGAAAAGGCACCGATCAAGAGAACATAGTCACCAGAAGACAATGCCAGTAAACATTCTAAACACCACATTTCCCAACAGCTCACAAGTATGTTGTATTTGGTGCTGGGCTTTTCACTTGCCATTACTAGGAGCTCGAGCTCTCTCTCTTCTCTCTCTCTCTCTCTCTCTGTATTTATGTATTTTGGTCAACAAAACAAAAACAACAACAAAAGCTAAAACCTAACATAAATATCATTCAAGAAAGATAACTCAAAAACAACAATAAAATGCTTTTAAAAATTTTGATCGATTATCGAATGAAAATTTCAAATAAAACCAACTTGCAGTTACCAAGAAATAATGTTAAACTTTAAAAATCTAACTCTAATAATTACCCCGGATTTACCCAAAGTGTTACTTAATATACAAACAGTTGAATTGCCAATGAATAGAAATTGACAACTTAATTGCTTCTTCCATAGGCAGTGTTGTTTTAAGTTAATCCTCGTATTTATGAATTTAATAGACAGATGAATTGTTAGTCAGAGAGTCAATTGACAAGTTAAATTATCAGTTAAGTTATAAACTTGTTTGTAAATTATATTTGAAACTACATCTCGGATTGTGATTTTGATTTTCCACTGATGCTGCATACTGGTCTGCAAATACACATGCACTGAATTAATAAGAGGGGGAGAATTGTTATGTATGTTTTTTTCTTATTGGGAATGATTAGTAGAATTATTTGAATATTCAGGTCCTGCAATCATCCTCACTCCTGGGGCCTATTAAAACTCTGTTAAAAAATTTGATGTTTATATATTTGGCAAGGAACGGAACAACAGAAGTACTTTAATCACACTATAAGCTGTTGGACACCATTTTTTACTGGTGGATCTGGTTGTTTTCAGATACATTTAATTTCAGATACAACTTTATTTTGAGTATCTAATCTGGGGTCAGTTGTTTCAACTTGTTGGAAGCCTGATTAATTGATATATTGTGACCTCAATGTTGAAATGTTGAAAATGAATAAAGATTCCACCAAATCAATGATTAAACTAATCAAGCTTTGAACAACTGGGCCCTGCTCTATTTATACTCTCAGGTCAACTCAAATCATGTGCTCAGTGGTAGCAGGGGAAGGTCGTGCTGATTACTTTGTTACCGTAACAAACTGAATGAGACTGGTTTGGCAGTATGTGGTATTTATGTGTGCTAACACAACAAAACTGTTAAAACAGAGCATGCATGAATAATTGAATACGATTTATATTCTACATTTTGTAAATCAAAAGTCACTCATTCTTGTCTGGGACTTGCAATTCATTTTGGTCACATTATTTAGTGGTTCAGTTTATGAATACACATATATATATATGATATACATGTATAGCAAATCACTAACGACAATCAGTGTCATTATTTATTTGATGACAATACCCCTGAATAAATATGTGGGGTGATGAAATTATTTGTGCATTAAAGTATAATCCAAACAGTGAAAAATCTCTACCTTTCATGTTTATAAAAAAGTGCTTTCCTTACAATGAATTTTGCTGATTTTTCAAAATAAAAGAACTACCTGTAATACTAATAATAATAAGTAACTAATAAGTACATTTTACTTTACACCTAAATAGAATTCTTAAATGTTTTCCCCATCAATCTTGACTGACAATTTCAGTTTGCTTTTTTTTCTTTACTTATTACATCACAATGTTTATTTATCACATTACAAGTGTGATACTCGAAAATTGGAAGTTGCCTAAAATGAATAATTTGCAAATTTTAATAACAAAAATATAATTCAACAATAAAAAGTCAATGTGCGCCAGGGTGCACAAGTCGAGTTGCAAGTTCATATTCTACATGATGTGCGAATCACATACCAAATATATCAATTCAATATCTGTGAGCGTTTTGAAAAAAAACCTCTAGAAAACTGCTATTTTTAAGCAGCCGGCATTATGAAAAACTTTTGTAAATCTAAACTAGTACTGAAGGTGTAATATATGCAAGTATTTTTTCTGTGAAATAAAACATATTAATTCAGTGCATGTGTATTTGCAGACCAGTATGCAGCATCGGTGGAAAATCAAAATCACAATCCGAGATGTAGTTTCAAAAATAATTTAGCAAACAAGTTTATAATTTAACTGATAATTCAACTGGTCAATTGACTCTCTGACTAACAATTCATCTGTCCATTAAATTCATGAATAAGAGGATTAACTTATAATAACACTACCTAAGGAAGAAGCAATTATGTTGTCAATTTCTATTCATTGGCAATTCAATTGCTTGTATATTAAGTAACACTTTGGGTAAATCCGGGGTAATTTTAATGAAATTCTAATTTCTGTTAAAATTTGTCTAACTAGACAACACCAAGTTAAAACAAAACAGTACAACCAGATGCATTATAACTGTATAAACTGTTTATCTTCGTTAAAACACCATGACAGAAAGGCTTGTTTCTCACATAACAAAATTCTTATTTGCATTGGGTATTACGGTATGTGTTTATATTTAAGGTTAATTTTTCCTGGGTATACTGAAGAAAATGTGCTTGTGTATAATCACACAGGTTCATATCAACTTAAGTAAAAATATGCATCAAATCATCTTTTTGCTGGGAATATATATGTGAGTATATTTGTTTCTGGATATATAATTATAGAGTACACATTTCCTTTGACTATGGTAGTGACATAAGTATTGGAATATCCCCTTCTTTTAAATTAGCATTCTACATATTACCATAGTATGGTCCTTTTGAAAGTATTTTCCCACAAATTTGTCAAAATTACTTTTTTGAGAGAATTTCTCAGAAATTAGTAGCCAATGGCAATTTTAGCTATCTGGAATGTAAACATAGTTTTATGTCATATTAAAAGAGTTGTCAGAACAACAACATAGGGTCCGGTATTTGAAATATCGAATACAACAAAAACTTTTAACTTTTGTAAACCAAAATCTTTCTATGTTGGTAAACAATGCTCTTACCACCAGTATGAAGGCGAAGTTCTTTAAAAGGCACTTTGTGCAACTGAGCTTAGGAAAAAAATTTCAGTGAAATAAAATTGTGGGCCTTATATACCAGTAACTGATATCTAAGAATAAACTCATACCATCTTAATTATAAAACTTACAAACAATAAAACTTACAAACAAAGTCTGAAATTAATCACTATATTATCGGAAAGTGGAAAATATTTCAAAAATAAATAGTATAGTAACTATCATTATCAGGATTTTATTTTTGCAGTTACTTTCCACACTTCATGAAAAATCTACAAACTCTTTTGGAAAAACGGCAATAAAGATTAATTAAAGTTTCTTTATTCCAACTTATGTCACATAAAACCAAAACTTATAGGTCAAACTGAAAATTGTGAGATATGTGAAGCCATCATTTTGTTATGTGAGAGGAGTTTCATTATCGACATCAACGTCATCATTCAAAGCTTACTGTTGAGAATGTGAAACAGGAATTTCCTCGTTCTCAAGAATATTTCGTCCCCTGTAATATTAGCACAAGGTAACAAGTAAGTGAGCTATAAAACTTAAAAAAGACAAACACATAACAAAATAAATGTGAAATTAGAAACAGATTATCATGTAAACTTAAGGATAGAAAGTCGACAAAATACCAGTACCTGGGATATTAGACATCAGTGTATTACATTTAGCCATTGAAATATACTGCAGATTTTATTACTATTGTGACCTAAGGTTCAACAGTTTTAGCTTCAAAGTTATTTCATTCAATGATTGATGTTTTAACAAGAGTCAAGTACATGTAATATGGTTTTATGCCCCAGAAAGATTTGTTCACTTATATCAAGGCATTCAGTTCTGGAATGGTGGAGGAAACTAGAGTGCCAAGAGAAAATCACTGACCTTTGATAAGTGCACTGACAAACTTACAAACTTTCTCACACTAGGATCTGCCCAAGTGTGATTTAGACCCAGGTGGTGAGAGGTTCTGTGAGCATGTGCTTTAGACCAATTTTTTGCAGCAAATATACTCAAGATAAACTAAAACAGAGCTCTAAATCTATTACAGCACAAAAATAACAAATCTGCAACATATTTATTTTGCTGTACATGTATTTACACTGATAACAGAAAAATATACAAAGGGGAGAAGAAAAGCCATTCGGCAAATCTGCCAAACAAATGAAAAAAAAAAGTTATTACATGTATTTAGTCATTAAGCTAAACAAAAAATATAAAGTTAAAAGACCATACAAAATACAGATTGATTATTTGAATGGAATTAAAATAGGCTTATTTCAAAAGTTTAAAATTTAATCAAAGGAAGTGATTTCAAAGTATTCAACAAAAGTAAGCTAATTTAAAGTACTCAAAAAAGTAACCCGTTTCAGAGCTTGGAAATATATTGTTAGAAAAACCTAACATCAGTGTCTGTGTCATAATTCAAATAATTTGATATCTAATTTGCCAATGATAAATAAAGATCAAGACACATGTTTGTTTTTTTTTACCTTGGTTACAAGACACATGTAAAATAATACATTGATATTTCTTAATTACTGTAATTTGTGATTTAAGCCAATCATGTTATGTGTTTAGGTAAGTGACTATTTTAACCAATGATATATTATTATTTAGTTAAAAATGATAACAGCTGCTTAATGATTAGTTAGAAATGACCATAAAAGATGATTGGTTTGTCAGACATTGAAAATGAGATGACAAATTAATTAGGCAATGTTTTATACAAGGTGTCATCAAATAAAATGACACATTAATGTTATTTAATGACATTTTCAATTTGAAAATAATAAAGCATTTTTTTTAAAGAAAGCTATGTTCATTGTTCTTTTAAACAACAAGGGCTGTAATTGTCTCCCCTGAAAAACCTGATGTATAGTCATACTGTTCCCGTTGTTCATACTGGTGAACATTTTTGATAAAATTTTTACAGACAACTTTCAAAACAATCGTAAAAGTGAAACTTGAAATACAAATTTACAATGAAACACACCACAGAAGTTGCTTCAGAATATTAGGTATGGATGATCTTGACATAATAATTTATCTAAGTCTATAGTCTCTTATCGATTGGTTGGTTGAATGTTGCTTAACATTGCATTAGCAATTTTTCAGCTATTCGCGATAAGAACTTTCTTATTAATCTCTTTTAATAAATCTTTGAACAATTTTGTGTATGCATGTGAAGTGTGAGTGTGTTGGTGTGTTGTATGGTCTACCTTGTACAAGCACGCACTCAGGGTGACTTTCAGGTGCTAGCTCACTGAGTCAGCATGCACTCAGGGTGACTTTCAGGTGCTAGCTCACTGAGTCAGTATGCCGCAGACAAACATACCCCCCCCCCCCCCCCCCCCCCCCCCCAGTCCATTATACTGATACCAGGTAAACCAATAAAGGCCAACAGAAAGAAAAAATCACTTTCCCACTTGTGGTCTGAGCAGTGAGAGACCCTGGATTTGTAGACTAATGTCTTATCCAGTAGGCCACCACAGCCTCTAAGTCTCTTATCAAACAAGACTTGTAATCGATGGATTTCTTAAATGTAGCTTATCATTCTTGACTGTTTTCTAAAGTTTGTTTGAACTTTCTGTTTGTTAAAAATGGTTCATGTTATTCAACATGTTTGAAAGTTTTTAAATAAAATAAAAGAATATTGTAATATCAAAATTTTCAACAAAACTGCATGAGTCTACATGTACAAGCAAGTGAAAATAACCATACCAGCAAAATAAAAAGAGTCTTCAGCCACAATGAAGCGGCATGTTATATACATAGCAAATAGTTACTTGATGAGATTTACAAACTTAAGCTGATGTGACTAATATTTCAACTTGGAATATTTCAGCTATTTTCAACTCTTAAATATTCAAATCAATTTCAGAATATTGCATTGAAATTCAATTCTGAATATTTCAGTAAATTTCATCTTTAAATCTTTATAGTCAAATTTAATTCTGAATACTTCAGTAAATTTCAACTCTAATCTTTTTTAGTCAGTCAAATTCAAGTGAATATTTTAGTCAATTAATATTTTGAACATTCCAGTCACATTTACATGTATTTCAATCAATTTCAATTCAAAACATTTAAGTTAATTTCAACTGTAAAAATTTTACTTGCTTTCAACTTAAAAATTTCAGTCTTTGACAATTTTTGAATTTTCAACTATGAATATATATATGTCAATTTCAAGTTTAATTTATTGCAGTCTCAATATTGAAAGTTGATAATAACTGAAAATGCTACATTAACTATATATACATTAAAACACAAAAAGCAAAATTTAAATAAAAATATAATATTAATAATGATTATAAAATGAGAAAGAAGAGACAGAAGTCTTGGATTAATGATAAACTTTAAACATATTATTATGAACTGAAGTATCTAGTATGATGAACAGAAATATCTAGTATGAACAAAAAGATATAAAACTGATTATTTATTAGTTAATACAGTATTATGAAGCATACAGTATAATAATTTACCTCTGAATTAATTCCTCATTAACAGACTCTAGTAATCCCCTGCTGGGTGAAATAAATCACAAGTTCAGTTATAAAACATACAAAAATATCAGTGTTTTAAATCCAGGGAATAGGGTACCATACAAATGCTATCATTTACTGAATATCTACTTTAAACTACAATGATGAGTTACAAACATTATGGTGACACAATTTTGGGATATGATAGTGATTAACAAACATTATGGTGATACCGACTATCCGGGGATTTAATCTTGTGTTACATACATAATAGTGATACAGACTATCTCAAGATACGATTGTGAATTACAAACATTATGGTGCTACAGACTATTCAGAGAAACAATTGTGAGTTAAAATCATTATAGTGATAAAGATGATCGTGACATTCAACAAACTGGTCTAACTTTGTTGCTTCAATTTCTCATACAATGCCGCTGAATGACAACATCTGACATTATTTGGGACCCTGTTTCTGATAGGATGGCACCGACTTCTGACTTTACTAAATGCGACACATAACCAAATGAAAGACCAGTTTAAACATACTACAGTGGTTAAAATGGACTTGCAAACATTTTAGTCACACTGAATATCATGACTTTAAACATAAAAGTGAAACAGCAATTTTGACTCACAAACATTTTAGTGAAACAGAATAACCATGTGATCAGACAGATATCTCCGTTAGATAAAGTGAAGTTGCATGAACTAGTAGTAATGGGTCAAAAATCAAACTGTTTTTAAATCATTATATATATATATTTCGATCATAATTACACAATAACCTCATAACCTAAATAAAACATAAATAATGTAAAACAAAGTGGAGACTTAAACTAAACACTACTGGTCATGGTGGTATAAAAACAAACAGACTAGGACAAGACATAGGATATAAAACATAGTGTCTGACAGATCTACCGACATAAACATGTATCTTACTTATTGGATAAATCATCATCAGGCCATGGCTGTGCTGTATTGTAACGCTCATCCTGTAAATATTAACATTAAAACATGATGATGCCAAAAAATATAAATAAATAAAAACAATACAATGCTCTGAAGAAGCTCATTATTTTCAATTTTTCCAGATCACTTGTACATTTAACATGGATTTTAACAGCCTATTGCTAGCTTTCACCCTTCTACTTAACACTAGCTCAGTTGGCAGAGTGCTTGCTCTATATGGGAGGTTGTGTGACTATTATTTCACCAAGTAAAACTCATGGAGTTCTTTAGAAAAGAATTTAAAACCTGATGCTACATGTGAGGGTAGGTGTGGCACATCTACCTTCCCTGCACATTGCCCTGAACACACAGCAAAGGTAAAAAATTCTATCACTTTACCTATAGTTGGTGATGCCCCTGGAATACGCCAAATATACATGACAGGGACATAAAACCTCATCCAATCAATCAATCTACTTCATTCAGTGTCCCGGTAAATATAATCAACCATTCATAAAAGAGAAGACCAGCACAAGTTCACCTGCCCACTAGTATGGGTGAAGGCCAAAATGATCCACAACTAATTAAGCTCTATTTACCATTAAAAGGAATGGAGTAATGGACTTTTACATCTAGACAAGATTCTTTCCCTTGTATCAAGGCAGTCAGTAGTACATAAATGATATAGAAAGCTGGAGTGTCTGAAGGCAAACCACCAACATTCGGCAAGTGAACTGACTTTCTCGCACTGGGATTTGTGCGGGTCAGATTTGAAACAAGATAGTGAGAGGCACTGTGATCCACAACCATGTTGCTTTAAACCACTCAGTCATCGAGGTCATTAAAAGGAGTTTGTTTTTAATATCAAAGGTCAATTAGACCAATCAAACTGTTGAAACTATTCCATACCTCATCATCCCATTGATCTGCTGATCCCTGAAATTTACAAAAAAGCACATTAAAGAATATATACAAAGAAAAAAAATCATACAACTACAGGTTTTAGGTATTGTATCATGTTTTAAGGTTTCATTAAATTAAAAAAAAATATCAAAATTTATGAAAATAGAGTGCCTTTTAAAATATTCTTTTCACAAATTTGCTAAAATAGGTTATTTTTTTAAAGAATTTCTCAGAAATTATTAGGCAATGATAATTTAGATTACCAGTAATGGGAACAAGGGTTTTATATTTTGGTTGTCAAAATCTCATTTGGACATTACAATAATTAAAATTTTGTAGAAGTACCTTCCTTAATAAGAAAATTTCCTGCACTATATATATATATATATACATGTATATACAGTCGAACCTGTCTACAAAGGCCACCCAAGGGCACCAGTAAAAGTGGCCTTAATGGCCAGGTGGTCTTTATATACAGGTTCAAATAATATGAATAAAGAACAATTGGGATAACAATTCTACTGGCCTTTATAAGCAGGTGGCCCTTATATAGAGGTGGCCTTTAAGGCAGGTTGGTCTGTATATATAAGTGTGTGTGTGTGTGATAAAAGAATAAGATATTTACCTGACCAGATGGAATATTGACTACAAAAAAGAAATAGAATAACATAATGAGCTAAATATTCAATATCATTCAATAAATATTAAGTATACCACATGTATGTCCACCAACAACAAGATCTCTGCAAGAAAAATACAAGCTCGAGAGCCGCTATACATAAAACAAGCGTAAATGACCTTTGTTTATACTATGTGAGCCTTTTGCTAGTCTTCCTTTATTGGTCTAATTTATATACAGTAAAACTCATTATAATGTCCCTTGATAACTTTGTCACCTCACTTATCAAGGTACTATTTATAAGTCTCAAAACCTATATCTTCTATGTTTTTTTCTTCAGTTTATTGCCAAACCCCTTTATAATGCCAAAAATTGACCAAAAAACTCCTGTAGAGAGCAATTTATTTCTTGTCAAAATAATGCTAAAATAAACCCCTCTCTCTCTCTCTCTCTCTGTATATTGGCAGAGGAATTAAAAGAGGCCAATTTTCTATAGGGGTTGTATGTACTATTATAAAATGAGCAGCCATGTATTATTCTCCTTATAAAGACAAGCTGACTGTTACACATTTATAAACATCTTGCCAAAATACAACAGACTTATTACTGCAACAATAGGTGACTTATTTGTTCTCTCATTGACCTATATCCAGTCAAATTACATGTATATGCTGTGGAATATAAGAGTTATTTACCTTTAATTTCTATACTATTTCTGGCAGGATTCGTCTTGGATGATTTATCTGAGGATATCCTCTTTGGCGCATCTGATAACACCTGTAAATATACACAATAAATAATTACCACAGAAATTTTATCCAACAATGACTGTAAACCACTTTATATTGGCGCATACTTATTTTAACAGTATGCTGAGGCTGATTACATTTGCTTACAACTCGCCAAATTAAGGGCATGTACAGCATCTCACGCTTACCTATATTTAAATGAGGTCAACAAGTAGGATTTATAATAAATTCTTAATAATAAGAAAGTGTTTTTGTATACATGTATAAATATTGTTCTGCCCATTTCTGTCCAATCTTTATGAATAAGTTAAACTTCTGTTGTGAAAACTAAAATACCTTCCATATACTGTAAACCGCTTTATATTGGCGCATACTTATTTTAGCGATTGTTGACTGGTAAACATATTAGCGCAGTTTAATTTTAGCGTAATCAATTCCAGTCTGAACTGTTTAATACCTCTTTATATTACCATATTTTCTCGCCTAAAACCCACAACTTTTAGCTAAAAAAATAATATTTGAGAAGGGGATGCCAGGTCAAAAGAAAATAATAAAAATAACTATGTAATTGTGTTTTAATTTGTTTGACTTTTACTGAGAGAAAATCTCCGTAACTGACCCAGGAAGTCACTAGACAGACAGATGTCTGCAGGAAGCTTTCATCATAATTTAGCCCTCTCGTCGATTAGACATTTTACTGAATAAATATTTATATTTGTTTTTATTCATTTAAATACCAACTGTTTTTTAAAATACAAATGTTTCGACACACTGTCGATGTATCCCCGATAACAGCCGCTTAGATCATTATAGAGGTCAATAATTAAGATTTATATTATGTTGCCGACATCACAGAAAAAATAAACAATTTTCGCATAACGGGTTAAATTTGTTGATATAATTGTTAATACTTTAATGTTTGAAGCCAACTACTTGTAAATTAAAATTAATTACCTGAACAGGAGACTTGTCAGATTATACGTATCACATACAATGGCCAGTAATTAACAGCTATGCCAGTGTTCCCTAATTTATCCGTTTGTCGGTGGTCAGTCTACCGGGTCTGGGTAATTAATCCCTAATTACTTATCATATGTGGGTATATTGATGGAAGCCATACCGGTGTCATTCAGAACTATTATTATTTTAACACTGAGTATATAACCATTTAACGTGCGTCCATACCCATTCATAGTCACATCAGCGATGTACAGTGACTTTTTTGTTGTTGTAATTTTAGCGGCAGTTTTATTTTAGCGCTGACACTCTTATCGCCAATTGCGCTAAAATAAAACTGCCGCTAAAAAAACAACAACAAAAAAGTCACTGTACATCGCTGATGTGACTATGAATGGGTATGGACGCACGTTAAATGGTTTACAGTAGCTAATAGTTTCACAAATTTAAAATTATTATTAGACAAATTTTAAAATTTGTGAAAAATACAGTCCTTTTTGAAGTATTTTTTTTCTAAAATTTTCTAAAATACCGTAATCCAACTGTTTGCAAGAATTTCTCAGAAATTAATAGTTAATGGTGATGTTGGCTACCAGGACTGTCAACATTAGTAAACCATTTTAACACCAACTTTTTAAGGAAATGTATATCTTATAAGAGATCTTATAAATAAGAACTTACTCCATCATCATCCTCTGTAATTTCGTAACTATTGGCAGGATTATGGGCCTTGTCTAGTAACTCTTTTGTGGTTCTACGTACTAAATCTCCTTGTAAAAATGGATGCTGCAAAACAAAATGTATTGATAAAAATTAAAATACAGTCAAACCTGTCTATAAACGTCATTCAAAGAAACAGTATAAGTGGCCTTTGTGGACAGGTGACCTTTATATACAGGTTCAAATAATATGAATAAAGAAAAATTGGAATACAATTATGCTGGCATTTATAAGCAGGTGACCCTTATATAGAGGTGGCCTTTAAGGCAGGTTGGACTGTATTACAATTCCCATCAACCATATGGTAGTCTTGGTGGCCAAGTGGTCTACAGAGTGCTAACAGATCACAGTATCATTCACTGATAAGGTTTGAAGACCACTTGGGGCAGATCTTAGTGTGGGAAAGTTTGTCAGTTTGCTTGCTGAAGGTTGGTGCTTTTCTCTAGCCACTCCAGTGTTCTCCAACATCCACTTAAATGACTGCCTCTATATAAGTGACAGAATATTGACTGGGGAGTAAAACACCATTACTTTAATCCACTCTTTGAAAATGAGTCTGTTCAGACCCATTTTCATCTTAAAGTGTCCTTTGCTGTAATGCCGTAATTTAAGTAGTAAAATCTTAATAATTACCGAGAATCCCTAATGGTTGGCATCTCTGCAATACCCTACATGATGTGGAAAATACTCTCTAATATTGTTTTATAAATTTTCATGAAGAATTTCAACTTACCTCTAACATTTTATCAGCTGTTGGCCTTTTCTTCGGATTTTTGGTTAAAGCAACTTTGATAAAATGTTGAAAGACAGGAGACCTATCAAAGTAAAAAGAATCAATGGTTAATCTGTCTTTCAATGTAAACACAAATCCCATGACAGGACAGTTTATTCTATTTTATTTTATTTTCATTGAACAGTTAACTAGCCTACAGATTTAGTCTTTCCAAATTTTGCATATAACAGATGCCGTCATTCATTAGCTTCTGCGACATGACTTAAAAGGTTCATTTCTTCGATCATATTTAGGTATATATGCTGTTTACAGTGTTCAAGTACACATGTAAGTC
Source organism: Anadara kagoshimensis (assembly GCA_021292105.1). NCBI lineage: Eukaryota > Metazoa > Mollusca > Bivalvia > Arcoida > Arcidae > Anadara > Anadara kagoshimensis. Next base: position 47,160,481 of record CM037858.1, read on the forward strand.
AAACTTTTCTAGCAGCCCTTGTCTTTACAATTGATATTGTGATATATGTATATACAATGTAAGAGACTATTGAAAAAGTAATCAGTCCTTCAAAAGTAAACATCTTGGATGGACTATTGAACAGGATCACATTTCTAACACCTTTGTTAGTCCTTCTTTGTATAACAAACATACACATACAAACACATGCACACAAATTTGGAGTTTACTTACCATTTAGTTTTATCTTTGAGCGTAGGAGGTTTAAAACCACTTTTGGACATTAAAAACAGCGCTCTGAAAAAATAAACAATAATTATTATAATACAATGTACAAATGAAGAAATAATGCAACAAATATTGACATTGTATGACACTAAATTTCACAACACCTATCTGTGAATTTTTATGGCCATCATCACAGTATTGTTGATATGTTTGATGTCTCTTTGTCCAGGATTGCTCTGGATATATTTGAAGTTCCATGTTGTTTTCTCTCAATTCTGAATACACATGTAGCAGTTGTAGCTAGCTAAACAGGATGTGCTTACCCTTTCAGAGCACCTGACCTCACTTCCCTGGCGGAAGTTCACATATTTTACTTGTCAGTTTCAAAATTTTTACTTTCTGGATTATGATTTGGACATGGATTAGTATGTTTGTTTTTGATTAGAATCAAAAACTATTTTGTGAATTGAAATTTTCAGAAGGACATTTGATTCTTAAAATGATGGAAAACCTGTGTCAATTTATGAATTTTTATTATTTCACACCAAACAAACCGCTAGAGGAAAGAAATACGGTAGTTTGGGAATAAGGAGAGTGACATCAGTGAGGAAGGTAGCAGAGACACAGAACAATATTGCCAGTATTGCAGGAATAAATCTTGGCCTTACATAAACTTTTATTTTTTCACACCACACAAACTACCTCCAAAGAAATAGGGTACAGATAGTAGTTTGGGATTAAACAGCTTAGCAATAGTGAGGCACAGGACGTACAGACAGTACTAAAAGTATGAATCTTGGCTTTATACGAACGATAGTTCGGACTTGAAGGGATGTAGTAATAGAGTTTAACACCACTGTCAAGATTCTTTCATTTATTTTAAGACAGTCAGTTCTTGGATAATTGAAGAAACTGAAATGTTCTGTGAAAACTCCAAAACTTCATCAAATGAACTGTTAAACCTCTAAAGTACATGTGCTTCAGTATTAATTTAAAGTAACCTAAAAGTGTGACAACATGTGCTGTGATAAAATGGTTTTGAAATCTGTTAATTAAATGTGTACTGTTAGACAAGGTAATTGTTGTGATTTTGTTTTAATGGTTATCTAACCCATGTTGACATATATGTCTAACAAATTCATAAGCAATAAGTGTTACCATCTTGTACAAAATACGAATTTTATCAAAATGGGGAAAATTAATAAAATTGGTGAAATTTTTTGGCAATATAAACAATTTATCTGGGGACATGTGAAAATTGGTAAGCATGTTAAATTAACAACTCCAGTAACTGGTTGACAGTTCCTGCTAAGAATTGCCCTTAGTGATGTGCCAGGTGTAAAAAATTGATGCAGAATGACAGGTACGCCGACACATGCTGACATTGCAGATACAAGTAGAGAGGTACATGTACTATTTCGTTCAATTAACTTAATTCACAGTTTTCCCTGATGCATATGGTATAAAGTCATAATTTATAGGATAATATGGAATTTATCAAACTTGTTGAATATACATGTATGCCTTTTGTAGGTGCCTTCCCAAATCAAAATAAAATTCAACATTAAACGGCTCTTTCTGTGATTTCTCTCTTTCTCTCTCCCTTACTATTAGAATCCCTGTTTTGTAAGTGAGAAGTCGTGGGAGAGCAGTCCACAGCTTGCTCAAAGCAGAGACCCAAAACAAAGGTACCAATGGTTATTTCTCCAAGCACTTGATGTTAAGATATGAATGTCACAGAATCCTTAGGGAAAGGCCTGAAATTGATAACCCTTAAAATCTTGAAAGGGTCATAAAAACCCACTACCCAAAATGATATTCCTTGAACAGAAGCATAAATACCAACCAAAGCACTCTCAAAAATATTTGTACCTCATGGGATGCAAGTCAAACATAGGTGGCTGTAATTCTGCAAACTCTATCGCTGTAATGCCAACTGCCCATATATCACACTGCTGATTGTAACCACCTTTTCTCTCTACTGCAGCGACCTCTGGTGCCATCCTACAGAAATATAACACATAATGTTATACATTGTACATGTAATTAACATATATCCAAGAACATTTACAAATAGTAATCAAATTCAAATCAAATAGAAAAAGCTTTAAAACAAACAGAAACTGAAATAGGATGCCATTTCAAAAGTGCTGACCAAACCAACCCCAACTGGAAAATCCATGTTTTTCCAACTATGTGCATAATCAAAATATGAACAGCAATTGACACATCTACTCCACCTGTGAAGTTCCTCATTTAGAACAAATAGTGGACAAATTGTTGGCAGAAGAAAGGAAGCAAACATCATATGCCTCCACTTCAATGGGAGACATAATCAGAGAGCTGACCCATCTTTAAGTGGCTCAATAGGGCTTGTTATGCTAAGGATTGCTACCTTAGAGAGCCACAAAGGTTGATTATACACACAGTTTAACCTACTCTTACCAGTACTCTTTTTAGGAAACTTTAACATCAAATTAAGTAGGAATTGGATAAAAAGGTTTCTATGGTACACTATGTGCAGACAGGAAACCTTACAGAACCAGTATATATAACTTCTTAACACTACAACACATTAAGTAGCAATAAATTGATCTATTTATGGACCATTCCAATCAGCTGCATTAATGGATGACAGGAAGAATGTATTGCAAAAGCAATGTTGAAATGATATTTACTAGTAAAGAAGTTTACAACTAACATTCAATCTTAAGAATTTTGACTTACCAATAAGGTGTACCAATGAAAGACTTTCTTTTACACATTGTAACTGTAATCTGTGCTGAAACTCCAAAATCAGCTGAAATATAACAATAAGACATTGTCATTTAAATGCTCCACTCAACTTCTTTTTTGTCTTTAAGTAAAATTTAACGTCTAATGCACTTTGATATCAATTAAGAAGATCAATATGAAAGTTATATTCAAAAAGATTATAATATAGTTAAAACAGAATACATGTATATATTGCTTATAGCTGATACATACATATTATATACACACTGTGTATGTACAACCCTCCGTATCAGGTTGAGTCCTTTTTTAGTAGGCGTATCATTACGAGTCGCGCATGAGTAGTGATACGGCTACTAAAAAAAGGACGAGACCTGATACGAAAGGCTGTACATACACACTGTGTATATGATATTTTTATCACATGTACTTTACCGCCAATGTTGTATCACCACAGTGTGGTGATACAAGAGTCTGTATCATGCGTGATTGATAAAAATTGTATTTCGCCAAATCAAACAGAAAAACTAGTCTAATGTTAGATAAATATATTTTAAACTTTTGAATGCTTATTGGAAATGATTTTTTATCAATCTATAAGGACCTCTTAAGTTTCCCCATTTGGGGTTCAAAATTTTGGCAAATTGAATACCTTAAGTGAGTTTTCACACTAATAAAGGTCAAATAAAAATGAGAAAACCTAGAAAGAATTACCTTACCTAATTTAATATCACCTTCATCAGTAAGAAGTATATTTGCACCCTGTAAAATAAGACAGAAGATTAGTACACAATATCAGAATATATGTACTACAACTATTACCTTTTAAATGCACATATATAAACTTATTAAATAATTTTTAAAAAAAGATACAATTTTTTGCATCTAACAGATAAAATTAAATAATTCATTCAAATGGTCTAAATTCGGATTTGACACTAACTTTTTTCAACAGTAGCCCACAGGGATATAGCTGTTTCAAATCACTAGCCCTGCTTGAAGTTGACTAGCCTTGCTTTTGCGCCAGTGGTACGACTTGCAAACCCCGAGCTATCCTAATCCATCTCTTCTCTGAAGAACTCTTTGCCATCATCATCATTGTTAAAACAGCATGATGATTTAAGAGCTCTACACAAACTTGTGTAAAGATTGAACACTGAATTTTTGAATTATTTAATTGCAACAATCTCTATTCAATCAATCAAACATCACTTGTTAATCTAATCACAAATGTATCAGGTTTGTAGTATCAGTGACATTTTTTCTTTGTCTTAAACTAAAATTTCACAGACTGGAAATCTAATCCCTTATTATCCAGGTCTGCAGATTTTCTTTGAGTTAATGAATTGACAGATCGCCTGCCATGCCCACAATGTTCCGACAAAAGCCTGGCATACTAGAAATATACCCAAAAATGGAAGCTCAGCTTGAATTGTGCCATTTAATGATGTCACTCACACTTGTATGTCACCAGTTGCCGTGACACTGCTTTGGTACCGTGATGGCGGCCAGTGTCGGAATATAATAGGCATGGCCGGTGATATTTCAATTGTTGTTATCCCTACCTTAATATCCCTGTGCATTTTTCCTTTACTATGTAGATATCTTAGACCTTTAAGTGTCTCTTTACATATAAAAGCAATCTGTGGTTCTGCCAAAGGTCCCGTAACTTGAAAATAAATAAAGCACACATGCAAAGTACAATTTCTTTAAAACACCCCACAATTGATTAAAATTCCAAAATCTATTTCCTTCCTGTTTTTAAGCAAAATGCCTTTTTATAAAACATAAATTCATAATGATGACAGAAAATTAGTTTTCGACAAATACTGTATAAAAAGAAATATTAGTGGTATGAAACTTTTGCAGTTTTATCTTCTATATTACTTCGCATGTAGAAATTTTCACGGTACCGACTATAAGGAAAATTTTCCAAGGGGAATAAGACATTTTTGCTGAGAAGATATATTCGTGGTACAAGTCACTGTGAAAATCATAAATATTTTTTCCTTGCAAATATTTCTTCTTATACAGTTCATGTACATGTAGAGTAACATATTCAATCCTTTATCTAAACTCTGGTAACAGTAACATACCTATATGTCTAATTATTATTTTTGCTATCTTTTGTCATTCCAAAAACAATATTAGGTTTAATAACAGACATGTTTGTACTAATTTCCTGATTTATAGTCTTTATAAAGAATTAGAAGCATCAAATCACTAATTTTGAAAAGTTCTTCTAAAATGATTGATAAATTTACACTTTTCATTCAACAGAATACTATATTCTGTTCCTGAATTTGCCACAACTTTTTCATATTTTAGTATCAAAATATTCTTATACATGTATTAAGATCTACTTACTGTGATAGATATCTTGCATAGAACCCCCACCACAATATTCCATAGCTATCCATAACTTGTCACGTCTAAAATAAAAGAAACAAAAAAAATGAGTTAATACTTCAAATAGTTCTCAACCACTGTTACATCTAACATGAGCTGTTGCCCTATTGGCCCAAAAATAATATTATCCAACACAAATACTGCTGTAGGCAGTATTGTGTGAGCAAGTTTGTCAGTAAGCTTGCCAAAGGTTAGTGGTTATTTTAGTCACCCCAGTTTTCTCTACCATTGCTGAACTGACAGCCTTGAAAAAAGTGAAAGAATCTTGAAGGCGAAATGGGATGTAGAACCCAACTACGCCCCTATATATACCTCTTTTGATTTTAATAAACGGCTTATAAAAACCTTTACACATGATAAATAATAAACATACCTGAGATAGCTACCAAAATATGCTACAATATTTGGATGTTTACAATCTTTCATCATAACAATTTCTTGTTGAATGATGGCAAAATCATCTCCTGAAAGTACCAACACAATATACATGTATGATAATGAGAGATAATATCAAGTAAAACAGGCTTACAAACAATTTATAATAAAAATCTTCAAGTCAAGAACTAGACAATAAGGGGAACAAACAAATTTTGGGACTGAAATCTACAATATTTTCAGAGTTAGCTCTGGCTCTCAAAAAATTAGAACCAAAAAACTAGCCAATTTTAAAGAAGGTGCTGCCAACAATTACGCTCATGGTCATTACACAATCGGAAAAGAAATTGTTGACTTGGTCTAGGACATAATCCGTAAGCTAGCTGATCAGTGTACCAGTCTACAGGGTTTCTTCATTTTGGAGTCCATTTATGTTAAAAGAGCCAGAAAAACTAAGAAACTAAATGCAACAAAAATATCTCAAGTGTAATTCATTTCTTCCAATCTGCTGTATTGACTGCTCTTGAACACTTATTTGACTTTTTCATACATTTACTTGTTAAAAACATTGATAAATATTTTGAAGAAAAAATATATGCCAAAAACTATTTTTTTGGAGCCAGATATTATAAAATTTAGCACTTGGCTAAATTTGTGAATGGCAGAGCTAACCAAGTATTTCAAAGGTAAAGAACCTTGGAAACCAACAGAAACTCCGACAAACCATAAATGATGTCAATAAACATTTGAAAATCCTTATACCTGTACTTATGTTTCAATTCCTGGTAGCCAAAATCACCACTGGCTAACCCTTTTAACGAATTTGTCCAAAAATACTTTAAAAACAGGCTACTTATTTTCACTGTTTTTGGAAATTTGGCAATTTTATATTTGTGGCTAACTAGAATATTGATTGCAACTTATAAGATGGTATTGTTAACTAAGATCTTTTAAAGTTTAAAATAAAATTTATGTGATGTATGTTGTGTTAAAAGCTGAAATAAAAGCAGAACTGATAGTACTGCTCACGGAGTTTATCTTTTAAAATTTGTGTGTGCTGACTGAATAAAGCAGTTTTTTAAAGACATATATTTAGTAGCACTAACTGGCTTTTTCATTGTACATATGTGCGTTATCTATTTAACATTGTGTCTTCAATATACCTGTAATACCTTTTACTGAACTTAATCCTGGTAAAATAAAGAAATGTTTTATCTATTATACAAACAAGCTGACTTCTTACAAGTGAGAACTGAAAACCACCAATTCTTACCATTTTTACTTATATTCTAAATGGTACTGACATGTGTGTTTGTTTCTAATCTAAATTAAAACTTTTATTGAAATTGGTCGATTTCTACCCCACCATAGGTTTGTGTCATCGGGTCATAAGCCTTGACAATGGACCTTAATTTGTTATTTGACACATTGTCTCTTGTTGGTTTACATTTGTGTAAAATTCACCCCTACTAAGACATGGAAGATATAGAACAGACATGATATTGGGACAGACAGACACATATACCCCGAAAACTTTTTTTACATGTGTATTGTACATGTATAATAACTGATGGTATTTCATGTTTTTTTTAACTTCTGTAAATATTTTTTACTTTGCATAGGGTATAATTTTCACAACACAATGAACTACATTTAAAAGTACAATAATGCCTATGTGACTTAATACATGTACCAATAACCCCTATACAGATAATTATTACTGATTAGACTAATATCCAGTGTCATACCTAACAGCTTACCGGTAGTTTTTGTGAAAAACCAAAAATTATAGTCATGTTATTAAGTTTGACAACATACCACATAATTGATACACCTTAGGTTTGTACTGCACATTTTGGGAAACATTTATGTCAAGATTTCCTGGTGTAAAGTAATTTCTACTGGAAAATGGGAACTGAAGCGATACTTTCTCCAATGGAAATAATTGTTCTGCAGAAATGTTATGGGGTATTGTGTGATACACTGGTGAACCCCATTGTAAATGGGGACCAATATGGGCTCCAAATATGTCTCAGCAAGAGTCCTAGTACATGTAGCCTTATTAAATAAATGGTTCAAATAATATACTTGTGTGTCCCAATTTAAAATTTTAATTTCTTGGCCAATAAAAATATTTAATTCTGCTAGTTGAAATACATGCAGACCAATAAGTATCATCTAAAATAATAATTTAGTTTTCTGACTAATTATGAAATGTTAAATACAGGATCATCCTTTGGAAGAGACCCAAACGATGCCCTGCATCACCGCAGGTGTGGCTTGTTAAAGAACCCCCCCCCCCTGCACATTAATGCCCTGAGCACACTGACTGCAAAGGTAGAAATTTCTGCAACTTCCCCATAGCTGGTGATGTCTTGATATAAGTGAAGGTAAAACCCCATTCAGTCAGTTAATCTTATCACTACCAAATAAAAATCTATAAAATTAAACTGTTAAAACTTCATTCTGCCTATATTTCTCCCCTCCATTTCCAACGAAAAATTATTTGTCTGAAAGACAACTTCGTTGCATTCAAATGTACATTTGGATAATTAAGTTAAGCTATCGCTTTCAAATACTGCAATTTCAATTCCATGAATTAGATTTGACATGATGATATACATGTATCTTATAGCAAATATCAATATATATAGTTATTTTTGGATAAAAGAGTCTACACATGTACCACCACAAGCTTAGGATTATGACATAGACAAATCTAATCTGAAAGAAAGAACAAATTTATAATTTTTTGATTTTTTCCCTTTCTAATACTAACTGCAGTTAGAATTTCTATCTAATACAAATTCCAGTTAGAATGGTGTACATGTTGTTTATTTAAGATTCATGTGTATATAAATGAGAGGATAAAAAATCTTGTCTTGCATGAACTGAAATGAAGGAGAACGAAATGCTGATAATACAGTCAAACCTGCCTTTAGGCCAACTCTATATAAAGCCATCTCATTTTAAAGACCAGTAAAATTTGATCAAAATCACTCTTTATTCGTGTATTGAACCTGTATATAAGGACCACCTGGTAACCTGTATATAAGGACTACCTGGTAATAAAGGCCATTGTTACTGGTACCCTTTGATGGCCTTTATAGATATGTTTGACTGTATTTATCTATGGTACTTGTGAATGAAGAAAACAAAAATACTGCAAGCCACCCCCCCCCACCCCACCCCCCAAAAAACCCAAAAAACAAAACACCAAATTTCTGCAAAAAATGAAAATCAAAAATGGTGTTTTGTACAACATGACTACTGTGCACCTGTAATTAATGTTCAGATCGTGATCATGACTCATCACATTTAATCCTATATCTATTATATTTCAGATTTCACATGACAAATATATACCACATCAATCTATTTTTAAGAATCTGTCTGTATTGTTGACTATTGAACTGCAAATTAAATTTTCTGAAAAGAATTCCATTTGTACCCCAGTCTACATTACACACTTAAATATAACTTCAAAAGATCAACAATGGCTTTTGAACTTTACTAAAATTACTGTGAAAAATAGGTTTTTTCAATAAAAAGTTAAATTGAATGGGGTGAATTGGGTTTCCTCTTCTAATGAGAGTTCTATTTGCACCCCTACCCCTGACAGCTGACATTTCACCTTGTTCCACTGACATTTCACCTTGTTCCACTGACATTTCAGTGTGTTCAGCTGACATTTCACTGTGTTGTGTTGACATTTCACAAGCGTTTAATATTGTCTATGTCAAAGAAGACGAGCATTGTTTATGTAGTAACTGCGAATCCTAACCCTACCCATGTAATGGATGGATCATTGTACAAGAATATTCCTAATAGGAGGTCACGTGGACAGGTCAATACTGTACATGAATATTCCTGATAAGAGGTCAAGTGGACAGGTCAATATTGTACATGAATATTCCAAATGAGAGGTCAAGTGGACAGGTCAATATTGTACATGGATATTCCTAATGAGAGGTCAAGTGAACAGGTCAATATTGTACATGGATATTCCTAATGAGAGGTGAAGTGGACAGGTCAATATTGTACATGAATATTCCTAATGAGAGGTCAAGTGGACAGGTTAATGTTTTAGCGGTACATAATTGATATTCCATATGAGACGTCAAGCAGACAGGTCAATATTGTACATGAATATTCCTGAGAGATCAAGTAGACAGGTCATTGATGTTTACCTATAACTTTCAAATTGAATGAACTAGTTTACCTGACAAGTAAGTTGAGACAGAATTATTATATTACAGAAACAGTAATTTCCTGGTTTTAATTTCTGATATCCAAGTTAATGACATTTTTTAACAAGAGCACCGCCGAGCGGAGCATTATACGCCCGTGTTATATTGATCGAGTAGTACTATTTACTGAGAAGTATAAGTACAACTAGGATATATGTATGTAACAAGAGGCCCAATAGGGCCTGTACCGCTCACCTGGGCCGTTAACAGCACAAAAACACAATAAATACTACATTTAAGGAGCAATAACTCTGATGTGGATATTTAGATATTTATGAAACTTGCTACTCGCATCTGTGACCTTGACCTTCGAACCAATGACCATAATCTATATATCAAAATGATGATTGCATCAATACCAACAATATTCTAATATACATGCCTATACAAAAAGTTCATAGTTTTCGAGATAATGAATCTTTTTGGTATTGTTTTGCAACTGTGACCTTGACCTTTGGACCCATGACCTTTTTCTATACATCAAAAAGATTGTTGTATTAATACCTACAATATTCTAATATAAATGTCTATATAAAAAGTTTATAGTTTTCAAGATAATTAACAATTTTGTTTTTGCTAATGTGACCCTGACCTTTGGACCCATGACCTTTTTCTATACATCAAAATGATCGTTGTATCAATATCTACAACATTCTAATATACATGCCTATACAAAGAGTTAATAGTTTTCAAGATAATGAACCATTTCAGTATTCTTATGCATCTGTGACCTTGACCTTTGAACTAATGACCTTAATCTCTATAACAAAATGATCGTTACATCAATACCAGCAATATTCCAATATACATGCCTATACAAAAAGTTTATAAGTTTTCAAGATAATTAACCTTTTTGGTATTGATTTGCTACTGTGACCTTGACCTTTAGACCCATGACCTTTTTCTATACATCAAAATGATCGTTGTATCAATACCTACAACTTTCTAATATACATGCCTATACAAAAAGCTTATAGTTTTAAAGATATTGAAGCATTTCAGTCTTCTTTCGCATCTGTGACCTTGACCTTTAAACCAATGACCTAAATCTATATATCAAAATGATCGTTACATCAAAACCAACAACATTCCAATATACATGCCTATACAAAAAGTTTATAGTTTTCAAGATAATTAACCTTTTTGGTATTGATTTGCTACTGTGACCTTGACCTTTGGACCCATGACCTTTTTCTATACATCAAAATGACCGTTGTATCTATACCTACAACATTCTAATATACATGCCTATACAAAAAGTTAATAGTTTTCAAGATAATGAACCATTTCAGTTTTCTTTCGCATCTGTGACCTTGACCTTTGCACCAATGACCTTAATCTATATATCAAAATAATCATTACATCAATACCAACAATATTCTAATATACATGCCTATATAAACAGTTTATAGTTTTCGAGATAATAAACAATATTAGAAAGGTAAAAAATTAGGTCATGACCTTCATAATTGACCTTGACACCATTTTGAAGGTAATTACAAGAATATGTCAAAACTGAAAACCCCATGTCATTATCTGGTCATATAGTCAAGTTATAACAATTTAAAAATATTTTACGATTTTTGCAAATTTAAACGCAAAAACGCGTAACCTATTTTTAAACCAAATTTCATGAAATGAACAAACTTAAAGGTTAAGACTATGTAGAATCCAAATATCACATCAGTTTTTGCCTCCAATGAGTGGTTCAAGAGAAGAAGATTTTTTGAGGTTTTGTCTATTTTTAGTAACAGCGGCCATCTTGGATATTCGATTGTCATGATTTGAACAAACTATAGTTAGACTCTGTCAAGGACCTTCCATGGCAAATTTGGTTTCATTTGGCCCAGTAGTTTCGGAGGAGAAGATTAAAGTTTACTGACGCACGCACGCACGCACGGACGCACGCACGCACGCCTCGCCATGCCATAAGCTCACATGGCCTTTGGCCAGGTGAGCTAAAAATATATTGCTAAATGGATAGTGGTAGACTGCTATATAATTCATATTCATTTCCAGGAAGGAAGAAGTTTAAAATATAATGTGAGGTCATGCAAGTGATAAGTTGTAATTCAAATTTGCACGAGATATTACCATGATTAAGGTGTAACTGTATAATAAATTTTATTAAAATCCATGTTTGTATTGTCTACTGAATGGAATACAAATTGTTAACAGACGACCAACTCCGTGTTCGGAGCATAACTCGTAACCCAAAAAAGTTGTAATTCAAATTTGCAAGAGATATTACCATGATTAAGGTGTAACTGTATAAAAAATTTCATTTAAATCCATGTTTGTATTGTCTACTGAATGGAATACAAACTACATGGTCATACATACAAAAATTTCTAAGTTAAAAAAGGGGCATAACTCCTCCAAAAATAATCTGAAAAAGTTGTAATTCGAACTTGCACCAGATATTAACATCGTAAATGTGTATACCAAATTCCATTTGAATCCATAAATAGTTGTAGGCTCTAATGATCGGAAACCACATGGTCATACATACAAAAATTTCTAAGTTAAAAAAGGGGCATAACTCCTCCAAAAATAATCCGAAAAAGTTGTAATTCAAACTTGCACCAGATATTAACATCGTAAATGTGTATACCAAATTTCATTTGAATCCATAAATAGTTGTAGGCTCTAATGATCGGAAACCACATGGTCATACATACAAAAATTTCTAAGTTAAAAAAGGGCATAACTCCTCCAAAAATAATCCGAAAAAGTTGTAATTCGAACTTGCACAAGGTATTACCATGGTAAAGCTGTATACCAAATTTCATTTGAATCCATAAATGTTTGTGGTCTCTATTGAACGGAATACAAATTGTAAACAGACGCCCGCCCGCCCGCCCGGACGGACAGCACCGTAACATAATATGTCCCGTCATATGACGGGCGTATAAAAAGTATTATTGTGTCATACCTTAATTACATTTAAAAATATTTTATGAAACATTCTTACCTGGCTCAAGTTTAATGACCTTAATAGCCGCGAGGTCAGCTGTGTTAAGGTTTCTAGCCTGTAAAATAACAAAAAAAATATTAAAACAATAGAACAAATACCGGTATGTCCAAAATTCTGCAATAAAAGCAACCAACAATGTTCCAAGACAATTAAAAGACTCAACTTTTAATCAGTTTTCTTTGCATGTTGTGTAAATATAATGCAAATTAAAAATTGTATAAAAAGTATGTTACATATATTCAACAATATCCCATTTTTTTCTACATTTCAAATTTCTACTGGCACCATCTCTGATTTTAGAGGGACAATTATCAGATACAAGATTTTATCTTTACCACATAAGGACCTGCATCACAAAACTTTGTTTAAATCAACCCAGTGGTTTTAGCGTAGAAGGCTTAATTTTATGTAAGCACAGATGCACGCACATGTTAAACCATGTCATATTCCCCATAAGCTCAACCTGGCTATAGTCTTATGTGTATTATTTAATAGGTGGTGTTAAAGAAGAAATTGTTTATAAACGTGTGTTAAATTAGAGGTAGTTTTACAATATACTAGGTAATAGTTGGGTATGGTAATGGTGTTTAACATCCCAGTCAAGAATATTTCACTTATATTGAGACATCACCAACTATAGGTGTAGGTGCAGAAATTTTGCCTGTACCTTGTGCTGATAACATTATACAGTAGAGTTCTTTATTGTACTACACCTACTGTGACACAGACCTTGTTTATTTTAAGTTCCAATCAGAACAAACCGTGACTTTCATTTTTGTTACGCTGAGTGCTTGGCAAAAGATCAGTCACTACCCAATTCAAGTCTTGGGTCAGAACCAGCCGGAGATCAAACCCATGACCTCCCAGTTACGAAGCAAGCACTCTATCGCAGTGGTATACAATGTATATTGGGGGTATTAGATCTACATGTGAATTACCAAGACAGTCATTTGTGCTAACAGAGCAAATACTAAACAGAACCAATTATCAAAGAAATAACATATTATCAAGTTAAGTGTCTCATGTCGTGCATTGAGTAGCCTTATCAAGAATATTTTAAAATTTAAACATTACTTAGTGCCATGCACAAATAAAACATGGAACATTTTTCAAAGGTTCTGATGTACCTGAAATTAGGATAACGAAAATACCATTACATACACTACAGGCATGTCAAAAATTTCACGTGTAGCCAACGCTTAGCGCTGAATCATCTCCCCCTGTCGTTACCTACATGTATATTTTCTTGACAGCTTTTCTGGCAGCTGCTATCTATTTTTGACTATTGTTTGGTCGCTGGCTATCTATATTTTGACAGCCAAACGTCAACCATTTTTTGTTATCTCAGTGTTAAACTTTTGACAAGTCTGTACTGTACTGTAGATACAGGTGTGTGTATGTGTGTATGAGGTATCTGTAATTTGTATAAGATACTAGTAAAGATACAAAAATGTACATTTAATTACAGGTGTGTATGTTTGTTTGTTGGGAAGGGGGGGTTAGAATAAGATGAGGATAATAATGTGTATGTGTGTGTGTTTTCAGGCATGGGTGTATGTGTGCATGCATTTGTGTTATGCGCCAGTAATTATGGTAAGATTAGGATTATGGATATACTGTTACAGGTGTGTGTGTGTGGTGTGTGTGTGTGTGTGTGTGTGTGTTACACCAGTAACTCCTATTTAATGAAGTACTGGTAGGTAAGCACATACCAGGCGTGTTAATGTGGTCTAATTAAGACTGACATGAGGACTTACATATGGTATATATTTATATATTTGTGACTTGTTAATTAACTGATATTGATTTGTATGAGATGTTACAATCCTACATATAGTACACATTGTTACATCAGCTGTTAGACAGTCAGATTTCACCATCCCCTCTCAGTGCTCTCTGTTGAATCATATGAGTGTGTAAATGTACAAGTAAATCATACCATTTTTTTTACCCCCAAAAGAAAATTTTTAATGCATTAAATTCCTTTTTATTGTTGTTTTAACTCATTTACTGCAAATTTGAAGACATTTGTAGCTATATTTCCAAAATTTGTGAAAATAGTCCTTTTTCAAGTACTTTTTCACAAATTTGATAATATTGGCTACTTTTTGAAAGAATCTCTCAAACATTAGTTGCCAATGGTGATTTTGTCTACCAGGAATGGAATATAGTCATAACATTTTGACTCTAATGTACATGTAGTATTTTCAAAATAGTGTTTTCAATATACATTTTTATTATTTTTTATTGTTGTTTTAATGTTAATACTAATATTCATGTCAAATGAAATAATTTGGCATCTTTGTTTTACCTTTTTTTTTTGCATTACCTTTTGTAAATGTATCAATTTTAACTGGTACAGATTTTATTGCAAATTATAATTTAGGGAAAGTAGTATGGACTTAAATGAGTGTAAATCTTGTGGATCACCTTGTGCAGAATGATGAATAATCATATGTAATATGGTGGTAATTCAAATTAGTCCTATTGTATCATCACAAAAACCACAAAAATGAGTACATACCATTAACAGTACTTTTATTAGTATGCAAGTACTGTCTGTCCGTCCTTCTATCTAGAGACACTTGTATTCTGAGCCTAATAGACAGTGATTTTCTTGGATTCTTTTAGTTAAATATAAAGTTTAATGGGCATACTGCTTATACACTCGCAAGTTAGAATGTGGGTCTTGAACAATAATTTTCTTAAGAGTTATTCCCCTTTGTTAAAAAAATCTCCTACTGTAAGGCAAATGATACATTTTTGTACATGATACACCAGTTTTACCCTATGTTTCCATTCCTGGTAGCCAAAATCGCCATTGGCTACTCATTTCTGAGGAATTCTTTCAAAAAGTAACCTATTTTAGCAAATTTGTGGAATACTTTAAAAAGGACTATATTTTTACAAATTTTGGAAATTTGGCTACTAATTATTTTAAATTTGTGGAAACCTTTTGTGGCAACTTTTACCACACATAATCTATTATGGAAGATGACCCAGATGAATTTTATTGCCACCCATTCTTTTCTTTGCTTTGTTTAAAAGTTTGAATGAGGGTCAATGTCAACAAGCTTTGCAAACTTTAAAGGCCTAGGGCTTTGCAACTACTTTGCCAAGTTTCATTACCATAAAGGTTTGGAAAAAGAATTAAGTGAAAAGTTTAAGAATGACAGAGAACAGATGTTGCATGATGGACAAAAAAACATTTGCATAGCTCAGAATCACTCGGGTGAGCTAAAAATGGAGGGAAGGTTACCTTGACCTAGGACCATAGGGCCATATAATTTATTTAAAACTTAGGAACTGACAATGCTTTTAAGACAAGAAATGCAAACTGAAGATCTCTTGGTACATCTATAGCACAAAGTTTTGTACATGACTGTTGGGTTTCCACAACTAAAATTTTCAGTAGCTAAATTTCTTAAATTTGTGAAAATATAGTCCCTTTTAAAATGCAAAAATAGATTACTTTTGAAAGAATTTCTTAATAAGTATCACAATACATGTATTGTAGTGATTTTGGGTACCAGGAATGGGAAACACATGACTGTATATTTGACGTTAATTTCAGGAAGTAAATTTTACAGAGAGCCTTTAAAATGATAATTTACTGGCAAATCAATTCTAATAAAATTTCATGCCATATTGACAAGGACAGAAGAGATATTCATTTATGTAAGCCTGTGTGTTTATATATTTACGATTCAGGAAGTTTACAGGGGTTTATTAAGTTGTGCTCTCTTAACAATCAGTTATAGATGAATGTCATTGTTCTCTCTCTCAATGGTACCTCACCTTAAAACAGGTCAATCCACTTAAACAGGAATATAAATATTATTATTAACCATATCAATATATAGTCAAAAACAACACTGACCTGTCCGCTTGACCTTTCATTAGGTATATTCATATAGGTCAGGAGGATCCATCAAATGCATGTTTAGTATTACGATTCATTGGTAATACATACGGGTCAACAATACATGTTACCCAAAAAGGTACACAAAATAAACACATGTGTTCCATATGTACATGAATGTTCTGGTACACAATAATTCTTTAAATTAAAGGTCAAGCGGACAGGTCAATGTTGTTTACCTACACAGATCTACTGCCCCTAACACCTAATGCCCATTGACAAAAATGACATCACCAGACACAAAACAACATTATATATACATGAGCAGGTTATTGGGCTACCTACTAATATATTTAATTTTAACAGACATCCAAGCTTTACAATATGTCATAAATTTGACTCATAATAATGTGGACTTTAACTTGCACATGCCTCAAATGATTGAGTGCGTTGTGTATATTTTCAAAACATGCTATGCTGCCACATTTTTTTTCAAAAACGATATGTTGGCTTCCATTAATATGTTTCAAGTCCTCATAGCCAAAATACCATTTCTGGAGAATTCTTTTGAAAAGTAACCTACAACCCATTTCTGAGAAATTCTTTCAAAAAGTCATCTATTTCAGCAACTTTTTTCAAAGGAAATGGTGCATTATAATGTATGGTACCTTTTTTGTTTGTTATTTCAAAATTTTATTTTTAGATCGCTCAAATACATGTATGTTTGGCCATTTCCTTGGTCTACGGAATTAAGATTTCACTTACATGCATTCTTAGAAAACTGTTTTTAGGGACTCCATTTATCTCTTAAAACTGGTTTTGACTCCAATACTACCAGTATTGCTACATTTCCATCCAAAGTAGCCAAAATCACCATTTGCTACTGATTTCAGAGAAATTCTTTCAAAAAGTAAACTACATGTACTTTAGCAAATTTGTGAAAAAAAACTTTGAAAAGGACTACATCTTTAAAATTTTGGACATTTGGCTACTAATAATTTTAAATTTTTCAAAACCTACTGGTGGGTATCTGTACATGTATTGCATTACAAGTACATGTATTGATTTTGACCAAGGATTTAAAAAAAAGAACTGTTCCAGTGTCATGACTGTCAGTTTTCCAAGATTACCATTGTAATATGACTCTCTAGCTTAGAAAAAAATCAAGGATAAAAATGTAGCCTGTTGGCCAATGTGCAAATTGCTAAGAATCAAATAGAGTTCATGTTGTTTCTTTTTTTTAATTTTTTGCAGACATTTATTAAATTTGAATCACCAAAAAGCCCAGGGTAGAATAAAAATCAAAGCTCAGCCTCTGTAATTATGGTAGAACAAAATATCTATACTAAAGTTTAGTACTTTAGTTACAAGGTATTCATAGGAAAGCTATTGGTATGTTTCATGCTTAATTTGGCCAAACTTGCCAATGGCCTAATTAATTTCTAAGAAGTTCTTTCAAAAAGTAACCTGTTGTAGCAAATTTGTGAAAAAATTTATTGCCTAGACTGGTTACAAAGACTGGATTGCATGAATTGGTTACAAAGATTGGATTGCATGATTGGTCACAAAAATTTGATTGCCTTGATTGGTCACAGGGACTGGATTGCTTGGATTAGCCACGAGAACCAGATTGCCTGGATTGGTCACAAAGCTTGGATTGTAAGAATTGGTCACAAAGACTGGACTGCCTGGATTGGCTACAAGGACTGGATTGCCAGATTGGTCACAAAGACTGGATTGCCTGGATTGGTCACAAAGACTGGATTGCCTGGATTGACTACAAGGACTGGATTATCCAGATTGGTCACAAAGACTGGATTGCCTGGATTGGCCACAAGGACTGGATTGCCTGGATTGGTCACAAAGACTGGACTGCCTGGATTGGCCACAAACACTGGATTGCCTGGATTGGTCACAAGGACTTGTTTGCCCGGATTGGTCACAAAGACTGGATTGCCTGGATTGGCCACAAAGACTGGGCTGCCTGGATTGGTCATAAAGACTAGATTGCCTGGATTGGTCACAAAGACTGGATTGCCTGGATTGGTCATAAAGAATAGATTGCCCGGATTGGTCATAAAGAATAGATTGCCCAGATTAGTCACAAAGACTGGATTACCTGGATAGGTCATAGGTCAAAAACACAATCTATAGAATTGAAATGACCAACCAACCTCCCTAAAGTACTAATAGACCAGGGGTTCAAAATTACCTGAGTCTGAGGTCTGTGAAATTTGATTTTACATTAGGACTTTGATATTTAAACTGAAAATGCCTAATGGACCTGTCATTTTTAATTACGGATGCCCTTTCCAGATTATTCCTTGGTAACATAATTGCACTTTGATACTGGACTTTCATTGGGACCTTTACTGGTACATGTAACTTGATTACATGAATGGTGTTGTATCAACTTTAGGATACATACTTAACTTGGAAAAAAGTGACAGAACAGGAAAGATAGATTGAATGGGGTTTTATATCCCAGTCAAGAAAATTTCACTTAAATCCTGACACCACCATCTATAGGTTAAGTGACAGAATTTTTTTCCTTTGCAATGCGCTCAGAGCAATGTACAGGGGGGGGGGGGGGGGTTCTTTCCATTTAACATGTCATATTTTCCATGACATGGGACATTGGTTTTTAAGGTCTCTTCTGAAGGACCCCGTAGTTTCATTTCTATATACCAAGTGCTTGGCGAAAGAACAGTCACTACCTACTTTCAAGTGCTTGGCGAAATAACAGTCACTACCTACTTTCAAGTGCTTGGCGAAAGAATGGTTACCACTGCTTTCCAAGTCTTAGTCAGTCCCTGGCCTGGGTTAAAACCCATGACTTCCCACAGGAAGGAGACTAATCTCCAAATCCAAAAAGATGTGAGTTCTAAACATGTCTAGGACATGTTGTAACCTTAATTAATTTACTAGGAATTGGTAACTAATTTTGAAATTGTGCGACTTAATTAGAATATTTTTTTATGAACCAGAACATTAGGATATTTGAAACTTGTATCATAGTAATTGATCAGAAACCCAATTGAACCTATCTTACCAGTGTATTGTAACAGCCCTTGTGGATTGAATGTAGGATCAGATTTCCAAAGAATAATATAATGGGGCTGACATGATATGAGGCTTTTAAAAAAATAATAAAATATTAAGACTGACCTAGCCATTGTTAGTGATGAATTAATAATCACTGACAATAAAAAACTTGACTTTGTCTAAAAGCACAACAGTTCTGATGGTCCCAGCCCTTTCAGTATTTTTTAAAAGCAGAAGACAAATTTACTAATGGAGTATTATGTAAAACATATCCAGAAAATGTAAACTTAGTGAAAGTATGTGACAAACTGAATCTGAACCAAAAACTGTATCAGATAACTTCCTCACGTTAAAGGAGTGAGTGAGTAATGGTGTTTATTGTCCCAGTCAAGAATATTTCACTTATATCGAGACATCGCCAGCTATAGGCAAAAGTACAGAAATTTTGCCTGTGTGTTGCGCTAATGGCATTATACAGCAGGGTTCTTTAGCATACCAAGCCCACCCTGACACGGGACCTCGTTTATTTTAAGTTCCCATCCTAAAGAACCGTGACTTTCATTTCGTAATGCCGAGTGCTTGGCGAAAGAACAGTCACTGCCAACTTTCAAGTCTTGGGTCAGACCCAGCCGGAGTTCGAACCCACAACCTCCTACTTACGGAGTGAGCACTCTACCGACTGAGCTACCGCAGTAGTATATCACCTTAAAGGCTTTATTGAAACCATTGTGATCCATTTACAGTTGGTTAATTCAATATTTATTGAAACAGTATGTTGTTAAAAAATTTCATCCTGCAACTAACGTGTACATTGACATCATAAAGCCTGCCGAATAAACCTTATCTTTATTCGGTCACTGACCCAATAAAGTCACGCGCTAACTGTGATGTCACAGTTACGGCACTACTTTTTCGATTCAACATTTGACGTAACCTTTGACCCAAATGAACCCCATTCTCAATGTAAACAATACACAGTATAATAAACATGATCAATAAATTCATAAATTTTAATATTTTATTTTAAAAAAAAGATTGATTTTTTAAAAAAAATACACGTAGTTATATAAATATGATTAAAAATAAAAATGAAAAATTATAAGTTGTTACTTTATTCCGCCGGACTTTTAGAATATGGCAGAAATACAGAAAATTGTCTGCAACATTTCATCAAAGAATATTTATTTTAATATTATTATTCATTGTAAGAATTTAAGATTTTGTTACATATATTAAATATGAAAATAATATCGTGTTGTAGTAATTTATTTAAATAATTGAGAACTACATGTGCTTGAACGTCGGACTGAGCGAAAATGACAAGTACGGGTGTGATGGGGTAGCGTGACGTCACGTAAACATTTGTATCCTTGTGCTTGGAGTGTAAACAAACAAGTCAAACAAATGGATAACACGTAGTTACAATTATAATTTTAGGACGTATCTGTTGCAGGATAAAGTAAATACATGGTCATTGACGGTGAATAAAGGTCGTATTTGGCTCGGGGGCGAAAACGTGTAGAAAGCTCGGCAGAGCCTCGCTTTCTACACATTTTCTCACCCTCACCAAATACGACCTTTATTCACCGTCAATGACCATGTATTTACTATATAACTTGTTACTGAAAAACAATGTCTTGCATTTGTTTACACGACACATTGACAAGCAAGAGGTCAAATTTGTAAATGTGTAAAATAACTCGTAAAACACCTTTCAAATGTTCATAATTTCATTCTTCATGGTATTTACTAATATAGCATATGGAATTATGATTATTATTTATCAAAGAAACGACCATTCATAAAGAAATTTTACAATGAAATATAAATCACACATACCGGTACTTGGACTACCGGTAGTCATTTCTTTTTCGAATGGCAAATCTAAGTTTTCTTGCTTAATTAATATACCAGCGAGTGTTAACAAATGTCATTGAGTGTCTGTGAGATGCTCTCTATCAGTTGTTTAAGTCACACTTTATGCTTTCGATGAATTGTTATATCAGGTAAATGTTGTAACGGTGAGTGGTCTAGCACCACCAAGATGTATGCCTTTGTAGCTAGAGTACATATTTTGTATCTTCTATCACAATTCATGACTTCAGAACATGTAGAATCCATGAGCAATTTAGGATTAAAGAAGAAAAGGCCTGTAGACGAAAGGTAGAATAAGGGGACTTAAGGGGAAATGTTCTTGAAAAGATGTTAATGTTTCATTTCTTGATAGATAATTCTTTTCAACCTGCCTATTGGACAAACTACCTTAGAACCTGGCAGTGATTTTTCGCAGATTTTCTTATGGCACATTTGCTTTTAAAAAGGCCTATCATGCTGCAAAGTAAGGGACAGATATAAATGATTTAAAGTAAGAATACTCTGGAATTGATCCTAATTCTATCTCCCTGGAGTGAAGGGTCAAGTTCAATACTAGCGGTGTTCAATCTAAAAGGGACCATTGACCCGTTCTTTTGCCATATGATCCCACTGTTCAGGTCATATTGTGCCCTAATTCACATTACATGAATGTGTAGCAATGAACTAGTCATGGTGTTGTAGATAGTAGATATACCGGTAATAGTGTTTTACTGCCAGACTTTCTGATTGGGATCTTTTATCCTGTGACAGACACTGGCTTTTGACTAGGTTCAATCCTTAGCCAGGACACTTTGTTAGGAAGTGCATTTTATACAGGTGTTACCTTCCTCCTGTTACAAATGCAAAAATAGTGTTTTAACTTTTAGATGAAAGCACCCCCCTTTCTGAAAAATCCTGAACACTGAATACTTGTTTAGTCTAGAATAGAATATATGTACTTGGTTCAAGGATGTGATTTTTGCTGAAGTCTTCTATTTTATTTTACACTTAACTTCACTTGATGTGAAATATTTACTCATGCAGAAGCTTGACAAGATGTCTTGAATTCTGATTAATTTTGGGGCAGAGAACCTTGTGAATAATTTTTGAAATGTAACAAAACAAAAATATATGAGGTTAAATTTTGATTAGTTTCAAGGCCTGTACGACTCCTGGATATCATTTCTGGTTTTCAAAAGCTAAAAACTTAATTTAGGACTACCATGTGAAAAATTATGTCATCTTATGATTTCTCACCTTGTACACATCTCCGTAAGTTCCACTCCCAACTCTTTGAATGAGTTCGAAATCATCTTGTGGATTTCGGCGAAGAATATCCAATTCTGATGACATTGTTTGTCCACTCTAGCTTAATTCTGGACAAAAATATCTACATGAAAACGACAATATCATTGTTTTTTATAATCAATCACATTTTTGTTATTCTTCTCAAAAATTTGTTATCTATTTTTCTTCCGGACATGCGTAACTGTTTTCCTATTGTCTAATTTCAAAAGCGAAAAGGTAATGGACTGAAATATAATCCGGATATTTTCTGGTTACTCACCACTCAGTCAATGACTTCGTGTGCTATACTATAAAAAGCATTGTTTCAATGGATCCTGTTTCTATCTATACAAAATACCCAATCAAATACCCGAAAGATTTTATGATCACTGTCAAAATAAATAAATAAATAAATAAATAAATAATAAATAAATAAATAAATTAATTACTCCGAGTATTTTTTGAAACAAAGAACAAAGCACAGTGCCAAAAGCACTACGTAACAAATTAGGTTAAACACGTGAACTACCTCGGAGGACTTGAAGTTAGACAGAGTGCTCCGGAAGGGTAAACATCGCCCGTTTGGTTAGCTACACCTGTCACGTGTAACATCAAAATTAAAAATGAAAGGAACTTTTGACATCAAATATAGCCAGGGAAATTATGGATACAGAAACGGTCATGCAGTGTCAACAAATTCACTGATATGAGGGCCTAGATAAGTGTTTCATGAGACTTGCAATCATGATTATTGAGCCAACGGTATATTTGTAAGCAGCTTGTTTTGTTATATAAACCGTTTACGTAGTCAACGGGGAAGCGTATCAACAGTGAAACCTGGAAAATACACCATATACGCCATAAACAGGAGAAGCATGTTTATTGTTGCTTAGAAAAGAAAAAGTTGACAATAGAAATATTTATCATGAAGTTTGTCATACAGTTTAAAAATGTAGACTTTCGTAAGGTTTTGAAGTAGAACTTGAAGAATCAGTCGTATCTGTTATTTAAAGATGACATTCACACAATCTCTAAAATAATAGAACGCCATCTATATATCTGTATGTTGATTTGAAAATTTGGCGACAGCCTTCTGTCTAAATTTAATTAGGTTCTGCATAAATTGAAAGAAAGAAATCATCAAGCAATGGTGCACACTTTGTGCCTATTGATATATTGATGTTTGTAGGAAAATTATAATTGCCAAACGCAATAAATATTTTGTCCATCAAAAATTCTAAATTAATGTCAATGTTATCTTTGTTTGGAGTCTCTGTGATGCTTGACAAAGCTAGATTCATTGCTCAACGCTACATATGTATATATTGGCCTACCCCCATGTTTCTAATAGAATGGCAAATAATTTATGAATGCTTTATTTAAGGCGTTCTTTCAATTAATGGTGTAAAGTGGCATTACGGGTTATGATGCCCATAGCGACATATTTAACACATTATATCTTCTGAAGACTGAACATAGATAACCACACACACACACACACACACACACACACACACACCACTTCTGGAGACTGAACAAAAAAGAAATTAAGTTAAACAATTGATGAACAGAAGATCATTCTACATGTAATACTGTTACATTAGGGTGGTGCAGACTGTTTATACCGATAAAACAAACTGAGCAATCCATGTCCAAACCACAATCCCAAAGCAAAGTAAAAACCTCCAAGCTGACAAATGAGGTAAAACACGTGAACTTCCATCAGGTAAGCGAGGCCGGGTGCCCCGTAAGGGTAAGCACCTCCTGATTAGCTAGCTACACCCGTCAGGTATGAATTAAAATTGGGAATGAAAGGAACTCAGAACTATGGGACATCAAATATATCCAGAGTAATTTTAGAAACAGAAACACCAATTGTGGTGACTGCCGTTGAACTTTTTGAGGGGATTAAAAGTTTAACAATCGATAAATAGAAGACCATTCTAGTACGTTGGGGTTACTGTACAGCGTATAAACTAATCAATGTTAAGTTTTATGAAAATCGGACATTTTATGGATAAGATTTTATACGTGTTGTACCAGTTAGCTTGAAATAAAAGATATGACCGAATCTTCATGTTCTTCATATTTCGTTATTTACAGTGGAAATACTCACATTGAGTAAGGGAGATATTGTACTTTCTGACACAAATACGAAAGGAGGCTACTCTGAGACACTTGTATATAGTTTTGATCATTATGTTATATACCTCTTTTTGAATTTTAATCATAAAATACATTCAATAAGTGGTATATGACAATAAATTAAATTAAAAAAGTGGTATATGACAATGGCATTATGTTTTTTTTTTCAAGCCCGTGCCAAAGATTATTAAATCATCAGACATTCGCATATAAAAACTGAAGTTTTTCCTTTGTTAAATTATTGTAATCACCACTTGCTTTGATAGATCATGATTATATTATTCAATAGAGTGCAATTTTTAATGTACAATCAAAAACAAACATACTTATCCATGTCCAAATCACAAACTAGAAGCAAAGTAAAAACTTTAGAATTGACAAGTAAGATTAGGCACGTGAACTTCCACCAGGGAAGTAATGCCGGGTGCTCTGGAAGGGTAAGCACTTCCTGTGTAGCTAGCTACAACTGCCACGTGTGTAATCAAAATTGTGCGAAAGGAACATGGAACTATGGGACGTCAAATATATCCAGGTTAATCATGGACACAGACATCAAACTTATTAACAATACTGCGATGACGGCCATAAAACTTTTTGAGGGCCTTGATAAGCCTAAGCTTGCAATATCCCCGAGTCAACAATTTATTTGCAAGCAGCCTACTTCGTTGTACAAAGTCCCTGTGAGAACAAGCTCTACCATAGCGAAGTAACTGTGAAACAAATGCACCATAAGCAGGAGAAGCAGGTATATTGCTGCATAGAAAAGGAAAGTTGACAATAGAAAAATTGAAGAAATTACGTTTGTCATAAAGTTTCAAATATAGTCTTTCATAATTCAGGTATAAGTCTAAATATGAAGCAGAACTTGAGGAATCAGTCGTAACTTTTATTTCAAGCTCTCTAGGATACATGACATTTACATAGTCTCAAAATTTAGGACTTTAAGAGAGAAAACGTCATCTATATATCTGTATGTTGAATTGAATGATTTGGCGACAGTCTTCTCTCCAGATTTAACAAAGTTTTGCATAAATTCAGCTTCATAAGAATAAGAAACAATTCAGCAAGCAATGGTGCACAGTTTGTACCAATTGGTATACCGATTGTTTGCTGGAAAATTATATTATCAAATACAACAAATATGTTATCTATCAAACACTCCAATATTTTGTTGATGGTATATTCGGTATATTTTTGTTTGGGATCCGTTTGATGCTTGACAAAATAACCAGAATCCCTGTTCAGCACCAGATATTTATATCTTGGCGTAACATTGTTGTAAGAGAGGACAAGTGAATAATTTCTTTAAGACGTTATTTCAATTTAGAATGAGGGATAGTGGTGTAGAAAAATCAAATGTTTTTATACAAGTAATTCACTTATACCACAATAATTCAATTTCTCCCTTTTTCAAGCACTTTGATTGGTAAGATTTTCCCGTCATTTTTGCATGAATGGATTGCCTCTCAAGGACGTCATGTAGCGAATTATGTAGTGTAAAAAATATCCTATCCTTATTTTTTCCATAAAGAAAAAGGCAAAATAATTTCATTTCTATAACATTAAGAGCAATAGAATCTAGGCTTATAAAAATTTATGGCCTTCATCACAATATTGTTGATAAGTATGATGTCTTTGTATCCAAAATTACTCTGGATATATTTGACGTCCTATAGTTCAATGTTCCTATCATTCTAAATTTTATTGCACACGTGGTGGTGTAGCTTGGTAAACACTAGGTGCTTACCCTTACGGAACACCCGGCCCCTTCCCTGATGGAAGTTCACGCGTTTAACCTAATTTGCCAACTACAAAGTTTTTAATTTGCTTTGTGATTATGGTTTGGTCATGGATTAGTATGTTTGTTTATGGATTTTGGCGCCTTGGGTGAACCAACGTTAATGATCTATGTTACGTTTCATAGAAACATGAACGGGGCATACCTATGTGTTTCATAGAGGTATGGTGATAAAGAGAAATAGCCGAGAAATAGGCGGTTTTGTCATGAACCCATACACGTCTCACTCTTATATTGTTGGACATAGACATAACCCGTCACATAGGGTGAATTTTTTACCTTTAAAAGGATATAGACATAAGGTGATTTTTTTTATTGTATCGAGCGCCCATGAATGGTACACAGTTTGTGATTATTGGTGTGCCAATTGTTCGTTGGAAATTTATTTATAATACCAAACACAAAAAATGTTGCCTATTAAAAACTCATTTTGTTAATGGTATCTTCAGTGTATATTTGTTTCTGTTCCTATGGTGCTCGACAAACAAGAGTCCCTGTTCAGCACTAGATATGTTTATACTGGCTTACTATTTTGTGAAAAAAGAATTATTTGTTTTAGAAGTCATTTTAATGCAGAATGAGGGACAAGTTTCACCTGTAGAGTAAACAAAGATTTTATACTTTTTACACAAGATAAAATATTAGGACAAAGATGTTCAAGAAGTTCTTTAGATATTATAAGAATCTACATTTGGTTAAAGTGAGATGTAGAATACTAGTACACCTTTATCTGAATAAGTCTGAAGGTCGACTTTGATGACTGTCAAAATTTGTGTTTAATTTATAGATAATAATTCGGCAGAAACCCGCTATGTAAACTGTATTTTCAAAAGAAATCGCTGTGAATTTGGGAATCCAATCCATGTCCAAATCAACCACTGCGGTAGCTCAGTTGGTAGCTAGAGTGCTCGCTCCGTAAGTGAGGGTAGTGGGTTCGAACCCTGACCGGGTCTGACCTAAGACTTGAAAATGGGTAGTGACTGTTCTTTCGAAATGAAAGTCACGGTTCTTTCGGATGGGAACCTTAAATAAACGAGGCTCCGTGTCACGGTGGGCTTGACATGATAACGAACCCTGCTGTATAATGCCATCAGCGCAACACATAGGCAAAATTTCTGCACCGTCTTCTATAGCTGAAAGCGTCTCGATATAAGTGAAATATTCTTGACTGGGATGTTAAACAACAATACTCAACTAAACTCATGTCTAAATCACAATCCCATAGCAAAGATAGATCTTCCATAACATAAGATGTTGAAATAAAAATTAAGAACAAAATGTATTTTATCAAATCCACATAGGTGATTAAGCATAGAACAGCTTTTTGAAGGTTTTTGGGATATTGGGATTGTGATTTTTACATGGACCGGTATATTTGTTTGCTAAATGTTATTGCACTGACATAGAAAGCTCCATGAGTTGTAATATTATTTCATCATTGTTTCCAAATAAAATGGAAATAAAAACCTCAACAGTCTGCACTTGTCAATTCCATAGTTTCGCAATGGTCTGAAATGAATCAAAACATGTTACTTCTTGAATTATTTATCAAGTGGCGATGCTATTCTAGAATACCATGATCAATCTAGCTACGATCAATGGTGTAACAATCAAAAACAACATACCAATCCGTGTCCAAATCACAATCCTAAAGCAAAGTAAAAACTTAAATTTAGACATTATACCAGCTTTAATATTACAACATTAGAAGGCCGTTTACGTAGTAAATTAAAGTAAACACGTGGACTTCCAACCCGGAAGTGAGGTAGGGTGATCCGTAAGGGTAAGCAACTCTTGTTTAGGAAACTAAACCCGCCACAATGTTAAATTGAAATTTAGATTGAAAGGAACATGTAACTATGGAACGTCGAATATAGTCAGTGTAATTTTGGATACAAATACATCATAATTATCAAGTATCAATAATGTTATCAAGGGACAACACAGAATATTGAAACCAAAGTTTATTAAATGTATAATTGCAATGAACATATGGATGAATTGATTTTTGTTTTACAGAACTGAATGATGATTGTTGTTCTTTTTCATTTAGATATAATGCACCAATTATTTTTTTTTTAAATGTCTTTCCATGATTTGCAAAACTAACTGACGAAATACATTGTGAACATGTTTTTCCATTGAGATGTAATGTAAAAATTCCATTTTATTTCAAAACGAAAATGTCACCGAGTCTTTCCATGATTTGCAAAACTGACTGAAATTTTTTTTCCATATGGGTAAATTGCATAAATTGTCATTTTTCTCTAAAACAAGAAAATGTCACCGAGTCTTTGAATGATTTGTCAGAACTTTCCCGCAGAGTTTACGGTATTTATCCAATTTCGGAAGGCTTATGTCTGTGTCTTTTCCTTTTTCATCCCATGTCCTCATTTTCAATATTGTTTCAAACAGTGGATCACTTTCAAACTTTTTTGCTTCTTCTTGTGTCATTGGTCCACCTTGATGCTCTAATGTCATCTTACTGGCTTGGCTTAAATCTGAAATAAGATAAAAGTGAGTCATACCTCCAAATTGAAAATATAAACAAAACAATCAAATGCATCAACAGATGTTATGTAAATATACTTCGCCATAAACCACTTTTTCAACCATTCTTCTAAATAAATAATCTCAATTGGGGTGGAGTGGAGAAATGGAGTTTGTAATTTTGCCTAAGTAGGTATTCTCAATTGGTTTTGTTATTATTTTGTCCAAGTCGGTAATCTCAATTGGTCTAGGTATCATTGGGTGTAAGTCGGTTATCTAAATTTGTCTTTTTACTATTTTCCCTAAGTATATATTCTTATTTAGTCTTGTTATTATTTTTTGAATTTGGCATTCTTATTTGGTTTTGTTATTATTTTCCTTAGGTCGGTGATCTAAATTGGTCTTGTTATCATTTTGCCTAAGTAGATGTTCTTGTTTGGTCTTGTTATCATTTTGCCTAAGTAGATGTTCTTGTTTGGTCTTGTTATTATTTTGTCTACATAAGTAATCTCAATTGGTCTTGTTATTATTCTGTCTAAGTCGATTTTCTGATGAGGAATTTTCTTTCGAAACGGCCGTCTAGTGCTGTAAAATTAAAACTGGTATAATATGTAATTTAAACCCCTGAACCGATATCTCTGCTGGTGGCTGGTGCCCCGAGGATATCACAAACTCAGTAAGCAATAATTTCGTTTTATTGTCAGAAATATACTATAATTGTCTAAATTTCCTGCAAGTTAAAATTTGAAATTTCTCAAAAACTAAGGTATACTCCCTCATGCAAAGTATTTCCTTAGCTTAATTTGGTAAAATATATTTTGGTCCTTTGGGTAGCTTTTCAACATCAAAATAATTTTGGTTTCATAATTTTGGTCCAAGCACTACTGATGAGAATTGTATTCCGAAACGGCCGTCTATTGCTGTATAATTAAAACTGGTACAGTATGTAACTATCTCAATTGGCCTTGTTATTATTTTGTCTACGTCGGTAATCTCAATTGGTCTTGTTGTTATTTTGTCCAAGTTATTTTGTTGTCAACAACCTCAGCTTTTTTCCTATTTTGTCTAAATCGGTGATTACTTTGACCAAGTAGGTATTCTTAATTTGCATTAATGTTGTGTTATTTCAGCTTGTCTTCTTGTTCTTGTATCAGTCAGTATTCTCAATTTGTCTTATTTTATAATACATGTATGTAATTTGTACTTTCTGATGTTGTTATACCTTAACGTGGGTTTAGCATCTGATACTTCTGTTAATGTCATCATTACACCATCATATAATGTTCTTTTCTAAATGTCAATTTACAATCAATTAAAATGAAATAACTTAGAACTGAGTACAATTTATATGTTCCTGTAGCCAAACTCGAAAAATATAGATGGATTAACGGAGACTAACATAAAATTAGCAATTGAACCTCCACCACCAAAGCAGTTATAACTAGGCGAGATTTTAAATAACATCATTCCATCTATAAAAATAATGAAGTGTATTTATTAGACAATATGAATTATACAATAAAAACAACCAAACAACCCCATGCCATTCCATGTTTGAACCACAATCCAAAACAAAGCTTTGAAAACCGGCAAATTAAGTGAATTTCTACCAGAGTAGAGAGACCGGGTGCTCCAGAAGAGTAAAAATATTTTTTTACAAGTTATAACAGGAACAAAGTTACGTAATGCCCACAACTAATATATGTGTATATAATGTATAAATGTAAAATGCCCGTTTCAATCATATAAAACATACAACAAGACGTTTTGTCAGAATTAATGTCAAGTGATTTACATACGGTTAATAAAAAAAACAAACATACCAATCCATGTCCGAATCACAACCCAGAAGCAAAGTAAAAATAATAAAAACGATAAGTTGGGTTAAACACGTGAACTTCCACCAGGATAGGGAGACCGGGTACAAAGCAAGTATTAACTTTGAAACTGGTGCATTAGGTTAAAAATTTCTAACAGGGAATTGAAGCTCCAGATGGATAAGTTCCTCCTATTTAGCTAGCAAAGGAAATCTTTAATTTGTGATGGGGAAGTAATGAAAGAAATAAATATCAGAATAGGGAAAGCAACATCAGCCTTCAATAAACATGGTAACATTTGGAAGTCTAGAAGAATTTCTGACAGAACTAAGATCAGACTGTATAAAAGCAATGTAAGATCAGTTTTATTATATGGAGCAGAGACATGGAGAACAAATAAGGAAATTGAAAGAAAACTTAGAGGAGTAGAAGGCAGGTTATTAAGAAAAAGTATGAACATCAAATGGACAGACAGAGTATCAAACATCGAACTCACGGAAAGAACTGGAATAAGTAACATCAACAGCGAGATTAAGAAGAGAAGTTGGAGATTTACAGGACATATCTTAAGAATGGACAACACCAGGCATGCTAAAAAAGCACTAAGGTGGACACCAGCTGGCAAAAGAAAACCAGGAAGGCCAACATGTACTTGGAGAAGGACAATAGAAACAAGAGATGAAAGATTGTGGATACAGCTGGGGAGAACTTGAAAGAAAGGACAGAGCTGGGTGGCGTACCCTGGTGTTACCTAACACGAAGAGGATATGTATATGTATGAATGTTTAGCTAGCTACATCCACCACGGATATCATCCAAATTGAGAATAAAGGAATGTGGAACTATATATATAAAGCATTTTAACTGATTTATTAAATTAATGGTTAATCTTATTCTTCCACACAATAAATATAAATACTAAAACATAAACAAATAGGTCAATGTCAAATTCACAAAAATTATAATGAATAAATAAAAAAAATCAATAGATAATTTCAATTAATTAACTAATGAATGAATGATTTAATTGATTTACAGTCAACCCTGTCTATAAAGGTAACTTAAGGGAACCAGTAAAAGTGACCCTTATGGGCAAGTGGCCTTTATATACAGGTTCAAATAATATGGATAAAGAACAGTTGGGATACAATTTTTTCTGGTTTTATAAACAGGTGGCCATTATATAGAGGTGGTCTTTAAGGCAGGTTGGACTGTATTTGCTAAAACTTACTTGAATGATAATTTTTATCTTTCCACACAAGATAACGCTTTGCTTGTACGTGATTTTGTACAAGGTGGCAAACCTTTTCTGGAAAGTCTAAATTTCTCAGAAACTTGCCGCCAACAATATCATGATCTTTCGCGCCTAGATGTACGTCATCTGTAACCATGGATTCTAATTTTTGGTCCTCTCCAATCAAATGACCAACATCGTGTAAAAACGCTGCTAACACAATCTAAAATGGATAAGCAATATAACTAATCCAGAAAATAATCAAATTATCAAAAAAAAAAAAAAAAAAAAAACAAACAAACAAACAAACATACTAATACATGTCCAAATCACAATCCAGAGACAAAGTAAAATCTTTTAAACTAACAAGTTAGGTTAAACATGTGAACTTCAACCAGGAAAATGAGGTTGGGTGCTCCAGAAGGGTAATCACCTCCTGTTTAGCAAGCTTCACTCGCCACGTGTGTAATCAAAATTAAGTGCAAAAAATTGTGGATCTATGGGACATCATATATTATCTAAAACAACGAAAACAGTCACAGCAAATATCATTACATTTAATGTTTTTGTATATTTGTTTCACTGTACTATAGATAACTTTTTATAGCGAGAATTATTACGCGTAATTTTGCGATCGCTAATTCATATCACGCGAATATTCCTAGAATTGCATTAAAAACATGCTGACAATCGACTAAGTGGAAGTTACATAATATAACATCCCATTTGAGATGCAATATTCTCCACATGACAACCAGTAACTAAATACAAACAAAATACATTTTAATAAGTCTAAAGTGATTCTTACAAAAAAATAAAAAATAAAAAAAAATAAATAAATAAATAAATAAATACATACATTGTAAATAAAAATAAAATAAACGTAATTACTGCCAGCACTTTAAAGGTTTGAAAGAGTCATTTAGATCATGGATTGCCACAGGTCGCGAATTTACATATTCGCGAAATGGCGCTAAGGGATC
This sequence comes from Anadara kagoshimensis, assembly GCA_021292105.1. Lineage (NCBI taxonomy): Eukaryota > Metazoa > Mollusca > Bivalvia > Arcoida > Arcidae > Anadara > Anadara kagoshimensis. The sequence goes on from CM037858.1 coordinate 47,193,947, forward strand.
TGCACGCAAAATGTGATACTTGCGAAGTGAAAGTAATCTACATTATCTATCAGACATATATAAACAATGTCCCAAAACTACAGTTGCTACGTTACTTTGAATGAAGCTGGTAAGTGATAATAAAGTGTGTATTCGTCCTTTAGATTTGGTTAATAGTACAGCAATTTTTCTGACGACAAATCATTTACCTTGTATGTTTATAAACATATTTATGCATGGGACGTGGGATAACATGGGGGCATTGTGATAAAGTGTAACGTTAAAGATAAACAGGCAATATTGTATTTATTAACATGTATGAAAAGTAAATTAATAGTTTAGTTAATTAAACCTTATATTAACTATACAACGTGCTAGTAACATTTGAACAACTAAACATCTATTTTAAATAAAAGCAATAGATCGCTGGATATATACATATGTTGGTTGTGTGTGTGTGTGGGGGGGGGGTGGTGGTGGTGGTGATGAGTTTATACCTCGTCCGGGTATCCCTCTTTTTCTGCTAACATTGCACACTGTATAGAATGGCTGGTTTTACTGATAGCTTCGCCAAGGTACCCTGTTTCTCCTACCTCTTCATAAAGTCTAAAGACTTTATCCACAATAATGGCGGAATCCATGTTGTTCATAGACTAAGGTCGTCAGATCTGTGTCAAGTAACTCAACAGATAACATAATAATTCATATCATACATTCACACTCGTACGCATACCCGAGCACACATATGTAACGGTTTATTTCATCCCCCATGAAATATTTTCCTAGGATAATATTTTCTTGTGAGATTTGTTCCATGGATAACATGTCATAGGCAAATACTACTAAGTATCCATGATAATATTTTACGGAATAAGTCATGATATTTACTTACTGATATTCCGCCGGATATATTTTACTATGGAAATATATCTTACCAGACAGATTTTTGACTACACATCATGTATTGTCATGTGAAAAAGTTTTTTGGTTTTACTTTTTCAACACTTCTGCGCCAAATGATAAATTTATATTTTGTCATTAAAATTTTAAAAGCTATGTGTGGCCGTCTTGCAGCAAGACGAGTTTTTTTAATGTTTCAATGACAGTTTTAAAGAATTAGAATTGTAAAAGGTCTTATAAAACTTGTTTTGGCAGGGAAAAAGTGTAATTTTACTCACCATAATAATATGTTTTACAAGAGTTTCTTAAAGAGGTTGCATATCTTGGACTTGAGATGAACTACTAGTATATAGTGCTCCGTCTTATCTGATTGATTATACATTGCCGAATTTGAGACAATAACATTCAATCAAAAACAGACATACCAATCCATGTCCAAATCACAACCTCAAAGCAGCGTAAAACAATGTAGGTGAAACACGCGAACTTCCATCAGGGAAGTGAGACAGTGTGCTCTTCATGTCTATAATAAAAATTGCAAATGAAAAGAACATAAAACAATGGGAAGTCAATTTTATTCAAGTTAATTTTGGATACAGAGACTTCAAACTTTTAAACAGCATTGTGAAGCCGGCTTAATATTATTTTGGCCTTGATAAGCCTACGCTTACGATATCCTTACGTCAACAATTAATTTGTAAGCAGCTTGCTTCGTTGTATAAATTAATAACGCATTTATTATGAAACAAATATACCATAAGCGAGAGAAGCGGATATATTGTTGCATAGAAAAGGAAAATTGACGATAGAACAATTGAATTCAACACGGTTGTCATACAGCTTCGAATGTAACATTTTGTTATAATTGAGGTATGTGTCTAAATGAAACTTTGAGAATAAGTCGTATCTTTTGTTTCAAGGTCATTGGCATAAATGACATTCAAATTATCTCCAGATTTAGGATTTTTAAGGGATAGAACGTATGTATAAGGTGCACAATTTGTGTCCATTGGTCTACCGATTTCTTTTGGAAAATTATAATACCAAACACAAAAAATAGTTGTCTATCAAACACCCTAACGTTTTCGTGATGGTATCTTTAGTATGCTTTTGTTCTTTTGACAAAATTACTTTCAAAAACTAACTAAGTCGATAATTAATAACAAAATAAAATAATAAGCATCGTCTATAAAAATTCGACGCTTTTTCCTGTTGTTGGTGTATCGAAATGTAATATAACGACTAATATATAATGGTGATCTTTTTCTGAAACTTGTCAATGATGACGACTTCAATGCGTCCTGTAGGAAACCTCTTATGTAGAAAGTATACTTTTTCTATTGTCAACTTTCCTTTTCTATGCAGCAATATACCTGCTTTTCCTGCTAATGGCGTATGTGTTTCCCCATTAATACTCTAAGAAAGAGCTTGTTCCCACTACGGGTAATTTGTACAACGAAGCAGGCTGCTTGCAAATAAATTGTTGACTTAGGGATATTGCAAGCCTAGGCTTATCAAGGCCCTCAAAAAGTTTTATAGTCGTCATCACTGTATTGTTGATAAGTTTGATGTCTCTGTGTCCAGGATTGAACTGGATATATTTGACGTCCCATAGTTTCATGTTTCTTCCACACAATTTTAATTACACATCCGGCATGTATAGCTAGTTGAACAGGATGTTCTTACCCTCTAGAGCACCCAGCCTCACTTCCCTAGTGGAAGTTCAAATGCTTGACTTGAATTGCCGCTTTCAACTTTTTACTTTGCTTCTGGATTATGATTCGGACTTGGATTAGTATGTTTGTTTTTGATTGTGAGACAGACTCTTTTTATGGTTGAAAGAACATGTACAATCTTCAATCTAAGTAACCTCATGCCTTTCGCACTGACTGATTATGCTACAGGGAATCAATGACAAACCTATCTTGAAGGTCTTCGAAAGTGGGTAGGTTCTGATTACTTGTCGCGGTATCTGTACGACAAGTTTCCTTATCTAGCTCCCTTGAAGCCTTCTATTTCTTTAAAGTATATTAACCAACATATAGCAAGTGCAGTTTTATTTGCTGTGAACTAATATTGACCTATTTCACGGTCAAAAATTATCTGCGAAATTTTGTTCCATGCGAAATTAATATATATTCTCGCTCTTATAGACAGATTGATAAATCCGTGGATATTTCAATCCGCGAAAATTACAAAACCTCGAACCCATGAAATTAAGTACATTTGCAGTATTTTTTTACAGCATTTTACAAAATCTTCAATTTTCTTTATACATTTATAAATATCGCTGGGAAGTCAATTTTAATCAAGTTAATTTTGGATACAGAGACTTCAAACTTTTGAACAGCATTGTGAAGCCGGCTTAATATTATTTTGGCCTTGATAAGCCTACGCTTACGATATCCTTACGTCAACAATTAATTTGTAAGCAGCTTGCTTCGTTGTATAAATTAATAACGCATTTATTATGAAACAAATATACCATAAGCGAGAGAAGCGGATATATTGTTGCATAAAAAAGGAAAATTGACGATAGAACAATTGAATTCAACACGGTTGTCATACAGTTTCGAATGTAACATTTTGTTAGCGTTATAATTGAGGTATGTGTCTAAATGAAACTTTGAGAATTAGTCGTATCTTTTGTTTCAAGGTCACTGGCATAAATGACATTCAAATTATCTCCAAATTTAGGATTTTTAAGGGATAGAACGTATGTATAAGGTGCACAATTTGTGTCCATTGGTCTACCGATTTCTTTTGGAAAATTATAATACCAAACACAAAAAATAGTTGTCTATCAAACACCCTAACGTTTTCGTGATGGTATTTTCAGTATGCTTTTGTTCGTTTGACAAAATTACTTTCAAAAACTAACTAAGTCGATAATTAATAACCTATCTTGAAGGTCTTCGAAAGTGGGTAGGTTCTGATTACTTGTCGCGGTATCTGTACGACAAGTTTCCTTATCTAGCTCCCTTGAAGCCTTCTATTTCTTTAAAGTATATTAACCAACATATAGCAAGTGCAGTTTTATTTGCTGTGAACTAATATTGACCTATTTCACGGTCAAAAATTATCTGCGAAATTTTGTTCCATGCGAAATTAATATATATTCTCGCTCTTATAGACAGATTGATAAATCCGTGAATATTTCAATCCGCGAAAATTACAAAACCTCGAACCCATGAAATTAAGTACATTTGCAGTATTTTTTACTGCATTTTACAAAATCTTTTTACATTTATAAATATTGCTGGCACAAGCCACACACTTTATATACATCTTAAAGTTATGCTATCGTTCAATCAATACATAAAATTTCACTAACAAGTATGACCTTGGCAGTCAGGCGTCTACAAATTCTATACTGATACAGAAGTCATGTGATCGTCAAATTATGTCATAATGAATACTTGGTTCAATACCGATTCGATCAAATCATCAATACGGGGTTCAATTCCTATTCAATCAAATCAATACATTAATATTCACTTAAAGAAAATACTTTTTTTTGTATAAGACATAATCTTTTCTTTGGTAATTATCAATAAAAGCATTTGAATAGATATGTCACAGATGTGCTAATATTGAATTGTTTATGAATATAAGCTTATGACCAACAATTTTTTGCGTTACTTATTTTATAAAATATCAAAATTAAAAACATGACAGCTGTATACAATCTGTGAAATATTCTTACAAGGTTCAACACACAACCCCCTTTAAAGGATTTAAAAATTGTTTGACGGTGGTAATAAAAACTTGATATATTTTAAACCATTTAATGCAGTGTAATTGAGAATTTATTGAACAAATATAGGCCTCTGAATCTGTGAACGAAGTTAGAGGGATACCCAGACTAGGTATAAAGATTCGGTAAGAGTTATCTCTCTTTGTACATATTGGAAAGGAATATGTTTGAAATTTAATTACGCAATTTACACTCACCCACCTTCGAGATAAAAAATTATCACATTTTTACATCCACAAATATTACAGATTATTGGTACTAAATTTCATCTCAATCCATCAAGCTGTTTCCGAGACCTGCTCCAGAATAGTAGGTCTTGATAGAAGAATCTTAAGAAGAAAAATAAAAATAAAAATCATATGAAGAATAAGAAGAAACAAAACAAAACAATATGATTCCATACCTTTGGTGGTGCGGAATCATAATAATAGACGACACATGCTTCTGGGATTTTGATTTCATCGAGGACCGTTATGTTTGTTTTTCATAGGAGTAAATTGTTATAAATGGTTCATGGTTTGGTATTGGTTTAAATTCGGGTATTTATGGACCACTTGAATGTTGGTCTTTCCAATTGTGCTATAATCACAAACTAGACGTTTACCTTGAATCAATATACGAATGTTATGTTTGAAGAAAAAACGTAAACCTGGCTATTTATACTCAAGTACATATAATTATCAAAAAACACAAACACGCCAGGTCTGTTTATTCCAATACTATAGAAATCACGCTCTTATGCAATATTGTTTGATGAGCGCTTACGTTAACGATTTAGAAATAGGATTTATGTTTATTGCCAATTCGTTTGGTTAACACACTTGGTCATCATATAATAGAAATGTGTGATATATGACAAAGACAAAAACCGACAGCGATAGTCATAGTTAGGAAGTTTCTCAAAATATTCGAAATAGGTCAGATAAAAAAGCTAAAAAATTATATTAATCTTCTCATTTAACTTATTCCTGAGTTATGACGCCCACTAAAGGCTACATTTGAAACTTTATGACAAACGTGATGACTTCAATTTTCCTATTGTCGACTTTCGTTTTCTATCCAACAATATACCTACTTCTCCTGCTTATGGTGCATTTGTTTCAGAATTAATACGCTATGGTAGAGTGTGTTCCCACTACGGGGACTTTGTAAAACGAAGCAGCCTGACGGAATTTCTTCCTCTGCTGAAACCTGTTTCATCCCCTAAATTTGCAGTCTTATTTTAGAGCTAAGTATTTATATAATACTATTTTCTCTCTGTATAGTGAACTTTTAAACATTTAAAGTTTTTTGAGGTTTTGGGAGTCAAAAGACCAAATCAAAAGACAGCTGTTGCCCCTCTGATGTGTTGATATGGCAAATTCGATATCTTCATTAATATAAGTCAGAATTGGGTTCTGATTGACTAATACATATTCACGAGATAGGTATTTATACAGGACTTTCATTGCTTTCGTACGGAGTTCCACCAATGGTAACAATTTTCCCTCGATTGGTAACATTGGCGCTGACGAATCTAGTTTTACAGTGGTAACCAACTGCATTATATTTAAAATGATAAAAACGCCTTTCTGTAAACATGCTTAAATTCTCTCTTTTTATACACTTTATGCAACTCTCCATCATTAATTTCAAAGAACGTATAAAATAAATTATTCACTTGCCATTCGTTTACAAAAACGGTAAGCCAAGATGTAAATATCTAGTGCCTAACACGAATTGTGGTTATTTTATCAAACATCATATGGACTGCAAACAAAAACATACTTACTGTCAAGTGTTAACAGTTTTTGATAGACATTATAATTATTTGATTCATTTTGCAGTACTAGTATATAATTTTCAGTTCCAAAGTTTTTACTTTGCTTCTGGATTGTAATTCGGACATGGATTAGTGTGTTTGTTTTTGATTAGATAGTATATCTGAGAATGCAATATAATAAGACTAATAGTACTATTTAAAGATGAAATTCTTTCTAACCAAAGAGTAGGTTTTTGTATTTTGTAGTGTTTTGGTATCATTCTAGAAAAGGAGGAACTTCACATAAATCCATACAAGTAAATATAAATAGCGGGTTCCTCTAAATGCAAAACTGATTCATTATCATCAATTCTTACACATTTTGATAGTCGTCAAAGTCGTCAAAGATGGTCTTCGGTCTAATTCAGAAAAAGTCTATTCTACATCTGGTATCAATCAAATGTGGATTCTTAAAATTCTTAAGAATTACTTGAACAACATCTTGCTTCCTATACTATACCTCGTGTAAAATTATAAACACATACAAGAACATCTAAAACAAATTGTTAACTTGTCTTTATTTTACAAAAACAGTAAGCCAACCGATACAAAAGTTTAATGCTGAACTGGGATTCTGGTAATTTTTTCAAGCACCATACGGATTCCAATTAAAAAATATACTGAGGATACCTCAACAAAAAGTGTTTGATAGACAATATATTTGTTGTGACAGGTAAAATCCAACAAACAACCGTTATTGGAATTGATACAAACGATGCAACATTGCTTGCTGATTTGTTTCATTATTCGTATGAAGCAGAATTAATGCTGAACCTGATTAAATCTGCAGAGAAGACTGGATTCACATTGTCAAATCATTCAACTCCACACATACGAAAGGCAACACTTGAAGTTGTATGAGAAACGTGATGACTTCAATTTTTCTATTGTCAACTTTCCTTTTCGATGCAGCAATATACATATACATGTACCTGCTTATTCGGTGTATTTGTTTCACGTTAAGGTAGACATTGTTCTTACAAATACTCAGAACTATAGCACCCAGCCTCATTGTCCGACAGGCCACACAAAGACTTTTAACCTCCAACAATCAACAAAGCTTACAAATAATTTGATGATGCAGGAATATTGCTAGGCTGTGCTCATCAAGGCCCTTAAAAAGTTTTATAACCCTCATCACAATATTGTATATAAATATGTCACTGTAGATCTCTGTAGATCTATCAAAAATTATCCTGGATATATATCTCTATTTTGAATACATATGTGGCTGGTGTATAGCCAGCTAAACATAAGGACCGTCCTTGCCAATCCAAAGCAACCAGCCTCACTTCCTTGTTGGAAGTTCACGTGTTTAACTGCATTTATCCAGTTTCAAAATAAGCTTTGTGATTGTGCTTTGAACATGGATTTGGTATTTTTGTTTTTAGTCAATGGTGTTGGAGGTGTAGACTAGTCAAAAGTATTTTTGATGGATGGATAAAAACAAACATACTAATCCATGTCTAAACCAAAATCCCAAAGCAAAGTAAAAACTTTGAAGCTGGCAAGTTAGGTCAAACACATGAACTTGCACCAGAGAAGCGAGATTAGGTGCTCTGGAAGGGTTGGCACCTCCTGTAATACATCACATTTAAAGAAATGGGCAAAGAAACTGAAACACAATTTCAATGACATTACCAGGCTTATGTCAATTGAAAAATATAACAATGCAAAAAGATTGGTATTTATTATTGCTTTATTTGCCGCAAAAATTTAATAGATGGAATTTTTTTTGTTCTTCCATTTTATAATATAATATATATATAATATATTTATATAAAATCTGTACAAATACATACATAATTGGTATAGTGTAAGTATTTACAACCCACACTTGTAATAAAATATAGTTCTGTATATATCATATATACACATATATATAATAATTATAATACATACATATAACATGGTCGAATTCTAGTTGATACGTGATAAATTCCATCAGATTCTTTTTTCAATGATTCATATATGATAACTGGTTTCTTTTATATATTAATTAAGATATGTAAATGTTTTATGGACATTTTAAATGACTAAATTATTAAAATAAAACCTTGTTATAATGGCCTCCATGTAATTTTGCCATCTCACATATCATCGCTGTTAATTGAAGTCTCAAAATCCATTTCTTCAATGTTTCTTTCTATAAACTTCCATTGATGAATAACCAAACCCCTTTACAGAACCAAGATTTGGCTGAACAAATAATGCCAATGAATTGAGGTTTTACTGTATTTAAACATCCTGTCCTGGTAATGATTTTTTTCTGAACAGCTACAGATGGAGATGGTTCAACTATGAGGCATATTTAAACTGTCCATAATTTAGCATATTATGAAATAAATTAACTGGGTAGTTTAAGTACCAGCGACAATGTATACATCTGGTTTCAAATCCTAGACTAAAAAAAACTTAATATTGAACACCTTTTAAAAAACATGGTGTGGGTTTTTTGATGAGTTTTAATAATTGTTTACATTGTTGGTTTTACATAACATATATACATTTATTATATATCTTACATGGAATTGGGTAAGATAAATTAAAATAATAAAATATAAAATTATACGGAATGGAATGGAATGACAAAATTAAATGGCAAGTATGGAATGAAAAATAAAAAAACAACCAAAAATGGAATGGATTGAGAAATATAACATTTTACTGGCTTCTCCTGAACATAAAATGAGGAAATCCACAATACATATCAAAAACAATTTCTGAGGACAAAAAATAGTCCCGTTAAATGTTTTTTGCTACCATTGATGCAGAATCACATGCATTTAGACAATTCAAATAACTTTCCAGCAACTAACAGAATTGTTCCATACAAGCAGTAAGTTCCTTTTTTCTTCAGAGATTTTTCATCTTTGGACAATTTTCCCTGCTGTCTGTCTATTTTTCTCTATCCCACCCCAAGATGCATCACTTTTGCTATCTCTTAATTACTGCACAATTACTTACACAGGCTTAATTGATAATATTTTTCTAAGAGGACACTGATGATGGCATTAAAATAGCTTTTAATGGTTTTTGTGTTAAATATGAGTGGAAAGAGAATCCCACATCAAAAACAGTGCAAGACAGATACTTCAAACTCGGATGAATAATTTTCATGTTTCTTGCTGAAGCTCGTTCTGGGCAGGAAAATATTCATCCATGTACAAGATACCCTTTTCTTCCATATCTGCTCATGTAAGATAGGGGTTTTCCCAATGTGAGATACGCGTATCTCACATGGCCACGTGACCTTTAGTGACGTCACAATCAAAAGACAATTACATGACGTCATCATGTGGAGAACATGACGTCATCTTGCGTGAAAACGACATGAAATTCTTCAAAATTTAGAAACTTTGAGTGCGTTTCAAATGATAAATATTGAATTTTTTAATGAACCACTTTGTTTTGTAGTTTATACATTTTGTATAAACCAAAATCCGGTACGATCTATCCAATGGTCATATTTATTTTAAAGTAGAATGTCGAATTACAAATTAGATTTTACAAACATGGCGTCGATGTCTATGTTTATCGTACTTGAAGCCAAATATTGGCACTAAAATGGAAGAAAAATAATCCATTATGAGTTTATCCATGTAGGATAGGGAAATCTCACCCTCGGGGTTGAACATTTCTGGTCAGAGACTCGGCAAGCCTCGTCTCTGACTGAAATGTTCAACCCCTCGGGTGAGATTTCCCTATCCTACATGGATACTCATAATGGATTCTTATAATCTCACACTGTCACTGTTATAGGATCCTATCATTTTCTGAACTAAATGAAGAAATTTATCAATTAATGCAGGCATAATGATAAAATTTCAGGTTTGCAAAAAAATTAGGCATTCTTGTTATAATCTATGAACTAGTTATTTATTGAGTTTTTAAAAGCATTTTGATAATTTAAGAATTAAAATAAAATTATTACATTAGGGTTTTTATTTACAATATATTACAATTTAAGGTAGATCTTGACAGCAGTCAGCAGAAAGTGACATTCTTCAATTTTTACCTGAAATAAAAGGGTTTTTTTATGTACAATTCCACTGAATATCTGGTTTTATGCTGGAAAAATAAATACATGTTATCATTTTTTAAAATCTTGAAAATTGTGAATTTTAACCGAAACTTTCAATTTTCTATGGCAAAACACCAAAATTTTTATTTTAATATGTGTTTAGCTGTTATATTTCTAGTATTTTGTTGAAGAAGACCCATTTGGTTTTGTTGAAATGTCAGCAAAAATTCACAATTTCAAAGATTTTCAAAAATGATAGCATATTAAGTTTTTTCTATCCATTAGAACTCAAAAACTTTTATTTTATTTCAGGAAACAATGAATCATTTCTTTTTATAGACTGCTGACAAAATCAACCTTGAAAGCATTTCACCCTGAAATGGTATCTTCTGTGTCAAATACCAGGTTATATCATTGTGAATACAAAAGGGTGAAAAAGTAAAAGTAATAGATTAGCACCATTTTTACAATGTAACCCAACAAGACCATACCCCTGATACAAATGGCATCTTCTGACATGAAAGTAACCACTCATACCATTAGAACATATGAAAGTTTACAAGAGTTTAAGGCTGTACTTTATTATTAACAATATAATTATATTACATTTTTAGCAAGAGGCCTAATATAGCCTGTAACACTCAACTAGCTATACTTATTTCTATTGAGACCAACTGTAATCCTTTACTGGCTCAGAAGAAGAAAGTTGGCAATAATTTATTCTATATTGCCTTTAGTCTTAAGATTCAGAAAAGAAGACTTTCAAAAAATTGGTATAATGATATAAGTATCTTATTTGGTTTTATTTAGTCAACTGGTTTTAGAAAGGAGATGCTCTAAGAAATGGCAAAACTAAGCATTTTATTTAAATGTTCTGCAAATATGAGAAACAATATATGCTTTTTTTTAAATATGTATGGACATCTTATTTCTAAACTAGATCCATTTATAACAAATATAGGATTCTATAGTCATCTTGGATGCTAGATCTAACAACCATGAAAAAATTTAATCTACTTCATCTAGCATTGGAACATCCCAACAGCTCTGCTTTCATTTGGCCCAGGAATTTCAGAAAAGAAGATTGAAGTTCTCTCTGTAACAAACACACACATGCACATGCTTTGCAATGCCAGAAGATCAGCTGACCATAGTCAGTTGAGCTAGCAATCAAATAAATAATTTAATGTCAATAATATCAATGAAGTTCATTCATGAAAATTATAACAACCTGGCAGTTAAAATTAGAACAAATCAAAAATATATCATAAATTTGAAGTGATTTCATACAGGTGAATTGGGTATGAACTGAATTTAAGACCTAAATAAAAAATAAGTCTTTCTGCTGACCCAATTTATGACATTAATTTGTTAACATTGACATCCTGATCCATATGGTCAATGTAACAAAATATCAATAAAAATTCCTACCTATTGGCCCTAATTTTGCTAACAAACTGGGGTTTCTAAAACACAACTGTTACTGAAAAAAGGTCAATGAAAGGTCAAAGGTCACACTGATAGACCTTAAATGGAAGACTTAATATTCTTTATTTTAGTTAAGCTTGCTTATATTTTGATCTGGTAACAAGTTAGATTTGGCACAAAATTCCCAATTATTAACTCAAAAAGAACTTCATAAAAATTTTCTTTACACATAAAACTTGAGCTAGCAAATTACACATCACAATAAATATATTGATGAATACAGTGTTCAATCTAGAACTGCAGTTAGTAGGGTCATTCTGATCCATGCCTTAAATGTTGGAACCATACATGTATCTTCAAAAATGGGGCCGACATAATAACTTAAGCCATTTTATTTTAAAAGATCAGAATTTAAACATCCACATCACACCACATCGCATATCATATTATGTCTTGTAACCTATAACCAGTTGGTTTAAGTCAAAGAAATAATCTATAATGATTAAAAGAGAGGTAGAACAAGATTTACTCAAGACTCCACTACAACTGAAAAGATGGGACACAGTTGGACCACAGGCAGCATTGATTTGGGGCCAATGGTGCAAGGGTCCCTTTCTAGATTGAACACTGTAAGTGGTGTAATTTTTGTTACTATTGTTGCATCCAAAGGGCCATAACTCTGGCAATAATACTTAGCTTGTAGAACAAAAATACTGTGAAATCATTAATTTTGTGTTGTCCAGATTTATTTTGTTTCCATGGATACTGTAACCCCCAGATTTATGTGTCAATGAAATAAGTGTATCTTACAAACTTCCTTTAAACTGAAACCACAAATCATGAACTTACAGCACCACAAAAACCATATTTTTTCTAAGAATCATGAAAATTGAACACCACAAAAACAAATAATTTCACTGTATAATTTCACTGTATAATTTCACTATGTTTAACGATAAGAATGACAAAATAATATACTGTAACAAATAGTTGATAAAATTTAGAAAATAGTCATAATTAGAAACTAGGATACTCGAACTTCCCCTGACGAAAGTAAACTCTTTGATACTTTAAAGAAACTATCAACATAAGCTTCATCAAATGTTTAAATCTTGTATCTGTGAATTTTAAATGAAATTGAAAAAAAATGAAGAATTAAAAAATGTGAATGGGCAGTCAGTATTAAAATGAAAATAATAAAATCATTACTTAATTAACTATATTAAAATGTTTTAGTTTCAATGAAATTGAGAAAATGTTCACATTCTTAATGCCTTATGAGTTAAAATCATCTATTCAATAACCTTTCACCCCTTAATTACATTTTTCAGAATGTCCCTTTTCATTGAAATGTGGATTATACCATTGTAATATAGGGGTGAAAGAATTAACAACACTTTATTATTTGCACTTTAAAACCATCACAGATTTGATAATATCATAATGGCACCATTCAAATTAGAAGGAAGAAATACAAGTTAGCAACTTCCGTTTCAATATTATTGTGCCCTCTTTAATACTCATTTCCACATTTCCAATCAGCTGTTGTGGAAACCACTATTTATTGTGGAAACCACTGTAAGTAAGTCATAAATCCAGTACTGTGGTACATTGTTGAATTACTGTTGTTGTATTCACTTAATATTAAGTTTCCATTCCACATGTGTGATTTCCACTTTAATGTAATTCCATTCCACTGCTAAGGTACCTTCTTATAAAATTAATTTAATTCCACAATTGTGATTTCCATTTTTCATTGTAAATGAATTAACTTCCAATCCATTTGTGGTACCCATTGGTGTATAAATTTCCAGCCCAATATTATGGTTTATCACTGTAAAATAACTCCATTTCCAATCCAATACTGATGTCCTGATCATTTTGAAATAACTCAATTTCCGATCCACTGCTGTGGTACCCATTGGGCCTCAACTTCTAGTCTGTTAATTTCAATTAACAAATCATCATAGGCTCGGTCCATATCAGAATTCACCAAAATGTAATCAAAATAATGACCATATTTATCTTCCATCTCTCGAGCTCGTTCAATTATTTCCGTTAAATTCTCATCCTAAAATAAAAGAGGAAAAAATATTGATTAACATAAATTACATGATAGAAGTGGGCTATTTCCCATTGATCAGGATAGTCTCAAAGTCACTGATGCAAGTAAACTAAGGTTTGGACCAGAAAATACGGTTGCTTGACATGTCAGGCAGGGTGTTGATTGCTGAGTTCTTTACTGCTATTTATAATTTATAATAATGCATTTGTTGAAGGGAAAGAAAATACTTGGGGTGTATTCCTTTTAGAAAGAATTTCCTGAAGGAAAGAATTTGTTGTTATAATACCGAGTATACTTACTGTAATTTTGTCCAGACCAAATTTCTGCTGAATCTGACGTAGTTTTTCCATATTTTGGGGGTAAACAAACACAACATAAGGCTTTAGGTCTGAAGTTTTTAGCATTTCTAGAGACTGAAAGCATACAAAATTGTTTGTTATATATACATTGTAATCATCAGCAACTAAGTATATAATAATATAAATATAATATAAAACAATAGTTGTTATATATGTGACATTAGAATTTTTTAATAAAGTAAAGTAACAATAGTCAATGCATTTTTCACCAGCTATCCATTTGATTTCATTATCAATTAATCAACTTTTTATTCCATATAGAATTTAAAACCCATTTTGAGTTTTCTTTAAATGAAAATATTTCAATGTCAAGCGTTTTTATTTATATATGGGCGTCTTTTTTTTATTAGAATTTATCAATTTTTGTGGTGCAAGATAGGGAAATCTCAATCCGAGTTCCCATATAATTGGTCCAGAATATGGCCAAGTGAGCTTAGCCTATCTTGCACCACGAGTAGTAAATGATTCCATTTCTTGAACAACAAAATACATAAATTCAATTAAATATAAAATTCAAAAAGATCTTAACCTAATGGTATTTGGAACACCTCTGATTTCATTCATTGGCTGGGGGAAGGGGTTGCAAGATGAAGATATCTGTCAACACCTTTTTTCGTGGGTGCAAAAACTATAAATTTTAATTACCTCAGGATGTAAATTCAATATACAGATCTTCCCTTGGTTTATAACTTGTCTTATTGCATTGAGACTTGTTCCATAAAGATTTTTCTCATATTCTCCATGTTCGACAAACTTGTTGGCCATGATGTCGGCTTCAAAAATTGCTCTAGGTACAAAATGATAATCTTTACCATCAATTTCATGGTCATCCTTCGGTCTACTGGTGTCTGAAATTAAACACGAGTACAAAATCAGATATGTGGAAAAAGGAAAAAATTAGTTGTGAAAAGCATGTCTTAAAGTCTCTAATACACTATGCATGGTACATGAAATTCATAAAAAAATGAAACTTAGTTTTAATGCCTTTTGATAACTTTGCCACCTTGCTCATCACCACATGATTTTGAAGTCTCAAAAACTTTTTTTTTCAATGGATTTATTGACAAACATTTTTATAACACCAAAATTTGACTGAACAAATTGGTGTCTATGAATTGAGGTTTTACTATATATCAATTCACATACAGTAAAACCTCATTATAATCTCCCTTGCTAATTTTGTAACCTCAAAGTATTTGAAATCCTAAATCCATTTCCTCTCCGTTTTTCCTCAATTGCCAAACCCCTTCTTTATAATGCTAAAATCTGATCAAATAAATGATGTCAGTGAATTAGTGTCAGAATTACTATTGATTTTGAGCTCAACAATCAACTACAAAGGGAAGTAACTCTTTCTTTTCTAGTTGTGACTTTCCATGATCTATGGGTGACAACTCTTCTAACCACAGTTCATCAAAAAATTACTCCTCCAGTCAATAGCAACAATTATTTCAGAGGTATGAAGTACATCATTCAGACAGACTAAAAACAACAAGCGCTCATAGGCTAAGCAAGATATGCCTTTTACATTTTTGTCTATAAAGTGAGGTAAAGATTGCAAAAAATGTGATAAGATTCCAAAGAGGCACAACTCTGAGAAATTTGATCAGAACAAACATTAAAATTTCAAACACAACTCCTAGAAAAATGCATAGTTTCCTTCTCTTCTGGTGCACACAATGTCATATCATGGTAATCATATATACAAAGTTTTGTAAATATATCTTTAATGGTGTTCGAATGTAGGCTGGACAAATTATTATGGACTGACAGAAGCACTACCGTAATATGTCACCCCTTCAAGAAAAAGGGTGTATAAAAATACATACGAGGTACTGCAGCTGCAAATCTTTCATAATCAGACTCCATTAGCCGCTGCCGTAAATCATGTCTGCCAACGTTAGGAGGACCTATTAAAACAATCGGTCGTTTTCGGTTTGGCTGTGGATAATATAACTCTACCTCTTCATAGGTCAAAATTTCTTCTCTCTCTACAATAAACAGATTAATAAGCATATGAAAAATTGAAAAAATAACTGTAAAATCATACAGAAAAGACAAAACCTATAATGAATCATCTCCCTCCTTAGCCTAAAGGAGCCTTGGTGGCAGAGAGATCTAAAGTGCCTACCACCATAGCACAGTGCCTCTAGCCCTTAAGGTCTAATCTTGCTCAGGACAATTTGCTTGTTGAAAGTATGTGATTTTTTCAGGGCAGTTCGATTTCCTGACTGCCAAAGTTTTGACTGGGTCATAACTCTATTACTCCACACTACATTTCAGTCTGAATAACACTAAGCAAACTTGTGTGAATAAGACACCATAGAAAATGTTTACCTTTGCAGTGCACTCAGGGCAATGTGCGGGAAAAGTTCTTTATTCTACCGTGCCATAAGCCATCAGTTTTAAGTTTCTATTCTGAAGGACCCTGAGTTTTATTTTTAAATGCTGAATGATGTGTGAAAGCTACTTTCAAACATTGTCTCTAGATTTATTACAATACTGATGATTTTTTATTTCAATATTCTCTTTGATTAACAAGATTATAATTTTTATAATGTAGGTTGTACTTTATTAATTGAAACCCAACCTTCTGTATTTTCTTTGTAAGCTGATTTCTTTTTCCGTTTCTTATCTCTCTTTCCACATGTACACGATCTTCCTTTCTTCTGATTTTCTTTGTTTTCACCCCCTAATGTATGCTTCATTGACTCCCTCCTGTAATGTAAATGATTAAAATTACCATAAATAAATAAATAAATAAATGAATAAATGAATGAATGAATGAATGAATGAATAAATGAATGAATACAGCAAATATAATAAAAAAACTTCATTTCAACACAGCATGTACATATCTTCATAATAACCCACATTTCAGCAATCAGTGATGAGTATTTAAGTAATTATTCAAAGTAAAACAATTTATCGTTTCAGTCTCAGTTACGTTACATGTATAAAAAAATAATTAAACTATATAAACAAACAATACTGCAATACTATCATAAAATTTTTAAGATTTTCATTTCCCCCAAAATCTGGATTTTTCCCAATTTAATCCCAAGGTCCTTTTCCCAAAATGGCAATAAAAATGTTTGCAGTAATGTTTATGATTATTAGTTTGATAAAATGATGATAAATTTATTTATGGGCAGACATGGCTGAGTGGTACTTTCACTGGCTTTCAAGGTCAAAGATTGTATGTTGAACCTTACTCTGAACTTGGAAATTTTCTGAGATGATTATCATCTCCTGCCCTTACTGGAGCTAGAAAAAGCTCAGAACTAGAATAATCTTTCGGATGAGACTCAAAACTGAGGTCTTGTGTCTCAGTGCATGCTAAAGACACCTCTGTAGAGTTCGAAAAAGAATAGGTCACCTGTGGCCGCTACAGAGGATGCTTACAACTAAAAAGCAATTGGAACAGAGCAAAGTAATTAAGAAAAGATAAGATTTAACACTCACATTTCTTGGAAACTACGACTAGGTATTAATCCAGCAAGAGACTGATGTTCTTGCTCCCCCTCCCTGTATGCCTGCCACCAGTTAGGATCCTCTTGATTTAAGACGTGTAATATATCCCCCTTCATAAACGAGATTCCTAACTCTCTACAGGGGATATAAATATCATCCTCTGGGTCATAATTATAAAGAGCTTTTATGTGCATCTGAAATAAACAAAAATATAAAAAATATATAAAAAATTTACAAACAAATTTATTTGAAAAACCTTGTGACATTGAGTGGATTGGAATGCAGTAATAATGTTTTACCCCCTAACCAAAATTTCTTCACTTACATCAAGGCGGTCAGCTATGGGAAAGTGGAGGAAACTTCTTACACTTTATAAAATAATTTGGCAAATACTTATGACACTGGGTGCCATTATGATGTTTCAACCTAGGCTGCAAGAGGCACTGTAATCAATAAGCATGCGCTTTAGACCAATATGGAACATAGGCCCCTACCTCATAATGAAAATTCATTGTAACCATGGTAACCTGACTTACCACTTCATCTTCTCTTGGTGATGGTTTACTAAACTCTGTTAATGCTGGTATTATCATAAATGTTATAGTACCACTCATGTTTGCCTGTAGGACAAAATAAAACATTCGTTAGACATGTTCAGGTATTACAGTAAAACATGTATATTTCGATAATCTGTGAGACATAACAAATATTGATTCTACAAACAGGTGGTCTTCACTTAGAGGTAGTCAAATTGGAAGATTTTTATAATTATATCAAGGAAATCAGTTCAGGATTAGCAGAGGAGACTGTAGGAAACCACTGATGGTCAGAAAGTGAACTGACAAACTTTCTTACGCTAGTAACTTCTCTCATGTGAGATTCGAACCTAAGCAATGAGAGCCACTTTGATCCAATAAGCATGCACCTTAGACCACTAGGCCACCATGACCCCTCTATTGTAGTTCAGTTTAGGTTCTCAGTTTACTCAGGGGTTGGTTTTCACAGGTTAAATTTATTTTGGTCCTTTGGATATTTTTTCAACCCGCTGATAAAATTTTGGTTTCAAAATTTTAGTTCAAGCACTTCTGATGAGGAATTGTATTCCAAATTAGACCATTTAGTGCTAATAATTTAACACTGGTATAATATGTAATTTCCATCATAGTTCTGTTTGCAGTTTACAGAATTTCAGTTTATTCACAGTTCCATACTCACAAGTTCTACTGTACATTACATGTACAGCTACAAATTATGTTAATAATTTATAACCAGATTATTCATATCAACCCATTTTAACTCCAATTTTTGGAAGAAATTCACAGGATGTGGAATGTCAAATATCAAACTAAAGACAGACATATTTTTTTCAGAATACACATTTTAACTCCAAAATTCTGAAGATTTATCGGATGTGGAATTTCAGATATCAAACAGGAGACAGATGTAACTTAATAAACAATGGGAATATTTAAAATGAAGTCAGAAGTTAGTTATTATATGTCTAGACAACTGGAATAATCATTACCCTTGATATAAAATTCTGAACAGAAGTTATAAATCATCAAAGAAGTGGGTGGGACCCCAGCAATCAACTGTCTCTTAGAACGGAATTTCAAAATGTCACAATTTTTGAAAGAATCAATAAAATACACAGCCATTTATAAATTCCCAAAATATGTACGTGTAGGTGTGACAAGACAAAGCAAAAATTCTAAATGTCATGAATTTCAGACAAGAACATCAGTAATTCTTAAAATTCACTTAAATTACAACATATTATTAAAAAAAAAAAGAGACAAATTGTTTAATCAATTGCGGTTGGGGGTTGTTGTTGTTGTTGACTGGTATTTGCACACCATATGCAAAATACCTTCCTATGGACCTGAAACATATACAGCTTCAGGAATGAAGATTTTTTTTTTGGTTTGGACAGGTATTTGATTATACATGTTAATTAAACAATAATTTTCATCATGTGTCCTAACGCATTACTTCAGTTTAGTACAATCGGATTTGATTGGTATTCTTTGTTAAATCAAATCAAAATCAATTAATTCAAACTTGTACTAGTTTTAACTATTACTTACCAACATTTCTGATACATCATTAATATTTTTTCCCTTCATATCAATACCATTCACCTCTAAAATCTCATCACCTTCATGTAAAAGACCTACAATTATCAAAAACAAAAATAAAATTGAGGCTTACTTGATTTACTTATCAGTAAATGTATCAACATCACCATACAGATAAAACAACAATGCTTTAGGTGGTTAGGCCATGTGATGAGAATGCCCAATGGGAGAATAACAGCATTGAATTGGACACCACCTGAAAAAAGAAAGCCTGGTAGACCTCATACCACCTGAACACCTGGAGGAGAACCATTCAAGTAGAGGAGCTAGGATACACCTGGGGGCAAGCTTAACATATGGCAAAGGACAGAAACAAATGGACGGGGCTTGTTGGTGCCTAATGTCCCAGCAGGGATGAAGAGGATAAGTAAGCAAGTAAGTTACTTGTTCAACCAAGGTTTGTGTAGGTTTAAGCTGGAAAAGTTTAAGGATTTTTCCAATCAACCACTGATATATTGATTGATCTATTTTAAAATAACAACCCTAAAAGCAAAGTAAAAACATTGAAAGCTGACAAATAAAATAAAATAAAAAGAACTTCCACAAGGAAAGTGAGGTTGGGTGATCTGGAAGGGTAAGCACCTTCTGTTTAGCTAGCTACACCTGTCATGTGTGAAATTAAAATTGGGAAGGAACTATGAGACATAAAATGTATCAAAGACAATATTGGTCAACATAAAATATTGTGATGATGGCCATAAACAATTTTTTGGGTCAAGATTTTATTCACAACTAAAAGACATTATAATTTGGGTTACCTAAGAAAGAAAGATATCATAGCCATTTTTCTCTGTATTGAATAAATTTGTTCTTAATAACAAATTCAACAATCTGTTTTTTTAAGTCTATTATAATTTCATAAAAACCTTACCACTTTTTTCTGCTGTGCCACCTTTGACTATTCTCCCTATAATTACTGATTCTCCCTCATTCCGTACTGTAGCTCCCTAATGAAAATGAAAATAAATGGTAAACAAAATATGATTGATCAAATTAGTACAAACTTTCTTTGCTGGTTCAAGGGTAAACCATGTTTTGCAGTGACATGTTCTCTTTTATTCGATTAAGGTGGAGTAAAGTTTGTTTACTGTGAACCTACAGCACATTTAGGCAAGCAGGTCGGAATAATGTACTAAAACTTGGTCCTACTCACATGCATCAGAGAAATCAATATTTCCTGACCTTTGACATTTACTGGTAAGCTTGGTTAAGCTCTTTTGCTTACTCTCTTAGGAATAATCTAAGAACATGCTATGGTATACATGAGGTTTTCAAGCAGGGCCCTCACTGGATTATTTTTAGTCAATATTCTGCCACATTCACAATGAATTCATAATCTTATGGTTTTTTCACAATCCCTTTGCCAATTTTCACAATTTTGGAAATTTCAGCTTTAAAACCATTATACATGTAATTGGAGTTTTCTTTTTCACAATTTTTGCCATTATAATGCTTATTTTTACAATTTTAAGGGCCCCTGCCCCATTCATATTAAGATGAAAGAGCCTTGACGATTGGCCATTATGAAACTTATGTACATGTATTCACAATCGCAGGCCCACACAGCCCTATTCACATGAGAGAGAGAGAGAGAGAGAGAGAGAGAGAGAGAGAGAGAGAGAGAGAGAGAGAGAGAGAGAGAGAGAGCATGTGCATGCCCTAGAGAGTGTGTTTTATTAATTGTGTTGTATGATTGTTTTTCACTCATTATATTCCACTTACCAGAGGTTCATTGGTTTTTTCTAAATGGACAATTTTGACTGTTTCTTCTCCAAACTGTTGTAATGGGTAATCCATGAAATCATCCTCCGGACCCGAAATTGCTGGCTGCAACTCATTCTCCGCTATCTGATCATGTGATGCCAGTAAGTTCTAAAATAAGGAGTAAATTCATTTTCATTCCAACAATTCTTAAAATCTAATAATTCAAACATTTTTTATACAGTAATCAGTCTAAGGATTTTGCATTGTTTACTTTAATCCTAGAGTGAAAAGAACCGGCATGGGATCCCTTGTGGTTATAAATCATGCATCCTTGTTCTTTTTTCTTATAAAATACTTTAAATCACTGGTCACTTTATTGTAGTTGGACCCAATCCAATAATGAAATGATACACAGAAACATTTCTCTGACAGGAAAAGAAGAGTAGAGTGCTTGCTCTGTATGTGAAAAATGGTTGGGTTTTTTTTTTTTTTTTTTGGTCAAGCACAAGCCATTTAGAAATGAAAGTCATGGGTTGTTTTAAAGAGTGTTTATTAATTGATGTCCCCAGTCATGGCATCAACAACCCTCTTTGCAGATGGTCCTCAGTCCACTACAAAGGTAAAAACTGATTCCACTTCACCTATATTTGGTGATGTCCCAATATAAATGAGGTGGCAAAGTTAATGAGTGGTATTATAATGAGGTTTAATTGTGCTCTGTGAAGTTTAAAGGTTTTTGTTGAAAACTGTAAAAAGATGAGTTGATTTCAAACTGCATGGTTTTTGTGAAAAGTCAAGAAACAGCAATTTAATTTCAATAATTTGAGAAAATGTATTGGACCTATTAACAAGTGAGTAAATTTTTAATATTTGAAAAGTTAAGAAACAATGTTACAGTGATATGGAACATTGAACTTGGCATTTAGACAAGTGAGCTAAACTTTTAAAATATTTTTTAAAAATTAAGAAACAATTTAATTACACAGTGATTTAGGAAACAATGAACTTGACCTTAAGACAATGAACTAATCTTAAAAATATTTTATCAGAGATTCCCGACTGACTGTTTGTCAGTAATATATGTCTTGTGTAATGTTATGCCACCTTCATCATCAACAACTTTAATTTCAGGTGATATATATTTCCCCCATGGGCAAGTCAGTCATTTTAGGCCAAATAAAAAATAAATATGTTTCCTCTAACCTAAATTACAATAAATTTTTATGCCTATCCTAAAGTTTTTATAACAATGTTTTCAACAGCACTGTTAAAATTAACATCCTTTGTCCATATGGTCATGTAAAAAGTATTAAAATTGCCTAACTACTAACCCTAATTTTTCTACAGGTTAGCAGAAACACATATATAATTGTTTGGCCTTAGCTGAAAAAAAACGTGTTAAGCTTTTTGTTTTTCTCTTTTCTTAGAAGATAAATCAAAAGTAAAGAGAAACTCTAAATATGGAAATATAGTAAAACAACAATGACCTGTCTGTTTGACCTTTCTTAAGGAATATTCATATAGGATGATCCACCGAATATAGTAAAACATGTTTACAACGAAGCCCTAGGGACTCTTTTTAACTTCTTTATAAAGCGACGTCATTATATTGTTATATACAGACTTATATAGAAAATCGGTTGGGTCAAATAATTGACTTCGTTCTATTCATGTATTCGTTTTAAGTGTGTTCATTATATTCGTGTTTTACTGTACATGGATGAATAGTATTCAGATTAAGATTTGCAGTCAACACACACACCATGATGTAGACTAAATGGACGCATGTGTTCACTATATATAAATGTACTTGTCCATTATAAATATTTATACTAAAGGTTAACCTGACAGGTCAATGTTGTTTGACTATACCTTTATTTTTTTTCCGTCAACAAGTTGTTTACTTATTCATGTAATTTGTTTTTCTGGCAATATTAAAGTGACAAAATTTCTTCACCTTAAGCAAACAATCTCTATGGTAACCGTTTGATTCTTGTTCCACAGACACAAGGTCCCATAAATAATTAAACATTCTCATTCCAAACTGATTAATTCCCAGAAAACAAATATTTCCAAGCCACACCAAATAATCCATATGTTCTAGAAGTTATTCATTACTTGTAAATTTTGTAGCTTTACTAGTATTTGTATAAGGCAGTATCGAGTTGTATTTCCTCTTTAGCCATATAACAAATATGATTTTATTTTCAAATGACAATTTTTAAATAATGTCAAACATTTTCCTAATAAATATACTTCATTTTAAATAATTATTTATTTATTTATTAACATGTATTAGACATTGCATGGGTTTGAATAGTCATCTACCGGTAACTAATATAGTTCAATTTTCACAATATTTTCTTAATAAATATATTTCATTTTAAATAATAATAATTTATGATGTATTAGTTACCACGGGGGTTGGAGTGGTGACCGAGGGCGAATTTATTTCCTTAAGTTTCTTGCTATTTGACATATACACTGTTTAATATTGAAACTAGGCTCATGACATATTGGCTAAGTAGTTGCTATTTGACACATATAGCAATGGTGACAAAGTTGTTTGTTATTTGAAATGTACATTGTTTAATATAGAAATTAGGATTCAGGCCATGATAGCTAAATGGTAAAGTTGTTTACACCTAGTTTCTATCAGAAATCTTGACAGAGCCCAATCAAATCTCTAGTACTATAATCATGAGACACAAGTTTGACTAGCTAGACAGGAGGTGCTTACTCTTCCAGAGCACCCTGCCTTACTACCCTGGTGGAGGTTCAAATGTTTAACTTAATTAGCCAGTTTTTTAAGTTTTTACTTTGCTTCGTGATTGTGGTTTGGACATGTACCAGTATGTTTGTGTTTGATGACACCAACATAAACTTAACTAGCTTGGGTATGGGTTACAAAAAAGAATAAATATCCACCATCAAATCTTACATGACTTTTAGAATCACTTACATAAAGAGCCTAGAAGTATGACAAAGAGGGAATACCCCCTTACAATACAAAATCAATATTCTAGCTACTGTATCTGACAACTTGTGTATTAAAGATAAATTTGTGGTGATTTTTATAATGAAGGATCTGTCTATAAACCATCACCAACTACCATTTTTTATGTATGTTCTATCTTCATTGTGCCAATTGTTTTGACCTTGAACTTCAGTAAGATTTGCATGCTGATATACTTAATAAGAATATAAGCTCTAAATATGTAAAGATTTAGGTTTGACATTATTTGCACCTAAAGCTAACAGAAGTGGATTTAATGCAGTTTATGTTTTTTCACCGAGCTTTTAATAAATATTGTATATTCAAAATTCCAAATTTGGCTGCACAAGATTAGCAATAAATTGCTTCAGATTTAACTCAACAGTAACATTATCAGTGAACTTTCAAGGTGTTTGGTTCAAAACTGTAGGAGGAGTTGAGTTCACAAAATAGGAACCCCATTATCCCCATCTGCCTGTAGGCTACCCACTCAAAGACTGCCTGTCTGTTACCATACTTTAAGTCAGATTTGCACTTTGCCAAATTTGGCCATTAATTGTGACTATTAGCCTTATTAAGACTATTTCAAACAAAGCTCTTAAAAAGGTCATGTTTTCTCTGCAGTGGCTGGTCAGATGAGCCAAACTTGGGAATTTTTGAGGTCTTGAAAACAAATTATACCATGGCATATGTTGGGAGATAAGGGTCACAGGATGCTACGAAAAACAAAATATTGCATAAAATCATCATATTTTTATTTCTTATGACAGGTGTTGTTTATGAACAGAAAATTTATGCAACCGGATTTAAATTATGTTTCTAGACAATGAACATACATAATACGTGATGAGTGCCTTGAAGTCGAGAATATAACTTTTTAGTTATTTCATGTTATCATACATCTATTGTTAGGTCAATGTCAATATCTGGAAATGCCTTAAGTCATCAATGTAAATGAAATACATGTTTCATTTAATTACAATTTCTTAATTTAAACATTTTCAACAAAATATGAATATTTCCTATCGCTGTTTACTTTCTTAAATAATGTAAAACAATACCATCTCCGAGAGATAATAATAACCAAGACATATTCTAATTTGTGTTTAAGACGTAATCATTCTAGGGTCAAGATAGCATTTGTAAAATTTGTACCCAAAAACAGACATGCAAAGAGACATAATAGGAGTGGTGTTTTAAAGTGTTTGTTGTTTATGGGCTGGGAGTGGGGATGAGTGTGCGTTTGTGTGTGTGTGGAATGGTTGGGCATGGTGGTGGTTGGTCTTTATACAGATTACACATATTAGAATAGAACCCTCTTTAGATGATTATAATTCTGTACATATGTGTACCACATAACAACACTTCATGGTTGTAAAGATCTTTTCTCTCCCTTGGATTTGGAATCACATACTTTTGACATTATTTACTTATAGCAGGCATCACATAAAACACATCCATTTTGAACAATACTAATTTTAGTTTAAGTCTTTCCCCCCTGTACCATATGATACCCCCTAACGTTTGTGAGTAATAATTATTTCCCATTGCATATGGAATCATATCAGTTCACATTTATCCATTAAAACAATGTTATTCCTGGAAATTTGCAAAGTAAACTTTTCCAAAAAGATCCTGAACAAACGTTAGGAGGTGTTGTATCATGTGGTACAGCAAGAAACCCCATTTACCATTGAATTACTTACTTTAAAAGCTGGTTCACATAATAAATCCACCAGATCATTTGCATAAGGTGCTTGAGTATCCTGAACAGCAGTTATGACATCATTAGACAATTCTACAGAGTTTGTGCATAGTGGTTTACATGGCGGCGACCGTGTATTCACATCTATTATTTTATTATGAATGTCTATAGCATTCTGAAACTGTTTATTTTGAAATAATGACTTTAAGAATGAAAGTTCGTCCCGTTCTTCTGCCGCACTAAGTCGGTTTTGCATATATCTTAACGAGGAGAACAGATCATCTATACCTGAAAAGATAATGAGGATAAAATTATTGAACATAAAGGCAATAACCGTAAAACAAATATTGTAGGATATAACTCATAACAAGATCTGTCAGAAAAACAGCATAATTTGACTAATATTAGTGGTCGACACAGGCATGTGTGGTGGGGTGTTTGGACGAGGGAGCAGGTTCCATCTCCCCTGTAATTTCTAGTTAGTGGTGTAAACACATTCTTGAAAATAAAGCTACATTCTTAACTATGAATCACTTGGTTAGATTGCAGAATTTTACACTACATTCCAAAAAGTTTCTGATGGACAAACCCCTAGACCTCCCCTAGTTTGATATGCCTTAGGCGAGTTCTTCCCTATCTACTAAAATTGAACCCCCTACCCTTTTTAAAATTCTTGGGCCAATCAATTAATATTATGCTATGTAAAAATTATTGAATTAATAACCTTGATGTTGAACATCAATGCAGACTCTGATACTCAATATTTATGCCACAATGTTGAAAAATTGAGAATTCCTATGTCTTAAGATGGTAGTATGGGTTGTTTCAAATATAGATCTGTGATATATAACAGTTTTTTCCTATTATCAGACTTTAGTGTGGGTCAAACCCAAGTTCAAGTGTTGAGATTCTACACATTTTTACCAGTTTGTACATAACTTTCTGTCCTTTGAGATACAATGCAGACTAATTTTTCACCTCCAGACACGGAGATGCAATGCAGACTTAAGTTTTCACCTCTGTGCAGACATGCACTATAATAATTATTACCTGTGACATTTAATGATTGGATTTTGTTTGCCACTAAAATTGTCTGTTAACCTGCATTACATATTAATAATCTCATCACAAATTTCTGTAGAAATTGTTTAATCTTGGTTTTTTATTTTTTTTTAATTTTTATCGAAGCAAGTTATATAGTTTCCTAAAAGTCAAAAGTAGATGTTATAGAGGAAACAAGAAGCAACTGAAGCAGACTGAACAAGATAACAGGGGTGCAAAATTATGTTTTGTAATGGAAGATCCAGGACCCTTTCCTTTTTTTGCAGGTCCCACATAAAGTTTTGAAAGTCCAATATCATCACTGAAAGGTTAATGTGCAATTATGTTATCATATAGAAAAAGTAGTTCCGGTATTATCCTGGAAAACAATGGCAGGTCCATTGGACTAAAATCAATAGGTCTGAGACTCTGGTCCTGGGGAATTTTGAACACATAGATAAGGTAAGTCAAATGGAAACCCTGGTTACGAGTAGAAGTGATTATTATTGACTGGTTAGCACATTCCATAAATATCCCCCCCCCCCTTTGCGGACACTACGTCTGAATCACCAAGGTGGTCTGCAAAAGCATGAGCTAGATAAAACAATAAAAAGTCCAATGGAAACCCTGGTTACGAGTACAAGTGATTAGTATTGGCAGGTCACATATTCCATAAATACTTCACACAGATTATGTATCTGCCAGATTTCATTACATAAATGGCATTACTTGGGCGTAACAAGTCAAAATTATGGCTTTTTATATCACAAGTTTTATAGGTTAGCTCAGGTCAAAATGACACAACTGATCATGTAATAGTTTGGGTTTATTAAATACCAAATACTGTCCGAAAGTACACTATAGAATTATGGCATGGTTATAGCCATTTGATAAGTACATAATTTGCAAAAATTGATGTATGCATGGGGAAATGAAATGGAGTAATGGAAATTTATGCCCCAGTCAAGATTCTTTCACTTGTATCGAGCGGTCAATTCAGGGATATTAGAGGAAGCAAGAATGCCGAGAGAAAACTACTGAATTCAACAAATGAACCGAAAAATTGTCTGCACTAGGTTCTGTTCCGAGTGGGATTAATTGGAAATGGGGGCTCACCATAATAACATTTAATACCTCATGATATTTGTGTGGAACTATCATTTCCAATGGATATGGAAATTCATATGTAGCGGTCTGGGTAGCTCAGTGGTAGAGCACTCGCCTATAGTGCGGGAGGTCCCGGGTTCGATCTCCAGTCCGACCCTGCATTTTTTCTCTTTCCTGTTACATTTGGGGACTCGTCCGACCCTGGGAAGTGGCCAACCAAGAGGTTGGTCCCAGGGTGGAACCTGGTAGTTTCGATTCAAGAGAGTTGAATCGAAAAAAAGGAAGGGAGGAATGTAGCGGTCTGGGTAGCTCAGTGGTAGAGCACTCGCCTATAGTGCGGGAGGTCCCGGGTTCGATCCCCGGTCCGACCCTGCATTTTTTCTCTTTCCTGTTACACATAAGCTGATATTATTTTGTGACGTAAACCTTTTCCATAATGTTTCCATAGAAACGTTTTGGGGGAATTTATAGTATGCTGGCAAACCAACATTGTGGCTCAACATTTTCCATAAACAATAGCAATACATATGAACAGAAAAATCTTCAAATGGACTATCAAATTTATTTATTTATTTATTGTCTGGGTATTTGAATAGCTTTAAAGAAACTTCTCAAAATATCATTATGATTTAATTATTGCAAATTTTCAAAATCTTCTCAAAAAAGCAATAATTCAGGAAAAACAGGAAATTTTAGAGACCCTTCATAATGAATTAATAACCAGTCATTACATAGATTTGTACTCATATTATATTTCATTGATAAGTTTTAATTGTAATGACCCACTATAATTGTTCTGTATGTTAAAACACACACCAACAATGCGAGCAATTTAAAAAATGTTTAAATCTGTTTTAAAGAATTTTTTTAAAGAATATTTATCTTTATAAATAGATCTCAACTTCTTCATTATGTATGTGCTCTGATTAAAATACCTTAGTTTGAATGACCCTATTCAATAACGAACAATAAAAATAAAATTTATATTATAACATTTCATAACGGCTGAGAGGTTGACATAAATCAAGATTTAAAATCAATAATGATTGTTTACATACGAAACACATAAAATCTATATATAAACTTATATATATTTTTATTTTAGGTGAAGTTTTAAGGAAGAATGTTGCTTTAACCTATGATATCCTTTCTTTCAGTTTTCGTTATTATTACCATATTAGGGTATTACTAAAGGTATCATATCATGGGTGTATGTAAAAGACCAGACAGAAAAACAAGATATGAGATACAGATACAAAGATACCAGATGCACGACCCACGCTACAAGTTATTTAATATTGCTTTCAAAGGCCCTTCAGCTTGGTTTGAAATAAAGTATCTTGTATCTAGCACATGTGTTAAAATATATCTTATATTGTAAATTAATTCAAAACTTTTTACATATCATAATGTATGTGAAAATAGATTTTGATGCAGATATACCGGTAATTTTTTTCCCCCTCGATTTTTTTAATGTGTTGACACATGCAGATTTGTTGTGCAGATTTACAACAATGGTAACATTTTACATGTTCATATATGATAAATCACACCATTTAGAACATTGTCTCTGGTTGAACAGTTATTTAAAGACTCTCTGCAAGCCTCATCTCTGACTGAAATGTTTTAACGCTTTGGGAAATTTTCCCTATCCTACATGGATATTCATAATGGGTACTTTTTCTTCCGTTTCCAAGAATTATTTGTTAGACAAAACCTACCATCTAGATACAAAACAATTACAGAAACGTTATAATGAAGTGGGAACAAATTAAATGTCAGCAAGAGGGGGTAAGAACAAGCTTTCAAAGTTTACTTAGTAAAGCTAGTATCATAGCAATTATTTTGCTTATTCTAACGATAAAGGCTGAATGTGTGACATTACCAGGACTTCATCAATTACCCTCTCTGACATGCTATTATCTTGTCTCTAAGAGCCGAGTGTCCAGATCTTTTATAAATAAATGCTAGGTTACCACAATTTTAAAATTATTACACATGTCATAACCAAATTTCCCAAATCTATGAAAGTATGGTCTTTTATATGTATTTTTTTTTTTACAAATTTGCTAAAATTCATGTAGTTTGCTTTTTGATATTTACTTTACTCAGAAATTAGTACCCAATGGCAATTTTGGCTGCCAGTAATGTAATGAAACATAGCTTTATAATGAAGTGGGAACAAATTTAATGTCAGCATGACAGGCTAAAGACAAGCTTTCAATGTGTACTTAGTGAAACTGGTATCATAGCAATTATCTGTTGCTTATTCTGACGATAAAGGCTGAAAGTGTGACATTAACCGGAGACTTCATCAATTATCTTCTCTGACATGCTATTATCTTTGTCTGTAAGAGCCGAGTGTCCGGATTATAAAAATACATGTCTGTTGAAGAGGTTAAACTGACGGAGAAGAACATATATATGACCAAGATCTCAATCAAAGTAAACAAGGGAAGTAATAAAAATGTTTTACTGTAATGACTTCAGAAAATGAAGATGAGCAGTGTTCAATTTAGGATTTTTCAGTAGGAGACATTTTCAAAAACTTGCCTCTAAATTGCAATAACATCAATAATTTTTGCATTCACATTATGTTGGATATGGACAATAAAGCTAAAGCCTTAACAATGGGGTCATTTTACAAAATATGGGATCAATGACCCCTTCTTGAATGAACACTGGCAGAATAATGGGTTTTTACGTCTTGGTAAAAAAATTTTTTGCTTGAATTGAGAAAGTCAGTAAAAACTGGAGTGATTCTAGAAAACCACCAACCATTGGCAAGTGAACTGTTTAACTTTCTTACACTGGGTCTGCCCCGAGTGGGATTAGAAACTAGGCCTTGATAGGCACTGTGGTCCATAAATGCATGCTTTAAACCACTTGACCACAGACTTCTGAAAATTAGCAAACTTATTACAATTCAAATGAGAATTTTTCAGCATGCATATACATTACGATTTAAAAAAATATATAAAATATAAAATACTTACTTATATTTTTTCTCATATATCTGTCTTTTTCAGAGGGCGCTCTTGCACTTCCGAAACCATCATCGGTATTATCAAAATCGTCATCATTTTCAACAAAAGCCGTATTCACAACCCCTTCAACTCCTACAGGTTTCTTACTTTCCAGTGCTTGAAGTTTTTTAGAACCTCTTAGAGAGGTCCGTAAAAAGTCCTGTTCCTTTGCCAAACGATTTTCCTCCTCTCTTCGTTTGCGTAATTCCTCCTGATGTTTGCGTAACCGTTCCAATTGATCTTCATTCAGCGATTGTTGGTTGTTTTGAATGCTGTTCGCGACGACATTAGCTGCATTTGTTAATGTATTATCTGTCCTCGTTTGATCATTTTTGTTGTTCAGAGTTTTAAGAGGAGTTGTGGGAGGGGCTGATGGCGAGGACTGTCCCGATGACTGAGTAAGAGAAGGTGGCGGGGGAGGATACCTGGGTGGTGATTTTATAGTTGCTATAAAACTTTCGGACAGTCCACGCCATTTCTTTATGTGGTCCCGAATCAACATCGAATGAATTATGTATGTGTACCGGTACATCACTCTCCTCCCCGTCATATAAATTATTGTCACTGGAATGATTTAATGAATTTTGACTATAAGTTAATATATTCTGTTGATTAATATTTTCATTAGGGGAGTATCCGTACTATTTGATTTACTGTGTCGGTTTTCTTTTTTCCCTTCCCCTTTTTAGAGGATTGTTTTTCCATGAATCCGTTCATCTCCATCATTTCTACGTGACCATTGCCAACATGTTGTCCTTTATTATTCACAGGCATTGAGGTTGATTTATACACTGAATTTTTCTCTACTAAAACACCAGAATTCTGTGAGTTTTCTTCGTTTTCACCGTTGCTGTAAGCAATCTTAGTCATATCAATCGCAGTGACAGCATGGACAGCTGACAATTTTTCCAGCCTCTTCTTGGCTTCATCTTCGACAGCGATCATGTAAGCATCTTGAACATGGTCTATCTGTGGCACTGAAAAATAAAAATAAATAAATAAATACATGTAAATAAAAATAAATAAATAAATCTAGATAAATTTCAAAAAAAACTTGTCAAGTTTTCACAAATATTCCACAATTTCCAATGACTAACATTCAAATAGTCCCTATCTTTCAATATCAACCATAATATTTTTACATCTCTAACCTCATCTTGTAACTTTGTCTAATTTTCTTATAACCTGATTTTATAACATAACACAGATACCCCCACTAGGTTTCTACCAGTATATTAGTAGCAAATTTTCCAAAATTGGTGAAAATATAGCTCTTTTTTAAAGTTTTTTTTTTTTTTTTTTTTTTTTTAAATTGCTAAAATAGGTTAGTTTTTTAAAGAATTTTGTAGAAATAAGTGACCAAAGTTGATTTTGGCTACCAGGAATAGAAGAAGCACACATGCAAATATACACTAAGATAAATATCCAAATCAATACCATATCTACATGTATATATGTTCACACTGGTGTATAAATATAGGACTATTGTATTATAAACTTGCTTACATCTTTATAACATAACCGTTTTACTGTTCCTTAAGTCCTATTTTATTACTCAGAATCAACACCGAGAAATTGATTGTTAACATAAAACACTCCGATATCCCATAACCTTAATATCCAATCAGAATAATGTCACAATTACACATTTATTTATAAGTAGGGTAAGCCAATCTACGGAAACCGTGATCGAGAAAAAACTAATTTGTCGTTATCTTAAATGGCCAATTTATTTCCTGAATGATGACAAAACGGCTTTCGTCTTCGATCTGCTCAAATGTGGTTAAACTAAGATGTGCTATATATCATCAGACATCACAGAACATCATCGAAGAAAAGACGAGTTAAATTTTATTTGTTAAATCTGAAATTATTTTGTCTCCTTATCCATAACACAATATCTCTTAAAGTTTTTCCATTCTCCGTGACACAAATTCTATTAAAATCTGTCTGTATACATAAAACAAATTCTACTTAAATTTGCCTGTTATTTATGATGCAAATTCTAATAAAATTTGTCCATGATCTGTGACACAATTTCTTTTAAAATCCAACTGTTACTTATGACACAATTTTTTTCAAAATTTGTATGTAATCTGTGACACAAATTCTAATGAAATTTCTTTAAGAAAGGAGCAAAAAATATCATTTTAAAATCACATACAATAATACAAATCCTCTGAGAAGAAGCTGACAATATTATTTAAAAATTCCTTTCAGCAGTCATGAAATTGTTGTTTACATCTTACAGAAAAGACAAGAATATCGGTAAATCTTTATCCAATAAAACTGTCAGTCTTTATATCCCAGCCATTTAGCAAAGATACAACCCTCCTCTAGAAGGAGCAAATTGTTATATCTAATATTCACCGATTACACTGAAGTGTTATATGTTTCATGAGAACAATAAACTGTATTTAATATTCATGAAGTGTCCTTTGCATCTTGACAACTATGTCGGTGATAGAAATGTAAAGCCACGCTTCTCAAATACATTTCAGCTCCTACATCAGCATCTCTAATCAGTTTCACGACAACTGATCTCTTAATTAACTTGCAAACAGAAAATTCTTTGAAACCAATCATATGACTAAGATGTAATATTACTGACTGGATACTGAAATTTACATCAATATATTGTAGTCATATTTTCCTAGAAAGGCTAATATGGTGTGTCTTAAATATTCAACTTCATCACTAATAATAGCGTTTCCTAGAATAATGCTTGGACCAAGAGAGAGGGGTTCGGGGGTGTGTGGGTTGGGGTGTGGGAGTGTGTGGTGGTGGTGTTGCTGTTTGTCATCACAAAAACAACTCTTCAGCAACTTAGAGAGAAATTAGAAACAAGTGGTGTAGTAGAGTAATGGTGTTCTACATCCCGTCATGATTCTTTCACTTACATTGTGGCAGTTAGTTCTTGAATGGTGAAGGAAATCGGCGATATGTAGGTGCACTCTCTAGATCACTCATTCACCAAAGGCATTTGGGACCTCTATAGTTGCGCTTTCACAATGGGTGCCTCAGAATGAACACGAGAATTAACTGGCCAGCTAAAATCACTAATGTGGAGCTCCATAAAAAAGCAAACACAGATGATATGAGAACGACTCTGACAAGATCAAGATGGTGATGGATAGGCCATGTGCTAAGAAAGCCATTTAGTAATATCACTAGAGTTGCTCTCAGATGGACTCCTGAAGGAAAAAAGGAACCAAGGTAGCCAAAAAACATCAAAAAGGCCTGGAAAATAGAGGATGTTTCCACAGACGCAGGGATAGACCTACTCTTAAACTCTGTTATTCAATAAGCACATTATCCATTACCTTAAAATATTTACTTTTGTGAAACAATTAGTTTAACAGAACAAACACGGACTATAATACAATATACTTTACATATCCTGATGTTACACAAGCTCTATAATGTACATGTGCCCAGTAGTTTGTTTAAACCTTAAAAGTTAAACAGATATTCAATATAACCACTCTATTATCTATTAGCTGAAAATTCACTCCTAGGCAAACATAGATTGCTTAATGGAAATATATAGAAGCTAGTGAAAGAATAAAAATTGTTTTGTTTTCTGAAAATAAATGAAATGACGTGATTGCATAAATCTTAAGTACTGTGTTCTGCATAAAAACATACCATC
Source organism: Anadara kagoshimensis (assembly GCA_021292105.1). Classification (NCBI taxonomy): domain Eukaryota; kingdom Metazoa; phylum Mollusca; class Bivalvia; order Arcoida; family Arcidae; genus Anadara; species Anadara kagoshimensis. The sequence continues at coordinate 47,229,102 of CM037858.1, forward strand.
TGTATTCATCTAGGCCCAATTTTTGGAAGCCCGATTAGTTTACCGGTAATCAATTGATTAGACAAAAATTTAATTTTGTATAATTTCATATATATTGTGAACTTAAATACATCTTAAGTACTGTACTCTGTAAAAAAACATAAGTATTCATCTAGGCTCAATTTTTGAAAGCCTGATTAATTTAATCAATTTGTTAGTCAAAAAATTTAATTTTAGCTAGACAGACAAAAGGAGCTAAACTTTTCAGCACACCCAGTCTAAATTCCCTGAAGAAGTTCACGTTTGATTTAATTTTCCCACTTTCAAAGATTTTCGTTTGATTTTGGGATTGTGAATTGGACATGGATAGGTGTGCTTGTTTTTGATATTACAAATTCAAAATAAAAATCACTGCTTGGACTTCAGAATGGCCTCAGTTATGGTCTCTGAGATTGATGTGTCACAGATGGCCATGAAAAATTTTCCATATTTGTTTTTTGAAATGATCTTTTTTGTTGTCATTGAACATAACATTTCTGGCTTCATAATTAAAAGAATCTTGACCAGGGCATAAAGCACCATTATCCCTTTTCTTTATAACCCAAGTTCAGTGTACACACAATTTTTTTTAATAAAAAATCCTCCTTTCTACTACCTTTATACCTTTATCCCTGAAAACACCTGTAGTAAGTCATGAACCTCTGTCAGGTGACTCCAGTAGATCCATCATCAGTGTAACAAGAATTGTCACTACTACTACCTGTCAACCACAGATATATGGCTGCTTGTGAAAATTACCTTCATAAAAACACCAGCTAACTCAACATGTGTTATAATACAGTGAGGCCTGGTAATCATGTTATTTTTATTTACGTGTCTTTGTATACGATAACCAAAAACAAACCATTTTTTATCTGTTTCTCAATGGTAATTTGACTATAAGGAATGGAAACGTAGGTTTACAAATGACCTGAACTTGTGAAACCTAACCTTTTCCATGTATAAATAACATGTACTGTGGTTCTCTGCCCATGGTCTGTTTCCGATGGCAATTTGACTACAAGGAATGGAAACATAAGTTTACACATGAAGAACTTGTGAAGCCAAACCTTTTCCAGTAATACATTAAATGTACTGTGGTTCTCTGCCTATGGTCAATTTCCCAACTTTTCTTCTATAGCAGTCTCAGGTGGCAGACTACTTTTTTTTCAACTCTGCAGACGTGAGTGAGGACCATACACTTGAAACAAAACACCTTAGTTCTTCTAGTTTTATCAGCAAGACCTCTAATAACAAGTTATTTGTATAAAAGTAGTTCTGACATGAACAGGAAATGTAGAAAAACATTACAATCATGACTCCATTTTGAAAATGCTGTGCTCAACTTTAAAACCAAGTACAGACAACTAGCCTCCTTATCTTCATCTCTGAAATTCAGTGGCATACAACTTGACTAAGTCTAATGCCCTTGATTCATCATCTTCAATATTGAAACTTAGTGGCATACAACTAAACTGGCCATCTTTAACTTTGAAACCCAGTGGCATAAAACTAGATTCATCACCATCAACTTTGAAACCCAGTGGCATAAAACTAGATTCATCACCATCAACTTTGAAACCCAGTGGCATAAAACTAGATTCATTACCTTCAACTTTAAAACCCAGTGGCATAAAACTAGATTCATTACCTTCAACTTTGAAACCCAGTGGCATAAAACTAGATTCATTACCTTCAACTTTGAAACCCAGTGGCATAAAACTAGATTCATTACCTTCAACTTTGAAACCCAGTGGCATAAAACTAGATTCATTACCTTCAACTTTGAAACCCAGTGGCATAAAACTAGATTCATTACCTTCAACTTTGAAACCCAGTGGCATAAAACTAGATTCATTACCTTCAACTTTGAAACCCAGTGGCATAAAACTAGATTCATTACCTTCAACTTTGAAACCCAGTGGCATAAAACTAGATTCATTACCTTCAACTTTGAAACCCAGTGGCATAAAACTAGACTCATCACATCCAACAATAAACCCAGTAGCATACAAGATTGCCTATAACGACAAAAAGTTTAAATATATTTTCACACCCTTTTAGGAAATTTTCTTTAAGCTGTATGAATAAATTTACTCATAATAGTATTTCATAAATCAAATTAATGTTACCTTTCCATACATGTTTATATGGGAAATTTAATTTATTTATATGGATATGTTTGTATTTGAATTGAAATGTTTTGACATAATAATGACATAAAAATACTGGTGTTATGTAATAAAGACCGAGTAAACAGAAATTAAACGCAAACAAATCTAGACCCGTAGGTGTGATCTGGTCCATTAGGAAGTTAAATTTGTAATTATGACTCATAAAGTGCATGCATATTGGGTTCCATGTTTTCTGTCTATTGGGTTTATAGTGCTATTTTATTATCATGCTATTATACTGTATACTCTATACTGTATCAGAAGAAACATTAGCCGTAGAAAATGGTTTTGATCTAAACTATTTTGCAGTTAGAAATTTTAACTGTTCCGACTGTTGGAAATGTGTATCAAGGGAAATTTTTGTTGACAAGATATATTCACGGTAAAAGAGTCACAGTGAAAATCATGAATACTTTTTTCTCGTGAATATTTCTTATACAGTATAATATATGATATTAACTGATGATGCATCTACATGTCATTGACAATTGGAGCACTAAAATCATGAAAACGAATGCCCATTTTTTCATATGATTTTATATACCAAGAAACATACATGTACAGGCAACCAAATTATGTCTGACAGAATAATGCAGAGCTGGACAGTGGAATCACTTAATTTACCAACTGAGCTACAAAGACCCCTTCATTTCTGTATGGTCCCACATAAGGGAAATCACAAATTAACAAACAAATTCCTGTGGATTCTAATAGCCAAAGTACAGTCCACATTCTAAAGTTTTCACCTGGTGAGCCATCATACAACTTACTGACTGGGATCAAACCCCTATCCCTAGCAACTGTCTATGTTACTATATCTAAAATTATCCTGGACTTATTTGACATTGGATAATTCTGTGTTTTCTTCATTCTCAATTATAAATAGGGTTCGCTGCTGTACAACATGATACCCTCTAACGTTTGTGGGGAACACTTATTTCCAATGGATATGGAATGGTATAAGATGACATTTTTCTGTAAAACGCAGTTCCACACAAACATTATTGATCACTTGGTACAGCAGCGAACCCCATTCAAACTTTGCAGATTAGGCATGAGATACTTACCTTTCATGGGCACCAGAACAAACTTCCCTGATGGAAGTGTTTAACTCAATTTGCCAGTTTTCAAAGTTTTTACTTTGCTTTTAAAATTGTGATTTGAACATATGTTTGATAACTACATGTACCAGTATCAAATGACAAAGCCATAACCTGGTTTAGAATATGTGGCCTGATAAACTTTTGTCTAAATCACTGTTAAAGAGTCCCTAAGGTAGGGTAGGTTATCTCAACAACAACTGTGTAGACAATAAATAAATTATATACTAGCTGACAAGCTCCTGGCCATTGTTGTGTACCTGTGTCATGAGAGACGGACTGGGAGTTGACTTTAATGCAATCTAGATAGCCATGCAGCCAGCCACAATATAACAAATAAGAAATGTATACATATGTCATACCTGTATTTATAACCAAACAACATGTGACCTGTCCACTTGACCTTTAATTTTAAATATTTATTCTGGACAAATACATTTGATAGGATCACACAGATGCCTATTTCATCTATGACTGTAGGAAATGTGCATTGTTTGTGTATCCACTGTGAAATTCTAACACTACCCATGTACTTGATGGATCATTGTATATGAATATTTTTAATGAAAGTTCAAGTGGACAGGTCAATGTTGTTTGCCTATACAGGTAAATTTAAGGTGATGTTAATCCTAATCTCAACATCTCAACATTGTTATAATATTCACTGGGATGTAAAGAGGTCAAAATTGTAATTCTGTAGCTCAGTTTCAAAATATTCCTCATTTTTAATTTATAATAAAAAATACAAAGACATATGAGCCAACTACATGTGACCTCAACATCTTAACATGATTATTTTACCTAAGACCTTAGAGTCAGTATTCTAATTCAGTACCTAAGTTTTAAAAATCTTCCTCATCTTACACATTATATATATGGGACAAGTACAACATACATATCTTGGTTTTAAGTTGGTAAATCTATATATATATATAAACCAGGCACTTCACATAACACCCTGAGGACATAGTAAGGACATCTTATAAAATCTTACATGGAGGGCACCTTCAGGAAAATCTCTTAATATTAACATTCCCAAATGACAACAAATGTGTAGATCAGTATCTGACGTCTACCTGTAATTGTGCAGCGACATATCGGCCAGTACAGTCAAATCTGTTAATAAAGGCCCACCCATGGATCCTGTGAGAAAAGGAACTGGACTACTCTGTGGTTACATAAAAGCATTACCTATTCTTATGTTCATTTCCAGATGTGAACAAAAATCCAGATCAGAATATGACATACTACATACGTAGGCCAGTACAGTTAATTCTGTCAATAAAGGGCCCTCCCAAGGAAACTTGTAAGAAATAGAACTCGAGTTAGTTGAGTGGAAAAATTGTGTTTTATGCCTCTGTCAAGATTCTTTCACTAATATTGATGTGGTCAGTTCTGGGATGGTGCACCAGAGTTGCCTGGAGAAAACCACAGACTTTAGTAAGTGAACTACCGGTAACAAACTTTATCACTCTAGGATCTGTCTCAAATGGGATAAGAACCTAGGCAGTAGACTGCTTTGGGCTACATACAACCTGGTAATCTTCAAGACAGGAAACAGTGAATTTCATTATTATTCTGGATTTATGAATCATGAATATTTTATGTCAATGAAATATGTAAATGTAAGCATGAAACAGGATGTCCAAAAACCACTGGAATAGAAGAACTTGTTAAATAAACTAATAACAATTTTCAGAAAGTCCAGGACTGAAGTCATGTTCAAATTTTCAGAATTTCTGCATATCAGAATAACAGACAGATGATGATATCACGAAGGAAAACTTGACAATACATCCTATAAGTATAACATTAATGCTGAGACAGGAAACAAAGTCTGGAACAAAAACTTGCATCAAAGCAAGAGAATAATGATGCTGTTCTGAACATGAAATTTTGTTAAGACAATGGACATGGAAGCTGATATGACCAAACTCTTTTTTTCATTTTGAAGTCGAGTGGAGTAATGATGGTTTTCACTTTCCAGTCAAGATTCTTTCTCTAATATTGAGAAAGTCAGTTCTAGGGTGGTGGAGTATCCTGGAAAAACAAACAGCAATCTGGAAAGGCAACTGACGAACTTTCTTGCACCATGATCTGCCAAAGCGGTATTCTAACCAAGGTAGTTAGAGGCTCACCTTAGACCACTCAATTACCAAGGGCCCTTTTTGGTTATGATATAAACTTTCAAATACATTCCAGAAAGTAATATTCTCAAGTGAGATTTTCCAGAAAACATCAAACATCTACTCTGATCTTATCACGAAAGTAGGCATTTTAAAATGACTGCACTTTCATACAGAGCAATTGGCCACTTTAATGAGGAAACAACAAATTCTTCAATGATGAGACATTTTTTTAGGTTGTTTACAAGCTGGGTATTTACCCCGCCTGACCAGTATAGTCCAGTAAGATGAAAGGATTACTACATGTATGTACCATATATATCAACTAATGGGATTTGATAAATAATGACCCCTTACCAAGAGGTTTTAAATAGAGATTTGGTACAACACTAGATAACAATAATAATGACTATATTATATTACATTTTTATCTCTTAACAAAACAATACCTTCGCTGGTATAGGTCATGTGACCTTCCTATATACAAATGACCTCTATATCATAAATACAGCCTATACGATCAGGAAAACCTTAGTTTTAAAATATTTTCTTACTGAAACAATTCATTTGTTTACTATTAAGAAATAGAATGTAAATATTATTCCATTAAAGTTTACATGTTAATGCAAAAAAATCAGCAATGCTCTGTATATATATATATATTAGGTGTGGCGTAATGGAGTTTTATGACTAAGTCAAGATTTTTTCACTTATACTGACTGAGGCAGTCGTTTCAGGGATGGTGGAGGAAACCGGAGTATCCAGAGTAAACAAAACTGACAAACTTTCTAAGATTAGGAACCACCCTGATTGAGAACCTAGGCAGAGAGGAGCTGAAATTTGCTTGTGCTATGGACCACTCAACCACCAAAGCCACTGTATAAATTAGGGCTGTGGGTTCAAAACCCTGCGACTTGACACTTTATGCCAACAAGAAGATCTCTCTGAAAAATGGCTACAATGACACCATAAAACCACAGAACAAGGATGCTGTTGGGAGGGGGGGGGATGCCCTGAAAAAGTTATGCTGAGGTTTGAAATGAGTAGAGCTACATATATAAGTACTCTGATTTTGCACCTGAAACACCCAAATGATGTTATATCATAATTCATACCTGTTTTAAAATGAGTCCCTGTCACTGCAACATACATTTTTGTTTTGACTTCTTTAAATTGTCCAAGGAACTGGAATGTTAACTATGTTATTTCAGTGTATGACTATACTCTAGCAGCTCATTTGTTCTAAGAAACATGAAAGTTTCAGAACACACACAGACACATAACATTTTACACATAAACAGTTAAAATCCATTAAAATTCCAACCTCGAGATAAGTAACACTTTTTTCATTTTCATTACATATAAACATGCTACGCAAACATATCGGCTAGATAAAATCAGAAAATTGGTTCAATATCCAGAATCCTGCAACAGATTCTCATCTATATCTCTATAAAATATCAGAATACATATTACCAATCTTCTAATATCAATTCCGCTGTGAGACATAAAAATACACCATCTTATTTGTTTTATAAAACACAATGATTTGTCACACAAAAATCAATGCTTAAATAACAGCAACTATAACTGGTTAGCCGACCAAGGCAGGTCCCATGTGATGCTCATAACACTGACTTCCACATGACTGTAACAGTGGTTAACTGGCTAGCTGATAGCTCAAACACAACCAAGGCATATCCTTATAATATTGCTAACCCAAGCTTCACTTGTATACGTCAGTATTATGTAACAGTATTTAACTGGCTAGCTGACACCTGTAAGCAAAGCCAGTGCACTTCCTCAGGCTCCTAACCTCTACTTCCGCTTGTGTACATAGGTATTACTGTTGAGAGCTCTTAACTAGCTTGCTGGTATTCCTAAGCAAAGCCAAGGCAGTTCCTTATACTCCCAACACAGACTTAAACTTTACTGTGAGTGCACCTTAAACAGCAACAATAACTGCTTAGCCAACAGCCCTAAGCTCAGCCAAGGCAGGTCCTCATAATCCTAACACCTCTTCAACTTGTGTACATAAATCAAAATAGCTATTCCTGTAACACTAGCTAGCTGGTAGCACTAAGCACAACCAAGGCAGGTCATCCTATACACCTAACCCTGACTCCACTTGTGTACATAAATATTACAATAGCAGCAACAACAATTTGCTTCAACAACAATGATAACTGGCTAGTTGGTAGCCCTAAGCACATCCAATGCAAGTGTTAATACTGCTAACCCAACTTTCTACTATGTTAACCGGAACAATAAGTGATGTACATCTCCTCTGTAATGACTTTTATTTGACAATGTCAGTGAAGTGTGTCTTATTGTGTGTAATTGGAAACTCTTTAACTTGTATCTCATCTACATATTATCCCAATATAGATACAATACACCACCAGTAATATCCATATCTGAGACAGCAAAGTGTAAAATGTGGATTGGACTCTTGGACTGGACTCATAAATCGGACTGTTTAAATGATTGGACTTGTGAATTTTTAATACTTAAAAAAATCAAAATGATCAAAACTAAGAGTTCAGTTCAAGAGCCCAGTCATTTAATTTATTTAGTCCCAAGAGTCCATTATCTAGTCCAAGAGTCCAAACCAGTCCACATTTTACACTTTGCCATCTCGGACACCAGAACTGTGAGTCAGGCCATTCCTATCTACATCATAATTTGTCTTAGGTGACAAATTAATGCTTAAGACAGAGGTCTGTTTTAGATCCAATTACTTAGTCACTTTTATCGGTCACTTATTAAATTTTAGCCTAAATTTGATGATAACAAGTGAAACCATGCAGATGATGTGATAGCGCTTAAGTTTAAAAATCCAAATTAAACAAATAAGGTTATCAAACACCATAATTAGCAGTCCATTTATAATACAAATTTTACAAACAAAATTTAGTGAGTTTCTGTTGTCTGTTTCTGTGGTTTCTAAGAAAAGAAATGTTCACAAGCAGAAATCCCATCTATGGAACAAATTAAATATTTTTAGACTTTAATTGATAACTTAGGCACTAGATCTGAAATTTAATTCTAATTCAGATTTTTCTTGCTTGAATCAGGCATTCTGATGTCTTCCGTGAATAGGTGCTGTGCACAACTTGCACGGTGTCATATGACGTAATTTTACTGTCTTGATTATTTAGAATGGAAGTTTGTTCCGTAGATGAGATTTAACTTGGGACTGTCACAAATTAATACTAATTTTTCGGGGTTTGTGATTTGCTATTTTTGTTTTACATAATTAACGTATGTTTGTAGTTCATGTGTATATACCGTACTATTTCGCTGACATGTAAATTTGATGATCTCAGTTTTTACGAAAAGAACAAAAAATAGAGACACCTTGGAAGTTAATGATATCACCAAACCAGTTTTTCACAGTAATCAAATTATGCAGATATTTTTATAGCACTTTAAGTCTGCTTGTAAATTTGTTCAAATATGGCAACGTGAAAATATAAGCCATTATAACGTTAATTAGGTGAATAAAATACATTCCCAGAGTAACTTTAGTCTTCAATTGAATTAAGTCGTGCAGATGCTTCTTAAAGCACTTAATTTTTGCTTTAGGCTTCTAACAAATTAACCATTTTCTTAACAATGTTTTAATGAATGTCACTATGAATTAGAACTTACATCATGTCAACCAGGAAGGTTGTTAGGTAAAGTCTCGGTTGAGTGTCATTCTTACCATTACCAATAATCTCAACCAGTACTGGGAATTTAAATAAATCAAACCTGAACAATTTATACCAGGGCATAATTTTAACTAGCTTTCTAGAAAACATGTCTATCCATACAACATTGAATTTGATTGATTGAAAGGGTTTAACGCCAAAAATATTTTACTTATATTGAGGCATCTTCAGCTGAAGATATAAGATGACAGAAATTTTAACCTTTGCAGTGCATTCAGGGCAATGTGAAGGAAGAGTTCTTTAGCCTGCTATGCCTAACATGACATGGAGCATCGGCTTTTAAGGTCTTTTCCTAAGGACCCTGTAACTTTCATTTCTAAGCCAAAACAACATTCATTACCTTTTTTAAGTCCCAGCCAGGTTACAACCCTAATGTTTACATACAGAGTGAACACTACCATAACACCACTGATGCTTCTCTAATAAGTGGCAAATTATGAGATATTTTGCTCAAGAACATCATAACTGACAGTCTGAGTGTGGCTTTACCTACGTCTTTATGAGTTTGTGACCACTTAAGATCTTCAACAGGAATTCCCTCACTGTTTTTATGAGTTTGTGACAAAAACCATTGGTCTTGGAAACACTGAACATCTTTGCTCAAGGATATCAAACCAGACAGTCTGATCGGTGTTCCAACCCATGTCTTCATGAGCATAGGTCTCAGAAACAAGCACTTCTTTAAGATCCTCAACAGCAATTTCCACAATGTGTGTTAACTCATGAGTTTGTGACTCTAGGTCTCAACAACATGCGCTTTAGATCTTTAATTGGGATTTTCGTACTGTGCATTTTATACATGTCTTTATGAGTTTGTGACACAAACCATTGGTCTTGAAAACACTGAAATTCTTTGCTCAAGGATATCATACCAGACAGTCCTTTTGGGGCTCGAGCCAACGTCTTCATGAGTTTGTGACACTAATCAAAGGTTTCACAAACACTTTTAGACTTTTGATAAAAATTTCCACATTGTGTATTTACATGGCTTCATGAGTTTGTGAAAGTACAACCATAGGTCTTGGAAAAACTTAAAGATCTTCGATAGGAATTTCCGCACTGTGTGTTTACATGTCTTTATGAGTTTGTGAAAGTAAAACCATAGGTCTCGAAAACCTTAATATCTTCAATAGGAATTTCCGCATTGTGTGTTTACATGTCTTCATGAGTTTGTGTCACATATTCCATAGGTCTCAAAAACATGCACTTTTAAGATCTTCAATTTTGAACTTCCGTGTCGTGTGTATACATGCATGTATGTGTGTGTATAATGTGTTCAATTACATGTCTTCATGAGTTTGTGACCTTAACATAAGTTTCAGAAATGCTTAAGATCTTCAATTAGAATTTCCATGTTGTGTGTTTATTTCATGCATGTACGTTTATGTATGTGCATGTATAATGTGTATGGCTACAATTCTACATACCAGTATTATATATGTAAAGTAAAATTTAACTTCCCTCTACAATGAATCAGCTCTGGTACAGGTAAGTTATACAGACATTTTAGTCATGACTAAAATAACCACAGTTATCTGATGTTAAATCTGATGATTTATTTATCCCCCTCTCCCCGAGGCCCCATTAACATTGTACTCTAGTTGCATGGTAAACCTAAAATCAAATCCTACAACAGGCTCCCAGTAAACCCAAGCAACATCAGACACAATTAAAATAAACAAAATTAAAATTTTAAATACATGTATTAAAATTTGTAAGGTATCTCCATCTGAAGGATACATTAATAATGCATTCTACCTACATGGTAAACCTAATACATCACAATAAATCTAAGCAAAATTAGACACAATTAAATACGTTCAAAATTTTAAGTACTGTCAGATCACACTCAAGACATATTTTGATCCAGAACAGAAAGTTGACAGTTGGTGGTTTTTCTTCAGACATTCTGGTTTCCTCTACCATTCTAGACTTGGCTTCCTAGATGTACAGTTAAGTTTGAACATCATTCCAACAAGGCAAACTTACTGACAGAATGTCCAAGTCAATTTCTTTTACTTATATTGAGACCATCAGTTCTGGGATGGTGGAAGAAACTCGAGTGCCTGAAGAAAACAACCAACCTTCTGCAAGCAAACTGATAAACTTCCGTATACTGGAATAATCTAGATTATACTGTAAGAGGAACTGCCACAGAATGTTGGTTGTAATGTTATTTAACGACGTATCAGCAATTTTTCAGCTATTCGTGATATGAACAAGTTTATTACCATAACCCCTAAGGAATAATCTAAGTTCATGTACGTATGAAATATGTCAGTGTGTTTTATGGTCTGCCTTGTACTAGAACACACTCTATACGGTGCTAGCTCAGTGTCAATATGCTGCAGACAAGCATACCACTCCCAGGTCTCCCGAGCTTTTGACATCAGGTGAACCAGTCAATACTCTGTCCTCAAAATACTGAGGATCAGGCAAGGAAGCAGTTTCTCAAATTTTTAAGTCTTTTGTATAACCCTGCCCGGGTTTGAATCCAAAAACTGACACAAGTGGCACTAGTGATGTACATGCACAATGTATACCTACCGGTATCTTCAACAGAATGTTTCTTTCTTTTAACTCGTAGACAGATAGATCTGGTCTTTATACACTGCAAGTAGACAAATATAACAAATAAATGTTAAATTTCTTAGTGGAGTGTAGTGGAGTAATATCGTTTCAAACCCGAGTCAAGATTCTCTCACTTATATCGAGGAATTCAATTCAGCGATGTTGGGAGAAATCAAGGTGTCCAGAGAAATTTGAAAACCATAGCCTTTCGTAAAGCAGACTGAAAAAATTTCTCGCACTAGCTTTTACTCCGAGTGGTATTCAAACCTAGGAAGAAAGAGGCTCTGTGATCTGTAAACACATGATCTTTAGACCACTTGGCCACCAAGGCTCCCTTTAATATTTAGTGTCACAAGTAAAATACTTCTTTGTCCATTTTTTGTATTCTGTATAAAATCTTAAGACATTAACTGTACTTACAGGTCATTCTGTCACCGACTAATAGCACAAATTATCTATTCAAAACATAAAATGCTTGACAAATAATCATATTCAAAATGATATTCATAAACACTTTACAATCTGGCTCTTGTTTCAAATTTAAACACAAAATTTGGATTCAGCATCTACGATAAATACTGACTTTTGACACATGTTAATTCCTCTTGGTACTAACAACACATAATATTGGATGTAAAGTTATAATGATTTAAACAAAGTCAATGATATAATGTATTAGGTGTGACAGTAGCTATTTAAACATGTCCATTTCCACAGTAAAATACTTCAAATATTGTCCTAATACTATTGATTTTTCTTCTCTCTGTAGTATCACAAGTCTAAATGACATCGTCTTGAATGGATGCAGCATTTTAAATCTTAAATATTGCTGATACACAATGAGCTGCAGACTCGCTATACAAATATTGAGATGTATCTCAGCCAAGCTGTTACCATTTAGCCTCCATCTTTATTACATTATTATCAATACAATCATAAACCCTACTGCTACATAATCAGTTATGTACTATACTAATTCAACTATTATAATTTTAACAATTAAATTTTTCATTTGCAAGATGAGTGGAGTCGTGGTGTTTTACACCTAAGACAAGATTCTTTTGCTCATAATGAGGCAGCTGATTTGGGATGATTGAGGAAACTGGAGTGCCAAGAAAAAACCACTAACCTTCAGCAAGCAAAATGACATACTTTCTTAAATTGGGAACTGCATGAGTTGGATTTGATCTTAGGCAGTAAGAACAGTTGAGTAATGGTGTTTAACGTCCCAGTCAAGAGTATTTCACTTATATCAAGACATTGCCAGTTATAGGAAAAGGAAAATGTGTAGAAATTCTGTGTGTACGTTGCACTGATGGCATTATACAGCAGGGTTCTTTATCGTGCTAATCCTGCCATGACATGGGACCTCATTTATTTTAAGTTCCCATCCGAAAGAACCATGACTTTTTTTGTAATGCTGAGTGCTTGGCACAATTACTACCCACTTTCCGGTCTTGGGTCAGACCCTGCTGGGGATCAAACCCACAACCTCCCACTTATGGAGCGAGCACTCTACCAACTGAGCTCTGATCTGTAAGCATTTGCTTTAGACCACTTGGCCACTTTTTAGTGAGAGATGAAACTCAATTCTGTCAATTCTGTTTTCTATTTATGGAGTTATTTCTTTATTACCTTCTGCCTTTTAAATCGGAAAAATTTGAAGTTCTAAAATACGGCAAACTGCATTTTGATATGCTTGCAATAGCTTAGGATCCTCAATACAAAGATATTATATTGTTATAACATCCAACATTTTGTTGGTAAAGAATAGTATATACTTGTTGTTTTGGGGAATTTTAATGGTCAAATTGGGAAACATTAGTTGTTTTTCACCAGGGGAAACTACCTTTATTCTGTAGTACTTTTAGGCAAACAATATCATTGTAGAGGAGTAGTGAGTCACAGTGATGAATGAAGCAATGAGCTGTAAGTAAGTGCAAGTAGAGTGGAGTAATGGAGTAATGGAGTTCAACGCACCAGTCAAAAATCTTTCACTTATACATGTATCATGGTATTCAGTTCCGGGATAAAGAAAACTGGAGTGCCCGAGAAAACCACCAACCTTCATTAAGCGAAATGACAAACTTTCTCACACTAGAATTTGTCCTTTGTCCTGAATGGTATTCAAACAGAGATGGTGAGAGATGCTGTGATCTGTAAGTATCGCTTTAGACCACTCGTCCACCGTCACGTGACCCCTATAAATGCAAGTGGTTAGATGATATCTAGTCCTGTAACTTGAGAAGTACTCTTAAGTTAAGTTCATGAATGAAAACAATGATAACATGATGCCATAGCACAACTAGGCCATATCTATATTGATAAACCAAATTCCATTAAAATTCCTTCAGTGTTTCAGAGGGAGACACAGATACACAATTTACTTTCAATGTTCAAAATCTAAGATGGCTGTCAATAGCCAAAAGTCAGGGGTGTTTCTTTTGGGAACTCCTATTTGCTCCACCATTCATGAACCGACCACCTCAATTTAAGAAAGAATCTTGACTGGGAGCATGCCACTCTTTCTTACACTGAAGTAGTCATTTAGGTCCTGAAGCTATCAACTTTGAAATCTTAATTCAGCTTTTTGGCTGCGCATATCTTGAAATTTTGAAGTCATGATTGAAATAAGTCGGATTGACCCCTGAAAGTCAAAGGTCAAATGAAAACTTCATACACTATAATATACCAGTGCTCAGAACTATCCAGTGTTGCTTTATACAAGGTATGTTATAAATGGACACGTTAGTATGACAATATTAATGTCACATCTAGAACATGATCAATTAATCAACTTCCCAGGTAAAGGTCCCCAGGTAAAGGTCATACCATATATACCTTACTTTTTTGAGTTTTTTTCAGACTTTTTTCCCTGTGAGGAAGAAACGTAAAAATATGGATATACAGTACTCATTTTTATATGACCATTAACCGACATTTACAAGTAATAAAGCATTAATTTTTATATACTATTTTGGAAACAATTTAATGCATGTGTATATGTTAATGATATTTTAGGTGAAACAGCCAGGTTTATCCTGATATGGTGTACATTTTGATCTTACATGTAGGTGACTCATGCTGTGTTGACAGCGAGACATCTTGTGGTTAACAAAATAAAAAAAACTTTTTTTATATAGAAAAAGAAAGTACTTTCTTTTAGAAAATAAATCCCCATTTTTAAATTTCTAAGGAGATCCTTTCAGGGATATTGAGCTATTCCATTTTATATATGTACCATCCCCCCCCCCCCCGGCCATGGAGGTCTTCATAAAGGTAGAGAAGGTAAATCTGGGGGTGGGGGGGTTATTGAGTATAGTTCTATAAATTGTTCATTTATATTTTTATTAATCTGATTTATTTTTTGCTTTGAATTTCTACATCATACAGGGGTTGTAAATTAAGGTATACCCCCTGTCATGATAAAAATTAATTAAATTTTGCCACTGGAAATTTTGACATACCTGCAAAACATCTGTAGGCAAATTCTTTGCATCATACTTTCAGGTATATACCTATAAATTAGGTATTTCTAATGCAAATAACACATTAAATTTTATAATTATATTAAGCACAAAATGATCTATCATACATGTACAAAATAAAGTATATTTTTTCTTAATGAAATAGGTAAATATACAGGTAAGAACACACCTTTGACAGTAATTCAAATATAAAATGTCTAACTTTTGGAGATCTTTTTAATAAAAATAAGATCACCTTTTTGCCAATGTACAACTTGTACAATGTGAATCATTTCTGGTCAGATAAACAGGGCATAAAAAGTACAGGTGTGTCACTACAGCAAGGGATAGTACTCACCTGTAATATACTAATTAACTATTTCCTTTTATCTTTTACACCTTTGTCAGGTAAACAGGTAAATAATCAAGATCTACCAAAATCCAGCAAAATATGATAAAATTCCTGTGAAAATCAGTCTCAGAATGAATCCATTAAAGCTAAAATGAAGGATATTTTGTACAAACCTTCACTTCAAGTGTCCATTCACCACCTAGCAGATATGCCAACAATTCAAGATGGCTGCTCAGTGTTTATTTGGGTCATTAGATTAAGGCCCCTTATGCAGTTTAAAAATGTAAACAACCTTTTCAGGCAGCAAATAAGCCAATGGCCAATTATCACTTAATGCATGAATTGCTTCACTTTACTCCTAACAGGTAATTGTAATAATTCAATCAACATACCATTGGATTGTAAAATTGTCGAGTAATTTTGACAGGTCAAAATTGATATTTATTACTCATTATCTCTACACAAATTTCAAGCTGCATGCATGTGCATACAAATTTTAATATTATAACTTTTTAAACTTCAATAAAAATTTTAATATTTCAATAAAATTTTAAGATATCCTTGATTTAAATTTTAAATTTAAAAATATTTAATACTTACAATTGGATTGTAAATTTAACGGCTCAAAATTATTATTTCTACATGAATTTTGAGCTGAATGCGTGTGCATACAAAATTTTGATATTCAATTGAAAAATTTTAAAATCTCAATAAATTATAAAATTTAATTAAAATACAGATATCCTCGGTATAAATTTAAAACTTGAAAAATATTTAAAACTAATCATGTTTTAAACCAAAATATGCAAATATTAATTGATTATTGTATAGAGTTTTGCCTTCCAGTCAAGAGTGTTTCACTTATCAGCTTCAGGTGAAGTGACAGAAAATTATACAAATAATATATAAAGGAAGAAAAATATGGGAATAATCAAGGTATCAATAAAAATTATTTAGAAGTGTGAAAGATATGTCATTTTATTTATTTTCTTTTTTAAATTACAAAACCAACATTTAATTAAAATAACATTAACATCAGGGCACATAAAAAAATAATATTCAAATTAAACAATTATAAAATAATAAAATATATATAAATAATTTATTTAAAAATTAATTTTTCAACTTTTTAATTTCAAAGTGAAACTTGTATGCTTATCTGCAGGATCAATCAAAATATGCTGTTTTCTCAAAGTTTTGGACCAAAAAAAGCCTTAATATGATGGAATTAAGCCATTTTTTGTGAAATATATTTTTTCAAAACTTCTACACAGAATTTAAGGAAGGGGGGTTGCAATAGTAAGTCCCATCCATCATACTTCCTAACAACAACACATTTTCGGCCTTGTGCTATCTAATTATATCATGATTCATGAACAATGATAAAACAGTTTTAAAGTATAAACTCTAACAATTGAGTTTTAAATGATTATCACATATGACATCACCTAAATTGCATTAAAAAAAGCAAATACAGGTACATATATTATATTATCTGTGGTTATTATGTCTATTTACGGTAATTACTATTTATCATTATTTCATCAGTTAATGTAAGATTACATAAAATGACTTAAAATGAAAGTAATCAGCATGTTATCTTCTGCATACAGGTAATAGGTAATCCATGATTACCATTAATTACAAAAACGACCAAATCCCTTAACTGTCACATATTGTTTGCATAATGCTGAATAAATTCAACATTGAAATATATTGGCCCTAAAATTAAACTTGGTTTGGTTTGGTTGAATGTTGCTTAACGTCGCATCAGCAATTTTTCAGCTATTCGCGACGAGAACTATTTAATTAATCTCTATGGATTAATCTATAAACAATTTTGTGTATGCATGTAAAGTGCGAGTGTGTTGTATGGTCTGCCTTGTACTAGTGCGCACTCAGGGCGACTTTACCGTGCTAGCTCACAGAGTCAGTATGCCGCTGACAAGCGTACCACTCCGCCAGTCCATTATACTGATACCAGGTGAATCAGTAAGGGCCAACGGTAAGGAAAATTCACTTTCCCACATGTGGTCCGAGCGGGATCTAAAATTAAACTCAATGGACTGTTATATCAAAAGGTGTGGAAAAAAGAATCAATTGCTACTGGTCATATAAAATAGAGAAATCTCAACCCAAGGTCTTATATATTTTGTCCAGAACAAGACCCTATTTTATATGAATGGTTGATTCTATTAGTATCAAGTTTGGTCAAAATCAATCCATAGATATGAAAAATATGGAGCACACAAGATATTGGGACGTACAGCCAGACAGACAGGTTGATTCCTATGTACTCCTCCAATTTCTCTTTTGGTGGATGGGTGGGGGGTTATGATAAAAGTGCATGTACCATATATTAATAATTACCTTGTGTATGTAGGATATGACCTCTGCATGTGAACTATTCTCCAGGGATCTTCCATTAACTTCAAGTATTTCATCTCCAATCTCTAGTTCTGCTCTGTCCGCTGGAGAACCTATATTGCAATAAAATAAATATTTATAAATGAAATAAGTGAAATATGTATGAAAATTAGTGTTTGACATAACAACCTGCAAGACTGTCCAAGTCATGTTTTTTTTTTTAAATTGGGTGACTAAAATGTTATCAGCACATGCCTGAAGATCTGACTAAACTTTCGAACTGAAACTGAAAGAAAGTAAATTCTTCCAAAGTTCAGATCAACCTGCAATGACGCTAACCAGCAGACCCCTTGATGCTCCATAATGTTTGTTACCACTGCAGTAGCTCAATTGGTAAAATGCACACTCGACATGTGGGAAGTCAGGGTTAAAATCCAATCCGAGTCTGACCAAGACTTGGAAATAGATAGTGTGCCCGTCACACCCTCCCTGCACAATGCCCCAAGTGAACTGCAAAGGTCAACATTTCCTTTATTTCAACTATAGCTGGTAATGACTCGATATAAGCCAAATATTTTTAAATGTTGGGAAGTATTATTTCGAATAGCTATGCAAAACCTGAATGCTGCATTATGCATAGAACAAAATTTTGAAATCAATGTGAATTAAAAAGAGAACATAGTAACTTTCCTGTATGCCTATTCCATCAAAATCTTCAATATTTGTACATAAAAACTTTTAACACAGAAAACACTCATTTACACTCTTTATTCTTGCAAACCACTGTGGTAGCTCAGTTGGGAGAGTGCTCACTCCGTAATGGGAGGTC
The DNA here is from genome assembly GCA_021292105.1 of Anadara kagoshimensis. Lineage (NCBI taxonomy): Eukaryota > Metazoa > Mollusca > Bivalvia > Arcoida > Arcidae > Anadara > Anadara kagoshimensis. The sequence continues at coordinate 47,247,822 of CM037858.1, forward strand.
ACAGGTTCGGAACCCGACCTGGTCTGACCCAGGACTTGAAAGTGGGTAGTGACTGTTCTTTCGCCAAGCACTCTGCATTAAGAAATAAAAGTCACTGTTCTTTCGAATGGGAACTTTAAATAAACAAGGTCCTGTGTCACGGTAGGTGTGGCACGAAGACAGACCCTGGTGTATGTCATCAGCTCAAAACGCAGGCAAACATTTCTGAATCTCCAACTATAGCTGGTGAGGTCTCCATGTAAATGAAATACTCTTGACTGGGACGTTAAACACCATTACTAATCACAACTCCTACTGGTTATTCTTGTAGTAGCATCATAAATGCTGTTTTGTTTTTTAAACAGGTTAGTTAAAGTCAGGCAGATGAATGTTGATAAACATGAAAATACAATAAAAATAGAAATTTTACAATCCTTTAACATATTGAAACAGCACATCAACATAAGGGGGATAACTCTTGTATTTTGAAAGACAAGTTATTTAATAAATCCTTTAGAATGCATTTTGATTTGGTCATGGATTAGTATGTTTGTTTTTGATATAATAAAGAAAAGATGATGAATTCTTTGTCAAATCTTAAATTGTTAACGAAAATATTAAAATAATACTATAAAAGTAGTATGTCCCCAAAATTGAGAATTATTTTCAAAACTGATTTGTTAGTAGAAAAGTTCAATTTTAAAGAAAATAGTGCATGTCTGCAAGACAAAAATAAACTACTATTTATCCACAAATTGAGTGCACATGGAAAATGCAAGAGTAAAGTTGTAGTTTTAAACAAATTTACAAAAAATTGTCAAAACTTGATACAAAATCTACTGACCTAATAGGAAAAAATATATTTTTCATTCATCCAAAAGTGAATATAATTCTGTACATAGAGCAATTTTTGAAGTTTTTTAACAAAACAACAAAAATAACTCTGTCAAAAGTATCCCTTCTGTACCTTCTTACTTGGGACAACTTTAAATGTGATGAAATAGTTGGAATTTTCTTGATGATCACACCTGGGAAAAAAACCCTGAACAACAACCTACCTGACCCTAAATACCCTGATGTAACTTTGAATGAGGCTCAATTGGTATATAAAGTTGATCAGATTTCTGAAATTTTCCTAAAATTTCTCTATGTACAGGAGAACTGAATAACGATGTTTTCATTTAAAACTAAAATTTAATTATGTCAGTGTGTTTTAAGTTAATTTTATTGTAAGTTTTATGGAAACATTTTCAATTTAAAGAAATAAATGATAAAAACCACATGTGATCTATTTATGGAAATACAGTATGTTGCATCTGCCTGATAATCAAAATTGAAAATATGGCAAAGTTCATCCCAGATTTTGTATGCTTGATGTTACACCACATTCAACTTAAGAAAAACAGTCTCTATCTTTTTTCAAGTATATCCAATATAGTGAATGGTGATGTGTAATAACATACAAAGCTTTCATTTTGCTATATCATTTGTATTTTACTATTATTATTTAATTTTTTTTCTCCACCATCCATGTTTTTTTTTCTAGTTTCCTTATTTTTGTTTTCTCCACCATCTTAAATTTGAGCTGACTGTCTCGATATTAAGTGAAAGAATCTTGACTTGAGCATAAAACATTATTACTACCCTCCATTCCACTCTCTATTTTACAAGATGTAATACAGATCCAGAGTGATATCGCCCTCAGCTGTTGCTAAGAAAAAGAGAACAATGTTTTTTGGACTAGTTCATGTGTAAAACAGGTTGAGTAAAAACTGAATACTCATTTACGAAGGAGATTAGTAATTGTGTTTAATGTCCCAGTCAAGAATACTTCACTTATATTGAGATGTAGCCAGCTATAGGCAAATGTACAGAAATATTGCCTTCTTGTGCTGATGACATTATACAGCAGGGTTTTTTATCATGCCATGCTTATTGTGACATGGAACCTCAATTATTTTAAGTTCTGAAAGAAACATGATTTCATTTCTTAATGCCTAGTGCTTGATGAAAAAACAGTCACTACTCCCTTTCAAGTCAGACCTGGTGGGTGGTCTAACCCACAACCTCTCACTTATGGAGCGAGCATTTTACCAACTGAGCTACTGCAGTAGTCATTTATAAAGGATGTACAGTATTAAAGTAGATTTCAGTATAAGGAAGATAACTCTGTCATACTTTAAAACATATTATCTGTGAAGTTGTAGGATAAAAATCTAATTAAGAACTAGGGATAGGATTAAATTACTTTAAAAACTATTCAAACATTAAAATTTAAAATAAATATGGGTCAATCAATCTTAGTCTGCTTTGTTTGATGAAATGAAAATGAAATTTTAATTTTTGCAAATTTTAATGATTACTGTAGTACAGTAAATCATCTTTTTCACAGAGATAATGAAAAATCCAAACAAATTTATGATTACTCTAGCAGCTTTTTCTTTTTTGCTCTCGAAAATTTTCAGTTGAAATACAAATGGAAAAAAGAAACAAATAGGCCAGGAAAACTTTCAACAAATATCATAAATATCAAGTAGAATCGGTTCATTCCCACTTAGCCAACATTTTGAAATTTTGTACCTTTAGGTAAGATTTTAAATGTTGGCCGAGTGGTTCATTCCCACTTCGCCAACTAAAAGGTTTTTAACTGTTTAACTGATTGGAACAAACTTAATTTATGAAAACTTTGATTTAGCATGAAATTAAACTTTTTGTCTTAAAACTTGGAATGTTACACATAAACCATTTTATCACTGTATGAAAATATGTACAAACGATACAATGAAAATCCAATGCACTATTTCTATCCGTCATATGAGAAGTGGGCAAAAGTGAGTTTTGTTCTGGTATCATGTGGCATATGTGATGATGAAATGAAAAAGATTCAGTATTAACCCCTGTATCAAAACTAGGTACAAATAAGAAAGGTTTAATTGATATATATGTTTTTGTTCATTTTTGTAATTTGTATTTGATGTTTTGTTCAGTGTACATTCTGAAGTTCTGAAGTGACAAAGAATCTATAGTTGAATTTTATAATACACATTTTATTTATTTATTTATTTATTTATGCCTATTATTTATTTATATAAAAACAATTTTTAACATCAAAATATAATAAAATAATAAAGTTTAAAGGAATAAATTGTTGAATTATAAATTACAAAATATCCTGCACTGCAAATCAAATTTGGTGAAAAAGACTATAGCAAAACACTTTCCAGGTGAAGTCTTAAATGTTTATTTAACAATGTTGGCTAAGTGGGAATAGGAAATTTTCAAATGTTGGCTAAGTGTGAAGACACTGTTAGAGGAAAGTGGGAAGATGTAGAGAAACATGTGAACCATTGAGGAAGAACAAAATTGGCTGGTATGACCTTAAACACTGATTTTGTTAAAAGTTATAAAAACTGATTGGGAAAACAGAAGCTCTAAAATATTGCAAACTGCATTATAACACGCTTGCAATAGATAGGATCCTCATTGTAACTACAACTCTCGAGAGCCAAATACCCCCACCCCCAACATCTACAAGAATTTAATGTTTCCCACAATCTTAACCTTTTTGATATGACCTTGGTTCAAGGTCATGACACACTTTTGCACCATGAAGATTATTCATGTGAAGTTTTATGACAGTCTTCCAAAACAGTTTTGAGATGTGGTCTGGACACAATATTACACAGATAGACAGATAGACAGAAAGACAGACAGACAGACAAACATGGTGATTCCTATATACCCCCAACTTTCAAAATGTAAAAATGTTATATTGTGACAATAGATCATACTGGACAAGTAGATTTAATTTGCTTGTATTAAGTCGTCAAATTTGGAAATTTAAGTTCCTTTTCCACAGGGGAAACTACCTGTATTGGGTAGTAATTTTAAGACAAACAAAATCGCTGTTAAGAGAGATGAAGGCAGCTCACCCTTAACAAAAACCAGATGAAGGTCTGTTATCAAGTTAATGAAAATCTCAGTTTAAACCTAGACCAAATCTTACAAGCACTCATATTATTACAAGCTTTCAGAAATTATTTTTGGTCAAAGAAACTTGTCACTCACAACATCCGACCATTCTGACAGAATCTGAAATAATTATGGCTTTTTTTCATATGTTAGTTGGTCATAATATTGATCACAAATTTTTGTGCTGGTCAGTCAATAAAGAAAGTATGTAAAGGCAAACAACATTGACCTGTCAGCTTGACCTTTCATTAGAAATAACTAAATATGATGATGATCCATCCAATACATGGACAGTGTAAGGATATGCAGTAGTCACTCATAAACAATGCTTGTTTTCCCCATGATGTAGATGAAATCAACACGTGTGTCTCCCTATGCACAAATTTATGGCCCCACAATAAATATTTAGATTAAAGGTCAAGCAGACAGGTCAATGTTGTTTGCCTATACTTAGATATAGTAGACCAATACATTTTACTGGTGATATGGCTAATGGTGCTCCTCAGCTCAGTCTTATGATTTACTATCGAGACTATGTATTAGTGAAATGGACAATTACATTTGCAATGTTATATCCTGTAAAAGTGTTATTTTCATGTTGGCTAAACCTGTCATATAGTTGAGAGAGTGAAATTGTATATATTTTATGTCTCGGTCAATATTGTTTACATACAGTAAAACCTTGATTCAATGCCACCATTCCTTCAGACAAGTTTTGGCATTTGTATTAACAAAATGGACAATTACATTTGCAATCTTTCCTCTCAAAGTGTTATTTTTATGTTGGATAAACTAACGAATTTTAAAGTCTTATCATTTCCTGGCCGGTGTTCGAACCCATGACCTTCTGCTCTTGAGGCAGACCCTCTACCACTGATCCACTGAGGAGGCTTTCAGTGGTTTGTGCTTTTTAAACTGAGTTGATCCAGGATATCTTGTTCCTGGAATTTCACAGAAATACGTAATCTGTAGCAGTAACATGAACTATTTTGAAAATTAGCCATCTTCTTTAGTTAAATCCATTGAACTAATTACTGTAGGAACCACTGTGACTGTGACAGTGAAATACCCTTTATATCCATAGAAAATCAAATAAAATTGCATTAAGATTGTTCACTTATTTGTACCTAGTCGTAACAGGAAATCCGTATGTCTGTTGAAAGGAAAATGTTGGCGTTATGGGGATTTTACATGGTGAAAATGGCGAAGTTTAACTGGAAGTCATGTCCTTGGTGACGTTTTACATCATATGCTCAACAGAATCCACCATTTGCCTGGTTTTTCAACATGTTAAATCCCCATAGCGTCAACATTTTACCCAGTGCAGATATATTCTGGGCTAATCGCAGATGCATATACAGATTTCCTGTTACGACTAGGTACAAGTAAGTGAAAAATATTAATCTTTATTTGATTTTCTATGGATATGAAGAGTATTTCACTGTCACAAACAGAGCCGTTCCTACAGTAGATGTTACATTGGTAAAATCAAATGGTTTACTGAGGCAGATGCATAATTATCATTCAAAATTGTAGGTTGGTTATAGTGTTCATTATAGACTGGAAAATGGAAGCTATTTTAGTGTACCAATCTCTATAATTAGAACTTAAAAAAGAAGATTTGAAAACCCAGAGTGGGTATTGACTTCATGGTGATCTTTTGTGAAGGAGAAATTAAGAAATGGAAAATATAGTTGAGACTGTAAAAGCTTACCGGTATATCATTTGTTAAAGTATTGCTTTTTGTGCAGCTTGCACAGATCACCAAAACAGAAAATAAATGTGTTTTATATATAGCCTTGATATAAGTGAAAGATTGACGTAGGTGTAAAACTCCTTTACTCCAGTCCACACCACTTCCTCTATTTATTGCCAAACACCATAATAATGCCAAAAACTTGAATGAATAAAATAGGTGGCATCAAATCAATGTATGTTTTACTGTATATCAAAATAATTTTGACCAAGACATAAAATATATATACCATTTCATTCACTCAACTATACTAGTGTGGCGACACCTTTAGGGGTTTCGCGGGAAAGAATGGAACAATCTAGAGGATTTCATAGTAGAGCTCATCCACAGAACTTGCCACTCAAAAGTTTAACACAGACCTAACAGATAAGTGCCAAACCTACCAATAATTTGGTAAAGAATTGGTTACTTTATTATGGGTACGAATTCAAAACGGTACGTTAAATTTATTTTGATGATAGGGTAGACTTTAAACAGTTATTGTGGATTTTATGTGCAAGATAGAAAAATTATAAAAAAATACTATACATTTATTGCCTTTGTGTGAGGGAGATATGAACATTTGTTCACCCGCAACAAGTCATATTTCCCAAGGGCGAAGCCCGAGGGAAATGTGACTTGTTAAGGGTGAACAAATGTTCATATCTCCCTCACACAAAGGCAATAAATTGTTTATTATACCGAAAGATAACCTTGGTAATAAGAAAGACAGAAAGAAAGAGAATATTTAAAAAAAAGACGTCTGAAAACATCAGTCCTTCTCCGATTCATTGCTTTATCTCCTATCGGAACTCATCGGAAGCAAACGCTAGAACGTCAAGATCGATTCTTCATCGATGACGTCATATCAGTGTGACGTCACGGTGTGTTCCGAAGAGGTGGGATATGATGTTTTCAGAGGGATACACGATGTTTTCTCCACCCTGATCACATGATCCAACGATCCAATCAAATTACAGATAGTATCATATTTTTCTAATGAGGTATAATAATGTCTTTTCCGTCAGATCTTAAATTTTTTTTTGGTCAATGGACGACTTTTTCGTACAATGAACGGTTATTGAACAGGAGTGCGTTAAACGTAATTGTTTTCTGAAAAATCCATTTTTTGCATGTTTCACCCCAAAATTAAGTATGATCCCAAGTTTTCCCAAAATTCTAATCAAGTTAGATAGCTAGATCGCATTAGACTCCATAAACTCAGAAAGTTTGAGCAAAATCCTTAATTTTTTTCTCAACTTCCTCAAAAGTGCTGTAATACGCTGCTAAAAATGAGAAAGTTGTCGCCTTTATCATTTCACATCCAGAGGATGTTCCGAATGAATTCGTCACTAATCCTCTAGATTGTTCCATTTCATTCACTCAACTATATGACAGTGCTGCTTCTTCACCTGGCTCTTGGCATTAAGACAACAGAAAATGAATTATGTTTACCAAGTGTCAGTATAACGTGACTGGGAAGTGATATGCTTGTCTGCAGTGTACCGACTCTGTAAGCTGGCACCTTAAAATTGCCCAGCATGTATGCTAGTAGAAGAAGACAATTAAAGCACACATCTTAAACATTCACTAAGACCTGTCCTTAGAATAATTCTTAGAGATGAAACAACTTATCTCATTGCTAATGGCTAAAATTGCTGATGCAACATTAAACAACATTACTTTATTATACATTGTCTTACATGCAAGTTTTCCATGTAAGGTGAAACCTTTTCTCTGTTTATCGTATAGGTTTGAATCCTGGTCGGGACAGATCCTAGTGTGAGCAAGTTTGTCAGTTGGCACACTGAAAGATAGGTGGTTTCTCTTGACATTCTGGTTTCCTTTACCATCCCAGAACTGACAGTCTCAATATAAGTGAAAGAATCTCGACTGAATCACAAAACAACATTACTCCACTCCACTCATACACAGTAATTAAACAGACTGACTATGAAATTAGACAATTTAAGGAGTGTATTTTTACAATAATCTGAGCAAAGTGATCTAAAATTTGACCTAGCAGACATGTTTTACATCAACTTTAACCATCCTAAAGTTTTTCTTATGATCAGAATTTTCCAAGCTATCATTAACAAGGATCTGAACATGGTGATCAAAATTCTGACCTAACATTACATCAGGTTCGCTCATTCCAGTTTTTCTCATGATCAGAATTTTCGGAGCTATTTTAAAAGTATTTATTTTATCGTATTGACAAATACAGCAAAAAGCATATTGTCAAAATACTACATGATTGGTCATCAGTGATACACCGTCAATTAATCATTGGTCAATGAAGGTCTTACTGGCTTTATGTCAGCGAAAGAAAATCCTACGTAGAGATGTAGCGCTAAAAATCTAATAATCCTGTTATTCTAGTATCTGACATCCTGTAAATATCCCCTCATTAACGATACTGAATAATGGAAATTTAGTCTCGAATTATTCTGTCTGCAACGACAACAAAAATATCGGCTTTATCTCCTGACATGATTGATATAAAATGACTTTTGTTTATGGAGTGAAATATATCACATTTTGGCATGTTTATAAAGTGATAAATAATAATAAATATAAAACAAGGATAAAAGATAAATTGACAATAAATTAAGTACAGTAAAACCTTGTTATAATGCCCCTTGATAGTTTTGCAACCTCATTTATTGCTAACCACTGCGGTAGCTTAGTTAGTAGCGTGCTCGCTCCCTAAGAGGAAGGTCGTTGGTTCAAACCCAAACCGGGTCTGACCCAAGACTTGAAAATGGGTAGTGACTGTTCTTTCACCAAGCACTTGGCATTTGAAAATAAAAGTTATGGTTCTTTCGAATGGGAACTTAAAATGAACAAGGTATGGCATGATAATGATCCCTGCTGTATAATGCCATAAGCGGAACACACAGGCAAAATTTCATCACCTTTGCTTATAGCTGGTGACATCTGAATATAAGTAAAATATTCTTGACAGGAATCTTAAACACCAAATTATTAACCTAACTCATTTATTGCCACAGGAATCTTGTCGGTGAGTGGTCTAAAACACACACTTTTGGATAACAGTGCCTCTCACTACCTAGGTTTGAATCCCCTTGTGACAGATCCTAGTCCATGTTTTTCTACATTTACTGCCATGCAGTTTTGAAATGATTGTCTTTATATGCCTCCCTCAATTCATTGCCAAACCCCTTTATAATATAAAAAAAACTGAACAAATGGCAGCGAAGACTCCAGACTTTACTGTATGGTTCAGAGATTTACATCCATTTTTAAATGTGGGGGTCCCAGAGATGAAAAGTAAAAAGACATGAGAGTCCAGACAAAATTCAAGGGTTCATGTTTCCATGATAACAAAAAAAGGCTTGAATACTTTATAGTCATCTATAATTTATACGTATCGTTTCAGCCAAAAAATCCGACCTGTTTGGCTGACACAATGTTGTTATGTGTTAATAATCATGTTTAATCATATGCTTACACCGACGATGACTTATGAATTATTTTCATGTGTCCAACTGGATGCACATACCAAATTTTGCAGAGTTCAAAGGTCAAATATGCGTGTCCTGTAAAACCTTGATGGTTGAACCCAACTTTAAAATCTAATTCAAAGATTACATACTTCAGACGAAGATTAGAGAAAAGGTTGACTGCTGACTAAAACCACTTTTACTTGTTCCATTACATGACTCTATGTTGGTGGTACAGTCAATCTTGTCCATACCAACAACCTGTCTATAGTGGTCAGTTTTTTAAAGTTCCAATCACTTTTGCTATGTAGTCAAACTAGTCTATAAAGGCCACTCAAGGGAACCAGTAAAAGTGGTCTTTATATACAGGTTAAAATATGAATAAACAACAATTGGGATACAATTCTACTGGTCTTTATAAGCAGGTGGTCTTTATATAGAGATGACCTTTAAGGCAGGTTGGACTGTATATTTTACCTCTCCATAGTGGTCACCTGTCTAATTTGTGTTAGTAACCACTACATTAAAGTCCCAAAGTCAGTAATCATTTACCTGTCTATAACAAGTCAATCAGTGCTGAATTTCTCATCAACAACTATGACATTTCTAAGGTAATGTCGTTAACATCTAACTTTAGCAGATCAAATGCGGAAGCCATTAAGCTTAATATGATTTCAAAAACAAGGTAAAAAATCCCAGTAATGGGAAACATATAAATCTAATTGATTAGGAACTTCTGTTTTTACATTATTTTAAAAATACAGTAGGGGAGGTAACAGAGCGCAGAGCGCACTCGTGTAATGTATCCATCCGCACAATAAACTTGTGTGATCATCAATGCCAGAAAACCACATATGTGTGGTTTTGCGTATTTATTATCCTCAAATTAAAAAGTTAATTATAAAATTGATGGTATAAGCTCAAAATTATCTTCAAAATGACACCTTAAACAAAATTATTATGATTTCAAATTTGCCGGAGATCTTAGGTAAGCAATGATGGTGAAACTGGGACCTGGTCTAGTGACTAATCACAATACACAGTTAAACCTAATCAACTTATATTATTTAAGTACATGTACTGACTAAAAGGAGTTGACGTTTTTTAAACAATACAGATGTTTCAGCAGCAATCAATATCAGTATTATCACATGTTTTCTTACTAATTAGATTTAGAGGAAATGTAAATTAGATTTTATGTTTTAAATAAATGTCAGAATTATTGTTGAAACGCCTAACTGTGCTACTAACAAACAAAAAACCAGTATTTAACAGATTAATGGAAGTCATAATGAATGCTTTCAATTAATTTATTATCCATAACGACAGAAGCAGGGGATTAACAAGGCTTTATTAGCTGTGGAATCTAACGGTTGCATTCCCTCCAGCTACGGAATAAGTGACAGGAATTTCCTGAATGACTAGCTTAAAGTTGACAGCTAACATTTTATAGTTTTGAAAAAGGAAAGTGAGTCTATAAGTATGGTGAAACTATGTGGTAAAAAAATTTCAAATCAATTTTAGTATAGCATGGAGGGAAGCAGTGTTCAATCTAGAAATTGGACACAGGGGGTCATGCTGGCCCAGGCAACTTTTAACAGGGGCCAATTCCTAAAGTAAGGAGTCAATGCCTAATGACGAAGGACACAACGTTATGTTAACCGAAAGACAACAATTTCACATCTTTAATATGGTAAATAAGATGACAGTAAGTATTGTAATGATAATCAGATGATGAAAAACACAAAGCAGTAGTCATGCGTTGTTTATTTTCATCATAATTTAGCCACTTCTTGTACTTTGTACCGCTAACCAACCCTGTTGAAATTTATGTGCAACCGTAACACCTGCATGACGATGCAGACGATTGCTGATCATTCATCTAGAGTTTCATCGTCATTTTATGGGATGGTTTTTTAATTAGTGATTTTTGCTCGTTTTCCCCCTTGGGGGCAAAATATGCAAAACTACACTTCATAATCAGAAACAAACATACTAATCAATATCCGAAATCACAATCCAGAAGTAAAGTAAAAACTTTGGAACTGACAACTGAACTATCATGCTTCCAATCACTTTGATGACTAAATAATCAACATTACTTTGGCGCTTGAAAACGAGTTTCTAAGACTTCCTTACATAAAGCGCACTACTGACAAAAACCACCACAGAAAACTATGACGTCATATATTTTTGTGTGATTACAATTGTGATAAACAATTCTGGTAAACAATACTGAGACGATCTCAGAAGATAAAAATTCAACGCGCCCGTTTCGGCCCGGGGAATCGTTCCCAGCGCGTCAAACTGACAAAAATCGCGGGAATGCCGCAATGGCACGCTCTAGATTGAACACTGAGGGAAGTTATAGTCACGATTCTGTCAGTTATATTGAGAGGGTCAGTTTCGATATGCTAGACGAAACCGGAGTACCTAGAGAAAATCACAAAAATTGGCACAAAACCCCTAAAATTTTAGTATAGAGGTTAAGCAATGAAATCCATCTGATACCTTGCAATCAACCAAATGTCTCAGTTATGCTTACCACCAGGAATTGATTGATTGAATAGTGTTTTATGTCCAAGTCAAGAATATTTCATTTTATTAAGACGTTACCAACTTAAGGGAAAGTGGCAAAACTTTTGTCCTTTGTAGTAAGCTCAGGACAAGATGCAGAGTGTTCTTGAATGCCTCATGCCTAACATGACATCAGTCAGCTGTTTTTCAAGGTCTCCCCAAAAGGACCCAGTGACTTTTATTTCTAAATGCAGAGTGCTAGGTGAGTAAAGATTGGTCGCTGCCCATTTTCAAGTTTTGGTCAGTCCCATCTGAGATTCAAACTTGACGTCCCAATATAAGTGCCAAAGCTATTAAATCTGACTGTTCAACAACAGCATGTATAACAATAATACTGGAATTGTACTTTTTTGTGGTGTATAAATTTTCACTTATTTGCACTCAGCCTTTTATTTTTCATGGAAAAAACCCACCAAAAACAGTAAAGCACTTTTAATTTCCACGAAAAATGACATCCAGCGAAAAAGAATATCTGTATCAGAAATACCCATATTTGCCTCTGAATCACGAAAAATAATTCTATGAAATGGACAGAGTTCTAAAAAATGTAAAAATTTGTAACCACAAAAAAAAAAAAAACCCCAAAAAAACCTAAAAATAAATATTTTATAGTACATATAGCAACAATCAATCAAAAATCAAAGTAAATTATTAAAAATTGAAAATATCATCAATATCAAATTAAATATTTACAGAATTTTTAAATTAAGAACCATTTACTGATTATTTACAAAGCATGGTTTTATTTATACAAAACTGTTATGTCAGAAATTGAATCTAATGCCATACGTTTCTAGTCCTAAGAGATTAAAACAAACATTATTGTCCTCGGAGGATAATATCAATTTTACGGAAACTAACAGATAATAGAGTATATCTTTCAATTTTATTCCTGTGATATTCAGGAATAATATAATATTGCTATAATGGTTGATTGGCAGTCAAAAAATGATTGGTAATGATTTATAATGAAAATATGTTTTTATGAAAAATTTATAATGAAAATATGTTTTTCTGAAACAATTTCCTGGAACTTTTGATTCATGGCTATAGGTATAAATATGTTACAGCTTAAAAATGAAATTTATTCACATAAATCTTCTTTTATGGTTTTCAATGACAAAAATATTTTTTTGCCAAGAGTACTTGTATCCTATTTCTAATGAAACAAGAGTGCCGCTAGGCATAACAAAATGTGCATATTTACATTTTTGACATAAAGCAGTTGGTAAATATGGCAAGAAACATCATCAAGATTTCAAAGGGAAACTTTGAGAAAGGGACTCCCTTTACATTTTCCTTTTTTTGTACAGTTACCCCATCTTCTGGTGCATACAATGTCATACCCTGGTAATTGTGTATACCAAGTTTAATAAAATATCTTCAATGGCGTCAGAAGAGTTGGCTCGACAAACTATTACTGATTGACATACCAAAATATATCCTGTTTCTAGAACCGAGTATATAAAACAAGGTGACATCTAGTGGTGTTCCGATTAATCATTATATTTGAAGATTGATTGGTTACGGTACTTCAACCAACTAAGCAATTGATCATAAGATTTAAAAATCAAATACAAACGATTACGAAAAAAATTCAGCACCCAAGCACAATTTTTTAACCCAAGTTTTTGTCAGTAACCTTAAGCAAATAGCCTAATCAAAAGCATAATCTGGGGAAATTAGCATTTCTGGTAACCCATATACATTTGAAAGCCTCCTTTTCATTGGTTGCTGTTCAATTTCCTAGCAAATCAAATAACAGGTCATTGGAAATGAAACATCTGATGTAAAAATGGCTGATGTTGAAAGAATTGGATAAAATGCCACTAGTCAATCATAACTGATGATTAATTGGTTGCACTGAACCAATCATCAACTACCAGATTGTAACCTATTACCAACACTAGTGACATCGCCCCTTCATCTGTGCAAATCTAAAAAACCCTTTACTTTGATATCATTAATGACAAATACCACCCAATCAAAATATGAAATATTTACACATGACAGATGACACACGAACATAAATTGAAATGGCCCAACTGAGCCTTTGGCAAAGGTGAGATGGAAATAAAGTAACAACCAAATAACAACCTATGGCAACAACCAATAAAGAATCCATACAAAATATAAAAAGGCGATTCTAATGCAAATATAATCAATAACGAAGTAAATATTTAAAGAATTTAAAATGGAACCCATTAAATGATTACCGGTATGATATTATTAAAATATTATCACTTATTTAATTACTCTAGGCAATAAATGTTACATCAAAATCTAATCAATGATGAAAAGACTCCCATAGCAATATCGGAAGATTAAAACTAATACTGGTACTGTTAATACTGTTCTTTGAGAACTATTAAGCCGGTTTGTATGGAAATTTAACTGAACAAGAGACCAGCATTGCCTGAAGTACTGCATGAAAAGTGTCCCGTTTTTTCTGTAATATAATAATAATTATTATTAATATAATTAATATTATAATTTTTCTTTCTGTTTTTTGGTATTGAAAAATGAAAGAATTAGACTGTTTGGACACGGCAAAATTCATGTAGCAAGTTTGTGTTACATGTGCACAATGACAAATTCTTTCATGTTCGAGTATCAGTAATTAAAACAATAATTTCACCGATTGCTGGTCTTATCTAAAGGGTGAGGTTCTGTTATAACAAGAGTCATCCCATCAGTTATCTCAGAATAGGTAAGGTCTAGAACTTTAAGGATGTACAGATTGGTTGGTTGGTTGAATGTTGCTTAACATCGCATCAGCAATTTTTCAGCTATTCGCGACGAGAACTTTTTTTTTTTATTAATCTCTGTGGATTAATCTATGAACAAGTTTGTGTATGCATGTGAGGTGCCAATGTGTTGTATGGTCTACTTTGTACTATCATGCACTCAGGGTGACTTTAAGGTACTAGCTCACAGAGTCAGTACGCCACAGACAAATATACTACTCCCCTAGTCACATTATACTGACACTGGATGAACCAGTAAAGGCCAGCGGCAAGGAAAGTCACTTTTCCACATGTGGTCTGAGCGGGACCCTAAGGTTGGACAGAGTAAGTACCAGCAAAAATGGGGCCCATTTACATTTTTTTGGAACATATTGGTACAAACAAAACTTGTCTCTTAAATATATATGTTCCCATTTTACTGATAGCAAAAATCACCATTGGAAATTAATTTCTGAAAATTCTTTCAAAAAGTAACATACCGGTATTTAGCAAATTTTTGAAAAAAATGCTATATTGTTAGAAATTTAGGATATTTGGCTACTAAATAATTTTAAATTTATGGCTAAGTTGTACCTCTTGTATATTCACAAGGAAATTCAAATCAGACAACTCTTTGAAGATCATGCCTTGCATCATTTTCGGTTCAGACACATTTTTACAAGCAATTATTTAACAATAGAAAGATCCAGATTTCCTACACTGGATTTTCAACTTGAAGGATGAGATAATCTGTTTTAAATTATATACAATTTACTCGATCAATATGAATCAGAAAAGAAAATAATGTCAACTTTTAAGGTTTTTAATGACTGAAATATTCGTTTGCTGAAAGGAAAATGCGGGTATTATTGAAATATAAAACAAAAATTAAGTCATAGCTTCATAACTGTCAGACAATTATCTATAATCTTTTTTTTCATCCTGTTGTTAAAATTTTCTATAAGGCCACACCAATTAATTTTTAGTTTGTCAGATTTTTTTTTTATAAAATAAATAGAAACCAGCAAATGATAGAAAATTAAATGTATATGTATTTTTTTCAGGAAAACATTTTTCTTCAGGTGCATAATAATTTCAACCAGGCAAGGGAGATAGTTATTGCATAAAGGCAAATACAAATGTACAAACATAGCTTACAACAGCAGCAATTTGCTGTTCTGGTAAATTTCAATTTAATAAAGCAAATAATAAATTAACCAGGGTCCAAATATCACAGTCCAAGTGGTGGAATTTGCCATCAAGCACTGGAATGGTTAAACATGTCATCATCCCAAACAAACTGATGATTTTGAAAAATTCTATATTATAGATGCAAAGTATTGACCAATCTTGCCATGTTAGGTTATACTAGAGATTTTGGTCAGGCAGAAAATGATTTGAAACTTTTGAAATTTTTGTTTTTGCACAATTCTAATTTTTACAGGCAGACAGGTCCAACGAACTTTAAAATTAATTTGGCATGGCCTAAAAAATCAATAAATGTTCAAAAAACAAATTAAGTCAAAAACAACTGAGTTATAATGGGTAGTTCAAGAACTTGCACTTTAAAACTTTAATCACCATGGGTGACTTCAAGAGAATCTATATAAATTTTCTAAAGAGCAGAAGGTCAGAACTCATTAAAAAGTAATACATCAACTGGTTTTTTTTTAAAGAGACTAGTGAAATGGAATAACATTTTTTATGCCCTCCAGTCCAGACTCTTTCATTAGTCAGTTCTGGAAAGGTGGTGGAAATCTGAGTTCTCAGAAAAACCACAGACTTTTGGCAAGTAAAGTGACATACTTTCTTCTACTAGGATTTCTATAGTGGGGCTGGATTCTTAAAAACCTGGACTAAGAGAGGTGCGGTGATCTGTCAAATGTGAAATGATAAACCTCACGAAAAATTAAGTGATGTGAATAACATATTTTCATTACAAAGTGATTTTCCCTGTCTGTTGGTATTCACATAATGTCAGTATGATTACTGAAGACCAGAAACATTAACATGAAGTAGGATATGTAATATGATTTTTATTGAAAATTCATCTCAATGGATGCAAAAGAGAGCTGTCAGTTCACTTACACAACTAGTCCATCAAAATACTTAAAACAAACTTTAAACAGTGAAAACACTCTCAAACAGGGATTTGCTTCCCGGCCAAGAATATTTCACTTATATGACCAGCTATAGGTGAAGTGGCAGAAATGTTTACCAAGAGCTGCCAACCCTGTCTTGTGTAATTGCGGGTCCTACCGAAAACCACTGAAGGAGGGGCGTCTAGGTGCATTCCTCCCAAAATATTTGAAAATTAGGATTAAAAAAATTGGTACATTGTGATGATGATTTCACAGAGAAATAGATAGAGTTACACATGCAGTTATTTTTCACCCAACTACCGACACAAAATTAATCCATGACATCCATCCAAGTAAATGACTCAAATTCGCTGCGATTACTACATATGGATTTGAATGAACAGTGCAACTGCAAATCCTCAAAATCTATGGTCATTTGCAGGTCAGTCCCCTTCTTTGTGTGTCAGCAGGAATTCATACATGTATAAATGAGGGTTGGACCCGCGGATTGTGGGTCAGTTGGCAGCTCTGTTTACCTTAGTGTGTGCCAAAGACAATGTACAGGGAATGTTTATTCACAGACTATGAAAAGGAAGGGTGTAAGTTTTTAAGGTCTCTTACAAAAGAACCCCATGACTTAATTTCATGCTTAAAAGCTGAGTGCTTGGCACAGAAAGAACAATCACCACATATTTTCAACCAAGATTCAAACCCCAACCTCCAACATTTTACCTACTGAGCTACTGTAGTTGTACTCTATAACAGGAACTAGAGTACTTATATCAAAATATAAACAGTAGAAACACAATGACTTTCAGAGAGTGAGTGGAGAGATGTAAGTGCACAAACATCCAAACCAAGTTTTAAATTCACATTTTTTATATTGAGGTGGTCAGAGGAAAGCTGTCAGAAGAACCAGGAATACACCACAAACTAGAACACAGGCAAGTGCTTGAAGTGAACAGACAAATGCTCTCGCTTTAGGATCTGTGTGAATGGAACTCATATAGGTATATTTAAGTGAATTATGACATGTATGGGCTGTAAATACTATAAATTTCACAGGTTGTGCATGAGTACGAAGTAGATGATACGTATATTTATATGAGGTGTTTTCATTTGAACCATAACTTCTCAAGATGTAGGTTGTTGTTTATTTTTATTGAATAAAAAAATTAATTATTATTATTTTTATGTTTTTGTAGATTAATGAACAGGATGGCATCATCATGGACACTGATACTCATGGACACTCAGTCGCATGTGAATGAAATTTGTTGTAATGCAGTGTAGATGGCTGAGCTGTTTAAGTTAGTGGCACCATCCATAATGAGTGTTGTTTGTTTATTTTATAAATGTTTTATGTTCGTTTGAGTGAAACAAATCAGAACATAATTAAGCAATGAGAGTTGCATAAGCAGGTGGTTTAATTTAGATAACTCCTCTACCAAGGTCCCTCTAAAACACGGAGTTCTGTAATTTGTAAACCTTAAAAATACCACAAAAAAAATTACCTGTACCTGTACTTTTCTATATTGATGGGAATGCAATTGTTCTTATTATTATTATTTTTTAATTTTCCAAATAAAGCCATAACTACTCAGTCATAATCAAAGATGAACAAACTGACCAATGTCCAAACCACAATGCTAAAGCAAAGTAAAAACTTTAAAAACTGTTAAGCATGTGAACTTCCACTGTGGAAGTGAGGCCAGGTGCTTTGGAAGGGTAAAAACCTCCTGCTTAGCTAGCTAGATTATGAAAAACAATAGGTAAGCAAATTCAAACTTTCTACCTTTCTTTGATTCTCTAAATTGTAGCTGAAAATTATCCATGTTATGAGCATCACCTCTAGGGTTCTATATTAAACAATTTAATATTTGTATCTAGTTTAAAGCACACAATAATTTTAAATTTGATCCCGGTTAAAATTACTTACCATACAACCTTATTTGTTTATCCTTGGTCTCCACAAGTAAAATCACATATCCTGACAATTCCACCATTTTATAGAATTTTTTAAAACTAATATTTTTTTATTTGAAATATATTATTTATGATATCCAATTTTTCACATATTGTTGTCTCTTTGGTCTCCGCAAGTAAAATCACCTATTGTGGCTATTCCATCATTTTACTGCATTTCCCCCAAAACTAATATCTTATCTTGTAAAATTTTGAATTAGTTATTCCCATAATATTAGTGATAATGAATTTCTATATATTGTTTTCTCCATGGTAACCCACAAGTAAAATCACTTATCGTGACAATTTCACCATTTTACTGCATTTTTCCCATAACTAATATCTTTGATATTTGAAACCATTTTGTTCCATAATATTCATTATATTAAAATGAATTCCAAATACTGTTGTTTTTATAACAGAAAACTTAATAACAATTCCATTTTATATAACCAGTATGAGAAATTAAATTTCTTCTCTTTTAAACATATACCTAAAGAAACACAAAATCTGTCAATTTTTAAGGAATTACTCCATTTCCAGAATCAAATCCATAGCATCATTTAAAAAAAGAAGACCTCTTCCATTTTTTACAGCATTGTAAAAGCTCTTGAGTTAAAATCCGGCAAATCGTGAAAATAAATTCTGCAAATCTAAAGCAAAAATGTTAAAGGTTACGATCACCAGTCTAAGTAAATCTTGTTCCTCCAAAAGCTTAATGTATTATCGCTGGCGATGGTGAAATTAACTTGAGCATTTTTATGTATTATCTTAGCTTGTCTTGTTTACTAACCAAAGAACATGACAACATTTTCTTCAGTAAGATCATGAATATATGTTAATTCTGCACTTTTAGACGACCATGTATATAGTTAAATATACTGCTCTCTAATCATACAGCTGGTCAATGACGAACTCAAACATGACAAATTGTTTTTTCCTCTCAAGGTAAAATAAAAAAAACATCGGGGAAATAAAAATCCAATCTTAATATAAAAGAATGGTAACAAAAACAATGAATAGAAGATGTAATTATTTTACGCAGACATATTTGTAAGTGTTTAAAGGACACACTATATCATTAGTTAACACAATCCAATAACATCGCTTTTTGTACTTCCTATACGCTGTACGGCAGAATGAATATCTCTGTCGATAAATCACGAGAACTGTATTCAATCACTGATAAGAGCATTTAACTTTCAATAAGGTTTCTTATTCAACCAGTAATTCATTTAAATGTTTCTCAATCAACCAATAATTCATTAACTGGTTATCATGATCGTTAAATAACACACAATACATTGTATTTTATATTGTATCACAAGTATGGGTACAATGTACATACAGTAAAACATAGTTATAATGCCCCTTGATAACTTCGCCACCTTGCTTATTGCCTCACTATTTTGAATTCCCAAATTCCATTTTGTTTATGTTTTTCATTATCTGCCTCCCCCGATTTATGGGTACATTGTACATACAGTAAAACATTCTTATAATGCCCCTTGATAACTTTGCCACCTTGCTTATCGCCACACTATTTTGAAGTCCCAAAATCCATTTTGATTATGTTTTTCTTTATGAGCCTACCTCGATTTATCACCAAACCCAATTTGACTGAAGAAATGGTGGCGATGAATCAAGGTTATACTGTATATCAATGTTATAGTTGCGTGGAATGATGGTGTTTCAAACCCCAGTCAAGATTCTTTCAATTATATGAAAGCCAGTGAGTTCACAGATGGTGGAGGAAACCAGAGTGACTGGAGAAAACCACCTGCCTTCAATAAGCAAAGTGACAAACTTTCACACAAGGATCTGTCTAAATTGGGATTCGAATCTAGATGACGAGAGGTACACATGTGTAATATCACCCGTCTTTCCGTGGTAAGTGACATCAATACAAATGATGTAGTATATTATGATGTCATATTTTATACAACGTGACTTGTAGTTTTGCAGCCATTTTGGTTATTCTATCATAGCTGAAAAACACTTTTCAGATACAAAAATGGAGTTTTCCTATATCCTACAATAAAAAGAATAATATTCAATTTATTAAACTCACTGAATAAAATGTTTATGCAACTCACACAAGACTCATTTGCATAAAATTTTAATCAAATCATTTAATAAATTCAACATTACATAATGTTTTACTAAATAATCACTTGGTGTAGCTAACCAAGTTACGGAGACGAATTCATCTTATTCAACACTCCTAAATATTGTATACAGTAAAACCAGTTTATGATGCCACATAATTACTTCACAACCTTGCATATTGCTAAAAGTCTAAAAAAAACATCTTTAAGGTCTCTCTCGGTTTATTACCAAACCCCTTTATAACACTTAAATTCAAATAAACGAATACACAAATGTAGTGACATTTACTTCGAGATTTTTCTGTATAGGGAAACAACAATGACCTGTCCGCTTGACCTTTCATTAGGAATGTTCATATGGGAGGGTCCACCCAATACATGGTTAGCACTAGGATTCGCAGTAATACATATACACATTGGCCATGATTAGTGTTCACATCATATATAGATGAAATATACACAAATAATCCCTATTACTTAAATTTACTTGTCCATAATGAATATTTAAATCAAAGGTCAAGCCAACAGGTCAATGTTGTTTGCCTATGTATGATATTACACAGGAATAATATTTTTCATTTTTCACAATATATATAATTGTGACCGACAAATGTGATAAATAAATATGGTTTATGCGATATCAATTTGGCCCTTGGAGATTTAAAGACAATTGTGAAGGTATAATAATCTCGACACATTTAGCACAGCATAAATAGAATTAACGAAAAAATCCTAACTATATGCCAATGTTACTATACCGTAATAAAAGAATCATTATGACAGTCTTATAATATAGCAAGCATTCATCTAGAAGTTATTCTTCATTATTTTGTAGTGATGACACATCGCTTGCGGGAACAGACAAAATATTGATGATTGGTATACAGCAAGTTTTTAAGGGGGAAAAGGAGCAATACATTTGTATATGGAATCTATCATTCTGTAATAATTTAACTTGTAGGGTTTAAAGTGTTAAATCTAGAATTTTTAAGAGGGGCCATTTCCAAACGAAAAAAAATTCCTCAAAAACACCATAACATCAATGTTTTTGCATTCATGGCTCAATAGGACCTTAACAATGGGGTCATTTAGCAAAATAAAGAATCAATTTGGACCCACACCCAGTGTTTTCTATAAGAGGCGGCAACAGGCAGATTTGACCGCCTAAAACTCCAAATTCGTTGATTAGAATCCATAAAATTGCCTTCAGAAGACCTAAAAATCCTTTTTGGTCTAGGAGCCCCCTTGTTGGGTTAGTCAATCTATTTCCTACTACAAATTTTAGGTAAATCACTGGCCCCATATGAAAGGTGCTTATTATGCAATTCAATGTCTGCTTGATTGCATTTCATAAATTCAGTCAAATTTAAACATGGCTTATTGTAATACTATTGATATCAGGGTCAAATTGATTTTTTTAACAAGAATGTTGACGAAATGATCCCAGATGAAACTTACAGCATCTGGGATTATTTTGTCATAATGTGTTCAGAATAATTAATCCCACATAGAATCTCATTCTCACTGCAATTTTCAACGAAAAAATAAAGCAAAACTATTATCAATTCAATGGTGACTACTCTATGTAAATGTTCATTTCACTGCAAATTGATGTTAGAAAGCCACTCCCATGTCAGATCATGTAAATATCTGTCTCTAAGGGAAGATGTCTATTTCTTGTTTAACACGTATATCATTGAAACAAGATGGTGTAAAATAAAGAAGCCAATTCTATACAAACTTCAAACTGGCCATTTTGGAAAAACGGTCCAACCTGCCTTAAAGACCACCATTATAAAAGGGCCACCTGCTTATAAAGGCCAGTACAATTGTATAAAATTGTTCTTAATTCATATCATTTGAAGCTCTCTATAAAGACCACCTGCCCATAAAGGCCACTTTAACTTGTTCTATTGGGTGGTCTTTATAGACACATTTGACTGTAATGTTTATTCTGCATCAACCAAGACCTCTTTTATCAAATAATTATGGTTCTGTTTTGACCAAAAGTTTCAAAGGAAAAGACTATTTATAATGAATACACGCATGCAGGCTTCACCTTGACACAAGCTCAGCTGGCTTTAGCAAGTTCAGATAACAATTTCACTTTTCAGATAAGACTTGTGGATTTCATACTGATGGAAACGACAATCTAACAATTATGCTAAAGCATATCACATGGTTTGTAAAATGGAATGAACTTAAATTTGCCAGTTGTTTGGATTCCTTTGAAAGTAATACTTATTTGTCTTATTGTCTCAAATTTGTAAGACATTTAAAAACAGATAATTAAAGAAGCATTGCCTAAACTGAAAAGTGTGAGATGCCATAGAAGTCTTTTTTTAAATTTTTTTTTTTAAAACCCATCTTTCCAAAATAGATGATAAGAAGCTGTTTCAAATAAAGATTTATTGCCAGGAGTTCCTTATATTTTTTGTAAAATTTTTGAAAAAAAGTTCCCAGTAATATTCAAAATGGTTTGATTCTTTCATTTATCGGTCTTTTCATTCAAAATTGAAATTTTAACTGCTGCTACAAATGAAAGTGATTCCGATTCATCATGCAATAGAAAGATGAAGGATGAATAATCTTGACATTATAGCTCAAGGTCAGATTACTCATGTCTGAAAAATAGGCTCTATCTTTGGATGTTAATAAGGATAATAATTATATGGGGACTTAGATAGTATTATTTATCGTATTCGTTAAAATGATTCATACTCCAAGGTCAAGTCCATTACCACTCATAAATAAAAGCTCTCATTATTGACAGAAATGGGGTTTTCTGGCAAGACTTATTATTCATATGTTGATCCGTTTGTTCTGACTTTGTATTTTGTATTTTTGTTCTATCAGACTAAAGTTTTATTATGGAAGGGAGGTAAGTGTAATATTTCTTCGTGGTTGGGGTGTTTTACATGATGACAACACGTCTATTCATGTTGGTAAACATTTTAATACTGCACAATATCAACGTGACAATGCATACGTCATAGATGTAATTGGGGTTTACATAAAGATATTCATGGAACTTTACATTATACATATTCATAAGTTACAAAGAGAGATAACTCTTGGTCTTGTAAGTCCATAATACAACAGTAAGGTACCTAAAAAATCTTTTATATGTAAAGAAAATATATGTAGTATCAGTTTTTAAGGTCTCTTCCAATGACTTTCATTTCTAAATGCTGAATCCTTGGCGAAAGAACAGTAACTTCCTTTTCAAATCTTGGCCAGACACAATTGGGGTTTGAACCCCAATCTCCCAGATGCAGAGTGAGCACTCTACCAATTTAGGCCATTGTAGTGGTTGGTATACATGTTACTTGGGGGAATTAATTGTAAAACAAAGGGGTAAGGGAAAATCAGAAAATACTTTAAGAATTCCCATTAGCAATGTGACCTGGATTTGGTAGAAAAAGTCTGAAAATTACATATGTTTGCAGCAATATTCATTAAAAAGCATAAATGAAATATATGCTTTAGGGGTCTTCTGTACATGCAAGTAAACCAGCATGTCAGATTGTGTTGCTCTATTCACAAAGATCAAGATTGCTGTGTCTTCTGCAGCAAAGTTCTTATTTTTTTTTTAAAGACATCCATGCTTTAGGGGTCTTCTTTACATGCAAGTAAACCAGCATGTCAGATTGTGCTGCTCTATTCATGGAGATCAAGACTGCTTCTGCAGCAAAATTCTTAAAAAAAGAATAGGCATACATATGCCATAAGGATTTTCTATACAAGGATTTTTATACATGCAAGTAAACTGACACATCAGATTGTTTGTCTCTCTGTTCATGGAAATAAAAATTGCTCTGTCTTCTGCAGAAAAATTCTTAAAAAGCAATAAATACATACATGTATATGATTTAAGGGTTTTGGCTATACTGTGATGCGAGTAATCCGACACATCAGATTGTGTGCCTCTCTCTCTAATCATGGAGATAGATAGAGATAACTCCAGCTTATCTTAACAAATTTCTTAAAAAAAGAATTGAAGCCAAATGAAGCAAAATTCTTTATAAAAGAACCTAAGAAATACAAATGTCTTAAGGGATCTTCTATACAGTCAAGAAAACCAACACATCAAATCTGTGCCCCTTTATTCACAGAGATCAGGGAGATTGCTCCGCCGAGATAGCTCTGACTTATCTTAGCAACATTCTTAAATATGAAGCAACGTTCTTTAAAAAAGAACCTAAGAAGTACAAATGCCTTAAGGGATCTTCTATATATTCAAGAAAACCAACACGTCAAATCTGTGCCTCTGTATTCATGGAGGTCAGGGAGATTGCTCTGCTGAGATAGAGCTCTGACTTATCTTACCAATATCTTTGTAATAAAGATGTGATCATTGATTAAGGAAGAATGTCTGATGGATATGCGACATTAATCAAGGCAAATCTTCGCTGCGGTATGACAGATTTTACCGCGAAGGCCTAGCCTGGTATTCGTTACTACATTCATCAATAGTATTGGTTATTAGGTCTCACTGTGGTGATATTGCTTACAATAAAGTGTTGTTACAACAGGGTTTATCTGATACAATAAAGATAATTCATTTTTGATACTATATGAATAACAGAGTACACTAAAGACTGTTTAAAAAACCCTGGAGTAAATAGAATCTGAATGGTAGGATTTTATTAGGGGGAGTGGAGTGGAGTAATGTAGTTTTATGCTCTAGTCAAGATTCTTTCACTTATTTTAAGGCAGACGGTCAATGGATGTATAAACCAGAGTGCTGGAGAAAACCACCAAAATTCAACAAACAAACTGACAAACTTTTTAACACTATGATCTTTCTATTAGATGGAGGTCTTTATGTAGAGGTTCAATAAAGTTTAAATGTAAAGGCCGTCCTTAATTGAAAAGATTGTTTGGTCGTCAAGCTAGGAATTTTTGTTTTAGCTATTTTCAATAAGATAAAGAACATGTTCCTCTGTACCTCTGTATGCACACTAAGGGCAACTTATTAACCATTGAAATGTTTAGAAATGGCGTTTATAGTGCTATAACTGCCATCGCCATGCAAAGCAAACTGAATAATGCGCTAAACGATTAGTTTGCTTTGCACAGCAATAGCAGTTATAGCACTATAAACGACATTTCTAGACAGTTCAATAGTTATATTTACATTTCCCTCTTTTTGAAAATCTTATTTTGGTATTTTAATCCCAAAAAAACTTTGAAACACTGTCGTGTACGACATGTATTTTCAATCGCTGGAACAGCCAATCAATGACGCCATGTGTATAGCCGCAAGGAAAAGATGAGTGATGTCACGTTACCAATGGCATTTATACTCCTATAACTGCCATCTGGTCTTAAACAAAGTTTAATACATTAAAACATCTCAAATGTAAATATATTGAGTTAAAGGTGATTTCACACAGACTCGGTATGCTTCAGATAAGCATACAACCCCCAGTAAAATTTTACTGACACCAAGTGAACCATTCAACAATCTGTCCTCTTAATGAACACTAGGCTTTTATTTGGAGGGCATTATATTCCAACATATCACTATAAAGCAAAACTTTGGTGATTTGTTTTATGTTGTATGTATTGATTTCAACTTAGCAGTCATGTAGACAATACTGTCACTATTCTTCTTCCACTAAGGAACTGGATCCTCATGGGGTCTTCAAAGTTCCACTGTTGTACAAGCTTTTTTAAACATTTATTTAAAAGAGATAATAAAGCTAATCTTAGAATAAAAATTATCTTGCAACTTGCGACAATATGGAGATTCATCTTGACTACTTTTATCAGCATTTTCCTTTAAAGCCAGCAACAGGTTGATTTTACTGCCTATAAACTGCAAATTTTCCTGTTAGTATTCATAAAATTGCCTACAGAAGAACTGAAAATCATTTTCGGCCTATGTGGCCCCCTTGACCCCTGGCCTGTTGGATTAGTCAATCTACCTCCTGCTAAAAATATTAGGGAATTCACTGTTTATAAATAATGACAAAATGACAGAATTCAGAATATACTTCCATTACCACTGTATCTTTTGTCAATTAAGACTTATAAAACATGAACATCGGAATTTAAAGCTTCATGCAATATCAGGACTGATCCTCATATAAAAAGTCAGTGGTTCAAAACCCTTAGTTGTAAAAGGGTCATACACAGATAGCAAAACATCTTTACACAAAATGAAAAGTTCTCTGCCAGAAAAAATTAAAGACCACAGACAATTTCAACATCCTTTCCAAACATAAACCTATCACCCCAAGTTTTGTGATTTAATTGGTCAGTTTCTTAATTTTATATATCTTTTTGAGTCATTTTTAACTAAATTTAAAATTTATATATGGCAGAATAACAGCATATTACAGTCTAGCTAACAGTTTCTCAGTAAACAGTTTACAACAATTATGCATGACAGAAATTAAAACAAATTAATGGTAAGTTTTATAAAACAAAATTTAAACATCTTCCTGGTCATATATACAACAATACTATTTGAGAAGGTTTATCTGAAGAGCAAGGGAGATAACTCTTAAATTTAACATGGACTTTAAAAATTCCAAAGTTTTTTTTAACCAAATCTCTTATCAGGATAGAGAATAAAATTACTTACTGGTATACAATAAAAAAAAATTCAAGATATAGTGTTGGTCAGAATTTTCAGACTAATACAGGGATTTATCAGGGTCTTTTGGGAAAAGGCCCTAAACTAAAAATTGGGAAAAACTATCAACTTTATGCTTACTTTGGGAAACTTCGACATCATGTCAGAAGTCGGTTTACTCGCGACTTCGGAAGCCTTTGATGTAGAAGCTGTATTTTCTTCTTCTTTTGCAGATGTAGTTTTATATAATCTAGAAAATTTTACTTGATTTTGCTATTGGGGTTGGATGGGGGCGGGGCTTTCACAAAAATTACTTACATTTTCTTTTAAAAACAACCCAATTTTCTAATTGGGAATTTTCTTAGCCGATTTTGGGAAAAATCAACTGTTTTTCCATTGGGAATGGGGCCGAATTTCGGCCCTAAATAGGCCCTTGAGGAATCCCTGTAATATCATCATAGCCATGTATTATTTTCTATATAATTAAAGTTTATCTTACCTTAAAGTCAACCTATATATAATGGCCACCAGCTTATAAAGGCCAGTAAAATTGTATCCCAATTGTTCTTTATTCATATTATTTGAACCTGTATATAATTACTTATTATACCAGTTTTTATATAAGTGTCACCTGTCCATAAAAACCAGTTTTACATGTTCCCTTGGGTGGCCTTAACAGACAGGTTTGACTGTATATTATTTCTCTTTACAACTTTAAAGTTTTGTTTTATTTAGCTAACCTTTATTAGTGTTATCTTTTTGAGGACAAAAATCTCTCCTTCTAATCAACATTAGAGAGAATTAAAAACACGTTTCACTCTGCCATGAAGCCCTCGGTTTACCTGTGGCTTTGTTATCAATTCTTGGAGAAAACCCTTTTCATTACAGAAAAACCAAACCAACATTTAACAAAAAATAATTGAAATGGGAAGCCATTTAAAGTGTCTTCCAAAAGAACCCCAAATGGAAAATTCCCAACCATGTGCATAACCAAAATACAAAAAATACAAATACCAGTAACCAATGACACATCTACTCTACTGAAAGGTTGTTCTTGAAGTTACATAAAGATTAATTAAATAGTTTTTGAGAAATGTGATGTACAAAATCTTGGCAAAAAAAAATGGAGTAAATTAACACTATGTCCTCTCATTTTGTTTTGGGGACATAACCAGCAACCAAAGCACCATGGTTTATGGGTAAAAAATTAAGAATTCAGCTTACCTTTAGCTACATCGTCAATCCTTGGACGGAATCCTTCATCTCGACCTCCCATGACAGAAAATCCAAATCGTCTTTCCTTTTTCTTTAATTCAACTTTAATATCAAATGTATCAAATGGTCCAACATCATTATTCTCCATCATACTAAATACCGACAACGCCAATCCATTTGTATTGTTGGAATCATCTGTCATTGTTCCAAACATTGTTGAGAATTCAGTTTTATCCGATTGGTTCACAGCCCATGGCAGATTTTCCGTACTTCCAAATTGTGAAGATGTAGTGTTATATCCCTGTTTAAACTGTCTGAAGTCTTCTAGGCTTCCCCACTGATATTCTCCAGAATGAAATGTCATTGGAAGTGTGCTTTCAGATTTACTAGCCATTCCCCAGGGGTCATTTTTTGATATTTTACTTGGGTTTTCCCAAGGATCACTTCGATTTGGGAACATGTTCTCATTTAATAAACCCTTCGTTTCCATTTTGATGATTTCCAAAAAATTATGTTGATGTAATAATAGATGCCAATGTCCCAATAAAGGATAAAAGATGTCAGAAGGCCATTGTAGCTCACCTGGACATGTAAACTATCAAAACATTGAATATAGGATGTTGTTGCTTACTGGTGTACTAGTTTATCATAACCTCTTCTGTAACTTATAATATAGGGAATTTTATAAAAGACTCTTAACAACTTAAAACAAGCACTAATGAAGAATATTTATATGATTTCTGAACTTTGGAATCTGAGTAAATTCCTGGTATATATATACATCCATTTCATGCTACATACATTTTCGTGGATCCTTTTTCCATGAGTAAATTACTGGCATAACCCATTTCATGCTAAATATATTTTTGTGAAAAACACTTGTATAAAAGTACTCCATGTATTAAGCAGATAAACTTTCAGCTTCAAGTAAGCAAGCACATGTTTTTATTGCTAAATCATGGGTCATATCATCTGTTACCACAGGGGAGGTAATCTGCCGCTCACCTTATGTCATCAAATATCATGGCATGTCCTGATAAACATATATCCCTTCACGGATACAACAATTTGTATAAATACATCTATCTTTGGTTTTTTTTTCCAAATTAATTCATAGATTGGTTACCTGTAAATAGAAATAAAATAAAATATTATTAAACATCCAACATCAAAACGATATATCAGTTTCTTTATTTCTTGGAATTAATTACAACATTCCTCGATTCTTCTCTGTTTGTTAGTTCAGATTTACTACACAATCAGTAAAATTCATATAATCAACTTAAGTCTTACAGCAAATGAAAACTTGATAATAATATGTAAATTTCTTGCAATATCATCATATTAGGATATAGAATAACATGAGCTGTTAAAGAAGAACAGCTTGCTAATTACTGTATGCAAAATCTGTATGTTGGAGGTTTGAGTTCAAACCCTGGCTGGGTCTGACCAAAACTTGAAAATAGTTTTTTTTTTTTTAACTAAACAACGTTTACGTCATGGGTCTTTCAAAAGATACCTTAAAACCAATTCCACTGACATAGTAGGAATGGCATGATAAAGAACCCTCCATTCATGCAAATTGCTTCTAACACACTGCAAAGGTAAACATTTCTGCCGCTACATCTATAGCTGGTGATGTCTTGATATAAGTAAAATATTCTTGACTGGGACATAAAACCCCATTCAATCAATCAATATTTTCAATTAAACTCATACCCACACCAATGTATTGTAGTACATGTACTTCAAGAGCTGTCAATCTGTTTAATATGAGGCCAATAACATCACCATTTCCAAATTCCAAAACCTATATTCTCTCAACTACTTCAATGAATTTTCACAATCTGAAAAAGTCAACTACGAAATTTCAATTTTCCCATTCCTACTATGTATTTTCCCATTAAAGTTATTTCTAAAATTTCAATATACTATGCTTATTTTGCCCAATGTCAAGGACCCCAGTCCCAGGACCAAAACAGGAACATGACAGCCTTGACTTTGTACAGAGAAACTAAAGGCAATGCAACAAAAAATATACTAATATCTTAGTATTAAGATCTATACATAAACAAAGTATAGGCATTTAACTCACCTTAAGACTAGATAAATTACCGACACTGTAACATATAAGTTAGTACAACAGACTTGAAATTTCCATCAAATGAATACTAAAATACCCAGTTTTAAGCTTTTACATATTTACATAATAAAGTTAGATTACCTGATAAATTATTTACCTGTTTACCTACCTGATTATGATAAACATATTTAATCTTGTCTGCTTTACCTATATAGATATATAATCAGCTTGTTAATGTACCTGGCCAGCAATATGTAAAATCTTATTAAAATCTGACTACAAGCATCAAAGGTAGATCATAATGTCATTATCATCCACTTAACAATAAAACAAGAGACATTCAGTAAAGTTCTGTCACTATAGTTCAGTCACTTTATCAGTGAAAAATACCAATGTGCAGGGCTCTCGCTGGGTCATATGAATATAACATATAAATTACCAGTAAAAGGAAAAATATGAAAAAGCTGAACAGAATTTTAAAAAATATATGAAAAACTAGAAAAAACTGTTTTTATAATATTTGTGAAATTTGAATTCTATTGATATTATATCAAGCAAGACTTTCAAGTTTTGAATCCCACCACATGTTTTTTTCCATTAAAAATTGATAAAACTATAATTAGGAATCAAGACTTCCAACAAATATGAATTTTTCAATTAGTTTCTAATGATTTAAAACTCTCAAATCTATTTTACCTTCTAAATCAGTCTCTGAAGTGGTATGTTGATAGCCAATCACAGTCAGTCATTGCATGCCGACCATCAAATGCCATTTATCAAAACACTATTCCATTTATCAAATATCACAGCATTAAGCCACTGGGTTTTTTCTTTGAATTGTTTCTTCTTCATGTTGCCAAGAAAAGACACTTTTGTTCCATTGATGGGTTCCAGTCCCATGCACTGAATTGTTCATACTCTCACTGTACTGTGAATCCTGTAACGGTAAAACAAGTACTTAGTCTATTTGTTACATTAATCATAATTAAAACCATACCACTAACATTAGCATTTCACTAAGTTTAAGTTAATCAGAGACATGTACCTTGATTTTACATGGCAACATTAATTTGTTATACACAGTACCTCTAGATATAAACAACTGTAGTACCTCTAGATATAAACAACTGTAGTACCTCTAGATATAAACAACTGTAGTACCTCTAGATATAAACACCTGTAGTACCTCTAGATATAAACAACTGCATTCCAAATTCAATCATTTTCATGTCTATCCTACATTTACCATGCTAGAATTTTGTTTTTGAAAATGTGTAATAGTTTTATGCCCCAGTCAAAATTCATTCACCTATATTGAGGCAGTCAGTTTTTGCATGGTGGAGGAAACAAGACTGCACAGAAACAACCAACAACCTTTAGCAAGCTATCCTACAAATTTTCTTGCATTATGCAGGGGTCTCGCTGGGTCATTTTTGGGGCCGATATTCTGCCCCATTCACAATTTAAAATCTTATTGTTTTTTCACAATCACTTTGCCAATTTTCACAATATTTTAAATTTCAGCTTTAAAACCATTATATTAATAGTTTTCTTTTTTTGCATCATAATGATGCCCAATTTCACAACTGTGAGGGCCCTGGCACCATTCACAAAGGAATGCGAGAGAGCCCTGCTATGATCTGTCCTTAGTGGGTTTCAAACCTAGGTTGTGAGAGGCATGATCTGTAGCAAATAGATTAGACTGAGGTCCCTGCAAACATATGAGGCAATTATTTTTACTTCATTCTATATTTAACATGAATTTTGTGTTTTGAAATTGGAGCTTACAAATTTAAATGCATTAAAAATTCACCCCCACTGAGGAAGTCTCAATAACTATTTATTAGAACTGGAGTAGAAATATATATACAGTTTTTGTCATAATTTCTGTGTACTGATTTGATATCTGTATTATTTCTTTAAAAACTCAGTAGCCAAGTGGAATAGAACACCAGTTTATGAATCAGTGACTCTTACAGCTTAAGTTAGATCCCAACTCTGGCAAACCATTTTGTCAGATGGCTTACCAATGGTCTGCGGTTTTCTCCAAATACCCCAGTTTCCTCCATCATTTAAGACTGACCACCTTATAATATTACGTAAAAAAATCATAACTGGAGCATATAAAAACACCATTACTTCACTCGTCAAATCTTAATTTTTAAAATATTTACCCTATCATTACTTTAAAACGAATAGAAATTGAAAATCTGTTTAAATCTATACGACACAAAAATGTTTACAAATACACAGGTTGAAAAAGGTATGTTAAGAGTGTTTACAAAATCCATACATTGTATCATCAAAGTAAATATAGACCAGCTTGACACATTTTCTAAATCTAAATTTAAAATCAAAATTTTAAAATTTTAAATAAAAGATGTTTTCTATTACAAGATTTTCAATTTTTTTCCCAATTTTAACATACAAGGATGATATGTAGATACTTATTCAAAATTTTAACTTTTAAAACTTTTTTTGGAAGAAAATAATAACTTACCTGTGGGAGATCGAGGAAGTAATGGAATGCCAATACACATTATAGACAATATATGATACCTGAGTATGTACCTGTGATGACCTCTGACCTTCCCAGGTAAGTAAAAATACAAAAATCATTGTACCTGGCAAGAGTTAATGAGAAATAAGATTTTCTTTAGTGTATGAAAACAGGTGTCAAATGCAGCGCTCCATTCACAGGTCAATAGACTTCAATGATTTAATAAACATACTGAAAAACTTGTTTGAACAAATTAATGGGCTTAAACATTAGGTAGAACAAAAATTTTGTCTCCACAGAGGGGCGATTTACAAGATATTGTTTTCAATTTACAAGAAAAACTGTCTGGATTCATTTATTAAAATGACAAAAATGTCTATAAAAATCTTGCCTGCATTAATAAACTAATTTGTATTTTTTAATTTCAATCTTTATAACAACAGTTGGTAAAGCGCTTATCCTGTATTTTGGAGGTCAAGGTTCAAATCCTAACTCGGACTGACCAAGATTTGAAAACAGGTTGTGGCTGTTCTCAACACTGAGCAATTAGAAATGAATGTCACAGGGTCCTTCTGAAAACATTAAAAACATGTGACTTGTGTCATTCTGAAGACCATTCCTTGCACACAAAAAATTATGTTACTTCAACTATAGCTGGTGACATCATGCTGTAAGTGAATTATTCTTGACTAGGACAGTGTACAGGTGTAGGACATAACAACTCATCTCATTCAATTAACCTATCTCAACATATTTTGACACATTGTTCTTTTGAAAATGTGTTGAACTATATTTTATGCACGTTTTGATACGAAACATATGTATATGACATGAAGTCGTAAAAAGCCCCTGACCTAACACGACCCCCCCCCCCACACACACACACACATACGTCCAGTTTTTTTTACCGACAACAATACTACAATTACGCATTTGGGATTAATTCCTGTAACATTTTTAATGTACATTCTCCCTGAAGCTTTCTATTCTAGCATCCTACCTGTATTTGGTCGTTGTACCCTCACACCTTCCGTTTTCATGGAGTCCCTAATGTATCTGTTTCGTCAAATTTGATTGGATAGCAAGTGTTCTCACGTGACAGTGGAAAACCCTTAAATTTCTGATACTTTTCTTTTTAATACAACTGTTAAACGTTTTTAGAAATGGGGAAGCCTGATTATAAATTATTTATGATAATATAAACTCAAACGGATTATTCACCATCACGCCTGTATACGCAGTTTTTAACCACGTACATGAATTGCAATATTTCAAAATCCGTGTAAGGAAAAGTGTGATTCGAAGTTTTGAAACACACCGTGGCATGCATATTAAGCAGTTAAGTTCTATGAGGGATACATGAATGTAGCCCTCTATTCATTACAGAGAGGGTCCTACGTGGGTGATGTAATGAAACGGTTTGTTGAAATCGGATTTTAAAAAATCTAAGTTTGTTGCTACAAATAGATGTCTAATTCCGTTTTATGTTGAGAACTTCTTCAGGTCAGTCTTCTCGCTGATGTTGCCCGCTTGCATTCAGTTTGCCACAGGGGCCAGTTTCATAGGAAACTTAAAAAAAAACTCCTATATAAAAAGAGTATTTTTATATACTCATGGATATTTTTTTATATTTTATTCTGAAACTGGTCCCTAGGTCCTTTGTCATGTATGTGTACCCCACATTTCAGTCGTTTGTGCATTTAGTTGCAACGTTCAAACAATGTTCAAAGCTATCGCGTGCTCAAAAATAAAGACAGTGGCACTATTAAGAAAGAAATAAGCAATTTGTTGACGAGAGATGCAATTTTCGTTAGGAAACCCGTACATCTACTATAGGACAATTCCTCGTGAACAGCCTTAACCACGGTGTCACTGTATTCACCATGTATTCAATATTACCCTCTATCTTAGTCCAGTAACTATGAACTATTTTACATAAGGCGCCTATCACATCATAAAATAATATTTCTTTCAGAAATAAATAAAATAAATAAATACAGACGTTTAAGACTTATCTATAAAACGTTAACTAAATTTATATCGTAATTTAGGAATATCATAAAAAGGCTATCATCCATATGAATATTTTCTATTTATTTTTACATTTCGCAAAATTAAAATTAGAAAAGACACACATCATCATGATGGGAATGATAATGACAGTTCGTTATAATAATACTGAAACATTATTCCGGATAGTCCAGGCTCTCTCGGTTTCAATTTGCAGTTTACTATACTTCGCCAACTTCCATTATGGAACATGTGGTGCAAGATTTGACAGTTTCAGGGCAATACTTGTTACATTGAATGGAGAGTTTACATGGAATGTCATCATCATCATCTGCTGACATGTAAGGTCAGAAAAATAAATGGTTACATTGTTTGAGACATTTAATAGATACAATATTTAATTTTAAATAATTTTGTAAAGAATCCGATCGTGTTTTTCTAGAAAATCTGTAGAAGGGGGCCGTGAGGCCATTGCTCCCTTATTTTGCTAAATGACTCCATTGTTAAGACCTTATTGTGTAATATTTAACATTACATCAGTGCAAAAATATTGATATTATGGTGCTTTTGTATGATTTTTTTTTCTTTTGAAAATTGCCCTTTTAGAAAATCCTAATGTTTTCGCTACAACCCTCTTCTTGTAGTGAACTTGGCTTCTTCAACCTGATGCATATTCTTCACATTTAGTGTCTGTACATTGTGCATTACAATAGAATTAAAATGATAATCATGTGACTAGTGATGAGACAATTACTTGCGACAATCTAAAAAAATTAACTTCAATTATCACCAGTGTGTTGCTGTTCTAACACTTGTTCCTGTTAAAATAATATGCAAAAATGAAAATGTATGAGAGAAAATCTGAAATCTGAAATTTGAAGAAGGAAATTACAAGATCCTAGACAATGATTCAAAATCAGTGTCATTTTATTATCATTTTCTTTTCCAGTGTAACTTATTTTTGTTCTTTATATATGTTTCAGATCCGCTTCATGTTAGACGTCACAAAGCTGCTAAAATTTTAAAAGATTGCCTTCTCATATAATGCAGGGTCTGACCCAAAGTTGTTTTGACAGAATGAAGTGATACATACAGTGGCAACTTGAAAGTAGGTTCCTCTTAGAGAAAGATTTCAGACCACATTGGTTGAAACAGCAATGGGTTAATAACCCAAAAGAAATTGAATACTAATTTGTTTTTAGCTTATCACATAGATAATGGCTTTAAAATGATGCAGTAACTGCACTAGTAGATATATTCCTTATTTGTTTTGATTGCTGAAAACTAGTAGCATCATTGAAAAAAAAGTAAAAGGCAAACAATATTT
Source organism: Anadara kagoshimensis (assembly GCA_021292105.1). NCBI lineage: Eukaryota > Metazoa > Mollusca > Bivalvia > Arcoida > Arcidae > Anadara > Anadara kagoshimensis. Next base: position 47,284,153 of record CM037858.1, read on the forward strand.
GTTAGACTAGATGAAATGTTTGAACTTTGTTTACATGTTTTATGACCCTCTTGTGTGTATCCAAAATGCTCCAAGTTATACTTCTCAATGCTGATTGTATGGAAGATCAACCAACATATTTTTAAAAGTTCTTTATGGTATCTAAATGCACATATTTTTAAAGTTTTAATGTGTATATTTTAAATGCTTTGAGTTGTAACCAATGTTTGTCACTTCAGAATGCTGTTAGTATGGAAGAATCTAAAGATCGAGAACCAGTCCACTGTCTAGGCCCAAGGTCCTCTACAACAGAGAGCCAAGAACTTCTAAATTTGCCATGTCCAGACACTGCTTTGTCACCAGGTGTAAAGAAACTGATAACGGTAGTTGGTGTCCAAGATGTACCTCAAAACATTGATGAGAGACAGTATATAACAGAGAATGGAATCATTAATTGGGAAGCCATAGGGGCATCTATGTCAAGTAAGATCTGTTTATTATTACACAGTAGAACCCATATTCATCGCCATCATTTCTTCAGTGAATTTTTTGGCATTATAAAGAGGTTTAGCTTTAAATTGAGGGATAAAGAAAAAAATGGAAGAATTGTGGGAAAAATAATTTGGTAAGAAGCGAGGTGGCATTTATTGTATAAATAATAAAAAAAAATTCTGTAATTGTTAAATCTGTGCATTGACATAAAAAAAAAATTTTTTTGTATTCTATGGAAAAAAATAATGGTGAATGTTACTTTCTAAAAATCAATTATGCTGTGATTGGTAAAATCTGTACATCATAATCATAGTACATACTATTGACATGATCATAATAAAAGTCATATACTATCAGCTTTACAAAATTATCTTTGTACAGCATTAATGATTAAAAAAAATCCTAAAAATTTATGTAATTTGATATGATAAAACGGTAAAATTAAGAAAAAGAAAATATAGGTAAGGTTTCTTATAATGCAAAAGTCTTTCCATTCAGTTAATTGGTACTAAATAGAAATTTAACTACAGCAAATGAGAGGTTTTTTAAAACATTGATCTAAGGGAGGTAAATCTTTCAGGTTTATTTCTGATAGCACTATGTGTAGGTATATTGACCTATGACAAATTTATAAACATAGAATTGATGTGACTGGAAAATTATGACTTGTATAATCAGTCAGGATCAATTACATGACATTTGTTTTTGTCAAACCAGCTATTGATATTTCAAATTGATATTTCTGTTGTTACCTCACCCCACTTGTTTAAGAAAAAAATAATGAGGATATCCAACATAATGTTGATCAAGTGATCCAACATGAAAATGGACCAGTCAACATTTCTTCTGTACAAACATTTGAATTACTTGACTTTTTATTATGTTGATTTTTAGAGAGTGTAATTAATACAGGTACACCAATTAGAAAGAAGAAGAAACATTTGTGTGGAAAAATATTCATGATTTTCATGGTTACTCTTGTATTGCAAAGATATCTTCTCAGATTATTGCTTTGATATGTTATTATAGTATTAGATGTATGTGTAAAATGTTTTTGATAATGCCTGATAATTCTGTTCTGTGACATTTATAGAGTAATAAAAAAAACCAAAAAAGATATCTTCTCAGAGCTTAAAATTTCTTTTGTTTCTTGGTACACTTGACATTGTGAAAAATTCTTACCGCGAAATAGTTTAGAAGGTCAAAACAAGAAACATTTCCTACAGCTAATGCTTTTTGTATGGCATTCACGTCAGTGAATGTGTACATTGCTATCTCTTTCTACTAAGAACAGGCTTCTTTACTATGAAACAGTACATTGGAGAAATAGTGCACCTTGTAATTGTACCTGAAAGGAATACATCCATTCTATCGTGAGATATGAATTCTGGGATGTGTAATGCATTTGCTGACATATGGACATCTGAAATGAATTTTCGAAATCTATTAACATATCGCCGCGGGATGCATCAAAATAATTTGTGCAATCCGGCGAACTAATCTCGTAGACTACAATAAAAAGTAGTCCGCATATCTGGGAAGTACCTAAGATGTGCAGCATCATAAAGATCATAACTTTTTAGCTCACCTGAGCGAAAGGCTCAGATGAGCTATTGCTATCTATCACCCGTCGTCGTCCGTTCGTGTGTCGTGCGTAAACTTTACATTTTATCTTCTCCTCCAAAATACTGAGCCAAATTGATGGAACTTGGTATTATTATGCCTGGGTAACAGGCTTTCAAAATTGTGTTCGGGGTTTGACCACGCCCAACAATATGGCTGCCGTTACTATAAATAGCCAAAAGACAAAAAAAAATCTTCTTCTCTGAAACCAAAAGGTGCAGGCAAATTTTGATTAGATTTTGGATTCAGGATACCTAGATACATTAAATTGTGTTTGTCATGAAAATTGGACGAAAAATAGGTTACGCGTTTTTGCGTAAAGTTATGTAATTTTAAAATGAGACATTTATTGTTATAACTTCATAATGGCTGAAGATAAATGTATGGAGTTTTCACTGTTGATCTTGTCTTGTGATTTTTCTTCCGATTGATCATGTCAAGGTCAAAGGTCAAAGTCATGTCCCAGTTTTTGACCTGTGATAAAAAATGCTATTTTTTAAACATTTCTGGTGATAATGACGTAGGATTTTTGGTTAATTGTAGGTATTGACATGACAATCATTTTGATATATCGATTAAGGTCATGGGTTCGAAGGTCAAGGTCACAGATGTACAAGTTTACCAAAATAGTTAACTATCTGCAAAACTATGAACTTTTTGTATAGGCATTTATATTAAAATATTGTAGGTAATGGCCCAATGGTCATTTTGATATAAAAATAAAGGTCATGAGTTCAAAGGTCAAGGTCACAGATGTAAACAAGTACTGAAATGATTATTTATCTCAAAAACTATAGACTTTTTGTATAGGCATGTATATTAGAATATTTTAGGTATTATCCTAACGATCATTTTGATACATGAATGAAGGTCATGGGTTCAAAGGTCAAGGTCACAGATGTGAATGAATACCTGAATGGTTAATTATCTTGAAAACTGTAAACTTTTTATATATGCATGTATATTAGAATATTGTAGGTATTAGCCTAACAACCATTTTGATATATGAATGAAGGTCATGGGTTCAAAGGTCAAGGTCACAGATGCGAATGAATACCTAAATGGTTAATTATCTTGAAAACTATTAACTTTTTGTATAGGCATGTATATTAGAATATTGTTGGTACTGGCACAGTGGTCATTTTGATATCTGAATGAAAGGCATGGGTTCAAATGTCAAGATCACAGATACAAACAAGTACTGAGATGATTATTTATCTCAAAAACTATAAACTTTTTGTATAGGGATGTATATTAGAATATTGGCCTAATTATCATTTTGATATTTGAATGAAGCTCATGGGTTCAAAGGTCAAGGTCACAGGTGAGCGTTAAGGCCCATGGGCCTCTTGTTATGAAATAAACAACAATGGCAGGCGAATTTAACTAATTCTTTATGAAATCTGCATTAATTTTAATTTATTTTGAAGAGTATAATGTATTTTGGTGTTGAGGTATTCTTGCATTTTAAAACCAATTTATCAATTAGATTTCATTTCCGTGGTGAAAGGGAAATAAATCGTACAGTGCCGTGTGCAAACTGAGCATGTGGATTTTACATACTTTACCGATTTGGAAGTAAAATTAATATGAAACAGGAATATGAGTGATAATCAGCAGTTTATTAAAAACCAGACTACACAGCAAATGATCCAGTTACATACAAACGCTATCTGGAATGAACCCTCTCATAGCAGCGGTCGGGTTTGCAAAAACTCGAGTTCTTTGTCTCTATCCAAAATGACAAACAACGGTCAGGTACAATTTATAGAACTTTATTAAATTTTAATTACTGATCATCTTTTTCATATATTTATGGAATTATTATTTTCTGCCGTATTTACATAGCAATACATGGTTTGGTACATTCTTTTTTTTCCAAAAACATCATCTGATCGACAACCCCCCCTTTTCGGGAGTTAATGCTACCACACCATTTCCAACTACGGCGTACAGCAGCACAGTAGTGCTATGTTTTATACAATATTAATATGTTTTACTTATACAGATATACCTCCTAGTAGTCCAGAGTACTATACTGAATGTGTTAAGGTACTGGCACCGTGTTTTAGTTTGGCAGAAAAACTTATCTCCATGGTTACAGAAGAAGAATTTTTAAAACAATATGACTGTCTCTTTGATTGGACGAAATTCAAACAGGTAACAAATTGTACAATGTATATTTCTTCTATGTAAGTAATCTTCAATTTGCTTTTACCCAACAAAAAAGTTTAGAGGAGATATAGGAATCACCCTCCTGTCTGTCTGTCCATCCTTCTGTCTGGTCATCAGCCCCAATATTGTGTCTTTTCCAAATCCTTCATGCCTACGGATAGATTTTCATCAAGCTTGTCACAAAGTTAAATCAACATGAGACAATGTGTCACATATTAAATTTAGGTCCATAGGTTAAGACCCAAGTGCAAAGCCCATGTTTTGAATATAAATCAGCTTCACTGATCGTCGATACAAAATTCAGTGTTAATGTCTCCTAATTACCTAAACATATATCAGGAAATTGGCATTTTACAGTAAGGAATGTATTAGTGGCTGGTCTAAAGCCTGTGTTTACGAATTCACATTACCTCTCACTGCCTAGGTTCAAATCTCACTCAGGACAGACCTAAGTGTGAGAAAGTTTGTCAGTTTACTTACTTAAGGTTGTTGGGTTTTGTTGGACACTCTGATTCCTTGCACTATCCCATAACTGACTACCCCAGTAATAAGTGAAAATCTTGACTAGGCTAGGGTGTCCATTTTCAAAAAAAATAAAATAAAATCTGACTTATATTCATGATTATGTGTATAATGTACTAATAGAATGAAGACAGGTATTATTTCTGAGATTTTACTTTTTTTAGGTATTTTTGGACATGTTTAGAACATTAAAAATGACAGATGAAACAGGAACTAACTTGTGTCTACTGGTTATTACAGCTTGTCTGGAAAACTCATTGGGTGATGTGAGTGTTATAAGAAAAACTTATGTTACAGATCTATATAGTGCTAATTGTATGTAAAATGAGTCTAGTTATATGATTTTGCTCTGGATTTTCAATGATGGCAATTTTTGTATCAGATATACTGTATAAGAAGAAACATTCGTGTGGAAAAACAATATCCACGATTTTCACGGCTACTCTCGTATCGTAAATATATCTCCTCAGTGAAAATTTATAATTTCTCTTGTTACATCTTCTCTTCAGTCGGAACCGCGAAAATTTGGTATGGTAAATAGATTAGAAGATCAAAACCGCAAAAGTTTTTTACCGCTAATGATTCTTCTTAAACAGTAATTACTTCTGTAGAATGGGGTTCACTGCTGTACCATGTGATACCCACAAACATTTGTCTGGATCAATTATTTTCAATACATATGGAATCATATCATTCAATGTTTTCTCATAAAATTGACATTGCCACGGGAATTTACAACCAAAACTTTAACCAAAAATGTCTTTCACAAATGATTAAGGGTACAGCAGCAGACACTATTCTTAGTTTCTATAGTGTACACTTCCTTCCATGTAAATATCATCATTTTGTTGAAAGTCCATAATGGTAATAAAAAAACAATCAACATTTACCTGTGGTATATTGTCAAATGAAACACAGGCCAGAGTTCACATGTGGATGAATATTTCATGAGGTGGCTTTGAATCTGATATATTACATATCAGCTGTACTGTAGAATGTTGTTGGTATATGTTCTTTCTATTACTTTTAGGTATTTTTACTGAAGGGAACACAATGTCCATCACTGCTTAAAGATTTACTGGTATCACCAGAACTGGAACGTATATTTAGCAGCAAAGTGGTATGTATCTAGATTAAACAATTGGTGTACCAAAATCGAATTATTATTGATCTTTCAGAAGTTAAGATTTTGGCCTAATTTTTTCAAACATAAATGTACCAGTATTTACATATGTAGCTTTATATTATCAGTGATTTTGCCTGTCTAAAATTACTACCGAAAAGGTAGTTTCCCCTTGGAAAAAATGACTAAAATTCCCAAAACAACAGTGATGTACTAGCAAATGAAAGCTACTTGTCTTTACCCACAAAATTTCAGATACTGCCACAGTATAGCAATCTTGTAATGGGGATAATGTTATAGCTAATTATAATATAGCTATTTTCAGCATGTCGTAATGAAATTTGCTTTATTTCAGAACTTCAAACTTTCCTAATTTAAAGGCAGAAAATGGCTTTTAAAGAATGTTACAAAATCTTTGTGTATATATATATATCTTATAATACGGCTTATTTAATTTCTTTGATTTCCATTTTTGAGTTATAAAATATAAGTAGCGATGTTTTGTCTCTTGTGGCTGATAACTCGTTTTATCACTAAATTCAATAAAGTATTTCTATAAGAATCAATGGACAACGTGTTAATCTGTTATATCTAAAAGACATGTGTGTGTGTATCAAAGTTAGTCTATAGCTTCTTTATATTGTCAATATAGATGCAGGTGTTGCAAGTTGTAATTGGTCCGCCAGCATCCCTTAACCTTAGAAATGTTGTATGGCATGGTTTTCCATCATGTGGAGAAATACCCAAGAGGTAAAAATCAAATTATAATTTTAGCTCATTTAACTAAAGGCCATGTGAACTTATAGCATAGTTCAGTGAGTGTAAGTAGATGTGTAAATACCTCCATGCATGTGTTTACACATCATTAACACCTATTTTCTATTTTTCTTCTGAAACACAACGTCTGACAAAGGTTTAAAAAAAAACCTGAAACCAGTCAGGCAGTATACAAAAAATCATTCAAACCACCAAAAAAATGTTACATCTGCCTCCATAGCATCATAATAGTTGGCCAAAGTTTTGGCATATCCATACCTTACTCTTCTGAAACTACTGGGCAGATTTCAATGAAAATTGCTCATAAGTATCCATGGGCAAGTACAATTTAGATTTCTTTGTTTTGTTGACTTAGCTACCACTACAGGTTCAAGTGACCTAAGGGTGCATAAATCTTAAAAAAATCTTCTTCTCTGAAATGCATGATGAACATTATAATATGGACAGATTCACAGAAGTTATAGTTTTTTGTCTTGATACTCTTGCAAATTCATAAAAAATTAAAATAAACACAAATTTACAAGTTCTTTTTCCAAGCACTCTGCATATAGACATGGAAGTGGCAGTGTCATTCCAATTAGACAAAAAAAAAAAAAATACAACTAATATACAGTGTCATGGTTCCTCACTGCTCCTTGCAACAAAGTCATTGGATAGATATAAAATTCTGCACCATTAGGCATAACCAATGGCATCTGAATATAAATTAACAATCTTGAAGAGGTAATAAAATACTATTCACTTAACTTTGTTCTCTTTTCTTACAGATATGCATGCTTTCTGTTGTTAGTGATACCAAGTCTTGGCCAGATTTTGATACAGCAAAACAATCTAGATATTCCTCATAGGCCATCTTGTAATCTTGATGAGTTTTGTACATATGCACACACATTTCCAGGTATGTTTTTATTTAAGTCCAAAGTTTATACAATAGATTATTGCAGTAATGTTGTTTAACGTTGCATCAGCAATCCTTCAGATTTTTCATGCTAAGAGCAAGTTTATCAATTTCTAAGGATAAATCTGAGAACAAGTTTAGATAAATGTGAGATATGTTAGTGTACTTTGTGATTTCTTTTTTGTACTAGTGTGCACTCTGGGCAACTTTAAGGGGCGAGCTAACTTAGTCAGTTAGCCACAGACAAGCATTCCACTCCTCCAGTCACATAATCCTGGCACTGGGTGAACCAGTCGATACTTTGTCATCTTAATACCAAGTGCCAGTGAAGGAAGAAGTATCTCAAATTTTAGTTCTATGTATGCCCAAACATAGTTTCAAACCCACCATCTTCCACTTTCGAGGCAGACACTCTTCCACTGAATCAACTGATGTGGTTAATAGAATCTGTGAAAACTGAACTTCGAGTTAAACAAAACCAAAATGAACTACTTTTAAAGAGTTTTAGGGGAATTAAAGAGTTTTTTGCCCTAGTCAAGATTCTTTCACTTATATTGAGGTGGTCAGTATGGGGATCGTTGAGGAAACTGGAGTGTCCAGAGAAAACCACTACTTCTGAAGACATATCATTTATATCATATGTTAAATTAGCCAATTAACCTCAGTATGCTTAGTATTATTTCAGGTAAGCTGAAACGCTCCTTATCTGAACAAAAACATTAGTTCGGCAGGTGTTAAGTTTAGACATGTTTTACTTTGTAAGAGTTGAGTTAAGTAATGGTGTTTAACTTCCCATTCAGGAATATTTCACTTATATCAAGACATCGCCAGCTACAGGGAAAGGTGCAGAAATTTTCTGTGTTGTGCTGATTGCATTATACAGCAGGATTCTTTATTGTGCCAAACCTACCAGGAAAATACGAAAGAACCGTGACTTTCATTTTGTTATGCCAAATGCTTGGCAAAAGAACAATCACTACTCACTTTCAAGTTTTGGGTCAGACCCGATCATGGTTCAACCCCACAACCTCCCACTTACAGACCGAGCAATCTATCAACTGAGCCACTGCATTGGTTTTTCTACTTTGTAAAAACTTTAGGCATGAATCCCTTTTGTAATCCACATTAAATTCTATGTAAAATTTTTGAAAAAGTAAGTTTGATAGACATGTTCAAAATAGCTAATAGCTTGATTCCATCAGTTTTAGCCTTTTTCAGTCCAAATTAAAATTTTAGTGGTGGATACTAAGGGAAGTCCTCCCAAACTTTATAACCATCTCTGTATCTTATTGCTTTATCTTTCAGATATTGATATAGATGATCTTGTCACAGTAATTAAAACAAGTTCCTTTACTGCTCCCAATACACATCAGCTATGGAAAGCTGCCATAGAACACTTCCAAAATGGAAGGTAAGAGGCTATTGATTAATGATGATGGTTCATGATTTAAAAGACCAGGTTGGTTGGTTGAAGCCTCAGTCCCTGACTGGATGTTATGGCCTTGACTCAGGGCATTTAATTTTTTATTGCTCTGTCAACACAGTGGTTAAAATGGACACTTGGAAAATTGCTTGGATTAAATGAGGCAGACTTGCAACTGTGCCAAGGGAAAAATTGGGGAAGGGTTATAATATTTTACTCTCAGTTGCCCTTCTCATCTTAAAAACTACCTTCTGTCTTTTATATTGGAAAACAGACTAATTTACACACTATTTTCATAAATTGGGGAAAATTGAAGTTCTGAAATTAATAGAAAACCTGATTATGACATGCTTTAGTCGAGTAGGCATTTTATGAACCTAGAAATGTTCATTCCTATGAAGTTTTTTTGCTGTTTTGTTTTCCTTATGGGTCCTTGAACAAAACTAACTTAGTTGCCCTTCAGGCAAATTTGGGCAACTTGCACAATATACATAAATCCAAAATGGCCGCCAAACATCAAATTGAAATACATACTGCGATATAAAATATCTTCCAATAGGTTGTATATCCTTTTAGATGTTTTCAGGCATGAGAAACCCATTTCTGGTGTTAATTTTTACATACGGAACACTTTATTCACACAATAAGCTATAAACAAATTTATAATAGATTGTCATACATCTTTGCAGGGGTATTTAAGCAGGGGCAACTCAATTCTGGCATTACTTTTACATCAAATACCATCATGTCTATAATGACCGACCATGTGTGTCAAATAACTATTCAACCTTGTGTAAAAATTTAAACACGCCCTTTCTCCAGAACAGTTACAAAATTATGTACAGGATTATTTTTTTAGGCAAGCATGTCCTTGTGTGTTGCACTTATGATTTTTTGCCTTACATTGACATAACATGACAAAGAAGTTCTTGGGGCACCAGGTATCCTTTCGCTATAACATGTAATGAGAATTGATCTTTGAATTTCAATCCGAAATCGGTTATCATCTCATACTGCTCAGGAGGATCTTGACTGTCGGTACCCTTTCACAACATTAACTAAAGGTGCGACAACAGAAAATGGTGTTTGATACAAAGTTAAAACTATAAGGCTTTGGTGCTCTTTATGAAGAGCCTCAGTAAACGTCACAGTTTTCCCTGCTGGCTGGCAATACAGAACAACAAAGAATGGTTCAGATCCCATAAAGATATTTGTGATCTTTGTTAACCAAGAACATTAGAATAAGAGTTTGTAATTATGATTCTGTATCACAACCACTAAGAACATGCATACATAACAGCTCAAGATATCTCGAACGAAGATCATGTCCCTAAGAGCATGCACGCTTGGTAGTTCAAGACATCTCAACCCAAGACCATCACACTTACAGTGTGCATACCTGGCAGTTCAAGACTTCTCGAACCGAAACCATGACACTGAGAGCATGCATGCCTGGCAGTTCAAGACATCGCAACCCAAGACCATGACACTGATAGAATGCATGCCTGGCAGTTCAAGACATCTCAGACCAAGACCGTGGCACTAACAGCATGCGTGCCTGGCAGTTCAAGATATCTCGAACCAAGACCATGACACCGAGAGCATGCATGCCTGGCAGTTCAAGACATCTCGAACCAAGACCATGACACTGAGAGCATGCATACCTGGCAGTTCAAGACATCTCAACCCAAGACCATGACACTGATAGAATGCATGCCTGGCAGCTCAAGATATCTCGAACCAAGACCATGACACCGAGAGCATCCATGCCTGGCAGTTCAAGACATCTCAAACCAAGACCGTGGCACTTACAGCATGCATGCCTGGCAGTTCAAGATATCTCGAAACAAGACCATGACACTGAGCGCATGCATGCCTCGCAGTTCAAGACATCTCAACCCAAGACCATGACACTGATAGAATGCATGCCTGGCAGCTCAAGATATCTCGAACCAAGACCATGACACCGAGAGCATCCATGCCTGGCAGTTCAAGACATCTCAAACCAAGACCGTGGCACTTACAGCATGCATGCCTGGCAGTTTAAGATATCTCAAACCAAGACCATGACACTGAGATCATGCATGCCTGGCAGTTCAAGACATCTCAACCCAAGACCATGACACTGATAGAATGCATGCCTGGCAGTTCAAGACATCTCAACCCAAGACCATGACACTGATAGAATGCATGCCTGGCAGTTCAAGACATCTCAGACCAAGACCATGGAACTTACAGCATGCATGCCTGGCAGTTCAAGATATCTCGAACCAAGACCATGACACTGAGAGCATGCATGCCTGGCAGTTCAAGACATCTCAAACCAAGAATGTGGCACTTACAGCATGCATGCCTGGTAGTTCAAGATATCTCAAACCAAGACCATGACACTGAGAGCATGCATGACTGGCAGTTCAAGACATCTCAAATCAAGACCATAGTTAGTTGCATTGATGTTCAAAAACTTCTATCCTATTACTCCATCTGTACATCACATTGTTCTCATGCTTATACACCCAATACACTAGGGAAACAAAAACATCTGTGTCAATCAGCACACAAATGATATCATGACCTGTCTGTGCAGCCTGGAGAACATACGATACCATAGTTATGCCGGATTCATCATGGCCGAATCCACAATCGTATACATATTGCTGTGGTGTTCCCTCTGTCCTGGTTTCTTAGAATATATGAGATGGTATTTGTCGAAAAACAAGATTTTCTTTGAAGTGTATGGGTACCAATATGACCTTTTCTGGATTGAGGCAATGAAATCTGATGGGTAATCCCAATGTGATCAAGAGATGTGGTAGAAAGACTGTGAATCATTGTGATTGTGAGTTTTGGGTGAACGAAATCCACAAAGCGATTTGACTAGAGCTGACTTCATTCCTTTTTCAATGACAACTATTTTCAGAACTGATTTCAAATGTAAGCAGAAGCTATGCTCAAACTGCCCTTGCTGTCCAAACAACGGTAACCAAAGAAACATCAATAACTGGCTTTGTTTTTGCATCTTGACAGTGTCGCTTTGAAACGTATTGCCTTTATCATCTTTATAGAGCCAATGATGGCATTATAAAACTCATCAGGTAGGCTTGATTGTACTCGTATTCCATCTTCACATCCATTGCAACTGAATCCTCCACATTGACACATTTGAAGCAATTTTGTGTACAATTGCCTTATGACCTGTTTTTATTTAGAGGGAGTTTGAATAAGCAATACATTTTGGTCATATATATCCAATAAACATCGAGGATTGAACTCTTTGAGTTATAGTCCGTATCACACTTAGAATATATTTATTCCAATCGATCAGAGAAGCACCAATCTACCTACTAAAAGGATCAGGCTAGAGAGTCATGCCTTTTTCAAATTTGATAGCAGTTTGTACTGCAAACTGGTTAACCAAGACAGCATCCTAATAATCGCTATGGTGTCGACATGCAATATCCTCGACAGGACACACATCCATGTGTTTATAGCAGACACTGAGAAAGTTCACCAGCATATTGTACATGTGCAGCATCCAGTAAAATTATTTGTTGGGTATTTAATCAGGATACTAATAGTTTTGGTGGTAGACAGTACAAGGGTATTATTTTCTGCAGTCCAGTATAATTTATATGTGAAACAGCAGTTTCGGGTCTAGATGTTGAGATGTTGCTTAATGGTAACTTAGGTAAGTTGAGACACCAGAAGTAAGCCAAATCTTCACTGTGCACTACCTTCTCACTTATACCACATGGGTGAACATGGAAGTCTGTATTTATAACGTGTGTCTCATAGCGGCCATTTGGAGTGGAAATAGTTAATCAAAATATCAAAACTATCATAAAACAAAAAAAAAATGAGTTCTACTGTTCAACTCCAACCAAACAATTTTGTGGAAGGTTGTGCATTATCATTGACAGATTTTGCTGCAGATTCCCGAAACCATAATACTTCATTACATGACGTAATGTATCAATGTTTATGTAAAAATCGAATCAATTCACTGCTGCCAAAGATTATGTTTTTAATTTCTTATTAAAAGGAGTTGTTCGAGCCTCATTTATGACCTTTTAATCAAAACGTATCAAGATGCATGGTTAAGTTACACAGCATTGAACGTGATATGCTGAGTTAATTTAATTATAATAAACCCTTGTCTGGTAAAAATTGTTAAATATACTTTCAAAATGTCCCAAATGTTAAAAACAACAACAGAAATGAGTTCCTCATCCCAAAAAACATATAAAACAGTATATTGCAAGCTAATGTAGAACAATTCTTACAAAAGATAGATTTTCAATATGGCGTCAGGCAGCCATCTTGGATATATGCAAATTATTCAATTTGCCCAATGTTGCCTCCAGGGCAACTAACCTAATTTTACTCTAGGGACCTTATAGAATACAAAACAGCAAAAAAAACTTCATAGGAAAAAACATTTCTAGGTTCAAGTATTGAGTATATGGGAGTGTCAACTCGACTACTTGGGATGCCTATGATCCTGATTGTTAAGATGTTACATTGTGGCAATATCTGAAAACTTTGTGATTCATACAGTGTGTACAATGTGATTTGTATCACTGTTGTTTTGGAATTTTAGTGTTCAGAATGGAAAATTTTAATCATATTTACCTCAAGTGAAAATTACCTACTGGTACATTCATTGGTAATATTAGGCACACAAAATCACCACAAGTACCCCAAGATATATTTTTTTCTTTGAATATATTGCTTATTTTTTTAGATATGGTTTTTCTGCTGTGCTGCTGTTTCCACTATTGGAGCATGGATTTAGACGAGTTTTTTCATTGGTTAATAACTGTCCAAATAGAGTTCTGACTGCAGAGGTAAATGACCATTCATATTAGCAATAGGGTCTGTACATCTCTTTTAAAATCTATGGTTTTGTACCTAGAATTAAAAATATTGTTGCTAGAGATTAAAGAATAGAATCAATTCCGACAACATCATATAGTAAATTGTTTAATGATACCATTTGATATTGTTTTAATTATGCTGATTAAAGTCCCTGCAAACTAAATTTATATAGGTATATAGGAACACCTTCTCTGTCTGTCTGCCATCCGTTCCAATGTCATGTCCATATCTTCCCTATTTATAGATGGATTTTGTTTGATCAAACTTTTACATAAATTTAAGCCAACTTAAGACAATGTGTCGAAAACTTGTTTGAATTGATGTCCTTTTAAATATTTGAAATTTTGCCCTTTTGAAATTCACATCAAATATGTTCTTGGATTTAGAAAAGAACATGACATGCTTGGAATTTCCTGTATTCACTACCAAAAATATTATTATGGTACATATTACCAAGGTTATAGAGATTATGTTTTTATTTTATTTAAATATAGGTAACAACTTTGTACACAACATTTGATGAAGTAAGTTTACACGTATATACTTAATTGTATGCAAAAGTAAAAATAATTTTTTTTTTAAGCAGGCCCAAATAGTCTAAAGTGCCTTGGTTCCTAATTGGTCTTAAGTTCATGATTACAAACAAGTGCCTCAAATAACCTAGGTTAAATCCCGCTCAGAATAGATCCTAGTGTGAGAAAGTTTGCCAGTTTGTTAGCAGAATCTCAGTGGTTTTCTCTGAGACTCTCTGGTTTACTCTACCATCCCAGATCTGACCAACCCAATGTATATTTATATGTGAAAGAATCTTGACTGGGACATTAACCACCATCATTCCTCTCTACTCCACTCTTATTGTAGTAACAAATGTAAATATTATATATGTTTCATTAATAGCTTTTGACAATATTTTCATATTAGGCATAAAAATTTAAGACGATTCATCCAATCTGCTGTCTACCTTTTAAACTACTGTAGAAATTCTGTAAGTACACTAGCCTGAGTTGTGTTATATCTCATGTCTCTGTGAGTTTAATTGAAACACTTGTGTCCTTTGTTGAAAATGTTTGAAAAAAAGTTTTTTTATGGACTAGATAAACTTGCCTGTTTGCCATACAAATTTGTGCGAGTGGCTGATTCAAGCACTTGTGTCCAATAATAAAAAAAAATTGAAAACGTTTTTGAATGAACTAGACAAGCTACCTAGTTCTGATAGATATTTTTGCACAGTGTAATATATATATAATAACATTCACATGTACTTGTTTGTTTTATTTTAGATTTTAGGCTATGTCTTACCAAATGGGAGTTGCAATAAAATATCTAAAGAACTAGGGGAGCCTTATATGGTAGGAAATGTATTCTATGTTTCCATTTCTGGTACGGTAGCCAAAATTGTCTTTGGCTACTTATTTCTGAGAAACACATATTCATTCAAAATGTAAACTAAGGGTATTTAAGAGAATTTGTAATTTAAAATACTCTTTCAAAATTGACTATATTTTCACAAATTTAGGAAATTTATCTTCTTATAATTTTAAATTTGTGGGAACTTAGGTACACATTGATATAGATCTAATTATTTATTTTCTCACATATGAGATGGTTAATTTTACAGTGTAGATGGTACAGTATTATTTCTCACATCACATCCCACCTCAAAACACTGACCACTGCGGTAACTCAGTTGGTAGAGTGCTCACTCCGTAAGTGGGAGGTTGTGGGTTCGAACCCAACCAGGTCTGATCCAAGACTTGGAAGTGGGTAGTGACTGTTCCTTCGCCAAGCACTCAGCATAACAAAATGAAACTCATGATTTTTTCGGATGGGAACTTAAAATAAATGAGGTCCAGTGTTACGGTGGGCTTAGCACGATAAAGAACCCTGCTGTATAATGCCATCAGCACAACGCAAAATTTCTGCACCTTCATCTATAGCTGGTGACGTCTTGATATAAGTGAAATATTTTTGACTTGGATGTTAAACACCATTACTCAACTCTACTCATCTTTACTTGAAAAGATGTAGGCTGTCTCAGAAAAAAACTTGTTGTACACATATGTTCTTTGAGTAATCTCCCTTTGGCAGTTGTTTTTAATTCTCAAATTATTTGAACATGCTGAACATTCAAGATCAGTTATCAGAAATGTTCAGGTGGTTAATCTTACCCATATGTGAGAACTGGAAGATGTGAGTTCCAACCCCATCCAGGTCACACACACAAGACTTTGTCAGGTGCTTAGTATTTAGAGGACAGTGTACCATCTGGTTAATCCTGTGTCAGTATAATGTGACTGGAGGAATGGTATGCTTCTCTGTGACATACTGACTTGGTACAATGTTGACCTAAGTGCTTTCTAGTACAAGACAGACCACAAAACACACCAGCATATGCAAATTTGTTCTTAGATAAATCCTTTGAGATTTAAACAAACTTGCTCATATCACAAATAGCTTACTGGGTAATTAAAAAAGACTGTAATATGCTCTTGAATGCATGTTTGAAAATTTTTAACCAGTTAGCCATCTTGTAATATGCAGCAGCTGATGTTATCTTGATATCAAAAGTGAAATGCTCAAATTAAATTTAGTTTTCTTTTTTCAGGATATTCTGTTTGACATATTGGTATATTCAGATGGTCCCAGGTGTCGGGACAGACTAAGTCACGGGGAGGTCAATCTATACAATTACCCAGAATCCTTTGTTAATCTGTTGTTAGTCCTAAGTGTTGTCGTCGCAGCTAAATACATACCTAAAACACACAATGGATTAATTCAGGTATGAGTATTTGCACAAATATTTTCTTGAAGGAGTACCTCTGATGACTCC
Source organism: Anadara kagoshimensis (assembly GCA_021292105.1). NCBI lineage: Eukaryota > Metazoa > Mollusca > Bivalvia > Arcoida > Arcidae > Anadara > Anadara kagoshimensis. Next base: position 47,300,873 of record CM037858.1, read on the forward strand.
AAAAATAAATTTTCAGTTTATTTACTGTAAATCTTAAAATGTTTGTGAGAAATGACATTTCAAGCTATTTGTGTACTTTTATTTTTGCATTGTTGGATCACAGAATGGAAATGCCTATTGGTTACATTACAATACATTATTCATCATTTTCCTCTCGCAAATTGAGGTGAAAATAATGCAATGCAAAAATTTCCCATTTTACAGTACTCGTTTATATATTATTGGTATTAACCGATGTAATTCCATGTCCAATGGATATAATTGTTTCGCACAAACGTTAAATACATCATGTGGTACAACAACAAACTCCATTGTTAAAAGGGTTATTGAAAACAAATGAATAAAACAACCAAATCAGAGCTCTCTCTCTCTCTCTCTCCCTTGCATGAATGGGTCCAGGGTACTTGCAATCGTGAAAATAAGCATCAAAAGTGAAATAACCAAAATTGTGAAAAACTCCAAATATACTGGTTTTAAAACTGGAATTTCCAAAATTGTGAAAATTTGCAAAGTGATTGTGAAAAAACCATAAGATTTTGAACTGTGAATTGGGCAGAATATTGGCACCAAAAATGACCCAGCAAGACTGCTGCAGATGTGAAGCAATGCCATGTTATGTTGTAAATTAGTTCAAAATACATTTCAATTAATAGCAATAATATTGCTTCTCACTACTATCCCCCTCCACAAGATTTTCAATGTGGTGATGATCCCCCTCACCGAGTTTTCACAGTGGGGATGATAATCCTCCTCACCGAGTTTTCACAGTGGGGTGACAATCCCCCTCACCGAGTTTTCACAGGTTGGCAAGTATCACATACTGTGTAGAATTTTGTTCTACCAGATTTAATGTCATACAAAGTGATCAATATCTTTTTTGTGCAGAACAATCTGGAAAACTTTAATATTGCAAATATCTGGAATAACGTTGTTTGTATAGGAAACGCCATCTTATGCAATTCCATATCCATTGGAGATAAGAGTTGTGCATAAACATTAGAGGGTATCACATGGTACAGTGGTGAACTCCATTTGATATTAATTTTTACAAAACCATTAAAATTTCATCACAGCTAATATACCCCATGCTAGGAAGTTGTGGAGGGTGAAATATTTTGATCTATCCATCTGCCAGTATGTCAGAAGTTTTCCACACTGTTGTTCTAAATGCTTTCAATGGAATAACAGTTTTCATCACATTTTTCTAAACACTTGCAGCTATTGAACTGATTTTTGGTATGCATACTGCAATACCACAATAAGTTACAGATCAGGTTTATGTATGTTGTTTGATTGTCAATAATTTCATTGAGATAACAGTTTCTTCACTTTTTCCCAAAGGCTTGCATCTGTTTAACTGATTTTTGGTATGCAAGTGAAAATTGAATTGCAGATGAGATTTACATTCTTTTCTGCTCTGTTGATTTTAGGATGACTTTTGAAAATTTACCAGAAATAACTGCAGAACTCTAGGTCCAATATTTTGGTGTGATGGGTATATGAGTTTGCTCACAAAGATTCTTGCATTTCTATATTTAAATCCTAACTGTGTGTTTAACGTTTTCATCTTGCTTGCACTGTGTAATCTATAATTTTATCCGGGTGAAAATATGTCCAGGAGGATATAATTATATAGTAAAATCTTTCCGCTGGAATAAAGATTATAGGTTTATTGAACTGATATTTTGAAATATTGTCCCGTGTTGAGTGCAAACGTCGAGTCAACAAGGGACAATATTTCACAATTTCAGTTCAATAACCCTTTTATTATATAGCAAAATAAATTTTGTTTACCTTCGTCAAGTATTTAATGTAAAATACCATTTTGTTGTACAATACATAAATATTACGCTAGTTCTTGTAATGGATATAAGAACTAGTGAAATATGACAAACAACACAGCGATGCTGTCGACAACAATCGTATGACGTCATAAACGACAGCGTTATGTGACAAAGGGTGCAATATGAAAAAATTGATTCGGGAAACCTCGGACTGGAACAAATTTAGCATGCAAACATCGGTATATATTGCACGCTAACACCTCAGGATTTAATGTTTAATTTCTATGCGAAGCATATATTGCTATATATTTACATAGCTTATTGTGTAAAATATTATCCATGGATAATATTTACTGGTACCTATAAAATATTATCCATGGAACAAATTTCGCAAGAAAATATTTACTCCCATGACAAGTCATGTAATATAGAAATATTCCATTGGAGATACTCATGGTGTATATTTCTATCCTTATGGGTCGCACGTGCAAATTAGCGCTGATGGCATTATAATCAAAAGACAATTGCATGACGTCATCATATGGAAATATAACATCATTTTGCGGGAAAAGAACACCCAAGTCTTCAAAATTTAGAAAATTTTAATGGGTTTCAAATGTTTATTCTGGGAGTTTAGAATAAATAGTTTTGTTTTGTAGTTTATACATTTTGTATAAACCAAAATCAGGTACATACTTTCCAATGGTGATATTTATTTTAAAGAAGAATGTTGAATAACAAAGTTAATTTTTTCCATCATTGCATCAATGTCTATGTAAATCAAATTTGAAGCCAAATATTGGCATTTAAATGGAAGAAAAGCAATCCATTATGAGTTTATCCATGTAGGATAGGGAAATCTCGCCCTCGGGGTTGAACATTTCTGGTCAAGCCTGAAATATTCAACCCTCGAGTGAGATTTCCCTATCCTACATGGATACTCATAATGGATTCTAATAATCCTAGGAAAATATTTCATAAGGGAAAAAATAAACCGTTACATAAGGTGTTAATGTAAAGTGCTATATATGGCATGTCATGAATAAGTACAAATTTTTTAAATAAAAATAGAAGATTGGCCAAAAAGGGAAGAGAATGGTGTTATTTTGGTGACAAGTATGATGTATATATCAACTTGTTATTTCATGTATTGGGGATTGATCTTTAGTGTTATGTACACATAGACGTAAACAACAAAATCGGCTCTATTTGTGGCACCTTGCCTATGTCAAAGTCAGAAGACTTTAGAGTATTTGATAATTAATTAACAAAATTGGGTCTATTTGTGGTACTTTGTCTATGTCAGAGTGGGAAAATTTTGAGTATTTGATAATTAGTTAATTAGCAAAATCAGGTCTATTTGTGGTACCTTGCCTACGTCAGAGTCATAAGACTTTTGAGTATTTGATAATTAGTTAGTTAACAAAATCAGGTCTATTTTTTGTAACTTGTCTACATCAGCATGGGAAGACTTTTGAGTATTTGATAATTAGTTAGTTAACAAAATCAGGTCTATTTGTGGTACCTTGCCTATGTCAGAGTCAGAAGACTTTTGAGTATTTGATAGTTAATTAACAAAATTGGGTCTATTTGTGGTACCTTGCCTATGTCAGAGTGGGAAGTCTTTAGAGTATTTGATAATTAGTTAATTAACAAAATCAGGTCTATTTGTTGTAACTTGTCTACATCAGCATGGGAAGATTTTTGAGTATTTGATAATTTGTTAATTAACAAAATCAGGTCTATTTGTTGTAACTTGCTAATGTCAACGTGGGAAGAATTTTGAGTATTTGATAATTATTTATTTAACTGAATGTGTATTTGTAGTACCTTATCTAGCCCAGACTCAAAAACAAATCTTTGCAAACATCAATGCTGTAGACAAAAACAGATTTTATTTCTAGCTTCTCAAGTGTCGTGAATTGTGAAATTCTGTCAAAAATTAGATTTCAATTTCTTGTTTTTGTTTTGGGAGTTTTAAGAGTTTATTATACAATTATAGCACAAATGTGAGGTCAATATATGAATATTGCTATCCAGTGGTCAATTAAACATATATTGACGTCAAATTGGTGCTATAATTGTTTTATTATAAAATTGGAAAAAAATCAAAAAAGGCAAAGTTATTAAAAATGCTTCATAACATGATAAGAAATTGAAAATTAACAACTTTTCAACATACGATTATAATATCACTTTACTTTTTAAAAAAAACATGTAATTTATTGTAAAATTTTGACAATTCAACAAACCGTCTTTTTTCAGTTGACAATGATGCAAACATTCTGCCGGTTTGTTGTTACAATGTGTTGTCCTTCCAAATCTTCCTCCTATTTTGGAAGCACTATTAACCCGAGTAAATTAATCAGCTTCTTTTCAGATCTTACATAATCAAAATTGAATCCAAGGAAGATAAGCAATCTCCGATCAATAACACTTTTTCAATCAACTTTTTTGCACGTGCCAGGTCATTACATTGTTTAATTTGATCACAGAATCACGTTGAGCCCAACGAAATTGCATAAAAAATATCATTTTATAATAAAACTTTTTATTGCAAGAGTGGCAGATTTCCACTTTTGACATATACATGTGATTTGCAGCTTTTGGAGGTAAAGGGCAAAGGTCAAGGCCATGACCTAGCTTTTGACCTAGCTAGCTCTTGTCCTAAGTATTCATGCAGGAAGTACTTAGCAACCATATATATTTTGATCCTCATTTTGAGTCATATTTAGGTCAAGGTGAAAGATCATATTCTAAGTAACCACATAAATGATGCAAATGGCCCTTAGCAACAATATATATTATGATTAAGTAATTTCACAATTATTATTTTGAGTTATAATAAGGTCAAGGTCAAAGATCATATCATTAGCAACCAAATGAACATTGCAAATAATCTTTATCGAAAATACATATATGATTCATTGATTTATGGATCATCAAATTGAGTCATAATTAGGTCAGATCAAAGATCATGACCCGAGCAACCAAGAACAGTAAAACCTCGTTATAATGCCCCTCGATAACTTTGCCACCTTGCTTATCGCCACACTATTTTGAAGTTCCAAAATCCATTTTGTTTATGTTTTTCTTTATGAGCCTCCCTCAATTTATCACCAAACCCCTTTATAACGCCAAAATTTGACTGAACAAATGGTGGCGATGAATCGAGGTTTTACTGTATATAAAGTAAAAAGTCTTTAGTATCAATATATATAGTGATTGATTGATTTTAGGATTATCATTTTGAGTCATAATTAAGTCAAGTCAAAGATCATGACCTTAGCAACCATGTAAATAATATATAAAGTCTTTAACAACCATATATATTTGGATTCAGTGATTTTATGGTTATCATTTAAGTCATAATCAGGTCAAGGTCAAAGATTATGACCTTAGCAACCAAGTAAATAATGTAGAAAGCAACCATGTGTATTTTGTTTCAGTAATTTCATAATTGTATTTTCTTTATTATTTTTGTAGACACCAACATTGTGTAACTTGATAGAATTTTGTTCTAACTACCAATCTGTGTTCCATCCAGTTTCACTAGTAAAACAAAAAGTAAGTGTGATATATAGGCCAACAACATTGAACTGTCCACTTGACTTTTAATGTGAATATTCATTATGGACGAGTACATTTAGGTACTGGTATAGGGAACAATTTTTATTTGTTATACATACTGTGAAACACTATTTTTAAAGAGTAAAATATATATGTATTACCTTTGAATCCTAACACTACCTATATATTGGGATGAATATTTTTAAGGTCAAGCAGTCAGGTCATTGTTGTTTGAGATGTTTATAAAGTACCATGTGTACAAACTTCCTAGTTCACATAAATTGAATTGAATTAATGGGGTTCGCAACTGTACCATGTGATACCCTCTAATGTTTATGCGGAACACTTATTTTTCAATACATATAGATTCACAATGAGATGACTTTTCCCACGAAAACAACATCATTCCAGGAATCTGTGACATTGATGTTTTCGAAAACGTTCTGCACAAACGTTAAGAGGTATTGATCACATGGTACAGCGGCAAACCCTATTGTTTGTAAATTTGAATTTTGAAAATTTGAGCATCCTCTTCTCAAATATAATTGATGAGCCTTTTTCTATGTTTGGCTTAAAGGTACACTTACACTATCAAAAACTTACATCAAAGCTCTTCTTAAAGACACACCACTGTGGTAGCCTAATTGGTAGGATGCTTGCTCTGTAAGTGGGAGGTCGTGGGTTCGAACCCTGACCAGATCTGACGCTGACTTGAAAGTGGGTAGTGACTGTTCTTATGCCAGGTACTCGGCATTACAAAATGAAAGTCATGGTTCTTTTGGATGGGAACTTAAAACACACAAGGTCACAGTAAGCATAACATAATAAATAACCCTTCTGTATAATGTCATCAGTGCAACACTACAGGCAAAATTTCTGCACCTTTGCCTATAGCTGGTGATGTCACATATAAGTGAAATATTCTTGACTGTGATGTTAAACACCATTATTCAACTCAACTCTTATTAAAGACACTCTGAAGGATCAGTGAATTAAAAATTATAAGATGTTGCTGGGGGTGTTCAGACCTAGGCTTATAGATCATAATACTTCTTTTTTCAAGGTTTGAATCCCACTTCAGAAAGAACTTAGTGTGAAGAGTTTGACATTGTCTTTTCCAAAGGTCAAAGGTTTTCTCTGGTTACTTAGTTGTCTTCACATTTCTAAAACTGGTCCCCTCAATTACAATATAGGGGACTGCTCAAATGAACAAACAATGGTCAAACAAAATTTATGTCTTAATATTTCAGGTAAAATCTTTGGATTTTAGACAAAACAAAATTTATGAATTGTTATTGCAGGTAAAATCTGTATCTGAAATAGCAGCAGAACTTCCTGTGAAGATAACATGTACATCAGATTTAAATCCAAGGTAAGATACATTTACTTAGTAACAACATTGAAATGTGTGCATTTCAATTTTTTATCATATTTTGCTATCTTTACTGATAAAAATGTAAATGTGCCTATCTTGCTCTTCCAAGCAGTACTGGTACTCTTGTCATTACTAGGCGTGTCTAAACCTTAAAATAAATCTGTTATTTAAGATCTAATGGTCCTTTTGGTCTAGTTTCACCATCAGTTTTTAGCTCACCTGAGCCATATGCGTAGATGAGCTATTGTCATCTATCTTCGTCCGTCATTTGTCATCCATCATATGTCAGTTGTTGTCTGTCATGTATCAATTTTTCACATTTTAATCAACTCATCCAAAACTACTGGCCCAAATTGGGTGATATTTAGCAGTAATGATGTCTAGATATAGTGCTTTGAGGTTGCACAAATAAAAGGGTTATGTCATCTTTGGGGCCCCATAAAAGGGGAAATTGTTGAAACCTTTGAAAATCATCTCCTCTGAACATACAAGAGTTATAGCATAGATATTTCGTTTAAAACACACTTAGGACACCTAGTTTCATGTTTGCACAAATGGTAGCTGTAGGGGCCAAAATGGGGAAAAGGCAAAGTTCTTAAGGGGGAAATTGCTAATATTTGAGTATTTGTCAATATATCTGGAAAACTATGTACTTTTGTATAGGCATATATATCAGAAAATTATACTGTATAGTTACTTTTATTGACTATGGATTTAATTTTGCTATATCCGTGTTTTGACTTTAAAGCACAAAATTAAATTAAATCCATAGTGAATATTTTCATGTAGCATTCATTAAATGTAGACTTAGATAATCCATACAGAAATTGTTAACACTAGCCACTGGACCACAAAATTTTATAATGGTGAATAATTTTCAGTGTCTGAACCGTGAAATTTATTCCCCGCAGAATTAAACAACTATACAGTAGTTACTGGCCTATCAATCATTTTGATATATAAAAGAAAGTCATAGGTTCAAAGGTCAAGGTCATAGATGCAAAATCGAATTCTGAAGTGGCCTAGTTTTTAGCTCACCTGACCGAAGGTCATGTGAGCTTATGGCATAGCGCAGCGTGTGTATGTGCGTGTGTGCGTGCGTGCGTGTGTGCGTGTGTGCGTGCGTGCGTCGTTAACACCTATTTTCGACTTCTCCTCTGAAACTACTGGACAGTTTTTAATGAAACTTTGTCAGAAGTATATATGGGCCGGTGCAATTCAGATTTGTTCGTGGCGTTGCCATGGCTACCATAACTAGGTCAAGGTGACCTAGGGGTGCAAAAATCTTAAAAAATCTTCTTCTCCGAAAGTACTGATTGGAGAAAAAATCTGATGTGATATTTGGCTTCTCTAGGGTCTTAAGCCTATAGTTTGTTCATTTTGTGAAATTCGGATAAAAAATAGGTTACGCGTTTTTGCGTTTAATTTTGAAAAAAATCGTAAAATAGCTTCAAATTGTTATAACTTGACTATTTGACCAGATAATGACATGGGGTTTTCAGTTTTGACATCTTCTTGTTAGTATCTTCAAAATGAGGTCAAGGTCAATTGTGAAGGTCGTGACCTATTTTTTTTTTACCTCTGATTATAATTATTATCTCGAAAACTATAAACTTTTTGTATAGGCATCTATATTAGAATGTTGTAGGTATTGATACAACGATCATTTTGATGTATAGAAAAAGGTCATGGGTTCAAAGGTCAAGGTCACAGATGTGAAACAATACCGAAATGGTTTATTATCTTGAAAACTATAAACATTTTGTATAGGCATGTATATTAGAATGTTGTAGGTATTGATACAACGATAATTTTGATGTATAGAAAAAGGTCATGGGTTCAAAGGTCAAGGTCACAGATGTGAAACAATACTGAAATGGTTAATTATCTCGAAAACTATAAACTTTTTGTATAGGCATGTATATTAGAATGTTGTAGGTATTGATACAACGGTCATTTTGATGTATAGAAAAAGGTCATGGGTTCAAAGGTCAAGGTCACAGATGCGAAACAATACCAAAATGTTTAATTATCTCGAAAACTATATACATCTTGTATAGGCATGTATAATGTATATTAGAATGTTGTAGGTATTGATACAACAATCATTTTGATGTATAGAAAAAGGTCATGGGTTCAAAGGTCAAGGTCACAGATGTGAAACAATACCAAAATGGTTAATTATCTCGAAAACTATAAATTTTTTGTATAGGCATGTATATTAGAATGTTGTAGGTATTGATACAACGATCATTTTGATGTATAGAAAAAGGTCATGGGTTCAAAGGTCAAAGTTACAGATGTGAAACAATACTGATATGGTTAATTATCTCGAAAACTATAAACTTTTTGTATAGGCTTGTATATAAGAATGTTGTAGGTATTGATACAACGATCATTCTGATGTATAGAAAAAGGTCATGGGTTCAAAGGTCAAGGTCACAGATGCAAAACAATACCGAAATGGTTAATTATCTCGAAAACTATAAACTTTTTGCATAGGCATGTATATTAGAATGTTGTAGATATTGATTCAACAATCATTTTGATGTATAGAAAAAAGTTATGGGTTTAAAGGTCAAGGTCACATATGCGAAACAATACCAAAATGTTTAATTATCTCGAAAACTATAAACTTTTTGTATAGGCATGTATATTAGAATGTTGTAGGTATCGATACAATGATTATGATGTATAGAAAAAGGTCATGGGTTCAAAGATCAAGGTCACAGATGTGAAACAATACTGAAATGGTTAATTATCTTGAAAACTATTAACTTTTTGTATAGGCATGTATACTAGAATGTTGTAGGTATTGATACAACCGTTATCATGATGTAAAGAAAAAAGTCATTGGGGTTTAGTATTTATGTTTTCTTTAAATGTATCAGCTAGCCATTAGTTATCAGGTGAGCGTATCAGGCCCATGGGCCTCTTGTTTAAGGTTTTACTTTCGTTTTTACTTTTTAGCTGTTTACAAATATACTGCAGCTAGACCTTAGATGTTTAAGATGTAGCATTCTTAGAAAAAGTTATAATTAATTTGTAAAAATCTTGGCATATTGGCCCTAACTGCTGAAATTTAAACATTCTTTTTAATTTATGTAATTTACCATTGAACCACTGCATGAGATACATACATGCCTTCAGGTGAGCGTTAATGCCATTGGGTCTCTTGTTTTTGTATAAGGATGGCTTCTATTTGCCGTAGTTATACCTCTATATTCCAATGGATCCTTAATGTTTTTCCCTGTTCTTTTTTCAAGATAACACGATGGTGTTAATAAATTGTCTATATCAACAGGGGATCATAGTTAAAAGCTGAATATTATACTACAGATTGACATCTACCAAGACCACACAGTAACAACATGGGTACACATGTACTTGAAAACAGCACAGACAAGGCAGATAGTATACAGTTGAATCTCGTTATCTCCTACATAAATATCTCAAACTGAAGGATAATAAGTTGAACTTTTTATAAAAAAAGTCTGGAATGAGTTACCGGTACTCCTTATTTAATTAAGATAAGTCCAGTTATATCTTACATGGATATTCGGATTATCAGATAAGTTAAATGATTTTTTAGATCCCCTGAATGAAAATCTAAAGAAAATAGTGTTTGTTAACTCAAAGTATAATTTTTCAATAAATTTGAACTAAAATCTTTAGTTCTATGAATTTCATGAACTAACAAAATTAATGTGTTTTGATAAAATTTGATTTCAACTTTTGTCAGAAGCATGGCACATTCTTTTCATAAATAACTGCTAAATGATTTTTATTTAAAAATGACCACATGGCTTCAAGTTCTATGACCAAACATGCAAATGGCGGCCATCAGCCAAAATATGCCAAAAATTGGGTTAGTCTACAAATATTAGCTTTACAAATTTGATGCACATCCTATATTTACTTTAGCTTTTCAAAATTCTTTGATTTGCATTTTGACAATCATGTAGCTAGCAATAAGTTGAATTCTAACATGACCTGCGTTTTCCTTCATATGAAACATAAAGAGAGTTAGCTGTGGTATAACAAACGATATACCCATCACTGTTCCGTTTTCATGACGTACTCCCTTGCTTATCTTATGACGTCATGATATGTTCCGCGAACAATGGTTGTGATGTAATTTTCATTCATACCTACCTACCTATCCTCTTCGCTCCAGGTGGAGCATAAGGTCAATACAAGATTTCGCCATTCAGATCTGTTCTTTGCCTTGTCTCAGCCTCCCCCAGTCAGCTGCAGATCTCTCAGTTGACCTTCTACAGTCCATCGCCATGTTGTTTTTGGCCGTCCGCGAGGTCTTTTCCCTTGGTGTGTCCATCTTAATGCTTCTTTAGTTATGCATTTCCCCTCCATTCTAAAAACATGCCCAAGCCATCTAAACCTTCTTTGGGTGATCACGTCAATGATACATTTTGAATCTGTCATTTTCAATAAGTTTGAGTTTGATATGGTGTTTTGCCAGAATATTTTACAGATTTGACGCAATTAACTATGATGGAAACTAGATAGAGATCTCATATCTGCTTTGGTAACCCTCCAGCATCCACTTCCATACAGCAATACTGATTTGACATTGCTGTTCATTCATAAAATCATTTATTTCAATTGAGGTAATCTCAACAGCCGAATTGTTTTCATGGACTTTTTTCCAAATAGATAGTAAAATGTACTTCCAAAGAAAGAGTTCGCAGTGTTTATTTCAATCCTTTTTGTTTAAGTCATTTTAGAATTGAAATCAACATTTACCTGTTGTGTATCGTCAAATAATACACAGACCGTCATTAACATGCAGCAAATATTCTTCTGCATGTGAACTCTGGTCCATGTATTTTTCAATGTTATACCACTGGTAAAAGTTTATTATTTCACAAATAAATTCTCTTTGCTTGAAATACATTAAAAAAAGCACAATTTTTAACAATTTCTTCATCATTGATTTGACCAAGAAAAACCATACTAAAGTTATTAACACTTACATATCGTTCTTTTGCTCTGTTTATTTAGACTCATGAGATTTATCTCAGGGGAAAGTATAAACCACTGCTGTAGCTCAGTTGGTAGAGTGCTCGCTCTGTAAGTGGGAGGTCATGGGTTCGATCCCCGGCTTGGTCTGACCCAAGACTTGAAAGTGGGTAGTGACTGTTCTTTCGTCAAGCACTCGGCATTACGAAATGAAAGTCACGGTTCTTTCGGATGGGAACTTAAAATAAACGAGGCTCCATGTCACGGTGGGCTTGGCACGCTAAAGAACCCTGCTGTATAATGCCATCAGCACAACACACAGGCAAAATTTCTGCACCTTCGCCTATAGCTGACGACGTCTCGATATAAGTGAAATATTCTTGAATGGGACATTAAACACCGTTAATCAGCTCAACTAAGGGGAAAGTATGAAAAAAAATGTTGAAGTGTGAAATTTTTAAAGAGAATGCTTAAAAAAATTAGGCAAAAATTGAAAAAAAAATTAAATAAAAATAAAGAACAAGGGGTATATTTAAAAATGAGTCCACTACAAGATGGTTTTTAGTTCAACTGGGCAGCTGAGCTTTTGGCATGTTGAATCATGTGTCTGTGCTTCTGTCTGTGCATGTGTCCATGCATTACATTCTGAAACCACTGGGGCAATTGAAACCAATTTAATGTGGAAGGTCCCTAGGTGCAGTAGTTCAATTTTTAAAAAGGCTACCCTGTATGAAATCCCAAGATGGTCACCTTTACTATAAATAACAAAATGGGCATTCCATTTTCTACTAATTTTCTTCACATTTGAAGTATAGAAAGTAGATACCTAGCCATTTAACATAGGTAACAGGTTTTTCCGTGAAATTTTTCATTGACCCAAATTTAGCAAATAATGCAGATGAGGTCAAATTTTTAGCAAATTGTTTGAAAATCCAATTAAAACCAAATTTGGGGTGGAAAGTGGGTACTATACCAAATTTTGTACAAGGCAACCCTGTTTGATATCCAACATGGTCGCCTTTATGTTCTTATTCATTCTACTCAAACGAACATAAATTATTTATAAATCAAACTAAAACACTAAATAGGATGAGAAGCGCTCTGAGAGTGCAACATTTACTTTTTGTCATAATTACAGAATAACTTGATTCACATTTCTATATCTGTCCTGTCGAAAAAACAAAAGCGATGAACATCATAATCAATCTACAATAAACAAAATATATATTTAGTATCATGTACATGAAAACTATAAGGGCGGGTGGGGGGGGGAATAAATGCGTGTTGCACTATTGAAGACAGAGCCTTCGAATGGCTATATAAGTTAAAAACCCGTGATACAGTGATTACTGAATCACCCGTGCGTAAAAGCATACCTGTCGTACGACGGGTATGACGATATAGAATGTAAACAAACACACATGTTTAAGTAGCAACACTTAATAAATTCATTTATGTTCTTATTCGTTCTACTCAAACGAACATAAATTATTTATAAATCAAACTAAAACACCAAATAGGATGAGAAGCGCTCTGAGAGTGCAACATTTCGAGGATAAAGAAAGATATAGGGAGATAAAATAAATAAATGGTTAATATTACTTTAAATACCTAGTTTTTTCGACACAGATAATTTTTCATTAAGGTCTTCTCTAACGTAGCCGTCTTTGGCTTTATCTGTGCGCCAACGTCCATGTTTTTTGAAAACTCTGTCGTTGATGCCAGCGTTAGCAGCGCATGTAGCACCGCCGGATCTCAAACTATGAAGGCCGAACTGTGTAGTATCTAAGCCTATGGAATGAAATGCTGACAAAACTATTTCTCTAGCTCTAGTGTATGATAGAGGTTTATTACACTGTCTAAGTTTGTATGATTTAGACTTTGAACAGAATGAAATACCTCTGAAAAGGTATTTTGTGAAGCAGCTGGAATATTAGCTAACTTAGTATATCTTTGAAACATAGCTACGGGACATGTTTTATTGTCAGTTTTTGAAATATACACGTTATTTCCTTGACTGTATACATCAGTTTTACTATTCTCAATGTAAAGAACCATATAGGAATCGAACAAAGTAACATTGCACATTTTTAACTTCGACAACTCTGAAAATCTGAGAAAACCTGCAAATGAAAGTAAACACATACACACAGTTCTAATATTTGAAAGACAACTGTCATCTGATGCTAACAGATCGACAATTTTTACAATATGTTCAGATGTAATAGGTTGTTTCTTATTCACAGGTTTACTAGTATCTCTAATGGCTCCTTCTTTAACACATTTCACAAGAGATGACTGACACGGGTCCTGGTAACCTGCTAGAATATGTGCCCAACTAATAGCATATACAGCTGACTGAATTTTACTGACAGATTTGTAGGTCCGAGCCAGATAAACGATGTATAGAGCAACGTTAGTGTCACTAGCTGGTATAGCTTATGGGCTTCTTAAAAGTTTTACACCATAAAAAAGATTTAAAGCGTACCTGTATTGTTTGACTGTGTTGTCTGCTTTAGATTTAATGCAGTATTCTGGAAGAAGATTGTATAAACGTTGAAGTTGAGGGTCGTCGATGAAACTATTGCTTGATTTCCATCTGCCGATTGAAAATAGATCTGAAAAATTTGTAAAACAAACAATGTAATTAAACACCTGCAACGGTGATTATCATACTAACCGGTGTACCAGGACCTTAAATCATCTGCAATACACCAGATTCTAAACGTGTACCAGTGCCACTAGCTCACTGCAATACACTGACACAATGTATAGGTCACAACAACTTGTGCACCAATCTACCACAAATCAAATTATTCACACATCTGTAGCATTTAGTACCACCACGAGTACTGCTGAATTATACTTGTCTGATCCAAACAGACACTGTTTATTTTGTCCATGAACAAATATACGTTCCGTGTCTTTAAATTCTATGACATCGGTTACATAATCATGATACGATAAACCATCTCTAAATAGAAAAGGCCAAAACACGGCAGACGGCCATTTTGGAACAACCAAAGTTCCCACAGCTTTGCACTGAATAAGATGCTTTATACACCTCACAACTAAGTGTATAGGCGGGACAAGCCAATTGTTGTGCCCTGACCAGTTTTGGGTAAAACAGTCTACAGCTTCTGAGCCTGGATTCCAAAATAAGGAATTAAACCTCGGAAGTTTTTTATTGTCTGAATTAGCAAACCTATCAATAGTGTAAGGTCCATGAAGAGAACTGACAAAGTCGAAGAATTCGTGTGATACACCCCAATCATCGTAATCTATGATTTTACTCAAGTAGTCAGCTTTTTGATTATCATTTCTGGGAACCCATTGGATATCCAGAGATATCGAATTTTTGACACAAACGGCGTAAATGTTATAAGCCAGTAAATGTAAATCTGGTTTCATACTTCCAGAATGTACAATTCGAACACAATTTTGATTATCTGTGTACCATATAACGTCAGAATTAGCAAGAAAAGATTGATAGGAGGTAATAGCCAATTCTATGGCCTTCATTTCTCTCCACGTAGAACTCATCTTTGATTGTTCAGGTGACCACATTTTGTGAAATATCTTACTGTTTACCTCGACAGTGTAAGCACTAGATGCCACATTACTAGCGTCGGAGTAAATAATGATACCTTTGGATACATTATTATACAGTGTTCTCACGTTTTTAAATTTAATGTTATTAACCAAAATGATAACTCATTTTTTACCAAATCTATATGTTCAAAACGGAGAAATCTGTCCCAAGATTGGCGTTTTACTATTTCCATATAACAAAACCTTGTCATTAGACTACACACATTACCCATAACAGGAGACATGGAAATTATTTTTCCTGCTACACTAGCCAACTCTCTTGCACTTACAGACGGTAAACGGGAGACAACTCGTGTAATTGAACTGACAGTATCCTCTATCCTTCTATCGGGTATAGATAAGCAAAATTCGGACGAATGCCAAACCAAACCCAACCATTCGATGTTTTGCACTGGCGTAAATACGGATTTTTCGTAATTAATTAAAAATCCAGCACTTACTAAAGTATTTCTCACTTTATTGCCTACTTGATTACACTGAGACTCTGAGGATGCGAAAGCCAATCCATCGTCCAAATACAAAATAATTTTGATATTATTTTCTCTCCAATATTTTACTAATGGTCTAAGACATTTTGTGAAAATATAAGGGGCCGATGAGATTCCGAAAGGTAAAACTGTATAACAATAAAATTTGTTATTCCAAGAGAACCCTAAAAAGGTCTGAAACTTGGAAGAAATGTCTATGTGGTGGTAGCCAGATTTTAGATCAAACTTTATGGCAAAACAATCTTTTTCGAAATAATTGAGAGCTATTTTCCAGTCTTCAAATTTAATTTTGTCTCTACGTACGTAGTTGTTCAGCCGAGATAAATCTAGAATTAGCCGTTTTTTGGTTTTATTATATGCTACACTAAGCGGACTTACCACGTGTGGTTGAAAAGGTACTTGCACTACACAGCCAGAGTCTACAAGTTCTGAAATTGAAGAGCTTACAAAATCCAATTCATTTATTGCTGATCTATTGTTTTTGAAAAACATAGATGGAGGATGTGAAATGAATGGTATCTCGTAACCGTGTTCTAAAATACGTATTACAGATGGATAAGCATTAATTTCCCTCCAAAATTCTAAGTGAGTTTTCAAACTATGTTTAATGCCTTGAAAATTCTTGGTGTCAAGTTTGTCAAAGTATTCGATTTGTTCTATTAATTCTATATTGAAATATCTCTCATTCTCACTACCATTATTACTTTGTCCTATCAAATCATAATCAAAATCTCTCTCAATCTCTCTACAACATTCCTTATACACATTATAAGAATACTTATCTTTAACTTTACTTTGTGACATGTGATCCGGCTGATGTTGTGAGGGCTGGACATTTGACCTTCCAGTGTCCTGTCTGAAAACAGTTGTAGCAGATATCGTAGGGTTGTGGTTGACGCCTGGATCCTGTTGAGCGAGCCAGCTGTCCTTTGTCGAGAAAAGGCCGCTGACCAGCGAAATTGTGTTGGCTTGGAGCAGTAATAGTAGCACTAGGCACGTGATAAGGTTGTGGTCGCTTTTTCTTGTGTCGTAGAGCCCTTGTCTCCGCAGCTCGTATCTTTTTCTCGTCGTCGGAATTGTCGGCGATGTCGCTGTTTTTGTACTCTTGTACAGTTTTCCAACCTGCGGGGGATGAGTCGGCGATACGGATGTGTTTGTTTCTGACTTGCAACTTCTGTCTGAGGTCAGAAATGATGTTGATAGAGGTAACATCTCTGTTGTCCAACGCTCGACGTTCCAGTTTACCCAAACCCTCAATAATGTCATTATTAAAGTCAAACTGAGTTTGGTTTCCCTCTCCCTTCAGTTTAAGTAATGTACTGTCTTTCAATTTTTTGGCAAGGTTTTCCGAGCTTGTCGCCTGTTCTTGTTTAATCTGACCAGAAAATGTCCTCAACTCTGTATGAATTATGTTCTTTATGAGGTCTACAGCGTCAGATAATTGTAGAGAATGGTCCTCTTGAACTTGGTCAAGCTTAGGTTCTTCGGTATCAATATCTGACATGGTGAATAAATGCGTGTTGCACTATTGAAGACAGAGCCTTCGAATGGCTATATAAGTTAAAAACCCGTGATACAGTGATTACTGAATCACCCGTGCGTAAATGCATACCTGTCGTACGACGGGTATGACGATATAGAATGTAAACAAACACACGTGTTTAAGTAGCAACACTTAATAAATTCATTTACTATAAAAAGCAAAATCACTTAAATGAAAATTGTAGATTAAATTTTCTATCAATTTTGTTCAAATTTAAAATATAGAAAGCACATAGATAGTGCAACAGTTCTTCTATCTAGAAGATCACTTTGAAAGCCTAAAATATTTATACTTTGTCAAGTTTATTCTTAATTCCAAAAAATTGTCACAATTTTCTAAATTTAAGTTAAGGAAAATCTTAGTTTAGAAATGCTTGTGAAAGTGGAACCTGTATATTTTGCTAGGGATGTTATGCCAGGTTTCTGTTTAGCTAGTATGGCTATGGTTTTTATAGTTGGGGGTGGGGGTATATAGGAATCAATATGTCTGTCTGTCCATGTAAAATTGTGTCTGGGCCATATCTCATAGCTGCTTTGGATGATGGTCATAAAACTTCAAATGAATAATCTTTCTGGTCTAAAGGTGTGTCATGACCTTGAACCAAGGTCATATCATAAAGGTAAAGGTCACAGGAAAACATTAAATGTTGGGTGGTGGGTGGTATTTGTCTCTCAAGAGACAGTTCTAGTTAGCTATGTCTTCACTTGTATTTTATTTCAGATTAAGTTATTCAATTGATGAGATCTTAGGTATAGATGAGATGGAAGAATTCAAACAGCTGCAACATGGAACTTATTGTGTAGTGGAAAGATGTCATCGAAATAATCAACATGTTCCATTGGATGAATTACAATCAGGGTAGGATGTCTACAGGTTTATTCATTTATGCATGATCCAATTGTTCTGACATTATGCACAGATTCTACTTGTTCTTATTACTCAAAGCCTATGTGTCTTAATGTATAGGAAAAACCACTGTAGTAGCTCAGTTGGTAGAGTGCTTGCTCCGTAAGTGGAAGGTCGTGGGTTCAAACCCAGACCGGGTCTGACCCAAGACTTGAAAGTGGTTGGTGACTGTTCTTTTACCAAGCACTCAGCAATACGAAATGAAAATCACGGTTCTTTCGAATGGGAACTTAAAATAAACGAGGTCTTGCATCATGGTTGGCTTGACAGGATAAAGAATCCTGTTGTATAATGCCATCAGCGCAACAAACAGGCAAAATTTCTGCACCTTTGCCTATAGCTGTCAACGTCTTGATATAAGTGAAATATTCTTGACTGGGATGTTAAAAACCATTACTCTCAACTCTTATTGTAAAGGTCAGCTTTACTGACAGTTCTAATTTTGTCCAACATTTTAAATGGTTATAAATCTACTTTCTGTTCTAAATTGGTCTTCTAAAACAACTGGGAATGATATTCTTTTGTCAAGAATCCTTACTGATGCGTACCAGTATTTTAACTTTTGTTTGGCATGGCTGTCCTAAATTCAAGTGGAAAAAATATGCCATTTTAGCGATACATTTTAAAAATTTCTTACTCATGCATATTCTAAATTTTGCATGGCTGTCCTAAATTCAAGTACAAAGAAAATGCAAGTTAAGCGATACATTGTGAAAACTTCTTGACTCATGCTGTCATTTGATACGATGTATTCAAAGTTTTGTCTGGCATGGCTGTCCAAAATTTAAGTGCAAAGAAAGTGTCAGATTAGTGATACAGTGTCAAAATATTTTGGCTGAAGTGTGTTCTGTTTTTGTCTGGCATGGCTGTCCAAAATTCAAGTGCAAAGAAAGTGAAAGTTTAACAACACATTGTGAAAAACTTTTGACTCATGCTGTCATTACATATTCTGCATTTTGTCTGGCATGGCTTTCCAAAATCAAGTACAAAGAAAGTGTCAGTTTAGTGATGCATTGTGAAAAATTGTTGACTCATAATGTCATTGTATATTCTAAATTTTGTCTGGCATGGCTGTCCAAAATCAAGAAAAAAGAAAGTGCCAGTTTAGTGATGCATTGTGAAAAACTTTTGACTCATGCCATCATTATATATTCTGCATTTTGTCTGGCATGGCTGTCAAAAATTCAAGTGCAAAGAAAGTGAAAGTATAACAACACATTGTGAGAAACTTTTGACTCATGCTGTCATTACATATTCTGCATTTTGTCTGGCATGGCTGTCAAAAATTCAAGTGCAAAGAAAGTGAAAGTTTAACAACACATTGTGAAAAACTTTTGACTCATGCCATCATTACATATTCTGCATTTTGTCTGGCATGGCTGTCCAAAATTCAAGTGCAAAGAAAGTGAAAGTTTAACAACACATTGTGAAAAACTTTTGACTCATGCCATCATTACATATTCTGCATTTTGTCTGGCATGGCTGTCCAAAATTCAAGTGCAAAGAAAGTGAAAGTTTAACAACACATTGTGAAAAACTTTTGACTCATGCTGTCATTACATATTCTGCATTTTGTCTGGCATGGCTGTCCAAAATCAAGTACAAAGAAAGTGTCAGTTTAGTGAATCATTATGAAAAATTGTTGACTCATGCTGTCATTGCATATTCTAAATTTTGTCTGGCATGGCTGTCCAAAATCAAGAAAAAAGAAAGTGCCAGTTTAGTGATGCATTGTGAAAAATTCTGGACTCATGCTGTCATTCCATATTCTGCATTTTGTCTGGCATGGCTGTCCAAAATACATTTGGAAATGAAGTGACCTTTGACTAATAAAGGTCCTATATTTGGCCTCTTGTCATTAAATAGTAATTTGATATTTAAATCATGTTGACAGATCTATCCTAGGAACTGTACAAGATCAATTCCTAAGCAACAAGCCTTTACTTTTGATATTTTAATTGGCGTTACACTCTGATTTGACATTTGTAAAAATATTTTATCAATTTCTATGGCAATACCATCAACAGCTCTATTCTGGTACAATTAGAGTAACATGTAATCTCTGTAATGGGGTTAGCCTCTGTACCGTGTGATCAATACCTCTTAATGTTTGTACAAAACATTTTGGATAATGTTAATATTGCAAATTCCTGGAATAACCTAAATTTTTTTGGAAAACACCATCTTGTGCCATTCCATATCCATTGGAGATAAGTGTTCTGCAGAAACATTAGGCTGTATAATGTGGTACAATGGCGAACCCCATTTAACTGATTTAAGATGGGCGTCAGGAAGAAATATTGAATTTTTTATTATTCATTGCCTTTCCAAGAAAAAGGGGGAATTAAATTTGAAATTCTGTCCTAATGCAAAATCTCTCCATCAAGACGCATCTTGTCTACAAAACTGTGAAGCACTATTTTACCAAACTTGGTGCAAAACAACAATTGATAGAAGATGCACATATCACCCAAGTTAATTTGTTTATTTTCCTGGTGGTTATGACCCTTGGATCATAGTGCAAATCACAAAAAGTTGCAATTGGCGAGAGATCCTAATTCACTGAATTTACTTGTTCTCATTATGCCCCATAGCAAAGTTTAGGGCACCATATACGGTAAACGAAGAAACATTCACAGGGATTTTTTTATTTTTTATTTTCAGGGTGACTCTTGTACAGGGAATATATCTTTTTAGCAAAATTTCTTATTTAACCCCCCCCCCCCAACTAGTTTGAGGGGGGTATATAGGAATCACCATGTCTGTCTGCCCATCTTTCTGTCTGTGTAAAATTGTGTCCAGCCATATCTCATAGCTGCTTTAGACGACTGCCATATAACTTAACATAAATAATTTCCATGGTCCAAAGGTGTGTCATGACCTTGAATCAAGGTCAAATTGAAAGGTCAAGGTCATGGAAAACATTAAATGTTGGTGATGGGGCTATAAGGCTCTCAAGAGACAGTTCTTATTTCTTTTGGAACACTTTCCCTACATTCAGAACAGTGAAAATTTCTTACTGTGTTTAGAAGTTTAGAACATCAAAACTGTGAAAGTTTCCTATCACTAATGTTTCTTCTTGTACAATATTGGAATCAGGTTGTCTTATGTCTTTTCTTTGTCCATGCCTCTCTTACAGTTCCTAATATAACATTAAATTGTTCTTTACAGTTAGCCATCTTTCCTATCAAGGGCACTTTGTCATCCCTCTGAGAATAGTGCCAGTGCCGTTAAAATTGTAAAATTAATTATCATAATGGCCAAAATTGTGAAAAATGAAAAATGCCATTTAAGTGATAGAAAACACCAAAATGTACTATTTTTAAAGCTTTAAAGTTTAGAAATTGTGAAAATTAGCAAATAAATCATAAGATTTTAAGGTTCTGAATGGGACAGAATGTTGGTCCCTAAAATGACCCAGCAAGAACCCTGCTTTTATTAGAACTTGTACACTTGGACTGCAATGATATACCACTTGTGGTATATTACAGTAAATTTTAGGAGAGTTAGGTTCATGGAACGACAAAATCACTTGATGGTATGCTAATCGGCAATTCACAAATTGTAATTGTATACTTATTGAGGTAGCATAAAAAACATCCATAAATTCATGTTTACAGTAATCTTAACTAGGGCTTAAAACACAATTTCAGCCATCAATTTCATCAACCATACCTTACCATCTATTATAATTGTGAGTTTTGTTTGTTTTTCTTTAAGATTACTTGGTGAGTTATGTGATGGAAGAAGCAGTATTTCAGCATTATTGAAGACAAAACTATCAACTTTGTACAGGTTTCAACCATCTGTATGTAATGGGGTATGTTTTTGTTACTACTTATTAACTTACTGCCCATTACACCCTCGTGTGTGTGGGACTGCAATGAAGTTTTTCACTTTTGACTGTCATTTGCCAGTTTTTGCAGACTGCCCCATGATTGGTGTGAATTGTTCATTTCTGCTTCCACAGTGCACCTCCATGTAATCTTTGGTCTTCCTGTATGTCTTTTACCCTCAGTGTAGGGCAGTTTTGGTTATATTGTGTGGTTCTTTTCTTAGGACATGTCCCAATCCATCTCCAACGTCTTTTATGCTACATTACTGTATAATTCTTTCACTGCAGTAAACACATTGATATGGTATTTCAAGAAGAAAATATACTCTTTTTGTGTTAGGGTTCTCAGTGGCTGAGTGGTCTAAAGCATAGACACAGTGCCTTTCACCAATCATGGGGAATATATGTTCAAATCCAACTCAGAACAGGTTCTAGTGTGAGAAATTTTTTGTTGTTGTTGTTGTTGCTAAAATAAGATTTATTTATTTTTTGTAATTGATGATTTTTATTGTCCCAGACATTAATATGGGGAGGCAAGTTCTAGGGTTGGGGCCACCGGGTTCACTTGCCAGGGTTACAATAGGTCAGTTTTGCAATAATAGTGTGAGAAAGTTAGTCACCTGGCTTGCCCAAGGGTGGTGGGTTTTCTCCAAGCACTCTGGCCGTCCTGCCATTGCTGAACTAACCACCTCATAGTAAATGGAAGAATCTTGGGCATAATACACTCCACTTTGTGCCTTTCTATTAAAAAATCATGGATCATATATGAAAATCTCTTCCAGTTGCTGGAAGGGATAAATATTCACAAAATAATTGCCAAATTTTATTTCATTAAAACAAGAGACATATTGAAAGTCTTAGATAAAACACAAATATACTGTACCATGTTCAAATTGCAAAAAAAAAATTAAATTAAAACTTTGGCAAATTCAACACATGAACTGTCACCAATGAATTAAGGCCAGGTGTTTGGAAGTTTTTAGGGTAAACACCTCCTGTCTAGTAGCTGGTTAGAATAAAAGTTAAAATTGAAAGTAATCTGGAAATATGGGGCATCAAATATATCCAGGATAACTGTTATCTGATTGGACAACTAATTACAGATCCAGATTTCAAGACACGACAGGGGTGCTTAAATAAAATACAAATACTGAATTTTAGAAATAAATTCCTTGAACAAAATTCTTTTAAATTATTAAGTGATAAGCCACACATGTCTTTATGTAAAAAAAAAACCTGAACATGCATTTGCAAACAGAACTAAAAAATGTATAGGCACAGGTTCATATACGCCACACCTAAAATGGAAAAAACAAATTGTAAAAACATGTTTGTACAGTTTCAAAGTTAGCACACAAAAAAGCGAAAAATAAAATAGCATAACTTCAATTACAGTAATCACACAAAAAAAGGAAAAACAGTTTTGTGATAAAAACAATCTGTTTATGAAGTAAGTCAAAATGTCAAAGGTCCTAAGAACAAAAATTAGAAAAATATGTTAATGATCATCTGACCAAAGTCACTGGCTCACTGGGAGACAAGGTCAGCATGTTTGTTGCTCATGATGAACTTGTGATCACAAATGAAGGTAGCTTGGTTGGTAGGTTTTTAAATTAGACAGGAATATGTGATAAAGTCAGGAACTGTATATCTAAGTTTCAACCAAATTTCCAAAATTTGTAAGAAAATGTATTACTTTTTAAAGTATTTTTTCACATACAGTATAAAGTCCACCTGTAAATGATGTCAACCTGTCTATAGCAACAAGTTTGAAGTATCCTCATATATAATGGCCCTGTATATAAAGGTCACCTGTCTAATGTATTTACCTAAATAGGTTACTTTTTTAAAAGATTTTCTGAAGAATTAGTAGTCAGTGGTAAATTTGGCTATCAGAATTGGAAACACAATATATGTCACATTTAAAAAACACCATACATTTTTCCTAATGACTGGGGGTGAGAGATTTCTGACAGAAAGATGAAATTTTCCAGTTGATTTTGGTACATACATACTTAGGTAACCAATCCAGATTACAAATACACCTGTACCATGATATGAAATCATTTTATACATGCGTACATGACAAGTTTGTACCAGTGTTTCCCCCCTAGTGAGTACTTCCTGTTGTACTTGGAATGGGTAGAAACAAGTCATGCTGAATTGTAAATAGAAACACATGCATTAAAAAATTGTGTCTGACACTGGAAATATCTATTAAAAAAGAGAGATTGAAGAATTTAATGATTCATTATGAGTATCCATGTTGGATAGAGAAAATACATCTGTGCGGTTGAATTTCTCAAGGATTTGGCAAGTTTCATTTCTGATTAAAGTACATGTACTTAGTTCCCCAGGTGAGATTTATCATACATGGTTGAGATGTTACTGGATAATTTTTCTCCCATTTTAA
Source organism: Anadara kagoshimensis (assembly GCA_021292105.1). Classification (NCBI taxonomy): domain Eukaryota; kingdom Metazoa; phylum Mollusca; class Bivalvia; order Arcoida; family Arcidae; genus Anadara; species Anadara kagoshimensis. Next base: position 47,325,379 of record CM037858.1, read on the forward strand.
TGCCAATTTTAGCTCACCTCTGCATGAGGTATGTACATACCCTCAGGTGAGCATTAAGGCTCATAGACCTCTTGTTTAGATTCCAATGACATCAGCACAATAGTTGCAAAGTCTTTGTTTTATTATTCAGCTTTGTACTTAAAAATGTAAATGGCCATTGGTAAAAACTATAGTAAATTTTAGTACATGTATATACAAAATATATAAATTAGAAAAAAAAAATGTTCATTCTAATATCCAAGTTTTAGTACTTGAAACACAATGAAATAGAGGCTACTTTAGGTTCAAAAGTAGCACATGACAATTGTACTGTCTTTGAATGTATTATTTCATAAAAATTCAAAAAGCACATGACAACACTGTTAGGCTGTAAGCACATGTATTTTCGTTGTACATGTGTATTTTCATTGTCCAATATTATTTGACAATTTTTTTTACTCCACAGAAGCTGGATGGAGCAAAACAATGTATGATTGTTGGAATATTGTTGAAGATAATGGATGAATGTAAAACCATGCTCAGTCAAACGATACAAACATTGTGTCAGCGACAAGACCAACTGGCAGCTAAGACCCTTAGATCAAGACAGCGTGATAACTTACAAAGACTTATTAAAAGGTAGTTTTTACATGTTTATGTTAATATTTTTTTTATTTATTATAGCCCCTGTGAACAAAGTTCAGTCTGTCTGTCTATCTGTCTGTCTGTCTGTCTGTCCATTCTTAGACATAATAACATATTTTCAAAAGAAACACTTGGACCATTTACTACTCACACATCCATTCATCTTTCACACTAGAACATTATACATGTTATATAAATAGTGTAATTGATATATACCCTGGAAATCATAAATACCTGAATATTCATACACCATTATTTAAAAAAAAATTCACTATATACATTCCATTTCTAGGCAAAAACATCAGATTTCCCATAAACCCATAAACTTCAAGTTGCTTCTTTTCTTTCCTATATTTTTGTACAAGATATTTCTTGTAATAATTAGATGATGTCCTTGACAGTAATGAACATATAGTTTTTAGCTCACCTGGCCAAAAGCCATGTGAGCTTATGGCATGGTGAGGCGTGCGTGCGTCAGTAAACTTTATTCTTCTCCTCCGAAACTACTGGGCCAACTGAAACCAAATTTGCCATGGAAGGTCCTTGACAGAGTCTAACTATAGTTTGTTCAAATCATGGCAATCGAATATCCAAGATGGCCACTGTTACTAAAAATAGACAAAACCTAAAAAAATCTTCTTCTGTTGAACCAATCATCGGAGGCAAAAACTGATGTGATATTTGGATTCTACATAGTCTTAACCTTTAAGTTTGTTCATTTCATGAAATTTGGTTTAAAAATAGGTTACGCGTTTTTGCGTTTAATTTTGAAAAAATTGTAAAATATTTTTAAATTGTTATAACTTGACTATATGACCAGATAATGACATGGGGTTTTCAGTTTTGACATATTCTTGTAATTACCTTCAAAATGGTGTCAAGATCAATTATGAAGGTCATGACCTAATTTTTTACTTTTCTAATATTATTTATTATCTCGAAAACTATAAACTTTTTGTATGGGCATGTATATTGGAATATTGTTGGTATTGATGTAACGATCATTTTGATATATAGATTAAGGTCATTGGTTCAAAGGTCAAGGTCACAGATGCGAAAGAATACTAAAATGGTTCATTATCTCAAAAACTGTAAACTTTTTGTATAGGCATGTATATTAGAATGTTGTAGGTATTGGTACAACGATCATTTTGATGTATAGAAAAAGGTCATGGGTCCAAAGGTCAAGGTCACAGTAGCAAAACAATACCAAAATCGTTAATTATCTCGAAAACTATAAACTTTTTGTATAGGCATGTATATTGGAATGTTGTTGGTTTTGATGTAACGATCATTTTGATATATAGATTAAGGTCATTGGTTTAAAGGTCAAGGTCACAGATGCAAAAGAAAACTAAATGGTTCATTATCTTGAAAACTATGAACATTTTGTATAAGAATATATATGAGAGTGTTGTAGGTATTGATACAACGATCATTTTGATTATAGAAAAAGGTCATGGGTCTAAAGGTCAAGGTCACAGTAGCAAATCAATACCAAAATGGTTCATTATCTTGAAAACTATGAACTTTTTGTATAGGCATGTATATTGGAATATTGTAAGTATTGATGTAACGTTAATTTTGATATATAGATTAAGGTCATTGGTTCAAAGGTCAAGGTCACAGATGCGAAAGAATACTGAAATGGTTCATTATCTTGAAAACTATGAACTTTTTGTATAGGCATGTATATTAGAATGTTGTAGGTATTGATACAACGATCATTTTGATGTATAGAAAAAGGTCACGGGTCAAAAGGTCAAGGTCACGGTTGCAAAACTACTAAAAAGGTTCATTATCTCGAAAACTATGAACTTTTTGTATAGGCATGTATATTAGAATATTGTTGGTATTGATGCAATGATCATTTTAATATATAGATTATGGTCATTGGTTCGAAGGTCAAGGTCACAGATGTGAGTAGCAAGTTTCATAAATATCTAAATATCCACATCAGAGTTATTGCTCCTTAAATGTAGTATTTATTGTGTTTTTGTGCTGTAAACGGCCCAGGTGAGCGGTACAGGCCCTATTGGGCCTCTTGTTTGTTGATGTTTTTTAGTATGACTGGCATACTGATGAATTCCTTTTCATCAAGGGGTCCTCAATTAGTGCTCTGACCAGTCTAAAGTGCATGTGCTTACAGATCACACAGTGCCTTTCAACATCTAGGTTCAAATCCTGCTTGGGGAGATATCAGTGTGAGAAAGTTTGTCAATTCATATGCCAAAGGTTGGTGGATTTCTCCTGGCACTCACATTTCTTCAGCCAAAAGTTAAACTCTCAATATTAGTGAATGAATCTTGACTGGAATGTAAAACACCATTACTCCACTACATTCCCTCTTGATCAAAATCAGTTCAGAAATAAAGATTAAGATTATTTTCCACAGTAGATGATTTTACAAAGAATACACATTAATACATTTTAACTTTTGGGACAGTTCTGAGCCATTTCTTTAAGTTTTACAGATTATTCAGATTATTCCTTTTCTCTATGACTTACTTGACTTATTTCTGTTTCTCTGCGAGGAGAAATGGGCTGCTCACAAGTCCTCTCTATTTGCCTCTGTCTGTTGCTACCTTGGTTGCCTCAGTCCATGAATTGTACCCCAGCTCGGTTTGTTCTCTTTCGATGGTTCTTATCCAAGCCTCTTTGGGTAATCCTTGTTTTCTCTTCCCCTCTGGTGTCCAGGTAAGTGCCAGTTTTGCGTACCTGTTGTTTCTCATTCTTTTCTCTATAGATCTTCTAAATTTTTGTTGTCTTTTTTGGTCCATATAAGAAGAAAATATCTTGGTCCAAGCAATACTGATGAGGAATTGTATTCAGAAATGAACATCTAATGCTGTAAAATTCAAACTGGTATATTTGTTATTAAATATACCACTTAAAACTTGAAACTTCAAAAATATTTTCTTGCCAAAATTAAATACAGTCAAACCTGTCTATAAAGGCCATCTAAGGGAACCAGTAAAATGACCTTTATAGGCAGGTGGCCTTTATATATAGGTTCAAATAATATGAATAAAGAACAATTGGGATACAATTCTACTGACCTTTATAAGCAGGTGGTCCTTATATAGAGGTGGCCTTTAAGGCTGGGTTAACTGTAGTAAAGTTTGTAAAAAAAAAATATATATATATTTTTGATGGAGTACTTGCTATCTCACGGACAATACAATGAATCCTTAAGTAAATGATGTATAATTCAATTGTTTATGTGTTAAAAGTACATGGTAATGAACAAAATATGTGTTAGATACTTTTACATGGATTATTCAATGAGTTTTTATCATAGTAATTTTGGAATATTTTGCAAAATGTCAGATAGAATTATTCCCAATAAGATACAGAATTTTACAAAATGACTGACGTCTATAAAATTGAGAATTGAATCACATTCATGGTACATACATATTGCTGGTATATACACAGTGTGTATGTACAACCTTTTGTATCAGGTCAAGTCCCTTTTAGTAGCCGTAGCGTGACCAGTAGTGATACAGCTACTATAAAAAGGAGGAGACTGGATACGACAGGTTGTACAAACACACCACGTATATGATGTTTTTATCTAACATTTCCAACTAGGTTATGTAAAATAATGAAAAACAATATGTAAAAAATATTATATTTTACTGTAGAAAACCACTGAACTATGTAATGACATTTGTTCTGTAGTAATGACGTCATTACGTTTGTACAAATCGGAGATTCCTCAATGACGTCACAATGAGAAATCCGACTAAAAGTGCATGTGTACTTTACCGCCAATGTTGTATCACCACAGTGTGGTGTTAAAGATTCTGTATCATACGTGTTCAATAAAACTTGTATTTTGTCCAATCAGATAGAAAAAGCTAGTCTAATGTTAGATAAAACATGATATCTGTGAATTGTGACACTTGAAATGGGACAATTTTTATGACCCAGTTTTTAGCTAACACCTGATTTCTTGTGTTAGTATCATAAGGTATACTTGTACTTTTAGTTATCATCATACAAAATTATAATTAAGTTATTGTACTGTTATTTTGATGATTAATTTGGACTTTATTAAAAGTACAGTACATTTCAACAGGATATGTACTTCTGTGCATTGAAAACAATGTATCAGTGATTTTGTTACATTTTTAAAAACTACCTTTTTTCTACCTTTTAAATTGGGAAAGTTCTGCAATACATCAAACTGCATTACATGCTTACAATAGCTTAGAATCCTCATTGCAAGGATGTTATATTGTGACAGTATTTAACTTGTTGTCGTTAAAGACAATTAAATTTGATTTGTTAGTATATCACTGTTATTTTGGGAGTTTTTTAGTGGTCAAATTTGGTAAATTTAGTCATTTTTTTCCACAGGGGAAACTACCTTTATTTAGTGGTAATTTTAGGCAAACAAAATCACTGTTGTATTGACCTACAACAGTCTATCAAAATACAGGCCCCAGTTTCGCAATAAATTCTAAACTAAAATTTGCTTAACTTATATTTGGTAACGCTCTTTGAAATATTAATAATTTTGTTTGTTGTACGGCATTCACAACAGTGAAAGCTGTACATTGCTATCACTTTCTACTAAGAAGATCGGGCTTCTTTTCTATGAAATAAGTACGCATGGAAATAGTGTGCCTGGTAAATGAATGTAAAAGAAATATATCTGTTTTATCGTGAGATATGTATTCTGAGATGGGTAAGATATGTATTCTGAGATGGGTAAGATATGTATTCTGAGATGGGTAATGCATTTGGTTACATATGTACATGTAGAATAAATTTTCGGAATATATTTCGGAATCTAGTAAAATATTGCGGCGGGATGCATCTAATAATTTGTGCAATCCGGCGAACTGATCTCGTAAATACAATAAAAAGTAGTTCGGGAAGTTTGCATCCTACGATATAAAATCATAACTTTTTATGAAATAAACAACAATGACAGGTGGATTAATTCTTTATGAAATCTGCGGTAATTTTAATTTATTTGGAGGGGTATAATAAAGTATTTTGGTATTTTGTGGTATTCTGTCATTATTTTAAAACTGAATTATCAATTACATTTCACTTCCGTAAAAGGGAGATAAATCGTACAGTGCCATGTGCAAACTGAGCATGTGGATTTTAAATACTTTACTGATTTGGAAGTAAAATTAACATGAAACGGGAATATTGTGAATGATGATCAGCAGATTATTAAAAACCAGATTTAACAGCAAATGATCCAGTTACATACTAACACTAGAATGAACCCCCTCATAGCAGCGGTCGGTCTGCTTTCTCTCTACCCAACTTATGACAAACAACGATGGATTAGGTACAATTTATAAAACTTTATTAAATTTTAATTACTGATTGTCTTTTTCATATATTTATGGAATTATTATGTTCTGCCATTTTTACTGAGCAATACATGGTTTGGTACATTGTTTTCTTTTTCAAAAACACAATCCGTCTAACTATGCATCGATCGACCTTCCCTGGGTCCAGATGCTGTAACCTTTTATACACATATTATGTAATCTGTCAGTCTGTCAACAAATTATTTGTGACCTAAACTATTCCTACAGTTTTTAATAGAATAGAATTTAACAAAATTTGGTATATATGTATGTTATGACCTAAGTGTATGCATATTTTTAAAGCATGGTGCTGTTCAAACAATAAATGGAGTTATGTTTCTTTCTAATATATTTTTTACAAAATGGAATTTTTTGCTAGTCATTTTGCAAACTTAAAACAGATTTTATGTCAATTGGCATAACTCTCCTTCCTAGAACATCCCTCTCTTAACTACTTCCATCTTGAAGTTAAGCGGTGAGAGGCACTGGGATCTGTAAGACGGTGCTTAAGACCACTCAGTCACAGAGACCCCAGATCAATCTTTGAGATGAATAATACAGTCCAACCTGTGTATATGAAACACTACATAAATACATAGGAATCACCATATCTATCTGTCCTTCTGTCTGTTCATCCTTGAACCAAGGTAATATCGTAAAGGTCTAGATCAGGGGAAAACATTAAATGTGTGTGTGGTGGGGGGGGGGGGGGGGGGATTTGGCTCTCAAGAGACAGTTCTAGTTACGGTATATATCATATTACAGTGTGAATTATATTCTAATTTAAGAATTTTCTAGTGTAACAAGACACAAAAATAAAATTGATTTACACTGACTGACAACTGATGACAGTTATTAATCTGTGAGCAACTGATGACACAGTTATTAATATGTGAGCAACTGATAACGCGTTAATTAATATGTGAGCAACTGATGACACAGTTGTTAATATGTGTGAATAGCTTAAAATATCACTGTGAAAATTTTCAGTACAGTAGAACTTCGATAACTCGTACTTTGATATCTCGAATACCACGGATAACTGGAAGTCATTATTTTGTCCTGCCCGGTTTTCTATAAAACTATATATAAATATAACTTTGATAACTCAAACTCTTATAATTCGAATACCCCGGATAACTCAAAGTAATGTTAAGGTATCAAATTAAAAATTGTATGACAACTCATCTTCTAAAACTCGAAATATTTAACAATGACTGATCATTAGAACGACCAGAGAAATCACAGAAACTAATCGGCCATAGGCTATAGGCTTCCGTGTATTATAATCCGATTAATGAAAAGAGTAGTGGTACAGATCAACTTATTCCTCGTATAAGTTTTAAATGCTGGTCTTAATTTAACAAAACATCATTCCTTGTATAAGCTTAAAATGCTGGTCTTAATTTTACAAAACATCATTCCTCTTATAAGCTTAAAATGCTGGTCTTAATTTTACAAAACACCATTCCCACAGTATGTAAACTCCGGTGTACGTCTTCCGGAAGCTGGGATCGTCGAAGCGACCGTGTGATGTTGATAGTCTCAATGACTGAAGTTTAGAGGTATGTAAACGCTCAAAATTAAATTGTCAAGTCTTGGATACCATTTATAATTTTGGTTACTGAAGTCAGTAACACTTAGACATTACAATTTGCCCGCAAATATCACCATATAATGTCAAAAAACACAATTGATCATCGACAGCCAAGGAAAAGTCACCAACCTCCTTGGCGTAAGATTGAATTTTACCTTAATTTAAAGCCGATCTTACCGTTTTATAAGGTAATTGGAACAAAGAAACATCAAAGAGTTTGAATACAAATCGCATATGCAAGATATACGTTTAAATATTTAACTACAACAAGTATTATTTTTTACCCGGTGTACGATTAGCTGCAACTCTTGCAAAATCATAACAACCGCCTAGCTGGGATTTTAGTGTACGATTAGCTGCATTTATGTGAACATCTTCATACATATATTTGTGTTTGGTGTTGTTGTAAAACATAGTAAAATTAATTTTGTTCTCTGACAAAACGTTGCTTCGTGTTAACTTGTTTAAAGAATTGGTTTTTCGTTGCAGACGTTATTTTTAAGAATCCCAGTATTTTTCTTGCGAAATATGCAAATTTACTTCAAAATACAAACCCAACTTGGACCACCATCTGTAGATTCACAATAATTCAACAACCCGGCCATCTTATGGATATCAGTCGATTATCGTGTACATTATCGGAGTCAAAATCTTGTGAATCAACTATTTAGTGAATAAACCTTTCATTGCATTTAAGTCATCTCCTCCAAAACTACCTGGCCAAATTTGATGAAACTTAATGACAATCATGCCTTGGTGAAGGGCTTTCTGGTTTGCACAAATGAGGGAGTTATGTCCCCTTTGGGTCCTATAAGGGAAATAGTAAAAATCTTTTCCTCTAAAGATACAAGAGATTCATGTGTAGCATACTTAGGACATGTAGTAATCGTAGCTATAGGGCTTAAAATGGGGAAATGACAAGGTTCTTGAAGGGGAAATTGCTAAACTACTATATTTGTCAGTGCATGATCTAGAAAACTATCAACTTTTTGTATAGGCATGTATATTAAAATATTGTAGGTATTAGCCTTAAGGTCATTATCGGCATGAACGGCAATGATCTCATTTGCATATCCGCCATGACAGTCCGCTATGAATAATGTCTTACTGAAGGGAAATAAAAGCGAAAGAAAACAAGTTCTTTTAAAAAAAGTCGATAACTCCGAACTTTCACTACACACATACATGATACCCGTAATGTTTATTTGTTAGTTTCATATCAAAATACAGGTTCCTCGGCGTGTTTAAATTTCGAAGCGTAAAGTGTGGTTGTCCTCTATATTTTCTCTTACAAAGCCAAAAAGTTCATAAGTTTTAATCTCGCCATTCTAAATACACAATCGGAAAACCAAAAGTGCCGAGGGCACATTCGATTCAATGATTTACAACCGTTAAAGATATGGAGTATTTGTTTCTGAACATTTATATATGCTTGGTTCCCAGATAATTTGAAAATCTCGTATTTTCAGTAAATTCCACAAAGGGGGATTGAACTTATTTTTAAAATTCTAATAATAAAAAATTCCCCTTTAAAATTTTGTGGTATTTTCTTTCAACGGTTTAGGGAGCATTTTCTTGTTACACCGTAGTTAACGTCATTTAAAAAAGGGGGGGGGATAATTTTCATTACAGATAATCAGGGCCTTCGCGATTAAAAACGTCTGCTACGACGTCACAAAATATCTGTCTGGAAAACTCTAAACTTTTTGTATATGTATGGTTTTGGCGTTATCTACAATGGCGAAGTTCATTGGATCAAAGGTCAAGGTCATAGATGTGTAAGAATACTGAAAGGGCTTAGTTTTTTGCCTTTGTACTTTTTAATAGCTGTTCATACATTTATTGTAGCTAGACCTTAAATATTTAGAAGTATACGGTAGCATTTTAGGATAAGTAACAATAAATTTGGAAATATCCTTACATTAGGTCCTATCTCTTGAAAATTAAAACAGTCCCTGTAATTTATGTGATTGTCCATTGACTTTCTACACGAGATATGACATATCCTGAGGTGAGCGTTAATGTCCTTGGTCCCCTGTTTATTTATCTATAATCGGTTATTTTTATTTTATTTTTGTCGATTGATTTAAAAAGAAAGGAATGATTTATAGGTTCTGCTACTACCAACAACACGCTCTTTTCAATATATACGATAGTTCAGTTTGTAATGCGGTTGGTGTAGGAGGTCGTGGGTTCGGAATCCGGCCTGGGTCTGACCAAGTCTTAAAAATAGGTAGTAAATACTCAATGTACTCGGCATGTAGAAATGAAAGTCGCCGATTCATTCGAAAAAGACCTTAAAATCCGTTCCTTCATATCATAGCAGGCGTGACACCGTAAAGAACTCTTCCTACACATTGTCCTTAGCGCACTGCAAAGGTCAATTTTTTTATGGCTTCACATATAGCTGGCGACGTCTCCATATAAGTGAAATATTATTAACTTTTACGTCAAACTGCATCTAATCAATCAATCTATTCATAAATAAAATGTATATTAAATGGCACCATATCCTTGATATTAGCATAAAGTTGTGAAGGGGTTTTCTCAACCGATTATCTAAGAAAAATGTGAAAAATAGCAATAAATTGTACAATTTTCTGTACAGCTAGGCGTACATATTTTTCCACTAAAATCCCAGCTAGGCGTTCATGTTTTCATCAGCTAGGCGTACACTATCTGGAATCACCAGCGTGAAATTAAATCAGAATTTCTTCTAAACTGTCGCGTTTTGGGATAAAGGGATACGTCACCTTTGATCGTAACACTTGGTTTCTTAAATCAAATGCATTAAATGTGGTATTTATTATATCTTTATGCTCGGGAAATATAATTTATTTGACTTCTTTAAAAATATCATTGATAAGTTGAATGATTAACAATCATTTTCTTCAAACTGAAACAATAAATGTTACCGACTGTATTCAAAACTAACTACGCTGTTATCCGCGATCAGTTTGAGTGTAATTGTTGCAGTGAAAGTATACAAGAAAACTTACTAGCAGCCAATATACTGTCACAGGACGACAGTGGAACCATTACTGTTGGCTTTTTCTTCGCTTCGACGATCCCAGCTTCCGGAAGACGTACACCAGAGTTTACATACTGTGATTCCCCATATAAGCTTAAAATGCTGGTCTTAATTTTACAAAACATCATTTCTCGTATAAGCTTAAAATGCTTGTCCTAATTTTACAAAACATCATTCTTTCTATAAGCTTAAAATGCTGGTCTTAATTTTACAAAACATCAATTCTCATATACCGGTAAGTTTAAAATGCTGGTCTTGAATACAGACCTGTTTACTTCAATGTAGAAGTAAATATTTTAAAGTGTAATATTGGTTCTGGCTTAAATGTTGGTTACTTTGTTTGAATATTGTTTTAAAACCTGGTCAAGATTGCTTGATATCAAGGTCCTCTTCTGAGATAGTGGAAAAATGTCCTGGGAAGACCACCAAACTGTAACAAGCAAACTGACAGAATTTCTCACACTAGGATCTGCCCATCAGTCTAAAAATGTATTTTAATCTATAGATATCATTCAAAAAACTGCTTTCAATTCATAACCTTTGACAGCTTCTATCTTGAATGGATGATATCTACTTCAATTAGGTAATCCATGCTTAATTTGTCTGTTTTGAACTTGAAATATCTAAAAAAAAAATTCAAGATTTACATAGCATTTTGAAAATGAAATAATTTATATACAGACTGTATTTTTCTCCTTATGAATATGATGTATAGATAAACAAAATTGAAAATGGGACTTGAAGTGATGTAATAGCAGCAATTTCTACATACCCTATTTCCATAATAACAGGAGCTGTTTGTACCCTCAAGATGGGATTCAAATGACACTACAGTCAGATCCTTTAAAGTGTGAGAGAGTTTGTCAGTTTGGTTTCAGAGGTCGGTGTTTTTTCTTTAGGCACTCTGGTTTCTTCCAACATCCCAGAATTGACTGCCTCTGTATAAGTGAAATAATCTTTACTGGGATGTAAAATACTGTTACTCAACTCCACACCAGATCTGATCAAGCCCCAGTCACATCAAGTTTTATTGGAAGTTGATGTTAGTTGTAGAGAAATATTTTTGTATTTTTTTCTTTTTCAGTTGTCCATTTATTCATTTGTTTTCACATATGATGATGTATCTCGTAATATGGCATTTGTATCATCTGGACAGTACAGTTGACCAACACAATGACCAGACTTTTAAAAATGAAATAAAGTAAGTACAGTGAAACCTCATTCATCTCCACAATTTAAAAAAAAATTGTGTTTAAATGGTATCTGGCAATAAATTGAGAGAGGGTAATAAAGATATTGAGTTTGAAGCTTGTAAATAGTATGACAATGAGTGATGTGGCAAAACTATTATGGGGCATTATAAGATGTTGTACTTCAATAATAGAAATTTGTACGAAGTTGATTATACCCGAAATGTTCACAGCTGTATGTCATGTTGAAGAAGGGGAACCTTGGTGTTCAAGTGATCTAAAGCATGTACTTAAGTGTGGGAAAGTTTGTCAGTTTGCTTGTCAAAGGTTGGTGGTTTTTTCTCTGGCCACTCTGAGCAGATCCTAGTGTGGGAAAGTTTGTCAGTTTGCTTGTCAAAGGTTGGTGGTTTTTTCTCTGGCCACTATAATTTCTCCTCTGAATGCCACCTGAATAAAAGCGCAAGATTCTTGACTTTGGCATAAAACTCTGTCACTCCAGTCCACTCATGCTGGAAGATCAATAAAATCAGCTCCCACAGCTTCATATGATGGCTTAATGAAATATACTATAATTGTCTAAATTTCCTGCAAGTTAAAATTTGAAATTTGTCAAAAACTAAGGTATACTCCCTCATGCAAAGTATTTCCTTAGCTTAATTTGGTAAAATATAGTTTGGTCCTTTGGGAGCTTTTCAACATCTTCAAAATAATTTTGGTTTCATAATTTTGGACCAAGCACTACTGATGAGAAATTGTATTCCAAAACGGCCGTCTAGTGCTGTAAGTTTAAAACTGGTATAATATGTAATATAACACAAATGATCAGCATGGTCAAATGGATGTTTGATATGTTTCATGACCTTGAAGCAGGCAAGGTCATATCTTAAAAATCAAGGTCAAAATTTAAACATTTGTTGGTCATAAACAAAGATCATATTTTAAAGGTATTTAGGATCTGAAGTTTACAATTATGGGTCTGAGTATTAGTCTATCTCTGACAATTGTAGTTAAACACCCCCAACAAACTAGGGGGTATTCTGGAATCACTGTCTGTCTGTTCACTCATCCATCCATCCGTTTATAGACATTATTTTGTCTAGAGGATTATTCAGTTATGCATGATCCTGTTTTTCTGAAAATTATGCAGATATTACAAGATGTTACTTGTGTTAAGAACCTGTGTACCCGTGATTATTAGTTTGATCAGATTTCTTTTGCAGAATTATCAGGAATTATTTCAAATTTCTATCTTGACCCAATGACAAAACCTATGAACTGGGGAATAAGTCAGCTTCACTGACAGTTCTTATATTATTGCAGATATCTCAAGACACTACTGCAGTTTATGGAGAACTTGAGAACCTACACATCACCAGACAAAAACAAGTGGTCAGAAGCCAAAGAACTTGTATTCAAATGTATGAGCAAGGTTAAGATGTATTGGGGAGTCAAATGACACCATGTGAATGACCGACAGCAAGGTAAGTGGTCAAACATGAAAACAAAATTGATACAAAATGTATTATGATAGGCATTGAGTATTATACAAAATGTATTATGATAGGCATTGTATATATAATACTCAGGCCCCAATTTCACAATAAATTCTTAACTAATATTTTCGCAAATTTTTGGTAGAGTCTGGGTTTTTTTTGGTACTACTACAACAAATTATTGATAAAATTAATACAGATATTTTAAGCTAGAAGAGATCTTCAAAATGTCATCTTAAATCCCCGAATACTCTTAAAAATTCACTAAATTATTAAGTGGTGAAATTTAAGTTAGGGAAAATCTTAGTTAGGAATAACTAGTTGGCCAGTTTCATATAAACCTATCACTCTCACTCATTGCTGGTGCACCTGTATAACATGGCAGTAGAGCTTTATTTCTCGCACCCCAGATAGAAAAATCCATAAAAAGAGAGGTGCAAGATATCTCCATCTTGTACCCCCCTGTGCAAGATAGCCTACACACTGTTTTTTCCACAAAATTTTATTAACAAAACCAGAGGTGTATTGATAAGTTGAAATTGATTTTAAATTGTACTTTCTGGTGCAAGAAGTAGAATCAATCACTACTTATTTTAAATTTTGAGGTTTGTCCTAAAAAGACCTTAAAAACAAGTCTGACCCTAAAAAGCCCTTGGATTTTACCAGTTGGGTGTCTGTATTTTGATATTAAGAGAGAATAGACTGATATATATAAATAAATTAATTAATTAATAAGTTGCATTGAAATGAGCACTATAAAGGTACCTGGCCCTCTTGAACACCTAACTTCAATCTCCACTTCAAGTGTCGTTACTATGGACATGTAAGTAATTGTTTTATTTATTTAATTGCCTTGCACCAATATTTTTTGGTAAAATTGTCCCTCTGATTAGGCCTTAAATTTGCAAATAAGACCCTAAAAAGTCCTTATATTTGGAGTCAACATGTGTGTACGAACCCTGTGTAAGGAAATGCCATACCATTTTATGAAGGATGGATTGATGGAAACCAAGTAAGTTGAGTTCACCATGCATATCATGCAGGAAGTGGAAATCCTTTTCCAAATATGTCCAAAATAGACTTTCTCTTCATATTTTTATTCATGCCAGAAAAGTCATATCCAGGGATGAGTTGCAGGTCATGTGAGGAAAAAGATGACATGCAAATTTGGAAGGACATTGAGTTCAATTGTTTCCTTTGTTCTGAAAATTGCTTGTAATTGTGATGTGACTTATTTCCAGTATTCCAGGTCAGTATTTCTAGGTAGGAATGGAGGAATGGCAAGTCAGGAAACTTGAGATAATATAGAAATGGTGCAGGAAATTTGTTTTCAATTGTTGGCGAGAAATTGCTAGAAATGATAATTTCATTTTTGTGAAAATGGGGGAAACATGCTTTCTCATAAATCTAATGAGATTTTCAAAATTTAATTTCTTTTGAATTCCTGAACATACTTAAAAGTGCAACTATTAAATAAAAAAAACCACAGTGGTCAATTTTCAAATCTTAATTCCAAAAGTAAAAACTTTGGTAATTGGCAAATTAAGTTAATCATGTAAACTTTTACCAGGGAATCTGTCAAAAAGTTTGAAAGAGTGGTGATTAAATTCAGCTTGTCCTATACAGTTTACTTGTTTTGATGAACAATATGAAATAACATTTCAATTTTTTCAGGTAAGCTGTTCAAGACCCTAATGATATCTTATTAAGAATATGCAGCATGTAAATGAGTTAAATTTTGAAGTGGTTTTCCATGATGTAATTGTCATAAATGTGTCCAAGTGTAAAAATTACCAGGTACATAAATTTCTGTAAAATCTTTCTAAGGCACTATTTAATAAATCATGTATTTTTATAAATATGTACATTTAAAACCAACATCATTCCGTATTTATTGTAGAAATTTTAAGAACCAATAAAAATTTAAATAGTTTTTCAATAATAAAATTTGTGTTTACCATGCAAAGTTATATAAGTATATTTATTATATAATCTACTCAATAATCCATGTAATACGGTCATACAATAAAAATCGTATTGAATGAGTGTGACGTCATAAAAGCATGAAAGTCATTCCAGAGTGACGTCACACAATTGACCCAGTTCACAGTTGTTTGTTTCATTTGACAGTTTGTTGATTCTAATTTAAGCTGATACTTTTGTACTTTTCTTTTAAAAAGAAGATACATTGTATTTAAATTGAAAATGTTTGTTTTGTTTTTGTATCCTGCGGACAGACTATTGTTTACTTTTAATATTTTTGGCGGATGTACATTTACGTGAACTTGTTATGTTTCGGTCCATCTGCTGTTTTCTTATAACGAGAAGACAAGTTTTAAATCTATGAAAACCCCGTTTTTATGGGATTATATAATAGATCTTGCATTCGTGTTTACGCAATATTGAATTAATTAAACTCGTTGAATAATGTTTTATGCAACTCGCCAAGGCTCGTTGCATAAAAAATTATTCAACTCGTTTAATAAATTCAATATTACATAACCACTCATGCAAGATCCTCTATGTATGTACATATATTTTAAAATTTCTTGACAGACACCTTTTCTTAAAAGGTTATAACAGTTATACTGGTTAAAAACTAATTTAAATATATTGCGACTTGATTACTTCGCAGAAACACTGTTAGGCGTTTACTGTATTTTTTAGTACCGGTAGTGGTCTTTTTAGGAAGTTAAATCAGATTTGGTCAAAGTACATGTGAAACTAGCCAATCAGATTTCAAAAATGTATATTGTTATTTGATTGGTCAGATGTAGTTTGGGGGTCACCATACTGTTTGTAGGATTATATATATGTATTCTGTTATTTGATTGGCTTGATTTAGTTGTGGGGTCATCATACAGTGTAGGATTATATATATATATATATATATATACATGTATATGTATTCTGTTATTTGATTGGCTTGATTTAGTGGTGGGGTCACCATGCAGGTTGCATGTATTGTGTTATTTGATTGGTCAGATGTATAGTTGGGAAGTCGCCATACAATTTGTACAGTAATATAGTCAGTGCATTGTTCCTTTGATGGTTAACAATTAGACATTTATAGACACAATTCAAAAATGTGTATTTTTAGTTACACATGCAAAAACTTCATGCTATAATTATTAAAAAACACAAAAAACCTTTTAATGTCTTTCTTCTTTTTTTTCTTTTCTTTTTTTAATAATGACATTGTGTCCCATAAGGTAGGTGGACTGTAGTGTTATTTTTACCTAACACGTACAAATTGCTAGATAAGTCATATCATAATCCTGATATTAGTTTTATGATAAAATTCATGTGCAGGCAAATTTAGTGATTATTTTGACACCCAGATCTTGCAGTCACCATTTCTGATCTACCTTAGTGAAGAAAAGAGTAGAGTGCTCACTACAAATGTGTGAGGTCTGACCAAGACGTAAAAATAGGCAGTGACTGTTCAAAGTTCAAAAAGCACTGGGAGCTTGTAAATGAAAGAAAGAATATCCATGGGATGAGATCTTAAAATCGTATTTCCTGAGTCATCTACCATATGTGCGGCATGCTAAAGAACCCTCCATGCATATTGCCCTGAGTGCACTGCAAAGATCAAATTCCTGCTACTTTTTTTTTCTCACTTTGTTTTCCCTCTCTCTCTCTCTCACACACACACACACACACACACACACACACACACACACACACACACACACAAACCTGGACTATAAGCAAAATATATGGTTATTACATCATTCAAATTCTTGGTAGAAAATGAAAGCTTGACATCTTTAATTATTCTTCAGTTCTGCTATTTCAGGCATTTTAAAAAGGGACATCAGCCACTTGACTGTCCTGTTAGCATTAACTTTATATATACCTTGAGACAAAATTTTAAAAACACTGAGTCTGAGTACCTCATGTTTCTTTAATAACTGAGAAATTTGGGAATATTTTTTTCTTATATTATATATAATGTAAAAAAAATTATGGAAGGCTAGGCATACACCATCACTTAAAATAATGTCATTGGCACTAAGAATATTGTAAGAAAGATAAAAGTAAATGCCTGCCTTTTATATTTTTAGATAACTTTATGTGGCCTAAACTCTATAAAAATTTGGTGAACCCTTAGGCACCAAACCTAGGCACCATCTAATCCTGGTAGTTAAGTCTGGGCAAATAAAAAAAAAATTCTAAAAAAAATAATTATCGTTACCAGACAAGGACTTGATAATATCAAGTGAAATATTCTTGACTGAGACATAAAATTCCATTTAATCAGTTACAGTCACCTTGTCTATAAAGGCCACCAAAGTGAACCAGTAAAAGTGGTCTTTATGGGCAGGTGACCTTTATATACAGGTTCAAAAATATGAATAAAGAATAATTAGTATACAATTCCACTGGTCTTTATAAGCAGGTGGTTCTATATAGAAGTGACCTTTAAGGCAGGTTGGACTGTAATCACAATTGTATACAATTTTGAGCAAGGCCGGGATCTGATTATTTTGTGTTTAATTGTTTGATTTGTAATACAATGGAACTTGTTTTAACCAAACACCCTTGAAACATAGGATTTGTCATTTTAGACAGGGTTAAGCTTGCTACACAGGTTAAATTACTAAATACAGTCCAACCTGCCTTAACCCCTTCCCGTTCCTAACGGTACAATTGTACCGGTAAGCATATTTTTAGCCTATGCGTCATGGAAAAACTGCGATAATTTGGATATTTCTGAAGCGATTTTCTCGCGGGATATCTCATTTGAAACGGCAAAACATACAGAAAACAATAGTATAATTTTCAAAATGAAGCAATTTCATTTTCAATAAAAAATCTTCCGTTCAAAACGCCGACAAAGAAATATTTTCTTCACTTTTTATGAGAGAGCCGTAATTTTACATAGATTTAGAAAGAGATTACTCACTTCGCCATTATACCAAAAATAAGAGACAGATATCAAAAACTTGTATATCACAGTATTCACAAGAATTTACGGGTTTAAACAATATAATTTTTATTGTAAAAAATTCATCAGCCGGGTCATAACAACCGAAATTATAGAACGGTCATATTTTCCAAGGTTTAAATTTTAGGTCGATAAATGGAAAAAAAATTCTTCTGTTGAACTTTTCTCATAACTAAAACCTCAAATAGGGAAAACAGAATCCAGTTACAGAAACTTCATCATTTTCTCTTTCATTTGATATACTTTTGAATATGTTTAATCGTCTGCATCACATTTGAATCACTGTGTGAAGTTGCGACCCTGACGCAATATTTTCAGAAAATATGGCAAAAGATGACCCATTTACGTTACGCAACTTTTTTGTACATGCGGCTTATCGCGTTACTTAAAGATTACCACAATACATTAATATTCCATAAATCTTTGAAAAATACACACCAAAATAAGCAAAATTTATTACAGTATCATTTTATGTAAAGAATATGTCGATCTCCGATCACTTATGAGACAGTTCATTGAAAAGAAAAAGAACCATAATTTGAGTATAGAACTTGCTTGGTAGATTCTACACATCGGTATTTGTCTGCGTAAACGGATACTAGTCGTGTGTTGTGGGATGAAAATAAAAATAAATACAATCCGATAACAAAAAATAATAAAAGTCCTTAAATAATAATAAAAATATAATGTTGTTATGATGGCATTACGTGAAAAAAAAAAAACGATGGAAAAACTCGTCACCGTACGGTCAAAGTATTCAGTATGTCGATCACATGTCTTCTACTACGTCTGTAACATATTTATAAATAAACAAAAATAGGGGTCAAATATTAGACCGCTGTTTGAAAAGATTTTGTGTTCACTATTCACGACAATAAAATATCAATCAAACGGTCGCATAAAGTCAAAAGTCACCATCAGTTAGAGTAATTTAAACGGTAGGAAAAAAACCCAAAATCACACACATGAATATGCTTATGGTGTTGCGGTCGAGGTGGTCATGGCATTAGCCTTCAAACTCAAGGCATCTCACTGCCGTGGGTTCGATGGTCCAAACAAGTGTTTTATATGAAATTTATCCTTGTCGTATATTTCTAGTGTATGATGAATCGAGAGACACCATGTTAACAAGAGTATTAACTGTAACAACTAACAAGAATTATGTAAATGTAATTCATGTATAAAAGTGCAGTACAGGCCTGTCTAAAGTTTAACACTGAGCTAACGAAAAAGGTCGTCGCTCGGCTACGAGTAGCAGAGATATATTAGAAGATAGCTACTGGACAAGAAATAGATAATAGCTCTGTCGAAAAGCTGTCGAGCTAAGTTGAGTCATGGTGAGTGAGTAATGGTGTTTAACACCCCAGTCAAGAATATTTCACTTATATCAAGACGTCGCCAGCTACAGGCGAAGGTGCAGAAATTTTGCCCGTGCGTTGCGCTGATGGCATTATACAACAGGGTTCTTAAGCGTGCCAAGCCCACGGTGACACGGGACCTCGTTTATTTTAAGTTCCTATCCGAAAGAACCGTGACTTTCATTTCGTAATGCCGAGTGCTTGGCGAAAGAACAGTCACTACCCACTTTCAAGTCTTGGGTCAGACCCGGCTGGGGATCGATCCCACTTACGGTGTGAGCACTCTACTAACTGATCTACGGCAGTGGTTGCGAAAAGCTGTCGAGATGTACATAGCTATCGAGGGTATCAAGACAACCCATACCCATGTGTTTCCACATCATGACAATCCGCACCCAACCTGAGACAACTTGTACCCAAAAAGCAAGAAAATTAACACATATTTTTTTAAATCTTAAACTTAGATATTTTGATACCTCTAAATTAATTTTATGTAATTGTTCAAAATAATTACATATTGCTAAAAAACTGTTTTTCTAAATAAATCTTATAAACCCTTATAGATAGGAAGACAATAACAAAAACGGTTGTAAGTTTTCTTAAATTGTCTTCTTGTCTCGACTTGGGTACAGGGTGTCTGGAGTTCTTGCTATCTCATTATGGTTTGAGTTGTCCTGCGTGCGAGTTGTCTTGGACACGAGTTGTCTTGGACACGAGTTGTCCAGCATTCGCTAATGAGGGATCGATTTGAACGGTCGATTCGGCACTTATTCATTAGCTTAGTGATAAAAATTTGACAGGCCTGTACGACCAAATGGGTGCGGCTAGAGATTTGAACTATCGACTTATGTTACTAAAAGATACAGTGAAAAGTCATTAATATGGTCTATAGAATTTAGAAAAGTAAGTTCTAATTTCAAATCATGTAGGAGTGTATGTATGCCCCCAGATCAACCACAGCAGATTATTGCTTTAGTATAGGACCTTCCATATATCAAATTATATAAATACTTAGTATAAGAGGCCGTATACTAAAACAAATGTCTATATTAGCTACCTATTAGAGGCGCATTGCTGTGTAAAATAATAACTTTACATTTGTAAAGAGCCAGATGAACAAAATAAAATGTATCTTTATGTACAAACGCATGATATAGTTGATTTCAGATTATCCATGCGACTTTTGACCCCTAATCACGTGTCCTCTCGTGCCAATTTTAGAAAAAACAATTACTACCGGTATTTTATCTGCCTTACCTCTAAAATATGAAACCGTACGCTTGATACAGATATAACAATGTAATTAAATGATTATTCAAATTGTCCATTGATTATTCAAATTGCCCACCCGATTTCCCATTCAAGCTCAGCAGTTTTTCAACAACAGGGACTTTGACCTTTGACCTTCTGGTTGCCATGGGAATCGTATTATTATGAAAATAACACCCAGAATTTTTCAACACTCATTCTTGTTTATTATCTACAAGTCATCTGGTCTTGTTTTTACTCTTTGATGTAACAAATAACAAATAAGCAGCAAGTAAGCGTGATTTTCTTTTAAAGTATTGATTAAGTTTGACCTTTGACCCAAGGTCACGTGACCTTTTATGCTTTTTTTAGAAAGATTAATTTTGGAATGAAAGTCTCCTGAAAGTCAACCTTCAGTCTCTACACAATATTATTACAGTTAATGTCGGTTTTAGTTAACAGGTAACTTTCCGTTGATTATAACACCTTTGAAACATGAAATTTGGTAAAAAGTACACGTGACCTTTGACCTTCTAGTTGCTATGGGCAATGTCTCATTTTCAAAATTTCATAAGTATTATTTTGAGGACTAAATATTCTTTAAGAATCAAGAGTCACTTCACTCTATTTGTACAAAGGGTTGACAGAATTGAGATATTTGTTACGAAAAAAGCTTATTTTTGGCTAAAAATCGTGATTTAAATTGACCTTTGACCCCAGATCAGGTGACCTATTTTCTATTTTTAGAATCGGCAATCATTTTAAAATCTTGCCAGACATATATGCTCTACAATGGTACCACACACCATAGCACTGTCCTTTTCAATCATCTTGTAATTTACATTTATTAAACCGCACCTGAAATCCCACGAAAACCTGGCATTTTAACCAGAACGGAAAGGGTTAAAGGCCACCTCTATATAAGTGTCACCTGCTTATAATGGTCAGTAGAATTGTATCCCAGTTATTCTTTATTCATATTATTTGAACCTGTACATACAGGCCTCTTTTACTGATTTCCCTTGGGTGCCCTTTATAGACAGGTTTGACCGTAATAACAAATAAGTTCAGTTTAGACAGGTTTTGGTGTAACTATGATCATTTTGGGTTTAATTTTTTATTTCTGTCTCAAAGATGCAAACACCCTTTTTTAGACCGAAGATTTTGTTCAGATGAAATACAGTTCTAGTCCACATACAGCTTATATTACCATACAATAACATATTAGTTCAAGATGGAGTTTTGGGTTAACTCCCACTTTCCAGGATCTGACCAGCTACCAAATGTAACAGACAGGAAAGGGAAAAAGTGCAGCAGCAATCCTGGCACCTACCTACCAACAGAGCTACCCAGCTCAAGCCTTTTAAAAAGATAACCCCAATGTAAAAAGTAGGAGAAATGCAAAGCTACAATGCTTTTATGTCGATAAATTCATGTACCTTTACTAATTAATTAATTGTCATTTCTTTACTACACCAGCCATCTCACCTGAAATATTTGAACTTTTAGGCCTGAAGAAATTTAAAGAATGCACAAGATCTTTTTTCAAACATTAAAAGTAAAGATTTTTATTTTACTCAAAAGATGCAGACTTAATGAAGGGTTAAATATGATAATTAGTGAAGCACCTGTTTTACTTTGGGCTACAATATAACATTAAACGATGTAGTCGCTTTAATCTGTGTGATATGTTGTAAATTTAAATTATATGCATTTGTTACTATTTTTAGACCACTTAACGATTTACGCCATACCTGTCATAAGTGACCTGAAAAAATTCTTTTTTTTGACAGTAGATGACATTTTAACTTCTGTTGACAAATCTTAAGACGTTTGTATGAAGTCACTCCTCTATATAAATATATATATATAAATATATTTGTATACCAAGTACCTGTACATAGGTAAACAAGTACGCTGTTTGTCAAAATTTCTGTGAAATATTCATTGCAACTGTAAACACACATGACTTGATTTGCACATTGTATTGTATATTTACTGATAAACACCTGTATCTATAAATGAGATTTCCAAATGCACACACACACTTTTCATTACCATTCAAGATTACTTATTCCTTAAATCATTTTACCAATACATGGTTTTATATTTTTTGTAGAATATTATTCAGTCAATGTAATATTTTTATGTTTTTATTCCTGATAGCCAAAATTGTAATTTGTCTGCAAATTTCTGAGATATCATTTCAAAATTAGCCTATTTTAACAACTTTGTTAAAAAAAATATTTGAAAGAGGACTACATATATGTTTTCACAAATTTTGGAAATTTGGCTATTAATAATTTTAAATTACATGTAGTTGAAACTTTAATTTCATAATTAGACTTATTTCAACACAGTAGCATGTTGTTTACAAATAATTGAATTTTCTTGCACATATCAAACACAAAAAAAAAAGGTTCATGATCAAATCGCAATTTCAAAAGGGGCGTGAAAACTTTGAAATCTGCAAATTAAGTTAAACAAATGATCTTCTGCCATGGAAATGAGGCTGGGTGCTTTGGAAGAATTAGCATACTTCTCATAATCTATTCCATATATATTTTTTATTGTTTTCAACAAATTTATCTGTCTCTTCCAGTAATTTACAAGCAAAAGTATTTAAATTTTTTAAAGGATTAAAGAAGGAAAAATTATGAAATACAAATATATTCATAGAAAAAACATTTATTTTGCTATAATTATACTCCTGCTTCCATCCTATAAAAAGATTTTTATAACAATTTAGTATGAGGCCCTATACTGCAAATACTGATTTTAAGTCTGCCGGACATTTATTTAACTTAACACATGTTAAAAGGAGTGTTAAAAGGAGTTGAGTTGAGTAATGGTGTTTAACGTCCCAGTCAAGAATATTTCAATTATATCGAGACGTCCCCAGCTATAGGCGAAGGTGCAGAAATTTTGCCTGTGTGTTGTGCTTATGGCATTATACAGCAGGGTTCTTTAGCGTGCCAAGCCCACCGTGACACGGGACCTCATTTATTTTAAGGTCCCATCCGAAAGAACATGTTAAAAGGGGCGGGGGTTATACTAAGTGAGCAGTAGATCTCTTGTATTGACTGCTGTGTAAAGCAAACTACAGTTATCATGACATGCTAAGTTGCATTATCCAGTTGGCATTACATGGCATTGAAAGTTACAGCACTATAAACATATTTCTACAAAAGTTTCATATTTAATTTTAAATTTAAAAATAAAATCAATAAGTAATTTGAAAAATCTAAAATTTGAGTAATTTAATTCAAATATGCAGTGGTTTTGTTTTTTTTTGCCTAGGAAAAAATGTTCACTTTTTTAACCTAAAAAAGAACATTGACCATTTGAAATTGAGGTATGGCATGTGTTTAGCTGGTCATTTATAAATATTGTTAGAACAATTAGATATGAATATCTCAAATTTGAGTATTTAACTCAAACATACAAGTTTCTTTCTAGGAATTTTTTTTCTTTTCAACAATTTTTTGACCTAAAAGCAGAGCATTGAAAAGTTGAAATTAAGGTCATATTTAGGTTTGTGCCCTAGATGGTCATTTAGAATACTGCTAGAAAAATAAGATATAAATGTCTTAAACTTGGGTATTTAACTGGAACAAACAAGCTTTTCTTCTAGGAAAAATATTTCCCTTTTTTACAATTACTTTGACCTAAACACAGAACATTGACCAGTTGAAATTAAGGTCATACACAGGTATGTGCCCTGGTCATTTAGAAATATTTTTAGATCTAAGATCATTGGCCTTTGCATTTAGGTTATTTTATATATACTGGTACAATAAGGGCATGGTGTGACCATCATGTAGACCACAACTGTTGCTGAGGTCAAGATGGTCAAAATATTGTTCAGCCTAAGGCTGACTAACCTCTGCAAAATTTGTCTAGGTGACCAGGTCAGTACAGAAGATACAATGATGGTCATTGTCAGATTAGGATTATTAAGGAGTAATCTGATAGTCACTCAATGCACTGCACTACTGTCTGGATCACTCTGGCTGTGATGAGGTAAAGCCCTACACTACTGTCTGGGTCACTCTGGCTGTGATGACAAAAAAGCACTGCACTACTGTCTGGGTCACTCTGGCTGTGATGACAAAAAAGCACTGCACTACTGTCTGGGTCACTCTGGCTGTGAGGACAAAAAAGCACTGCACTACTGTCTGGATCACTCTGGCTGTGATGAGGTAAAGCCCTACACTACTGTCTGGATCACTCTGGCTGTGATGAGGTAAAGCCCTACACTACTGTCTGGATCACTCTGGCTGTGATGACAAAAAAGCCCTACACTACTGTCTGGATCACTCTGGCTGTGATGACAAAAAAGCACTGCACTACTGTCTGGGTCACTGGCTGTGAGGACGAAAAAGCACTGCACTACTGTCTGGGTCTCTCTGGCTGTGACAATAAAAAAAGCACTGCACTACTGTCTTGGTCACTCTGGCTGTGACGAGGAAAAGCCCTACACTACTGTCTGGGTCACTCTGGCTGCAACAAGGAAAAAAGACTGCACTACTGTTCAAGTCAATCTGGTTGTGACAATGAAAATGACATACCCAGTAATTTCCATAAAAATCATGAAAGTGAATGGTGAACTCTTCCATCACAGATTTAACATCTGCCATCATTTCTGAGGAAAATAACATTGCAAATCTCTGTAAGAAGTGCATTTTCTGTTGCTATGGAGTAATGCAGCTGAATCTGTTTAATTTATTGTGTTTTAATTCCTTAATGGTTTGGTACAACATTTTCACTGTCAGAGCCAGAGTGACTCTAACATTAGAAAAAAGAAAGAACAAAAATAAAATAAAAAATTTGACTAATCTGTAAAAGTGAAATTTTCAAAAGTATTTCAGGTTATTTTAGGAAAATTGTAAACCAGTAGCATAATTCTATGTGGTGCTTATATTAGGTTATATCAAGTTGGTCTAAACATTTCTGAACATACATCAAAGTCTGTGATTAAAATTTCAAAGTACTTTGATCTTGTTAAACAGGTTCCCAATTCATCTGAACAAGTTGTGTTATCTTTATAAAATTGTATATATCCAAACATACCCTGACAGATTTCAGAATAAAGTTCTATCTACCCCGGTTCGGAAATCTGCTGTCTTGGTGGACTCTTCCATCACAGATTTAACATCTGCCATCATTTCTGAGGAAAATAACATTGCAAATCTCTGTAAGATGTGCATTTTCTGTTGCTATGGAGTAATGCAGCTGAATCTGTTTAATTAATTGTGTTTTAATTCCTTGAACAGTTTAGTACAAAATTTTCACTTTCAGAGCCAGAGTGACTCTAACAGTAGGAAAAAGAAAGAACAAAAAAAAAAAAAAGAAAAAAAAAGAATTTTTTTTGACTAATCTATGAATGTGAAATTTTCTTGTTAAACAGGTTCCAAATTTATCTGAACAAGTTGTGTTTTCTTTATAAAATTGTATATATCCAAACATACCCTGACAGATTTCTGAACATAGTTCTATCTACCCCGGTTCGGAAATCTGCTGAGGTGCACAAATGCAAGTGACATTTATCAGTAAAAGGGAAGTAACTTGTAAATTGTGGAACTCTGGTTACAGTAAACAAACGTGGCAACAAAGTACTTAAGTCAAACAGAACAAAAAATCTAAGTTAAAGAGACCAAACGAATACCACTTTGAAGGGTGACAAAAACGTTATACAGGGTTTTGGTTTTCTCAAGGGTCATTTTAACAAGGTTTTGACTATAAATGTATTGTGCAATAGCAACTAAAACAAAAACCTAACTGCAACTTGAAAAAAGAAATAGGTGGCATAAGAAGTGTCAAACTTATTAGAAAAAAATCTGGCATTGAGATGACATCAGCCAAAAATAGAACCAAATGGTGTGGTTGAAACTAATTAGCAGTCCTGGCGAACTTACCATAGTTACCAAAACGAATGGTTTGACTAATTGAGATACAGATATTACCTGGTAATAAGAATTCAAGATATGGTCTCTGGTCTGTGAAACCAGTTTATATTGAAACAAACTACATGTAATTAGAAAGAAAAAATATGACATCGGCCAAAAATAGAACCAAATGGTGTGATTATAACTTGTGATATATAACGCCCTGCCAACTAAACTACTTGAACTAGTTTTTTAACTAATTGAGATAATGATAAAATTTTCTTTGTATCTTTAAGTGAAATCAGAAATTAATTTGATTTGTATCATCAAAAGATATATTAAGAATCTGTTAAGATATTGAGAGCTTTTTAACAAGGTGTGTCAGACAAGGAATTCTAATTGTAGCATGGTTGTTAATGAAAAATAAATTAAACTGTTTGATAAATAGAATAAGATTAACCTCTATTTTTTGTAATTATTTGTTAAACCAGGGTAATAGTTCCTTTTGTACCCTCACCTATAAAATTCTATGTAAAATTTTTGGAAAATTATTTTTCACAGAAATGTTTAAAATTGCTTGATTCCATCAGTTTTAGGCTTTTTTAGTCCAAAATTAAAATTTTAGTGGAGGGTACAAATGGAAATCTTTCCTAAACCAGTAATGACATATGAGTCATGCAAAGATAAATTAAGAATCTTTTAAGATATTGAGAGATAAATGAACAAGGGCGTTAGACAAGGAATTCTAATTGAAGCATGGTAGTTATGGAAAATAACAACTTATTTCTGAAAACAATATATAAATCTTGTCAAAGTTGTATAAGTAAGTCACTGTTCATATTTTTAAAACTCTTATAAATGTTTCATAACATGAATTTCCTATTTACAATAAAATGAATTAGTATTTTCTTCATATAAGACATACATCATTAGGTACTAGATGTAATAAATTAACTCCCACGAAAATCCAAATTAAATAGTGGCATTATGACAATATACTACCAATGAGAATGAAAACAATTAGTAATTGTATGGTGGTGTATGCAGTATATATTATTTTAGATCCTACACAGTATTTTGGTGTCTACTTGTCAATCATATCTGTTCCTTCTCTTACTATATACAGTTCATTGCCACTATTTGTTCAATCAGGTTTTGGTGTTAAAAGGGGTTTAAAATAAGCAGTAAATCCAGTGGTTGTAAAGAAAACATACAAGAAAAAGATTTTGGGACTTAAAAATACTGTACCATTAAAAAAAGAAGTTATCTAGAAGCATTATAATGAATACAATAAATATAAGCTAGTAACATCAGCCAGGCTTATCATTCTGGATCAGATAGGTCTTTCTGGCTTGTCCAGTGGTCAAAAGCGAATCACTGTCATGTCTGTGCCTTCTACTGCCTAGGTCAAAATCTCACTTGGGCAGACCTTAGTGTGAAGAAGTTTTCAGTTCCCAATGTTGTGGTTACCGGTATCTCATAATCTGATTGCTAATTTGTTTCAAGATAATAAATATACCATAATCTGATTGGTCATTTGCTTTAGATGATAAGCAAACCATAATCTGATTGGTCATTTGAAACTGTAATTTGATTTGTCAAGATCAAAAGATTGTTATAATCATTGTTCCTGCTTGTCAGGGAATTATTTTTTAGGTTGGAATTGTCATTGAATTTCAGGAAATGCCAGGAAATTTGAGAAATTAAGGAAATGTCAGAGAATTGTCGGGGAATTTTATATTTCATTCTCAAGAGTTTTGTCCCTTTGTAATTTTACTTATGTTTGTCTTGTATGACTTATTCCTCCCTCACTAATGAAGAGGACATACTGTATAATGCTTATATTTCGCTAAGATTTTATTTTCGCTATATTTGCGGTCAAGTGTATTCCCGCAAAAAATAAACCACCGTGAATAGACACTGGTATTACCAGCCCATTAATCTTGCTAGAGTCGTTTTCCTTGAATCAATTAAGACGCGAAAATATGACACCGAGAATACACAAGTCATCGTCAAATCGTGAAAATTTGACACTGTGTAAATGAAGCAATATACAGTACATGTATTATGATTATCGCCTTGGTTTATGTTTGACATTGACATAATACTCCTTAACCATTTTATGTTCCTTTCTATTTTGCCATCATTGACATCTTTACTAACAGTTTACCGGTAATGGCAAAAAATGGAAAGAGACTTATAATGCTGTGCTCAGCAGCTTTCTTAGTTGAATGTGTGCTAGAATGTCAGGGAAAAATGGAAATCTGTCAGGGAAATGCCAGGAAATTGTCAGGGAATATAGAATGAAGTCTAGTGTGGGAACCATGATAATGATATCACACTTGGTGCCTAGTTATACTGAAGCAGAAATCTGTGGATGGCTTCCTTTATTTCATTATAAATAGCTAAGCCATGCTGAAAGGGTTGAAATAAAGTATGAGATACTGGGTTTGAAATACACAGGGTTTGATATTAAGTGTGAAATTATGCTAAATTGGACCTAAGATTTGAAAACCTTGTACTTCACCCTGCTGATAATTTTAGCAACAAGCATTCTTAAATGTGAAAATAAACACTTCAGTTTAATATTGGAGTCAGGCTTACAGGCTTGGGTTTCCATGCCCCAACTACAGAATATTTGAGATACACCTTTCGAATTTTAGTATATCCAGTACATGTATACAAAAGTTACAGTTAATTTTAGCTGATTACAGATGAAACTGGTTTTAATTTGGAACAAAATTTAAAATAGAACAGGCATGACCAATTAATTTTGTGGAAAATCCAAGAAATATTCAAATTTCAGATTCAGGTCACTGTGCCATGAGAATTTGAGTACAAACGAATAAATTTTATACTTTTTCATCCGAAATTGTTGTAGAATTAAGCACTTCATGTTTGACAAATTTAACAAAAACATAGAGTCATTTGTAATATATGTACTCTGTCTACAGAACATAGAAGAAAAATTCTAAATATTTCTTAAAATTTATAGTGTCAGAAGAATATTTAATCATCTTTATACTTCAAAGTATTAAAATTAAAACATGGGTTTTGTGGTTTTGGTAGCTTTGAAGATTTATTGTAAGTATGGGAGGGGCATATTGCATCAAAGACCAGGGGCAGGTAACTTTATTGTAATTTGTCATAAAAAGTCTTTATTATTTACTTTGTAACAGTAGAGGAGTAAGAGTGAAGTAATGAAATTTAATACCTTGGTCAAGATTTTTCTTTTATGTAATAATATAGAGACAACCAGTTCAAGGATAGGCGAGGAAACAATGATAAGGCTATTGTGCATTATTCAATTTATCATGCTTGGACTTGATATTGACCACAACACCATTTCAAAACACTTCAATTGTTAAACAACATTACAACAACAAACAGAAGTACATAGATATACCACTGGTTTTTGACATAATTAGAAAATAACTGGGTAGTAGATATGGTATGTACTATATCATGTAACAATACTATAAACCTCATATCAACCTCCTATGTTTGAATCTCATTTAGACAGCTAGTTTGAGGGGGTATATATATAGGAATCACCATGTCTGTCTGTCTGTCCATGTAAAATTGTGTCCAGGCCAAATCTCATATTTGCTGTGGACAACTCATAAAACTTCACATATATAATCTTCATGGTCCAAAGGTGTAGTGACCTTGAACGAAAGTCATAACAGAAAGGTCAAGGTCGTTGAACTTGTACATGTTTTTTTTTTTTTTTTTTTTTTTTTTTTTTTTTTTTTTTTGGTGTGGGGGGGGGGGAGAGTATTTGGCTCTCAAGAGACGGTTCTAGTTATAAGTAGGGGAGGTGTGAATTGTATTGAAGACAAGGGTTGGGTAAGTTGAAGCTATCTTAACAATTATGAATATGTAAGGCTTATATATACAGTCATACCTGTCTGTGAAGGTCACCAAGGAGAACCAGTAAGCGGGCCTTAATGGGCAGATGGCCGTTATATACAGGTTCAAATAGCATAAATAAAGAACAAGTTGAATAAAATTTTACTGGCCTTTTAAGCACCTATGGCCCTTATATAGAGGTGGTCCCTATGGCAGGTCCGATTGTTATACATAAGCTTTAAGTTTTGTTACCATTAAGATAGCTTTGAGTTTCTCAACTCAACAATAGACGACTTCCAGACAGAGCTATTTAAGACTAGCATTAGAAGACAGGTATATATTACTCAGTATAACATGGACGGCTTCCTCACTTGGCACTGTGTATTTTTAAGATAGAATATTAACTGTTACACTGGGTGCCACAATTATGTGGCTAGGGGAGTGGTTTTCTTGTTTGCATAATACTGACTGTGAGCTAGCACTTTAAAGTTGTCATGAGTGTGACAAGGTAGACCATAAAACACACTTACACATCTCATGCATACACAAACTTGTCAATTCTTAAGAGATTAATAAATTTCCTTTTGTCATTGCGAATAGCTGGAAAATTGCTGATGCTACACTAGTACAAAGCAGATGATAAAGCACACTTATACATCTCATGCATACTCAAACTTGTTCTTATATTAATAATTTTGCTCTCGTCATTGCCAATAGCTTAAAAATTGCTGACACGACATTGGAATTACATTACGACAACAAACAGCAGTACATGGATATACAACTGATTTTTGACATACATGTAATTAGAAAATAACCACTGGGTAGTATATAGTATGTACTTTATCAAATACCAGTAGTATAAACGTCATTTTTAACCTTTTAAGTTTAAATTTCACCTGGAGAGATCCTTATTTTAGACAGCTAGGTTAGTGGGTTACTCCATGCACTTTGATTTCCTCCCATCCTCTCAGAACTATCCTCCTAATCAGTCCCAGCTTGCTTTCCAAAGGTTGATGGTTGATAATTTTCCTTCTTTCAGATATTCTAGTTTCCAGTTTGCCTTCCAAAGGTTGATAATTTTCTTCCAACACTCAGGTTTCCTCCACCATCTGAAAACTGTATGCCTGTATGCCTTAATATAAGTGAAAGAATCCAGATTAGTTCCTAAAATGTTATTACTGCTTCCTAATAGGTCCCAGTTTGCTGGTCAAAGGTTGAAAATTTTTTTTAGACACTCAGGTTCTCTCAATCATATGAGAACTATCTGCCTTGATATAAGTGAAAGAATCCAGACTGTTCTCTAAAATCCTATTACTCCTTCCTAATAACTCTGTGTTTGCCACCCAAGGTTGATAATTTTCTGCAGACACTCTGGTTTCTTCTACTATTTCAGAACTACTCTTCTTCATATAAGTGAAAAATCCAGACAGTGTATTTTAAAATGCTATTACTTTTTCCTAGTCCCAGTTTTCCTTCAAAAATTGATTATTTTCACTCTAGTTTCTTCAACTATTTGAGAACTATTTTCCTTGACATAATTAAATATAAAGATCCAACTGTACCATTAAATGTTTAAACTCTTTCTAAGTCCATGTGTCTGTCAAAAGTAGATAATTTTCTTCAGACACTCTAATTTCCTCAACCATCCCAGATCTATCTGCTTTGATATAAGTGAAAGATCCAAACCATTTCCGAAATTGCAATTAAACCTTTCTAGTCTTAGTTTACCTGTCAATGATGGATGATTTTCTTTAGTCACTCTGGTTTCCCCCACCATTTCAGAATTGCTTACCTCCATATGCAGTCCATGTCTTAAAGACCACCTTTATATAAAGGCCAGTAAATTTTTACCCCAATTGTTCTTTATTCATATGATTTTAACCTGTATATGATAGCCACCTGTCCATGAAAGCCACTTGTACTGGTTCACTTGGATGGCCTTCATAGATAGGTTTGAGTGTATAATGTAAATATTCTTGGCTTAATTTGATGTAAACCACCATTTCGTCCAACTACCCAACATGACAGCTGATCACTCTTATTCATATTACAATAGAATACAATCAAACCTGTCTATAAAAGGTCATCCAAGGGAACCAGTAAAAATGTTACCTTTATGGGCAGGTGGCCTTTATATACAGGTTCAGATTATATGAAAAAAAAAACAATTGAGATACAATTCTACTGGCCTTTACAAGCAGGTGGGCTTTTTATAGAGGTGGCATTTAAGGTAGGTTGGACAGTACAACCAAACCTGTCTATAAGGTCTACCTAAGGGAACTGGAAAAAATTGGCCCTGATGTACTGGTTCAAGTAATATGAACAAACCACAACTAGGATCAAATGTTATGTACCTTAAAACCAGGTTGCTCTTACATAGAGGTGACCTTTAAGACAGGTTGGAATGTATATGCATGGTAATCATTCACTTAGTTGATAGTACATGTACTCTTTCTCATTTACTGTATACAGTCAAACCTGCTTTAAAGGTCACCTCTATATAAGGGCCACCTGCTTTTAAAGGTCAATCAAATTTCATCCAAATTGCTCTTTATTCATGTTAGTTGAACCTCTATATAAGGGCCACCTGCCCATAAAGGCCACTTTTACTGGTTCCCTTTTGGTGTCCTTTATAGACAGGTTTGACTGTACATGTACTCTTCATTTACTGTATAATTAGGTTTGACCATATATTCAGATATTCAGATATTGATAAAAAAAATCGTGGTCAAACAAGCAAACACTTCCTGATATTACCACAGTGTGTGGA
Source organism: Anadara kagoshimensis (assembly GCA_021292105.1). NCBI lineage: Eukaryota > Metazoa > Mollusca > Bivalvia > Arcoida > Arcidae > Anadara > Anadara kagoshimensis. The sequence continues at coordinate 47,358,729 of CM037858.1, forward strand.
TGATATATATATATATATACTTCCCTTTGACTATTTTTTCTGTCCCATACCTTTTTTTTGTTATTTTGTGTGTGGTAAACAAACTTAGGATCATTGGGCAAAACATCTTTTGTTATGGTATATACTTCTTAATCTAAGGAAATGTACTGTATTTTTTATTGTCCACAATATGTTATGTTATCAAAATAACTGTAATATCATGAGTTTTGCTTTGTTCGAAAAAAAATGGCATTAGAAAAAAAATCTGTTTTTTCCTGTTTTCTATTGTTTTTTCTCTGAAAACTTAGTTTGAAAAAAATATAATATAATATAAATATATATATATATAATATGAAGAAAGGATTGGTAAAATGTAACACATATAATTATTAATCTCCAAAAAAATATGATTTAATGAACATAGGAACAGTAAAATGTTAGTTTTATTATTATTTTTTCAGAAAACAAAGTACTAAAAATCACCAAAATCATTATCAGGTGGTGTCTGTCACACAAGTTAAAAAGTAAGAGCTTTGGTTGAGAGGATATTGACTTAGAATAAACTCTGGCCGATATATAAACAAAAACACACTAAACACATGTTTATCATGTTTATAATAAACAGTGTCTTTAGATAAATATCAGACTTAAGTAATTCCACATTTGTTGTAAAAATTCTACTCATTTTATAAAAGATCAATAACCTCAAAGTTACTTTCATCTGCTCATTTTTTATATACCACTAGCTCAGTTGGTAGAGTGCTTGCTCAATATGTGGGAGAACCTTGGTTCGAACCCCAGTCGGATCTCACTATCCTGTGATTTATAGGTACTGGCTGTTCTTTGGCCAGGCACTCGGCTTTAAGAAATAATATCTTGAAAACTGATGCCATGTGTCACGGCAGGCATGGCATTTTAAAGAACCCTCCCTGCACATTGCCCTGAGTGTACTGCAAAGGTCAAAATGGAATCCTCCAACAGACCTTGGCTTTATTCAAACCTCCATCAGACCTTGACTTGATTCAAACCTCCATCAGTGAAAACTTTTGACTTATTCAAACCTCTGAAAGCAAAAACCTTCCAGAATGTGAGAAACCTGGACTGGAATTGCACCTCCAGTAAGAAAAAGTTGGACTTAATTCAAGCCTCACAGAAGTGAAAAACGTAGACTTTAATCATACCACCAGCACTGAAACCTCAGACTTGATTCAAGCCTCCCAGAAGTGAAAAACGTGACTTTAATCATACCTCCAGCACTGAAACCTCAGACTTTATTCAAGCCTCCCAGAAGTGAAAAAACCACTGCGGTAGCTCAGTTGGTAGAGTGCTCGCTCCGTAAGTGGGAGGCCGTGGGTTCGATCCAAGACTTAAAAGTGGGTAGTGATTGTTCTTTCGCCAACCACTCGGCATTACGTCAAATTTTTGACGTCAGCCAATGAAAACGGGCGTTACAAACAAAATGAATTCGAATTGACATTTTAGAACATAATGTTTAAGTTATTCTACCAGACCCCAGTTTCACAGTTAGTTCTTAACCAAGATTTTCCTTTCCCAAACTAAAATTTAGCAAGTTTTTGTCAACCCTTTCTGCATGAACTACATATTAACTTTTTTGACATAAAAACTAAATAAAAATACTATAGGTGATCTCCAAAATTACACCTTAAATCCTTGAATGTCTTGGAAATTTATCAAATTATCTTCACTCTGTTTAAACTTTGGTGGCCAAGTGGTTGAAAGTGGATGACAGTGACTCCTACTACCTAGGGTTGAATCCCAATCAGGACTGATTCTAGTGTGAGAATGTTTGTCAGATGGATTGCTTAAGGTCCTTCATTTGCTCAAGACACTGGTTTCTTCAACCATCCCTGAACTAGCAGGCTGAATATCAGTTAAAGAATCTGGACTTTGGCACTAAAAGCCTTTACAACATTCCATTCCACTTTATTTAAGCCTCAAATTCAACAGTAAATTGACTTTCTATTTACTTGACATTGTGATACCAAATAAACTCCTCTTTTTATATGAACACTGTGGTAGGTCAGTTGGTAGAGTGCTTGCTACGTAAATGGGAGGATGTGGGTTCGAAAACCAATTGGGTCTGACCCAAGACTTGAATGTGGGAAGTAACTGTTCTTTTGCCAAGCACTCAGCATTAAGAAATGAAAGTCATAGTTCTTTTGATGGGAACTTAAAACAAACACGACCCCTGTCATGGTAGGCATAGCACAATAAAGAACCTTGCTGTACAATGCCATCGGCACAATGCACAGGAAAAATTTTCTGCACCTTCTTCTATAGCTGGCAACATCTTGATATAAGTAAAATATGATTTACTGAGACGTAAAACCCTATTATTACTCAATTATATGTTTCTATTCAAATAGATAATCTATGTATTACAAGGGTTTGTATTAATATAAAATGCAAACATTCTACTAAATGAAAAGTGCAAGGTAGAATATATGCTCCTTTCTAAGAACAGGCGGTTGTTTTGATAATAAATGCTTGAAAAGTGCAAGGTAGATTTAATAATATGCAAAAAAATGAATAGGATGACAGGTCATATTACAGTGTGGGCTTGTGTTCTTAACACTACAAAAACAGTGACCAAATTAAATTTGTTTTTTTACTGTTGTTCTATAAAAAATATTTAGTGAAAGCAATCTTTTGATAAAGTTATGGGTTTGTCTCTTAAATTGTTGTACATGAGATCTGGTCCATTGTAATTGTGAAATCTGCAGTCAAATATGCAAAATTGTGAAAATGAGAAATACCATTATTGTTATAAAACTTTAAAATCAACAGGTGAAAACATGTTGCATTAACTTCATTACTAACAATGTTCATTTTAGAAATTGATCAAGTTTGTGAAAAACATCTTAACATTTTTAACTTTGAATGAGCTCAATATCTGGTCCCAGTTTCACAATTATTCCTTCAGGAATTTTTATACGAGCCTCAAAAATCTACCCTGATATGGCCCAGAGAGATTCCTGAATATAATCTTATTAAGACTTTATAACCAGGATTAGATTATAAAAAGCTGTATAAAACAAAATTACCATCCAGATTTTTGCAACATACACATTTTATTGCCAATGTTATTTTTTCTACATATATACTGTATAGTTTCTTCTTTTCACTGGGGATTTAATTTAGCTATATTCAAGATTTTACTTTATAGCACGAAAATTAAATACAAAGTGAATATTTTCATGTAGCATTCATCAATCATAGACTGAGATAATCCATACAGAAAATTGTTAGCACTGTCCACTGCATCACAAAATTTTATACCTGTGAATAAGTTAAGGTGTCTGAACCGCGGAATTTATTCCCGGCAGAATTAAACATTTACAGGTGTGGTTCTATATATATACATTTTGTATATCAAATTGATACCTTTGACATCATTACAGGTATTTTCGTGGATAAGAGGTTTGTTTAGCTCTTTATTGACCTAGTTTCAGACAAACTTTTTTCACATAGCAGCTATTTCACTCTATACCCAGGACTGTTTTTGATGTTTAAATCAAAGAATTGTTTGTTTTCTATAGAGATATTGTAGTGTTGAATGTTATAGAATTTTAAAATATCACAAAATTATTATTATCACAAGTTATGTTTCAACTATGTATATCAGTCAGTTGTGTACTATATGTGACAAACTGGACTTTCTACTTTATATTGAAATAACTTTATTAAGAAACAATGTGTATATATGTTTTTTATAATAATTTTTATATGTTCTTCAATCTCTAATATAGAGGAAATAAATAAATGATGATGATGAATCTTTTATCATTTTAAAATACCAATTCTACTATATTTGGAACTACAGTACACATAAAGTGCACACTATCATTGAATTGGCATTACTATAAATGTACTATTATTTATTATCCAAAAGTGCATTTTGCAATTTGTTTTTTTTTTTTTTTTTTTTTCATCTAGAAAGTCATGACGACCAATATGTTATATTTAAAAAAAAAACTTATGACGTAAAAACTATATTTTTAAATACTTTTAATCATATATATAACAGAACTATTTTCAAAAAAACAAATTTTAATTTTTTAAAGTACAAAATATTTTCAATAAAGTGTGAAATGAAACTAGAAAATCTTATTTTATTTTAATAATAATTTTTATATACTGAATTTATGTACGTTCTATGCCTTTCTCATAAAAAAAAAAATTAAATTATTAATCTGGATAATTTGATAATTTTTTTCCGGCAGGCTGTCTCTCAATCTTTGTTGTTAATGGGGTCAGATTCCTTGTAATTGTAAAAATCAGCAGTCAAAGTGCCAAAATTGCTACAACACTAGTACCATTGGTGTTGGACATTTCAGCGAAAGCATAGGACAAAAGAGCAAAAAAGAAATCGGGCATTTCAGCGATGATGTAATGGACATTTGAGTGACAGAATTTTAGCCATTTGAGCGAATTTCCAATTTATGGTAGACATTTGAGCGATAATTTTTTTCTTATAAAAATAAGAATTCCTTCCTGATATCAGTTGTTGCAGTTTTCATCTTGCTTAAATGTGGTGTCGGAAAACCGTACGAAGTACCGAATACCGGTATAAGAATCCGGAGTATTAATGTAGGGACTCTGGCTAAAGTCATTATTTGGTATTGCCTTTCTCTTGAAGCGATACCCATCACATAAAATATTCTTTTGACCTTTGTTTGTTTTAACCAATTCTATATCCATCTTGGTTAACTGACGGTCAGGCTAGAACTGATATAATACTTACCAGGTAAATCTACAGGTGAGTAGATTAAAACTGTCACTTAAATGTCCATCGTAAAAAAAACAGGTAATATGTAAAATCTGTCGCTCAAATGACCACTAAAGTCTTCACTCAAATGTCCACTATGACTTTTTTAATTTTTGCTCAAATGTCTTGTGCCCAGTACAAATACTCTAAAAATTGATAGTTGAATATTATTTCAGGTTATCAATGCATTACCGTAAAAAACCATGTAATATACGCAGATGGGTAATTTATGCAGTTGATTTTCAGGTTAAAATTTTGTTAAAAAAGCTTCTACTCTTCTAAAATTTACACCCCAAAATTTCCAGAATTTCTGATACGGTCTAGGGAAAGCTGTTTTCATTGTTAGAGTATTTGTCTTACAGAAAAGAGGAAATGGTTAAAGAAACACTGAAAAGCACAAATCTGAAAAATGTGGTTACTTAATTGATTCTACTCATTAGTGGTAAAAAAAGGGTAAAATACCATTACTCAACTCAGTACCTGCAGTAATCTTTTCGAAGTTATTCAAACACTCTTGTTATATCAGGTTGAACAATCAAATTTATTTAATTGTTCAGATCGGTACATTTTTAGTGCACAAGGTTGTCATTTAGGTACTTTTTTAGCTCACCTGACCAAAGGTCATGTGAGCTTATGGTATGGTGCGGCGTGTGTATGTGCGTGTGTGCGTGCGTTGTTAACACACATTTTCGACTTCTCCTCTGAAAGTACTTGGCAGATTTCAACGAGACTTGGTCAGAAGCATGTCTGGATGGGTGCAATTTAGATTTGTTCATGGCGTTGCCATGGCTACCAAAACTAGGTCACAGTGACCTAGGGGTGCAAAAATCTTGAAAAATCTTCTTCTCTGAAATCGATGATGGGAGAAAAAATCTGATGTGATATTTGGCTTCTCTAGGGTCTTAAGCCTGTAGTTTGTTCATTTCGTGAAATTCGGTTGAAAAATGGGTTACGCGTTTTTGCGTTTAATTTTGAAAAAATCGTAAAATAAGCTTCAAATTGTTATAACTTGACTACTTGACCAGATAATGACATGGGGTTTTCAGTTTTGACATCTTCTTGTTAGTATCTTCAAAATGAGGTCAAGGTCAATTGTGAAGGTCGTGACCTAATTTTTTTTACCTCTGATTATAATTATTATCTCGAAAACTATAAGCTTTTTGTATTGTCATGTATATTAGAATGTTGTAGGTATTGATACAACGATCATTTTGATGTATAGAAAAAAGTCATGGGTTCAAAGGTCAAGGTCACAGATGCGAAACAATACCCAAATGGTTAATTATCTCGAAAACTATCAACTTTTTGTATAGGCATGTATATTAGAATGTTGTAGGTATTGATACAACGATCATTTTGATGTATAGTAAACAGTCATGGGTTCAAAGGTCAAGGTCACAGATGCGAAACAATACAGAAATGGTTAATTATCTCGAAAACTATAAACTTTTTGTATAGGCATTTATATTAGTATGTTGTAGATATTGATACAACGATCATTTTGATGTATAGAAAAAGGTCATGGTTCAAAGGTCAAGGTCACAGATGCGAAACAATACCCAAAATGGTTAATTATCTCGAAAACTATAAACTTTTTGTATAGGCATGTATATTAGAATGTTGTAGGTATTATTACAACAATCATTTTGATGTATAGAAAAAGGTCATGGGTTCAAAGGTCAAGGTCACAGATGCGAAACAACACCTAAATGGTTAATTATCTCAAAAACTATAAACTTTTTGTATAGGCATGTATATTAGAATGTTGTAGGTATTGATACAACGATCATTTTGATGTATAGAAAAAGGTCATGGGTTCAAAGGTCAAGGTCACAGATGCGAATCAATACTGAAATGGTTATTTATCTCGAAAACTATAAACTTTTTGTACAGGCATATATATTAGAATGTTGTAGGTATTGATACAACGATCATTTTGATGTATAGAAAAAGGTCATGGGTTCAAAGGTCAAGGTCACAGATGCGAAACAATACCCAAATGGTTAATTATCTCGAAAACTATAAATTTTTGTATAGGCATGTATATTAGAATGTTGTAGGTATTGATACGACGATCATTTTGATGTATAGAAAAAGGTCATGGGTTCAAAGGTCAAGGTCACAGATGCGAAACAATACCCAAATGGTTAATTATCTCGAAAACTATCAACTTTTTGTATAGGCATGTATATTAGAATGTTGTAGGTATTGATACAACGATCATTTTGATGTATAGTAAACAGTCATGGGTTCAAAGGTCAAGGTCACAGATGCAAATCAATACTGAAATGGTTAATTATCTCGAAAACTATAAACTTTTTGTATAGGCATGTATATTAGAATGTTGTAGGTATTGATACAACAATCATTTCGATGTATAGAAAAAGGTCATGGGTTTAAAGGTCAAGGTCACAGATGTAAAACAATACTGAAATGGTTAATTATCTTGAAAACTGTAAACACTTTGCATAGGCATGTATATTAGAATGTTGTAGGTATTGATACAATGATCATTTTGATGTAAAGAAAAAAGTCATTGGGGTTTAGTATTTACGTTTACTTTAAATCTATAAGCTAGCCATTAGTTATCAGGTGAGCGTATAAGGCCCATGGGCCTCTTGTTATCGTTTAGTGTTTGATTTTGATACAATTTCCATACAAAAAAATCCAAATTGTTAGTACTTTTAATTAAAAACTGTCAAAATGGGGAAAATCGTCTAATTTGACCCATTTCATTTTATCTGTCTGTTTATCCGTTTTGATGGTACAAATCCGTCGAAAAATGGATAAATCCGTCAAATTGGTCAGCCTGTTATATGTTTTTATTAGATAAACCTAAGTCAGCATTAAATTTTGCATAAATAAATCTGAACATTTTCTAGGAACTGCTTGTTTTTGACTGTCAAAAGTTGTCAACCAAGTACCTTGGTGATATTATCATGGTAATTAAATTAATAATTTATGTACTATGTACACATACACTGGTACTTTAAGTAGTTCTATAGCTTCTGACTTTATATGATAACTTTTATGGCAAGTGTAGCTAGCTAAACAGGAGGTGCTTACCTTTCTGGAGCCCTTCTGGAGCACCCTGCCTCACTTCCCTGGTGGAAGTTCATGTGTTTAACATAACTTATCAGTTTCAAAGTTTTTACTTTGCTTCTGGACTGTGATTTGGACATGGATTAGTGCTTTTTTTTAGTTATATGATAACTTTATATCTAACTTTATATGATAAATTTATATCTATTGGGATACCTGCAAATGTCATTTAAATAACACACAGGTGATTAATTTTTAGATCAGAATTTCTGATACTTAAGTTAAAGTGTTCCTTTGACCATTTCCTCTTTTATTTCTTTCTGTAAGTCAGTAGAAAAAACCTTTATAATATCGACACCAGATACCTACATGTATGTATTATATATATATATATATATATATATATATTATATATAATATATATATATATAAAGGAAAATAATTAAAGAACAGGTGTAATTAATTCACCTAGACAGCTAGCTGTCAAATGAGAAAAAACAAATAACATTATTTATAAATAAAACCATGCAAGTGTGTAAAATGTGTGTAAAATGGGAGGTACCTTCAAAACATGTTCACATTAATACTCGTGATTCAGATATGTTAACACACTTGTAATCATGGTTGTAGACTTGGTTGGACGTCCGAAAAAGAAGAAATGTCATAATTACACATTTTATGATTTTCTTCAAAAAGCCACAAAAAGCTGTTTTGGGACAACATATAGTTATTGATTATACCTCAGGGAAGGGATTGGTTGACAAATTTTAAAGAGTGCGACCTGTCGAGTTATCGTGATCAAAGTTTCAACAAAAGTCTATATATTAAAATCATGACGGAACAAGAGAATTACGTGTGTTTCTTAAATTCTCGATATTATCTCAGGATTAATTAAAACGAAAACTTTGGATTATAAGTCTTTGAAAACTTGAGCATCGTTCATTTGGTCAGTTGAACCTGTTAGATTAATGTTATACATAAGATTGTATGAAGCGGGATTTAAATAAGGTGAACGCTATACATGTGATGAGTGTATATAAATGCTGAATTACCATTAAACAAGACGAAGTAACATCACTGACCTAGTATATCATTTGTTTAGTACATTCTAGTAAGTGTTGCGGTTGCAGATCACAAGGTAACTATTTTACATATATTTGTAGTCCGCTAGTAACAATTAGATTTACTTTCATCATTATGTACCCAAAAATAAAGAGGGAAGACATATAGAGTTTACTCCATTGCCTGCCAACATTTTTGTACTACTGGCCACTTTTCTCAAAAACTATTTTAAAAACTTTTATGAAACTTCAAAACTTCACAGTAACAATCTTTATGTGGAGAAGTTGTGACATTGGTTTTTCGTATTTTGATTTTGCACATAATTGGTTAAAACATGGATTTTCTAGATGGGTTCGTTTTAGAGACACTTTTAAAAGGGCATCCAATTTCAGTTATAACTTGTTCATATTACTATTAGGTATAAGCTGAAGTACAAAACTTGGTACAAAGCATCAATAGTGTCAGGAAATATGTGCTTATTTTTAATTGGGTTTTCTTTCCTGGCTTTTTTTCATATTTTTCATATTATATTTTACAATAAAAATGAGACAAGCTTTTTAAAAACGTAATTTAATTTTTTTAATTTTTAAAAAAAATTTAATTCATTAAGGTTCTGACTTTAAGGTGTTCCAAGGGATATCTCATAGTTTTGTAAACTCTTCATACAGGGGAGGTTATCTTAGTTTAGACAGCTAGTTTTAAACCCCATTTTGAAAAAAGGACAGAAAATGATATGTTTAGTTTTAATTTATTAATTCAAAATTTTATATTTATAATTAAAATTGTCAATTGACTGTCAGACTAACTTAATTGTGTTACACAGTGCAATAATATTAAAAAAGTCATTGTTATATATTATAATTATTGAAGAGACACATACCGGTAATATTAAGAAAAATCTAATAAATACTAGTTTTTTTATTAATCAACAATTTAAGAAATTGGTATGACATGGAGAAATAATGTTTTACTTATATTGAGGCAGTCAGCTCTGGGATGGCAGAGGAAATCACAGTATCCTAAGAAAACCATCAATGTTTGGCAAAGAATTGACACATTTTCTCACATTAGGGTCTGAATGCACTTTGAAGTAATGGCAGAATAGTAGAAGGATCTAATATAATTGTTAAGAATGTAGTTCAAAAGATGAACAATAAAATATATTTATTGTTTATATTAGCAATTGATTGATTGGATGGGGCTTTAATAATTTACTTATATCAACTTATATCAGCTGCAGCTATAGGTAAATTACAGAACTTTTAACCTTTGCAGTGTGCTCTAGACAATATGCAGGGAGGGTTCTTTGGTGTTCCATATCTACCATAACATGAGGCATACATTTTTAAGGCCCTGTTACTCTCATTTTTAAATGCAGAGTGCTTGGAGAAAAAACGGCCATTACCTTTTCGCAAGTCTTAGTCAGACCCACCCAAGGTTCGAGCCCATACCTCCAACATACTGAGCAACCATAATAGTATTTCATCATTAAGTGGCAATAAAATATTTGTTACTGTTTCTTTTTGAGTGGCCTAATGCTTAAACAATTAGACCATGTTTTGACTTGTTGTAATTTGAAAAGTTTTAGACCGTGTTTTGATATATTGTAATTTAAAAAGTTGTCCTTATTTGAAATGTTTTTCAAATTTATTTGCATATTTTATGTAGCAGTAGAAGCGACCATTAACCTTTGAGCCATAGGGGCTAAAAATAACTTTTTTTCAATATATTATCATATATTTACATGTGGCATTAAAATTATATGAAATTAAAATATAGTAAATTAATTAATAAGAAGTCATATCATTTATATAGTTGTGTTTAATTGAATGTATATGTACACAGTACAGGCCTGTCAAAAGTTTAACACTAAGCTAATGATTTAGTGTCAATGGTCAGCTTGTCTCGTCGTCTTGTTATCTCTATCTCAGCATCTGTTTGACATCCACTCTATATTTATTTCTCAGGAGCTTTTTGCCTAAGAGCTATCAACATCTTGGTCACTTCATCTCCTTTTCGTTAGCTTAGTGTTAAGCTTTTAACAGGTCTTTACTCTATAGATATAAAATAGTTTTCACTATATGTAAAAAAGTATTTGTTAAATATTCATCATGGTAAATGAGGAAAAATCCCCTAATTCTTACTCTGACACATTACGTACAGGAGTGGTGGTTATATGTTATACAAGTCTGAATTTAAAATCTGTCCTCCTGTCCGTATTTTAATCAACATTATATCTGATTGCCTGTCTGACTGCCCGCTGACATTTTCGGGATTTACAATGCCTGACTGTCTGCTGACATTTTCGGGATTTATAATGCATTTCATTTCTGTATAGGTGATTGTGCCATTTTGCAACTCCATCTTTGTTGACCTTATACCATGTGACATACCCTAAATGTAAGTGCTTTTGTTGAATTAGGAATCACAAAGTTCAATACGTCAAAATGAAATCATTTTACTTAATTATATGTTTCTATAGCATATTTATAGTAATAGTAAGTGTTGCAAGATAGACCTCAATTTGTAACAGAAAAATCCACATTTTACAAATTGAAGTTTTCCAATCCAAGTTCAATGTATTCTTGTTGTATGTAGCCTTGTTGGCCGAGTGGTCTAAAGTGTGTGCTAACTGATCTCAGAACCTAGGTTCCAATTTAGTTCCTAGTGTGATAAAGTTTCTCAGTTCCCTTGCCCTAGGTTGGTGGTTTCCTGTAGGCACTCCAGTTTTCTCCACCATCCTGAAATGACCATATCAATATAAGTGAAATACCAGTAATCTTAACTGGAGGAACACAATTACTCTACTCAGCTCCCATAATTGCAGTAGATTCTAGTACTATCGAGGATTTGTTTCCATTTGTTAATTTTAAAATGCATGTTAAATGATTTCAACACCTAGATGATTTTTATATGTAATACTATTAGTATGGATATAAACGTTTCATTATAGACAATTAACTAAATACCTATATGTGGTATTTGTAATTAATTACATGCATAGCTATAAACAAGTACATTTATCATCTGGAATACTCATTGATGGAATTGTTTCAAGACGTTAGAATGATGTAATAATGTATTACACACATTTAATGTTCAGGTGTAAAAAACAAGGTGATGTGGTCTTGAGTTATGTAACTTTGATGGCAAATTAAAATTTCTTTTGATATATTAAATCATTATAGTAATTTATCATCATTTGTCATGTCAAATTTAATCAACACTTTGGTTGAAATATTTTTCGCATAGGTGTGTCAGGTGTGTGTTTGTGCTCACATGTGTATGTGTGTGGGAGAGGATGTCAACAAATGCTCCCACTTTTTATATCTCTCTTTACACTGTCAGCATACTGGTGACTAGATTATTCATGCAGTGAAAAATATTTCAGAAGTTTACTCTTGCATCATTTGTAACATCATTATAATGACATCATTTATGACATCACAATTCTATTCATCCTTTTGTCAATAATTCCCTTCCGATGTTACTTTAGAATAGTTAATTTGAAAAAAAAACCTTTTAACCTCAAATCAAAATAATTTATGTATTTCAAACCATTTGTTCTTCTTGAACTGCATAACATTAGTTAGTAACTGTGTCATTTCTATGAAAATAGGAAATGAATATGGTTACACTATGACATCATCAATTGCAAGCAAAAATTAAAAAAATTAAAGATATTAACATAAGTAAGAGATTTATTTATTAAAGGTAATTTATAAGGTTGTAATAACTAAATGCACACCTATATCCCCTAACAGTTCGCACAGTTTTGTTCATAAGTTGCAATTTACATCTATGTATACTTAAGAGCAAACTATCTGCAATGGCCGTTTGTTTGAAAGTCAGGTTAAAAATTCAAAATATCAATAAGTAAAATAGAGCAATCAAGAGCTAAATAAATACATGAAATATGATAAATACATATTATATACACAGTGTGTATGTACAACCCTCCGTATCAGGTCGAGTCCTTTTTTTCATAGCCGTATTACTACGAGTCGAGTTAGTGATACAGCTACGAAAAGGACGAGACCTGATACGAAGGTTGTACATATACATTGTGTATATGATATTTTTATCTAACATTTCCAACAGGTTGTTTGAAATAATAAAAAAACAATACTTTATGTGAAGAATTACATTTTACCACAGAAAACCACTGAACTATGTTATAATATTTAACATGACGTGACGTCACAATGAGAAAGTGTGTGTGCACTTTACCGCCAATGTTTCTGTATCATGCATGTTCAATAAAACTTGTATTTCGTCAAATCAGATAGAAAAACTAGTCTAATGTTAGATAATATAGGATGAATGCACATTGTCCATAGACAGGTAACAGGTTAACTTGACCTTCAGGAAGTAAAAATCAGCTGCTGGTGAACAGGTACCATGTTAACCTGCTTCAGGAAGTAAAAATCAGCTGTTCATAGACAGGTATCATGTTAATCTGCTTCAGGAAGTAAAAATCAGCTGTTAATGGAAGGTACCATGTTAACTTACTTCAGGAAGTAGTGTTTGTTGTTTTTATAGGCCATGAGAAACGGGACATATAATAAAGTGTTGGAAATCTATATGTCTATATCTATATATGTCAATACATCTGTAATAGTTTGTCAAACTTCCTTTTCAGACACCAGTGTCATCTTTACCAACAGTTTAATTGAAAAAAAATGTTAACTTGTATATCTTGCTCCTCCTAGAGAGGCTTAGGGATCCCAGTGTATATTATCAAAAATGTTGGTTTTAAACCAACACAAACATTTATATTTACCGTATAGTTGGGATGTTCTAATCTGTAAATGTAGAAAATAAATGACTTAAGTTTAATTAAGTCTTTAAATCTTGCTGCTGTTGCACCAAAATAAAATTGTCGCTTACCTGGTTTATTATCTGGGCCTCTGTTATAATTTGTTTTACTTTTTAGGAATGGGTCCATAATATTGGTCTTTTTGGAACTTGGTCTATTATATGGATCTCTGTATTGGACCTGATTTATTTTGTTAGTCTATGTTTTGGACTTGGTCTATTATGTGGGCCTCTGTATTGGACTTGGTCTAATACTTGGGTATCTGTATTATTTTATTTTACTTTTAGGAATGGGTTCATAATATTGGTCTTTTTATAATGTGGTCCATTATATGGATCTCTGTATTGGACCTGATTTATTTTGTTAGTCTATGTTTTGGACTTGGTCTATTATGTGGGCCTCGGTATTGGACTTGGTCTAATACTTGGGTATCTGTATTATTTTATTTTACTTTTAGGAATGGGTTCATAATATTGGTCTTTTTAGAATGTGGTCCATTATATGGATCTCTGTATTGGACCTGATTCATTTTGTTAGTCTATGTTTTGGACTTGGTCTATTATGTGGGCGTCTGTATTGGACTTGGTCTAATACTTGGGTATCTGTATTATTAATTTATTTTACTTTTAGGACTTGGTCCATTATGTGATCTTTTTAGGACTTGGTTCATTATATGAGTCTCTGAATTAAACCTGACCCATTATGTTGGTCTCTGTTTTGGACTTGGTCCATTATGTGGGTCTCTATTAGACTTGGTCCATTTTGTTGGTGTCTGTTTTATTATCTCCTTGTAAACGAAGTTTGGAGGGGATATAGGATTTGGTACATACGTATGTTACACTTTCCTTGTAAGCGCTCTAACAACTTTATTTCTCAACAGAATTGAATAAACAAAGGTTTATTATGGTAATAAGTTCATGTTTTTAAGTGGCACACCTGAGTTATTGCCCTTTGTTTATTTGAGTGAAATATTTCTGTCAGCACTCTAACAACTTTTAAAAGTTCATGTTTTTTAACCCACACTTTGTATACAAGTATTACACAAAATTTCACATTTTATGGAGATTAGTATCATTTGTGATGCCTTGTACTGTTGTCATTCTAGGACTTAGTCCAGTATAGAAGTCTTAAATTACAGTAGTTGGCATTGATTGTGATGATGAATTCTAAAATAGGAAAATGTCATAAAGGGAAAATAATAAAAACATACATTAAGTTATAAAAAATTATCTTGGCATCCAATTAAAACATATAAACTCATTTTATTTTTAACATTTATGATCATTTGCTTTACAAAAATAACCACAGCCTACCTCAAGGAAATAACAAAGCCATTGTTTCCTTCCTGTAATTGTAATTAGTCACAGGTAATGGTTAGGGTGATAATTATTGTCATATAACAGTTATATAAGCAAACAATATTGACCTGTCCCCATTGACCTTCCATTAGTAATATTTATATATAATGATCCCCCCAAATACATGGGTAGTGTTAGGATTAACAGTTAGCAATGAACAAGACATGTTTTCCATGATGTATATATAATAAACACCTGTTTTCACTATACATAAATGTGATGTTCCATAATAGAGCTTTAAATTAAAGGTCAAGTTGACAGGTCAGTGTTGTTTGTTTATAAATTCATATCTACAGGTTTTCCTCATTGGCTGACTAGATTGAAAGATTGGAATTTAAAGTTCCTGGAAATTTCATGGGTTGTATATATTAAAAAAGATTACAGTATCTTAATTATAATTTCCTTTTTCTTATTCTAAATATTTCTATACACAAGTTCAGCATAACAAGTCAATCAACCTTAATTTGTGTCTTTAAATATGGGAGGGGGCTTGATGGCCAAGTGGTAAAAAAAAGTGTGCTTATAGGTCAAAACACCTCCTACTGCCTGAGGTTCAAAACCCACCAAGACAGATCCTAGCTTAAGAAAAAACTCTTGTTTGCTTGTATTGTTTCACATTTATTGTAGGTTTTTCCTTTAATGTTCTTGCAGAATCAATTGAGAATTAAAAAGATGTATTGATTTTTGTGCATTTTGAATGTGACCTGTTTTCCTGGCACTGCATGTTCACAAAAATCCCTGGAAACATAAATAAGGGTCCAGCATGATGAGGGTGTCAAATATTCATGTACACAAAAGTCACTACCAGTATTCACAGTGTCCATTCATATTGAATGAGACAAATCAAGAACAGTTGACAGTTGAGTAATGGTGTTTAATATCCCATTCAAGAATATTTTACTTATATCGAGACATTGCCAGCTATAAATTTCAAGTGGCTAGGTCATAACAGACAGGTTTTTGGTGCCACAAAGCATGAATAATGTACTTTTAAAAAAAACTTTTCTATTTATTGTCAGAAGTGAGACATACTACAAGTGTCCGAGGGCAACGATATAAAAAAGCAATAAAAGTAGACCTGTTTACTTGGACTTCAAGGAAGTGACCTTAGTGCACTGAATGTAACACCTTTGGTCATAGACTGACCAATTGAAAACTGCCATGACCAATTGGAAAATTACAAGAATTTGTTTTGGTGCATTCCTGTCATTCCATTTTATGATTAAGCATGTTAAAGACAATTAAATCGTTAGCCTACTTATGAGCAAACAGCAATGACCTGTCTGCTTGACCTTTAATTTGAATATTTATCATGGACGAGTACATTTATGTATAGAGACCGCATATGTTTATTTCTTTACATAATGGGGGCACTAGTCATGTGCATTCTTTTTGTAACCCCCACCTATTAAATTGTGTGTATAATTTTTGAATAATTACTTTTCACAGAAATGTTCAAATTTGCTTGATTCCTTCATTTTAAGGCTTTTTTTCAAGTCGAAATTAAAATTTTAGTGGAGTATGCAAATGGAACTCTTTCCATATTACTAATAATGGGTCAACCAGACAGGTCAATGTTGTTTCCCTATACATGCAGATCATGTCTGGAAAATGAGGGACAGAGAAGCCCTCTAGGCAGATATAAAGTTGTATACCGGTAGTACAAATGCACTAAAAGAGAGATTGTGGTCAACAAAACAAATGCCGCCCACTACTGGTCACCTAATTTGTGTGTTTACTATAATGACTAAACTGTATGATTTGGTCACTATTTGTCAGGTTATTATTAACTTTGGTGTCCACATTGAAATGGTATCCACAGAGGAGTGGAATTGAGTGCAGCGGAGTAATGATATTGTATGCCCCAGTCAAAAATCGTTCACTAATATCAATAATCAAGGCAGTCAGTTCAGGGATGGTGTAGGAAACCAGAGTGTCCAGAGGAAAAAACCACTGACCTTTAATGAGTGAACTTACAAATTTTCTCATATTAAGATCTCTGCAGAGTGGGATTTCAATTTAGGGAGTGAGAAGACCTCATGTGATGTGTTAATCTACATCAAAAATCGTTCACCAATATCAATTATCAAGGAAGTCAGTTCAGGGATGGTGTAGAAAACTGGAGTGTCCAGAGAGAAAAAACACTGACCTATAGCAAGCAAATTTTCTCATACTAAGATTTCTGCAGAATGGGATTTGAATTTAGGGATTGATAAAAGCTCATGTGATGTGTAAGTCTGCGATTTAGATCACCCGATCACCAATATCCCTAGAATAGAAGAGGTACCTAAGTCAAAGTTACAACCCTGAGTGCTATGGTCAGTAAAGCCGCTGATAGTTGAGGCATGTATCTCACGTTTAGCTCTGTATACTTTCTGGTATTCCGTTGATTGCTGCTTTCTTTAGTGTATTGAATAAATACATACACTCCTATATTTTACATCTAATATGTGATTGATTTGTGGTCTTAATTTAAATGATTATTTATCATGTTTATGGTTTATTTGAAAAAAAGACTAATAATTTGTCATAGGTAAATAGGTTGATATATATACACTTTTTGACTTGCCAGTACTTAACTTATCATGTGTTTTATTGCTCCGTGTGTGTGTGTGTGTGTGTGTGTGTGTGTGCAATTTTTCTGAAGATTTTGGTTACCAACTCCAACAATGTTTCAAATTGAAATTCCTGAAGCTTTCTAGACATTGCTCTCTCTCTCTTTTTCTCCTATTTGTTTCAGTTTGAAATTAATGACCAGTATGAAAATCATAAAGCCAAATCATAAATTACCTGTTTAACGATCCCCCTCTAAATTAAATAAAAAAGAAAGAAAAAATCAACCAAAAACAGAAAAGTTCTTGTCCATCAACCATCAAATCACTTTCAATCATTAATGAGACCAGAATAGATAATATAAAGGAATAAGGGGAAAAAAAACAAAAAAACAAAAAAAACAAAAAAAACTTCTTGCACTAAGATATTACAACAGAGTACTTTGATTTGACAAGGTGAATGGTAAACACGTACTTGTTGATACCTGTCAGTTCTACATGGTAAACCATTTGTTTACAAATAGATAAACAGTAATTAACGATATAAATTTATTTTTTTCCGTTTGACTTGCGGTGTTTAATGTTTATTATAAGGTGCCAGTTCCTATGACAGGTCACATCATACCATTCATCAACTTATTTTTAAAACGGTACATAAATCAACCGTCTTTGTTTTAAGGTGAAAAGTACGTCACAGGTACTAATTTCAACAATTCTGAGTCATTTCAATTACCTATTAGGCTATTTCTAGGCTACTAAGAAAATCTAGGTGAAGTTATGCCCTTATGATCGAGGAATTCAAAGGCGTGACGTGACGGGCCTAAGTGAATTCCTAGAAAAATTTTCAATCTTTTTTATTTTGTCCAGATTTTTCCAGAAAAAGCAAGCATATACAACAAAAAAGAGTAGAAAAAGAAAAAAGAAAAAAAAAGTTATTAATGGATTGGAATTAAAAGTAAAAGTAAAAAGGGAAACATGTACACTAGGTCATTCACATTAAAAGATCAAAAGGAAATACACATCTAAGGAAGGGTAAGATATTGAATTTCTTTTGGCTGTTAACCTTAGAGTAAGAATTGTTCTTAGAGCTATAATAGTCAAACCAGGAATGGTGTGATAATTTGTTATAATTCTAAAATTGTTCTTTGAATTTCTATAGATTAACTTGCGTAGAATTGTGAGAGTGGTTGTAAAAATAAGGATCGATGGTGCGATATACCTCATTTGATCTCTGAATTTTGATTGGTCGTCGGCTAGATTAGAATTCTGAAACAAGGATAGTACGACAATATGTGATAATAGAATCTATTTTCAACATTCTTTTCTATTTTGGTTTTGCTTATAAGGATTGTACAAATCTATGATTTTCCTTTTATTTTTTTACGATAAAGGAATGTCCCTTTTTCAGGATGTTAAACTAAAGTAATATGCATCATAAAATGTCTCAGGATGTTGAACTAAACTAGTATGCATCATGAAATGTCTTAGGATGTTGAACTAAACTAATATGCATCATGAAATGTCTTAGGATGTTGAACTAAACTAATATGCATCATGAAATGTCTTAGGATGTTGAACTAAACTAATATGCATCATGAAATGTCTTAGGATGTTGAACTAAACTAATATGCATCATGAAATGTCTTAGGATGTTGAACTAAACTAATATGCATCATGAAATGTCTTAGGATGTTGAACTAAACTAATATGCATCATGAAATGTCTTAGGATGTTGAACTAAACTAGTATGCATCATGAAATGTCTTAGGATGTTGAACTAAACTAATATGCATCATGAAATGTCTTAGGATGTTGAACTAAACTAATATGCATCATGAAATGTCTCAGGATGTTGAACTAAACTAATATGCATCATGAAATGTCTTAGGATGTTGAACTAAACTAATATGCATCATGAAATGTCTTAGGATGTTGAACTAAACTAATATGCATCATGAAATGTCTTAGGATGTTGAACTAAACTAATATGCATCATGAAATGTCTCAGGATGTTGAACTAAACTAATATGCATCATGAAATGTCTTAGGATGTTGAACTAAACTAATATGCATCATGAAATGTCTTAGGATGTTGAACTAAACTAATATGCATCATGAAATGTCTCAGGATGTTGAACTAAACATCCACTAAAAGGGCATGGAGTAATGGTGCAGAAGGCGCAGAAATTTTAAAATTTCTTGTTTTCAAGAAACAAAGTTTCTTTAAAGATGTTGGAGGTGGGGGTATTTGGCTCTGAAGAGACAGTTCTATTTTTCACTGTCTTATAATGTATTTAATTAAAACACCAGAGGCAACTAATGTGTAATAGTGATATAAACTAGATTAAATGTAATTAAATTATTTTCCTGTATATTCTTTTGAAAAAATGTGTTTAAATTTACTAATTAAATAATTTTTCACTGATACATATTATTAAATATTTCTTTGCAGGAAAATGCTTTGGGGAAATTTTACATTATATAGAGAAATAGGAAATATTAAATTAAATGAAAAATATATTCAACCGTAATTAAAATAGAATAATTTAGTAAAAAGTCATAATAATCAAAATTTTTTGTTATATTTATTTTTTTATTCACATTCATCATATTTTAACATTATTCTAACATATATACATATATAAAACAATATAAATTGCATAATGAATGCATTTTATGAGAGAGAGAGAGAGAGAGAGAGAGAAAGTATTTTACATATGTATCACAATTAGTGGTTTGAATAGTTTTAAAATCATTCAGCATAACAATCAAAATTGCTTGATAATTCAAACAGGTGTTGTTTATGGGGAGAAAAAAGTTTGAATTTATGTGATAGATGAAAATAGATCTTTAACAAAAAGTCAACCAAACTTTGGACTGGACATACTCTATTATGGTTGCAGGACAAAATGAACCCATGTCAAAACATTACTACCAGAATTTACCCAATTTTGGACAAAACATACCCACATTTACTATAACATGCCAATACCAGAATGTGTCCATTTTTGGACAAGACCTTCTCACATTTTTGCCGTCACATACTCGTACCACATTCTATGATACAGAAATATTATTGATATATTGAATATTGAATTGTTCCATATTAAATTCTACCATCATCTCTGTCTCCTCCATTATGTTTATTTCAAAAACGCAAAAAATTAACTAACGCAAATACATGTATGTCTAAATTTCCCAATACCACAAAAATAAATACACACAAAATTAAATATGCTTACAGTAATATGATATCAATAGCAGGTCATTACATCAAAAATACATGGCAACGGTTAACTGGTTACTCAGACTTTTGGAATTGTTTAGTGACAGGTGATTATAGAATCAAAAACAAACATACTAATCCATGTCCGAATCACAATCCAGAAGCAAAAACTTTGGAACTGACAAGTTAGGTCAGACACTTGAACTTCCACCAGGGAAGTGAGGCCGGGTGTTCTGGAAGGGTAAGCACCTCCTGTTTAGCTAGCTACATCCACCACGTTAGTACCAGTAATCAAAATTGTATGAAAGGAACATGGAACCAGAAGTTAGCCAATTTTTATAAAACATGTATTGAAACAAGGCACTAAAATCATGACAGTGTCGGACAATTGGAAATGGGATAGGTTGGTTACTTATTGACTAGCCCTCCTATATTACGTATAAGTCATTGCATTACGGATACAGTATTTTTGGTACTCTCGTGCCTACAAATTTTGACGGATTTTCATTAAATTTATACCAAATGTTTATACCACTAATACCTTGGTCAAGTTCAAAAATCAGCATTGGTCGATACTTTATGTTGGAGTTATGGGACTTTGACCACAAGAATGACTCCGTTTTATCCAAAACTTGACCTTGTAAGCGCTCTCATGCCTACAAATTTTGACGGATTTTCATTAAATTTATACCAAATGTTTATACCACTAATACCTTGGTCAAGTTCGAAAATCAGCATTGGTCAATACTTTTTGTTGGAGTTATGGGACTTTGACCACAAGAATGACTCCGTTTTATCCAAAAATTGACCTTGTAAGCGCTGTCATGCCTACAAATTTTGACGGATTTACATGAAATTTATACCAAATGATTGTACCACTAATACCTTGGTCAAGTTCGTAAATCAGCCTTGGTCGATACTTTTTGTTGGAGTTATGGGACTTTGACCACAATAATGACTCCGTTTTATCCAAAAATTGACATTGTAAGCGCTGTCATGCCTACAAATTTTGACGGATTTACATGAAATTTATACCAAATGTTTATACCACTAATATCTTGGTCAAGTTCGAAATGTTCCTTCCGACCTCCCCACACATTTAATTCTGTAACAGCCCTGAATGTTTGAAAATATTGCAATTTCATATACAGTATACTAGTATACTGCTTGACCGGTGGGGGACCCAGGAATTCTATTCTTGTAATTTTGACGTCAGTATTTCACAAATGCTTAGTAACACCAAAGTTAAATGAACTCTATTGGACACCCACTATTTCAATCAAATATCTGATATATTCAGAAAGGGGTACATGTGAACTAATTGTTGAGATACAGGGTGTGAAATGCGTAGTAAAGGGCAATGTACGACAGTTCATATAAAAAAACGATAAATACTTATAATGTTGTATTTGATAAATTTGTATGTGGGATGTCGGGGTTGGAATTCCTAAAGAGGATAAAAAATTATTATATAACATTTTCATGGTGTGTTGTATGTTCTTAAGGCCGAGTCGAGTGGTACCTACAAGTTTCTGTTTTTTCATACTTGTAAATCTTTTTGAGGTGAAAATGTAATAAAATATAGGGGTCCCCTATTTCAAAAAATGTAACAAATCTTGGAATTTTAACAAATATTAGGTTAAATAGGAAATCAAAATTTTTAAGGCCCTGGAAAATTTTGAAACATGTATAAAATTAGCAGTTTGTTCAACAAGGTTTTGATAAAGTAACATGTTAGTTCAAAATTTAAATTTTCTGAAAATGTAAAGAAAAACACATGTCTTCTTGCTTAATTTTTTGGTATAAAACTTCAAAGATGTAATCTGTTGTGAAAATATGACCAAAATTATCAATAACGTCATGATTTTTGACGAAATTGCAAAAGGAATGGCAAACTTGCAAACTTTAATGCCATTGTGTCATAAACTAGGAGTCTTGTATTTGTGCTTTTTGCTGTTATAGTAAATATATATATACAAATTACTTCATCAATTACATTACATGTATTTTGTATTCATAGTCACTAAAGAATAATAATTATTATATAAATAATGATATTAAGAAGAATTATTACTTCGAATGGCAGAAAAAGAAGGCCTTATAATTTGAAATGAGAGTCAATGATGATACTTCAAAAATGCAAAAAGACTAGCTAGTCAGAGTCGGGGAAATATTGTCAAGGGTTTCATTTGAAACTTGAAATAGATATTGAAATATTGAGCCAAAATCTTGACTGAAGTGAAAAAATTATTATAATTCAAAACATTTTACTTGGTTAGAGACAGTGACCGAAAATCACCAAGCTTGAAAATACTTCACTCAGAAATCCTGTGTGCCATTCAAATAACACCTTTTTTCAGTATAAATTTTCATGATGTCATTGCAAATATATTTTAAAAGTCATTGTGTATGAAAAATATGAAAATTCTAAATTATTAAAAACTGAAAGAATTTTGAAAAACGAAACAATATTATAAAAAGATATCATCAAATAAATTTTAAATCATTTTTATCAATTGAAGGTATCAAAGGCAAATCTTACATGAATCATTGGTATCTGTTGAATTTATTCATTTACCGTGTTTATGATGCTTTTCTTGTATATTTTCATTTATTCTTTTAATTGATAGATATTATGTATTCTATTCCCTCTAAGTTATTTATGAAAAATTATTACAGTTATATTAAGTTAGTACCTAGAAAAATACCATCAGGGTGTATAGATTTGTACACATTTTGCGTAACGTCAGCGTTCATTTGAACCACTTGGCCTTAAGAGCAATTACTTTTTTAATTTTTTAGTTTTTTTATAGATTTTGTGCTGTGTTGGGTACCTTGGTTGTTGTACACAAATTCAAGTGTGACCAAAAGTTATAATATTATTCCTTCATGTTGTTGTAATTAATTGTACTTCAGAGAAATGAAAAGAACTTGTTGTTCATTTTGTTTTTGGATATTTTGTGCTATTTTGGGTTGCTCTGTCATACGCAAATCCAAGTGGGAGCAAAACTTATTATATAATGCTGTCATTGTGTGTTGTAATTAATAGAAATGAAATTACTTGTTTGTTTGTTTTTAATATTTTCTGCTATGTTGGGTAGCTTAATTGTCATACTAAGATCTAAGTGGGAGCCAAAATTATTATATAATGCCTTCATGGTGTGTTGTATCTACTCAATAGAAATGAAAGGAATTGTTTGTTTGTTTTTCAATATTTTGTGCTATGTTGGGTACCTTGGTTGTGGTATATAGATCTAAGTGGGAGAATTTTATTACATATTAATTTTTTCAAGTTGTGAAGTGTACACCTGTATGTTTGTATCAGCGAGGGATGATATACATGAGAAAATAAACAACATGAGGGGAAATGACATCATACAGTACGAGCTTGTGGAAAGTTTATCAATAACCAGACAAATTAGTGCCAGATCTTGTCCCCTACTTGGCCCCTCCTTAGCCTTTTATTGACAGTGTTTCAGCTGCTAATACAACATAATAAACAACATGAGGGGAAATGACATCATACAGTACAAGCTTGTGGAAAGTTTATCAATAACCAGACAAATAAGTGCCAGATCTTGTCCCCTACTTGGCCCCTACTTAGCCATATATTGACAGTGTTTCAGCTGCTGATACCTATTTTAGGCTATATTTCAGCCACTAGCTATCCATATCTCGGGCACTCTGACAGTCAAGTTTCGAGTCCTTTTCTTTAACTTTTGACAGGTCTGTACTGTATATGAGAAACAAGAAATTGTTTAGAGCTAATCCCACCTGTCCATGTGATCAGACCTCTTTATTGGAAAATTAAGTTTTTCTTTAACTTTAATTTATTTAAAGGTTTAAAAAAAATGTTTAGGACTTCAGTGTGTAATAAAAAAAAAATTTAAAAATGTTTAATCTTCATGAAACAAAAATTCCAAATTTTGTCTAAATACATGTATTTCTGAAAATATCTGAACTCAGTTTGAATTTCCCTTACACCAAAAATTTGTGTATATTTATCTGTATTCTTTTTTTTCGTTTTTTTGTGAAAATTCTGAATTATCATGAAAATGTAAAACCATTCAAAATTTAGGCTGGTTTCGTGAGAGCTGTGAAATATTGAAAAAAAACAGAAATATTGCTCCCACCTTAAGTTTTACCAGTAAACATTATTTTCAACAAACATTATAGATTTCAAAGAAGTACATCTGTGTTAGGTTCATGTTGCAATGGTGCACAGTACATCCAAAGTCTAGTTTATTTTACTTATGTCAAAGTTCTGCTGTAGCAGAAGAAACTAAAAAACACAAAAAACCAACAACCTTCCACAAACAAAATATCAAACCGCCAACCATACATAACTATCCAAGTTATATTTCTCATAGGTTTAAATTACCGTATAATTGTACATCATGTCCAAAATTCATCCATGAAATTAAATTTAAATTCTTCAAGTTTTGCCGTATTTGATATCTAAAGTTAATGATATAAATGTATGCAACAAAAGTTGTTTTTCTTGAAAAAACAATTGTCTTGGAATATTTAACAACTTTGGGGAAAACTATGAAAAATAAAGCCTTATTTATGGGGCAAACCTTTCTCGAAAATTCAACATGAGACGAAAACATCTTTTAAGTATAAAGCCTTATTTATGGGGCAAACCTTTCTAGAAAATTCAATATGAGAGAAAAACATCTTTCAAGTATAAAGCCTTATTTAAAGGACCAAACCTTTCTAGAAAATTCAATATGAGAGAAAAACATTTTCACCCTGACAACTGTTTCTATGTGTCTATATATAAACATTCAATGCTTTTCTGATAATTTCTATATATGTAGTTTGTCTAATTTTATTGGCTAAGGTGTACAGCTTCACCTTAATCTTTATTTTGTATCAGCCAATTAGAATCAAGAATTCAATTTGATGGTGTCTTACTTGCTGGTTGTTGTACTATAATGTGTTAATTGTCTATTTTCAGGTAACGATGATTGACATCACGCCAGGAATATAAAAATAACAGAATGACTCTCCGCACCATCATTCTGTGTCAAACAGCAAACTCTGCTGACAACCAGCAACAACGAGAAAAATTTCAAAATGGCTATTGCGAATCAAATTGATATCGATATTTCAACAGAAAGTTCAAAACAGCACACATCAAGAGCTTTGCTTCTATTGTCCAACAGTTCAGATGGAAACAGATCTGGAATTACAAGTTACCATGATATTACAGTTCATGAGATCCTGTATATAGTGCTGACAACTATATTGGTTCCTGTGATTATAATAACCAACGTTTTAGTAGTAACGGCAGTCGGCAAGTACAAGAAATTACAGACTCCTACAAACTTTTTCATTGTTTCATTAGCGTTTGCAGATATATCCATTGCCATTGTGTTGCCATTTTTCACCGCTGTAGAAATAGTTTCAGAAAATATAACAGACACAATAGCATGTATTTCGCCAAATCGCATTTTAATGATGGCATCAGGAGTATCCATTTTAATGCTGTCCCTGATAGCATATGACAGACATTTAGCATTGGCTTATCCATTAAGGTGTTGATCTTATGACCAAGAAGAAAATTATCATATTTATTTTTCTATCCTGGCTTTATTCTGCTACGATTGTCTGGGCACCAATAATGGCAGGATGGTACGAGGAGATACAGATACCAGAGAGATATTGTACATTTGAAATTATGCATCAAAGTGAACATTTGTTATTTGTAAGTGCCTTGTTTGCTCCCGCCTGTATAATCATCTTTGTATGTTACATCAGAATATATATGATAGCGCGACATCACGCAAGAGCCATAGCATCTTTAGAATCATCTGTTCAATTTAATCTTCAAACCCATTTTATCACCAAGGACTCAAAATATGCCAAAACACTTGCTGTAGTGATAGGTGCATTTCTGTTGCTATGGTTACCATTTCAGATATGTCTTTTGTATGAAGTTGTGACTTATCATGTGATGGAAAGTTGGATAAGGAATTACTGTGGTTATCGCTTTTGCAAACAGTGCATTAAATCCATGGGTTTATGCATACAAGAGTGTTGATATTAGATTAGCATTTAAAAAGATTTCAAGGTCGTTGTCGGCTGTTATTCAGCATGGACACATCAAAGACGATGAAAGGAGAATTAGCGTTGTCTCAAATATTTATTCCAATTTTGGCAGAGATATTCATTTAAGCCGAACGGACAGCCGTTTTGAGGATCCACATTGTAGTACCGTTGAAGTTGAACTGCATTGTGGTAAGGATTATTTAAACCAAGCAATGACAGTCAGTGATGAATGCACTGGAGCATCACCTGTTTGTAGCTGCAAAGATCAAAGGTTACCGAATACTGTCACTGGATATACTGATGAACAGTTTAAACATTCAAGCACATGTCCCCTTCATTGTAAATCTCAGGATCCTGCGAAAGCAAATCGAAAAAAAGATTCCCGAAGTAGCAGTAAAATTGTGTCATTCTTAGAGTTTTTATCAATGGATGACGATTTTCCTGTTGACTGTAACTTACCAACAATTGGTGGAAGAACCAGTGTTGTATCAGGTATGCCAGATCGCATTGGAACCCCACAACAGAACTTAAGTAGTTGTAGTAAATCAGAAATGCATAAAAATGTTCAAGGTAAGGTTTCACAAACATCAAATATATCAAATGTAAGTGATTTATCGCAAAAGAAAACTATGTCTTTTGTGGATGTTATTTCATTTGACAATGACAGTGGAAAATTTAACATAAAAAGTGATAATAAAAGAACGTTGAATTGTGAACAAAAATATTCTGATAATTCACAGTATGGAAGCCCTGTAGGGCGAACATTTACTATACATCAATCAGACGACACAAAAGTACCAATTTCAAAAACAAACTCATATCCAGGACTTCAGTGTTCATTTTCTGCTACGCCGTACAGGAAGAACGCATTTGTTCCAGAGTTAGAAAACAATGTGTTATCATTAATGGGATTTTATTCATGTGATGAAAGTTCCTCTGTCGAGGATTTCATCAATTTCCCAAGGATAAATAAAAGTCGAGGTAGTACTGTCTCGGTAAATTTAGACCTTCATCACAATCAAGGACTCATATTAGACGCACAAACATTGAATGCTCAGTTTGCTACAAACAGTAATGGACATCAAGAACTCAGTTTACAAATCGGACCCAAAAATCGAAACTATAGTGATTCCAAACTAAAAGCTACTCGTTCATACTCCGCCTATGTGCCTCCATACTCATTACAATGTAAAAATGTACCAAGACTTACTCGTCAGTTTTCACTTGACCACAGTACTGGAATTTGTTAGTAATATGTCCTAATTGTCAGAATTGTCCAAAAATGTCTACGAAATCAAAAGTATCCATTGTAGAAATATTTTTTCAACTTTTCATTTACCATTTGGTTAAATTGATAGTGCTTTGAACAACCAGACCCCAGTTTCAATATCAGTCCTTAAAAAAGAGTTTCCTTAACTTAAATTTAGCAGGTTTGACAACATTGTTTTGGAACTGCAAATATTTTTTGAAAATATTTTTATTAATACAACTGAAGTTTAAAATGATCTTGAAAATAAGGCATTTAATTTCCCAAATATCTTTAACAAAATTATTAAGATTTCAAATTTTCCAAATTTAAAGTAAGAAGAATCTTAGTTAAGTATTTGGGTGTGAAAATGAGGCCTCTCTGTTAAGATCATTTACATATAAAACTTCTTCAAGACCGGTGTATTTCATTTCTTGACTAGGTCACATTCTGATTTGATTGTTTTTGATAACTTTACCATAATCCAATAAAATCAATAAATTCACTGTGTTTTTAAGTTTTACTTTATACTAGTTTTACAAGGACTAGATATCTTAAGCAATTGTGCAATTTTATAAGATTTTAATGGTAACAAATGAACATTTGAAATGAAAGCTTTATGCGTTTTAATATTCTTTATTTCTTTATTTATGACAGTAAACCTTAGTTCATGGCCACCATTTATCCAGTCAAATTTTTCTGTCAAAAATTTGCACCAAAATTGGTCCATGCTAAAATTAATATGTTTATAGTACTGGTTTTTATAAAGTGAAAACAGTCGTGTGTCAAAATTAAATTGTATGATGGTTTCAGATTCATGCTATTAAATACAAGATTTTGGTACCTTAATTGAAAACCTGGAAATTTTCAGTTACTAAGTTGTCTATTTGAATGTGGAATTTGACAAATTGTTGAGGTGTTCAATCATAGAATTCCAAAATGCAACAAGAAAATAAATTTGACTCAAAAAACCAATCAAATTACCAAAGGTTTACTGTACAGATGCATATTATCACATATTTATATTATTTAATTTGCTGAACTCACAGAATCTGTGACCTATGTTTTATACATTGTCTCATGATGTATAGCCATACAACATTGACCTGTTCTCTTGACCTTTAATTTAAATATTTATCATGGATAAGTTCATTTATGTATAGGGAGACTCAGTGTTTATTTCTTCTGCATCACAAGAGGTACTCACTTCATAGAGTAAGCACATGCACTGTGTATATGTTAACTTGAATCTTAACACTACCCATATATTAGGTGGATCCCTCTTTATGAATATTCTTAATAAAAGGTCAAGCAGACAGGTCAGTGTTGTTTGACTATATACAATATGATCAGATATTTATTTTTGTATGAATTTCATTATATATAATAAGATTAGTTAGGAAGTTTTCATTCTTTGATGATAGAGTTGTATTATCATAACAGAGTAGATAGATGGCCATTAAAAATCCTTAAATATCAATCTTTTAGACCATTGAACTGTCTTGAGTTTGCAATTTATAGTGCTATAAATGTAGTTAGCAGTTTTAAGTGTGTGGTGGACAAAACTTGATAGAGGGCCGGATACTTTGGTGGGTACAGCATCCCGCTAGTATTGGGAAGGTCTTGGATTTGAGTCCCAGTTGAGCCACTACATTTGGGGGATCTTCCTCCCCTGGAAAGTGGTCGACCAACAGATTGGTCCTAGAGTGTAACCTGGTGGTTTCAATTCAAGGGAGTTGAATTTAAAAAAGAAAGGAAAGAATGTAGCTGGCTAGACTTGACGGCTGGCTTATTAGCTCAATCAGTAGAGCTTCCTGCTGGCACTGACAAGGTTCAAGGTTCGAGTTCTGGTTTGGACACTGCATTTTCCCCTTCCTGTTACAAAAACCATTGCTTGTGCAAAGCAAATTGAAAAGGCACACTTGAAGTTTATGATAGGTTGCATGGCAATAGAAGTTATAGCACACATAAAAGCCATTTCTAGACAGTTCAGTGGTTATATTTATAATTTGGATTTTTTATTTTTATTTTTATTTAATGTTTTAATTCTGACAAAATTTTTATACACAGCTGGGAATGACAGTATGTCCTGGCCTCGGTTTCACAATCTTTCCTTAGCTAAGATTTTCCTTAACTTAGATTTAGCAAATTTTGATATTCTCTATTGATGAATATTTTTGTCAAAACTAAATGCAAATGTTTTAATCTTGTGGTGATCTTAAAAATAACACCTTAAATTCCTTAATATCTTGAAAACTAACAAAATTATGAAGATTTGAAGTTTTGCAAGATTTAAGTTAAGGAAAATCTTAGCTAAGGAATGATTGTGAAACCGGGGCCAGATACTGGAACAGTCAATAAATGATGTCATTAAGACTTATAGAATCATGTACTTATATTGTATACCTGCTGTTACCTTACATAAATATGACCTTTTGTTCAATCCCTTTCTGTTAAGATGACGCTTTGCTCCATTCCTTTCAATTAAGATTATACATTGTCTTCTATAAATAACTCCAGAAATTAATATTTCCATAGCTAGGTAACCTAAGGTTATTTTATATTATAATCATTATGTCAAATTTCATTCATCAAATTGAATTATTTTTTTCAGTATTACAACTGATATCTTAACTAAATGATCTTAATGTATGAAACAAACTTAAAACTTGTTTTTTAATTTTCTTAAAAAAAAAACTGTGAGAAAAAAAAATCCAAATGAAAACACTATTTTAGCAAAAAACACTCAACTTTCTTAGAATGAATTTTTTTGTAAAATATATTTTGGTCCTTTGGGTTTCTTTTTAACATCTTGAAAACAGTTTGGTTTCATAGTTTGGCCTAAGCACTACTGATGAAGAATTGTATTTCAAAACGACCATCTAGTGCTGTCAAATTTAAACTGGTATAATATGTTTATAACATTGTGAATTTTCACTAACCATTTCGTTAAGTAAACAAGAGTTTTGAACAACCGGTTCCAATTATGTGTGCTAAGCGTTTGTTTGCAGAGAAATAAAAACAAGTTTATATAATGTTTGCAGAGAAATAAAAACAAGTTTATATAAAAAGGAGTGCATAATCACAGTGGTAAGTCAGGAAGGATCAAAATGTATTCATTTCTTAATTACCATGACATTTCAATAAAACATATAATCATGGTATACATCACTGCCTTCAAGTTGCTTTTTGGTGGTCTTATGTTCCAGGCAACGGTGCCTCTCCCCACTGGTGTGTGTTTATAATCAGCATCAACTGCTTGAATGTCTTTACACAGCAAGAGTTTGTTCACGTGAATTTCATGTGAATTTATTGTAAAATATATACAATATTTGAATTTATTTCACTTCATGTCAATTTAATAAAGCAAATGTTGGGTGAATTTAACATGGATTTCACTTGACATGAATGTTCTCAGTTTATTTCACATGAATTTCATATAAAAGTTTTCATTTGAGTTTTCATGAGGAAGCTTTTATATGAAATTCATAATAATTTCATGTTAAATTTATGGAAATTTCATGTGATATTCATATTAATTTCATGTTAAATTCATATTAATTTCATGTGAAATTCAGATGAACAAAAATTTGGTTCTGTACCCCACCTTTACTATATACACCCCCTCATCAAGCATACATGCCCTCTATTTACCATATTTATCTGTTATTTTAGGTTTACATATCATAATATGAATGTATCTTTGATAAGAATGTACTATTTTTATGTAAATTCTTAATTGCAGTCAGTGTTGAATGTTTTTATAATGACACTGTCACAATACATATCAGTAAACTGTATTTATTTATATAATATAAAATATTTATGACAATTTTTTGACAAATATCCATTTTTTGATGTTGGTCTGTGATATTTCTAGATTTTAATAAATATTGTAAAATAAGTTTACATTTCTTGTTTATTATTTTAAACCTCCCGAGATACCCGGCTTCACTTTCATTTCTGGAGACATATGTTTACGAAATTTTGAAAAATATCTCTTAAGACAATGTGATTTAAATAATTGTCCTGGAAAAAGCAATGTTGCAAAAAACTGTCAGTCAAACAGCTTACATGACGTTAAGCATTTCTGACATTCAGATAAATACATTGTTTCATTAAAATCCCATTAGTAATAAAAGATATGACTTATCAAGGCTTTAGGTTGTCACCACAATATTGTTGATAATTATAATGTCTATGTATTAATTTTCTATAGGTGTGATTTGGATAAGGACCGGTATATTTGTGTTTGATTGATAACTAATATATTTTGTAAAATGTTATTGACAATAAGCCAATAACACATCACACAAATAAAATGACACAAATTACATATTATACCATAAAATAAAATAAACAAGCGATATATTTACAGAAGCTGTAACCATACTTTCATCTGCGTTAGCGGCCAATGTTAATTATGGGACAACCTATATAAAATGATACTTTTATATAGCCGAGATCCTCTGGATATGCGACCAGTTTAATACAGGCAATTCTGCATACCAAAGAACCATATTTGTAACTAGATATGTTAATTTTACTATAAAAACATTTGCCAATAAGCAATACTTTTTAATTCCTCAGAAGATTTAAAAACCAACACAAAAATTCACTTGTGTATCCACCTGATTATGTAATATATAAAACCAAGTTTTAACATGGGTGAACCATCCCTTCCCACATTATCAGTAAGTGCATAAGAAGAATAAGAGGATAAGAATAATTATCAGGTTGATTTTTAGACTTTTAATGAACATTAACCAAGGACGTGATGCCGTTTGGTATCTCATTCTAGTTAGTAGCTTAGTAGCTAGCAGTGAATTGAGAACGGAAAGAACCTGGGAGATTCAGACGCTTGGTTTAATCAGATAGATTAACGTTTGATTGCGAGAATAACATGATGTCAGTAAACAATGTAATGATAATCTTATTGTTTATGTTTTGATTCAAACCCAAACAAAACAAAATAATATCTTGTAGATTAAGCAATATGTTTTTGGCAATATCCACCAAAACAGGCAGAAAGACAGCAGATAAAATTAACTATATTTAATTAACACATACAGGTATTGCAACGACAAATTATAAAATTCCTTCTATAGACAGACATTGAACATGATGGCAAAATGGTATACTCTGATGAGGTTCAAAAACATGTTTGTGTTGATATTCAATGTAGCCGGAAACAGGTGATAATACCCACCTTCAACAGTTTAGGGAAAAAGTACGTTTTCAAGGCCCTAACCGAGCCACATATATTGTAATATGTGGTCTTTATACAGAAATGCGCATTTAAAAAGATTTTTAACCTGAAAAAATGAGGTTTTTTATTTGATTTGATTTTAAACAAAACGTTTTAATGTTTGAACAAGTCAAATTGATACAATGAGGACACGATTTTCACCTACCCACTTCACCAGCAAAGTTTTAGAATTGGTCTGTCATGGATACATTCAACTTGCCAATCACCATTTGAGAAAGATATGCTACCAATATTAAGGGTTGTATAATAATGGGACAACCTATATAAAATGATGCCTTCAAAAAGCCGAGCTTTCTGGTGACTGACATCTGCCTCTGGATATGCAACCAGTTCAACTCAGATACACACAAATAAGCGTTGTTGTTTTAATAATGTTTTAATTGTTTCTCTGGAAGTATGTTTAGTTTATTCCCCATGCAATATTTGTACCTAGAAATGTTAATTTTATTATACAAAAAGCGAATTCTTACGGGTTCAGACACTCAAAAAGTAATTTATTTAAAAAAAAACCAACGCAAAAAATCGACTTGGCTATGAACCTGATTATGTTAAATAATACACACTACTAACCTGTTGGATTGGAGTGATAGGTTATAAAGTTGGCATCGATACACAGGGAAAAGTAATATACAACACCAAGTTTTAACGTGGATGGACCCCCCCCCCCCCCATTATCAGTGCAGGCGGACTAATACTCGTGTGTAATGTTTATACTACAAAAAAGTATGCTAAAACTTAGGAAAGAATAAATATAATCAGGTTGATTTTTAGATTTGAAATGAACTTTAAAACGAAGAAAGTGATGGGCTAGTATCTCATTCAAGCTAGCTGCAACCACTAAACGTGAATTCAAAATTAAGAACAAAAGGAACATGGCTGGGTAATTCTAACGCATTGAACAATCAGATAGACTAACGCTTGATTGTGAAAGGCACAATAAACACCGTCATGATAATCTTATTGATTTTGTTTTGAATAAAACCCGCACAAAGTAAACATTATTTTGTAGATATAATAATATGTCATTGGTAATATCCACCAAAACAGCCAGGAGGACAATCCGACAAATTCACAAGATTAACAAAATTATAAAATTTCCTTCTATAGACAAACAATAAACATGATGCCATGATCTTACACTCTGGTGAGGTCCAAAATCTGAGTTGAAAAATATGTTTTTGTTGATATTCAATGTAGCCGGAAACAGGAAATAATACCCACCTTCAACAATTTAGGGAAGAAAAGTACGTTTTCAAGGCCCTAACCAAGCGCAGATAGATATTGTAATTTGTGACCTTTATACAGGAAAGCGCACTTAAAAAGATTTTTGACCAGAAAAAAATCAGTTTTGTTGTATTGAGTTTGGTTTTAAACAACACAAACTTGTCAATGTTTAAACAAGTCAAATCAAAAACAAACATACTAATCCATGTCCGAATCACAATCCAGAGGAAAAGTTAACATTTTGGAACTGATAAGGTAGGTTAGACACGTGAACTTCCACCAGAGAAGTGAGGCCAGGTGCTCTGGAAGGGTAAGCACCTCCTGTTTAGCTAGCTACACCCGCCACGTGTGTAATCAAAATTGTGTGAAAGGAACATGGAACTATGGGACGTCAAATATATCCATGGCAATCCTGGACACAGAGACGTCAAACTTATCAACAATACTGAGATGACGGCTATAAAACTTTTTGGGGGCCTTGATAAACCTAGGCTTGCAAAACTGATACAATGATCAGGGTTTTCACCTACCAACTTCGCCAAAGCGTTAGAATTAGTCCGTAATGAACACATCCAAACTTCTCGATCACCAGTTTGGAAAGAGATGTTACCAATATTGAGGGTTGTAGAATTATATATAAAATGATGCCTTTATACAGCCGAGCTTTGTTGTATCTGACATCTGTAACCAGTTTTACACAGATACACACATTTAAGCGTCGCTGTTATGGTATTAATGTTTAATTTTGTTTCAGAAAATGTTTGGTTAATTCCTCATACGCTTCCACTATATTCGTGACTAAAAATGTTTAATTTACTATAACAAGCAATTCTGAATTCGGAGATTTTTTTCGGATTCAGCCACTTGCACAAAGGTAATCCCTTTGTTTTGGCCGCCAGAAGTTTAAAAACCCAACGCAAATAAAATCGACATGGCTATCCAAGTATCTTAAATAATATACACTATGTAATGTGTGTAATTTTTAGGGGTGTTGGGTTGTTAAATTCTGATTGATACACAGGGGTTTTTAACAAACAACTCCAACATTTTTTAAAACTTTAACGTGGATGAACCCCTGCGTTATCAGCCAGTACATGCGGACTAATTATGCTGAAGATTAGAAAAGAATAAATATAATCAGATTGATTTTTCGACCTTAAATAAACTTTAACAAAGGACGCGATGTTGGTTAGTATTTTCTTCTAGCTACAACCGTCACATGTGAAATTGAGAACGAAGAACCTGGGAGATTCAGAGGCGTGGGCAATCAGATAGACTAATGTCTGATTGATAGGAAAATATGACGTCAGTAAACTACGTCTTGATAATGTCATTGTTTATGTTTTGATTAAATTCCGTTCAAAACAAAATAATCTCTTCAAGATAAGACAATGTCATTGGCAATATCCAGCAAAACAATTGAAGACAACAGACAAAATTATCTCTATTTAATAAATACATACAGGTATTAAAACGACAATTTTCAAAATTTCTGTTTCTATCCGCTTTAAAGTGGCGGACCCCCGCATTATCAGTCAGTACATGCAGACCAATACTCGTGTGCAATATTTAAAGATAATAGATGATTCTGCTAAAATTTAGAAAATGATCAAAATAATCAGTTTGATTTTTATACTTTAAATGAACTTTAACCAAGAAAGTGATGCCGGTTAATATCTCCGTCTAGCTAGTAGCTAGTGGTTAAATTGAAAAAAGAACTAGGCAGATTCAGACGCGTGTATCAGATATTGTGGGCAAAACATGAGGTCAGTAAACAATGTCATAATAATCTTATTGTTTATGTTTTGATTCAAACCCGTACAAAACAAATAATATCTTCAAGATAAAACAATATGTCTTTGGTAATATCCACAATCAGACAGAAAGACAACATGACAAATTAACGATATTTCATTACCACATATAGGTATTAAAACGACAAATTATAAAATTTCTATTTCAATACGGTCAATGAACAGGATGGGAAGATCGTATACTAGTACTCTGGTTAGCTTCAATACTTGACTTTAAAATGTTTGTGCTGACATTTAATGAAGCCGCCAGAAAACGGGAAATAATACCCACCTTAAACAATTTAGGGAAGAAAAGTACGTTTTCAAGGCCCTAACCAAACAGCAGATATTGTAATATGTGGTCTTTAAAAAGGAAAGCGCACTTAAATGAATTTAAACTGGCAAAAAAAATCAGTTGTGTTGTATTGGGTTTTATTTTAAACAATAATGGACACGGATTTCACCTACAAATGTCACCAAAATTTTGGAATTGGTCCGCCATAAATACATCCAAACTTGTCAATCACCATTTGGGAAAGAAATGCTATCAATATTGAGGGTTGTGTAATTATGGGACAACCTATATAAAATGATGCTTTCATACAGCCGAGCTTTCTGGTGACTGACATTGTCTTTGGATATGCAAACAGTTTAACACATATACACAGATACACACAATTAAGCGTTGTTGTTTTAATAATTAGGGGTGTTGGGTTGTTAAATTCTGATTGATACACAGGGGTTTTTAACAAACAACTCCAACATTTTTTAAAACTTTAACGTGGATGAACCCCTGCGTTATCAGCCAGTACATGCGGACTAATTATGCTGAAGATTAGAAAAGAA
This sequence comes from Anadara kagoshimensis, assembly GCA_021292105.1. Classification (NCBI taxonomy): domain Eukaryota; kingdom Metazoa; phylum Mollusca; class Bivalvia; order Arcoida; family Arcidae; genus Anadara; species Anadara kagoshimensis. The sequence continues at coordinate 47,395,991 of CM037858.1, forward strand.
TAAATATAATCAGATTGATTTTTCGACCTTAAATAAACTTTAACAAAGGACGCGATGTTGGTTAGTATTTTCTTCTAGCTACAACCGTCACATGTGAAATTGAGAACAAGAAGAACCTGGGAGATTCAGAGGCGTGGGCAATCAGATAGACTAATGTCTGATTGATAGGAAAATATGACGTCAGTAAACTACGTCTTGATAATGTCATTGTTTATGTTTTGATTAAATTCCGTTCAAAACAAAATAATCTCTTCAAGATAAGACAATGTCATTGGCAATATCCAGCAAAACAATTGAAGACAACAGACAAAATTATCTCTATTTAATAAATACATACAGGTATTAAAACGACAATTTTCAAAATTTCTGTTTCTATCCGCTTTAAAGTGGCGGACCCCCGCATTATCAGTCAGTACATGCAGACCAATACTCGTGTGCAATATTTAAAGATAATAGATGATTCTGCTAAAATTTAAAAAATGATCAAAATAATCAGTTTGATTTTTATACTTTAAATGAACTTTAACCAAGAAAGTGATGCCGGTTAATATCTCCGTCTAGCTAGTAGCTAGTGGTTAAATTGAAAAAAGAACTAGGCAGATTCAGACGCGTGTATCAGATATTGTGGGCAAAACATGAGGTCAGTAAACAATGTCATAATAATCTTATTGTTTATGTTTTGATTCAAACCCGTACAAAACAAATAATATCTTCAAGATAAAACAATATGTCTTTGGTAATATCCACAAAATCAGACAGAAAGACAACATGACAAATTAACGATATTTCATTACCACATATAGGTATTAAAACGACAAATTATAAAATTTCTATTTCAATACGGTCAATGAACAGGATGGGAAGATCGTATACTAGTACTCTGGTTAGCTTCATTACTTGACTTTAAAATGTTTGTGCTGACATTTAATGAAGCCGCCAGAAAACGGGAAATAATACCCACCTTAAACAATTTAGGGAAGAAAAGTACGTTTTCAAGGCCCTAACCAAACAGCAGATATTGTAATATTTGGTCTTTAAAAAGGAAAGCGCACTTAAATGAATTTAAACTGGCAAAAAAAATCAGTTGTGTTGTATTGGGTTTTATTTTAAACAATGAGGACACGGATTTCACCTACAAATGTCACCAAAACTTTAGAATTGGTCCGCCATGAATACATCCAAACTTGTCAATCACCATTTGGGAAAGAAATGCTATCAATATTGAGGGTTGTGTAATTATGGGACAACCTATATAAAATGATGCTTTCATACAGCCGAGCTTTCTGGTGACTGACATTGTCTTTGGATATGCAAACAGTTTAACACATATACACAGATACACACAATTAAGCGTTGTTGTTTTAATAATTAGGGGTGTTGGGTTGTTAAATTCTGATTGATACACAGGGGTTTTTAACAAACAACTCCAACATTTTTTAAAACTTTAACGTGGATGAACCCCTGCGTTATCAGCCAGTACATGCGGACTAATTATGCTGAAGATTAGAAAAGAATAAATATAATCAGATTGATTTTTCGACCTCAAATAAACTTTAACAAAGGACGCGATGTTGGTTAGTATTTTCTTCTAGCTACAACCGTCACATGTGAAATTGAGAACAAGAAGAACCTGGGAGATTCAGAGGCGTGGGCAATCAGATAGACTAATGTCTGATTGATAGGAAAATATGACGTCAGTAAACTACGTCTTGATAATGTCATTGTTTATGTTTTGATTAAATTCCGTTCAAAACAAAATAATCTCTTCAAGATAAGACAATGTCATTGGCAATATCCAGCAAAACAATTGAAGACAACAGACAAAATTATCTCTATTTAATAAATACATACAGGTATTAAAACGACAATTTTCAAAATTTCTGTTTCTATCCGCTTTAAAGTGGCGGACCCCCGCATTATCAGTCAGTACATGCAGACCAATACTCGTGTGCAATATTTAAAGATAATAGATGATTCTGCTAAAATTTAAAAAATGATCAAAATAATCAGTTTGATTTTTATACTTTAAATGAACTTTAACCAAGAAAGTGATGCCGGTTAATATCTCCGTCTAACTAGTAGCTAGTGGTTAAATTGAAAAAAGAACTAGGCAGATTCAGACGCGTGTATCAGATATTGTGGGCAAAACATGAGGTCAGTAAACAATGTCATAATAATCTTATTGTTTATGTTTTGATTCAAACCCGTACAAAACAAATAATATCTTCAAGATAAAACAATATGTCTTTGGTAATATCCACAAAATCAGACAGAAAGACAACATGACAAATTAACGATATTTCATTACCACATATAGGTATTAAAACGACAAATTATAAAATTTCTATTTCAATACGGTCAATGAACAGGATGGGAAGATCGTATACTAGTACTCTGGTTAGCTTCATTACTTGACTTTAAAATGTTTGTGCTGACATTTAATGAAGCCGCCAGAAAACGGGAAATAATACCCACCTTAAACAATTTAGGGAAGAAAAGTACGTTTTCAAGGCCCTAACCAAACAGCAGATATTGTAATATTTGGTCTTTAAAAAGGAAAGCGCACTTAAATGAATTTAAACTGGCAAAAAAAATCAGTTGTGTTGTATTGGGTTTTATTTTAAACAATGAGGACACGGATTTCACCTACAAATGTCACCAAAACTTTAGAATTGGTCCGCCATGAATACATCCAAACTTGTCAATCACCATTTGGGAAAGAAATGCTATCAATATTGAGGGTTGTGTAATTATGGGACAACCTATATAAAATGATGCTTTCATACAGCCGAGCTTTCTGGTGACTGACATTGTCTTTGGATATGCAAACAGTTTAACACATATACACAGATACACACAATTAAGCGTTGTTGTTTTAATAATGTTTAAATTTTTTCTTGAAGTATGTTTAGTTATTTTCTCATACGCTTGTATCATATTTGTAACTAGAAATGTTAATATTTTAGTAAACAGAAAACTTTTTTACGGGTTCAGACACTTGCCAATAAATAATCCCTTTGTATTGGTAGCGAAAGGTTTAGAAAAAAACAACGAAAAAATCAGCATGGCTATCCACCTGATTATGTTAGATAACATACAATATGTATTATATGTACTAAGCTTTAGGAACGACGGTTTGTAAAATTACACAGGGGATTGTAATATTTAGCACCGTCCTTTAATGAAGTTTGTAAGTGGGTGGACCCCGCATAATCAGTTAGTGCATGCAGACTAATACTCCTGTGTAATTTTTATGGATAATAGATGATTCTGCTAAAAATTAGGAAAGAATAAATATAATTAGTTTGATTTTTTAGACTTTAAATGAACTTTAGGTATCTCCTTCTAACTACAACCGTTACACGTGAAATTGAGAACGAAATAATCTGATTCAGACACGTGGGTCAATCAGATAGACTAAAGTGTGATTGCGAGCAAATATGATGACAAGATCGTATAGTCTGGTGAGGTCCAAAATCTGAGTTGAAAAATATGTTTTTGTTGATATTTAATGTAACCGGAAACAGAAAATTATACCCTTCCTAAACAATTTAGGAAAGAAAAGTACTTTTTCAGAGCCTTAACCAAGATGAGATATTGTAATCTGTGGTCTTTATACAGGAATGAGCAGGTAAAAAGATTTTTAACCAGAAAAAATATTCAATTTTGTTGTATTGAGTTCGGTTTTAAACAATACGTTGTTGTATTGATAACGTTTTAATTGCTTCTCTGGAAGTATGTTTAGTCAAATCTTCATACGCTTGTACCATATTTTTGACTAGAAATATTAATTTTACTATACAAAAAGTGAACTTTTTCGGGTTCAGAAACTTGCCAAAAAGTAACTGTTTAAAAACAACTCAAAAATCAACTTGATTATCTGCCTGATTATGTCAGATAATATACAATATGTAATATATGTATTTGTATTTATATAAGTCCAACGAAAAGACCATTATCGACTTTTGGTAAAACAGACTATATAACTGACACGACTGATACACGATAATCATCTAGCGACACCTGAAAACTTTAATATATATTCGTTATGGATACCTCCAGCCTTTTGATTTTCCATGCTAAAAAAGACTACGAATATTGAAGTTGTACAACGTTCCTCAGCCTATTGCAGGTTCTTTCTTAAATTAGAATAATATAGAATTAATCTCAAATAGATGGTACGGCCTGTACGGAGAATAATGTTAGAAATTTGACGTATGAAGATTTTGTGTATTGATGAATCAAGAGTTTAAAGAAATGAGTTAAAGTAATTAAAATTCTATTACAAGAAAAAATGATCAGGTACATGATCAATTAAATAATCAAAAATCTTTATAGTGTTTTAAGAGAGAGAGAGAGCAATTCTCGAAATATGACATATGAATATTTTGTCGTATAAAGGGCGTTATCACGAATATGAAATTTGGTGGTTTGGTTTTCTATCGACTTCGTCATACTAACTGTAAAATGTCAAATATAGTATATCAAACAGATTAAATTACATCTATTTCATAAAAAATAAACATTTTTTATTAATAAGTGTCAAGTAATTTGTATATTTGTTCCGTGTTAGTTAAATGTTTTTAAGTTCAATTTTAAGACACAAGATATCATTTTACTTAAATAATTATGATACGTTAACGTTTTATTACTTTTTGTCGCCTAATTTGTTAAAAGAAAATGAGTTAATTCAGGGTCCATAAAGATTAAAAGTTGTGAATAAGAATTAATATTTCAGGAAGCTGTCTGTTTTATTTATTCTTATTTGTCTTATTTTTAGTTTTAAAGGTAATTGCGCAGATCACGAGCAAACTTCACGAAAACACTAAAAAAAGATAAACTGATGTCACACTACCCCTAAAATATTTATGTCACACCGCTCCTAAAAAATATTGATGTCAAACCACTCCTGAAAAAAGAAATATTTGTGCCACAAATTTGACATTACTCACTAAATTAAAATAGTTACTCTGATTCTACAAGTCTTCAAATAAATTGTTGCATGGAAAAGAAAAGGCAAGTTGACAATAAAAAAATTGAAGTCATCAAATTAAGCCTTTTGTGGGCGTAATAATTAATGTTAAAGCCTAAATATGAAGCAGTAGTATGTTTTACTTCAAGCTCAATAGGTTAGATCACATTTACATGAAGTCTCGAAATCAGCAAGTAATGGTTATACCTTTCACTGGAAAATTCTGATTTTAACTTCACAAATTGTTATTTTTCAATCATTGCATCTAAATTGTTTGTCTGGAAAATATAATTATTTGAAAACATAATTATTTTCCAATGGAATTCGTGCTTTTCTTTACATTTGGTATAGCATATATTTTTCTTTTAAATAACTTTACAAACACTTCTCCTTAGCTTTGTAGTTCATACCCTTGACTGGAAATGATTCTGATTCTCAAATATCTTAGTCAATTTAACATTGTAGCTGATTCCTTTTCTCTGGAAAAACATATTTCTTTCGAAAACGGCAGTAATTTTTCGAATGAAATTCGTATTCTTAATTGCAATGGCTATATCAATTATATGCATCTTAATTAAAAATTACACTATTTCATTTTAAACTGACAAAACCAATCAACTTATGGTTAGAGGCTGAATCTAACCGCTGAATATTAGATTTGCAAGGTTGTATCATTAAGCGAGATTGCATTGGAAAGGTATACTTCTGCAAAGACACCGTCTTCTTAAAACTGGGATTTCCAACAGCTGGTTTTTGCAAGTACTGAAACTACATTATACTACATATATACAATGTGGCAAACCTAACCAGCTTTACCAATACGGGCATCCCAAAACTCTGATGATATGCTATAGCGAAGAAAAAATGTCTATCAGAATTGAAAAGACATGGTTAAATCACGCATCTCTCATAATCTAGATAACATTTTTTAACCAACCAATTACAGTTTAACCAGTGTCGATTACAACCAATTAGCTATTCTGAAAGGTCACATAGAAATAAAACTTCTTAATGGTGTCTAATTTCTTCAAGCAGACCGTGAAACGTTCACATATGGTGGGCCTTCAGGGACCTGTCCACTTTGTAAGGGTAGGAGTAGAGTAGAAAGAACGTTTCTTATCGAAACGCTCAGAACTTGAAGATGTACGTCTTTATATATCCAATCAGTGAAACGACTATTTGTAACCAACACCACTCCTATCCGGATGCAGATAAAACTTGTTAAACTGTTAACTGATCCTAGTTTGAAGTCATTAAAGATTAATTAGAGATAATTAACAGGAAACTTATTTATAAACTCTTTTTATTGGTTATTCATTCCCAAGTTTTATTACACACGTGCCTGGTGTAGCTAGCTAAACAGGAGGTGCTTACCCTTCCCGAGCACCTGGCTTCACATCTCTACTGGAAATTCACGTGTCTAACCTGACTTGTGAGTTCCAAGGTTTTTACTTTGCTTCTGGGTTGTGAATCGGACATGGATTAGTATGTTTGTTTTTTATTACATATATTTTGGTCCTTTGGATACATTTTTAATTTTGATTTTACAATGTTTGTTCAAACACTACTGAGCAATTGTAGCCCTAAACGGCGTCTAGTGCTGCAAAATTAATACTGATATACTATGTAATTATACAGTTTATAAACTTTTAAAACTATAGTTGATAAGAAATCAACAAGAAAAAGTACGTATAATTCTAGTGTTCATTGTAGTCGTAACCATATATTATTTTCTGTTCCATGTTCCTTTCACACACTTTTAATCAGACACGTGGCGGGTGTAGCTAGTTAAACAGGAGTTGCTTACACCCGGCCTCACTTCCCTGGTGGAAGTTTACATGCCTAACCTAACGTTTTAGTTCCATTTTTTTACTTTGCTTCTGAATTGTGATTCGGACATGGATTAGTATGTTCCTGTGCGCCTGAATCAAACAAGTGTGGAAGTTAGACGCATAGATAAGAAGGTAAAAATTAACGCGGTGTCATATAACACAGTGCCAATCAATTTACTCCCCATTTTGAGACATCACAGACGTGGCGGGTGTAGCAGGCTAAACAGGAGGTGCTTACCTTTCCTGAGCATCCCGCCTCACTTATGTGGTGGAAGGTCATGCGTTTAACCTTAATCGCTAAATTGTTTATTTTCCTTCTGTGGTCTGGACATGGATTGGTAATATTATACATGTCTCATATCATTACAAAATTAAAAGCTTTACAAAATTAAGTTGTTGAAAAATTCATTCTGATAAAGTGTTTTAGATGATTCTGAGAGAGTGTTATTCAGCTAAAATGTGTTTTTATCTTCAATAATATATTTTTCCATATTTATACATATTTTTCTCCAAAATTGCAAACAATTTCAAGTTTTTGTTGCATTATTTTATATCATTTTTTGTAAATATGCGACTTAAAATACAATACATACTTCAATATTTCAATAATTTGAATGAAATTTGACCTGATGATTATAATAGAAACCTTTTTAATAGAAACTTCATGAAAGTGTGTCTTTGCTCATAATAAAAAAAATTATCCGCTATAAAAATGACCAAACTGTGAACTCTTATGACATGTAAATGTTAAAATAAATTTAGCGGTTCAGTTCAAATTTAAAAAAAAGTTATGAAATCAAATTTAGTGTTAAGACGTCAGCTATCTAGGAATTTTCTCTCTATTCTAGGCCAAGCACGAGTATATCGCTAATTGCTTTTGTTATCTACATAAAGTTGTTAATAAACAAGGAAATTATGAGTGATATTGTGATAACAGCAACTCCATGACACCACATTCGTATAGAGATTAAAAAAATCACTTCACCTGAAAGCTGAAACTTTTTTACAATCTGTGTAAAAATGTTTTTTTAATCCATAGTCCGAGCGTGTTTTCCGTTTTGAAGGAGAACCATTAGAATAGACAACATAATATGCCATTTTTAATAGAAAAAAGTTTTTACTTTCTTTAAGGGTTATTATTAGAACAATGTGTCGGTCGGTCTGTTTTTGATAATTATGTAATATGATCTCTGGGTCTCCATGGCTGAGTAGCTCCAACCGTGTGCATGTGTTTTCGTTTCACAGTGTCTCTAACCACCTAGTTTCGAATCCTACTCTTGAATATTTTAGTGTATCAAAAGTTGTCAGTTTCTTTGTCGTAGGTCAAAAATCGGGTTTTCCGGCCATTCCAATTTCCTTCGCCAAATCTGAACATATCGCTTATATAATCCAAAAACAAACATACTAATCCCTGTCCGAATCACAATCAAGAAGCAAAGTAAACACTTTGGAACTGACAAGTTAGGTTAGACTCGTGAACTTCCACCAGGGAAGTGAGACAGGGTGCTCCGTAAAATAATATCAATTGCCTTGAGCATAAGACAACATAACTCTACTCAACTCCACTTATTATGCACTTGCATTTTTATGTGAATAGATACGTGCGAAATCATTACGTTTTTGCTATCTTTTTATTTTACTTCTAAAATTACGTTTTTATAAGTTTTTATTCTAGCAATTCGACTTTGTCTAACCGTACTTTAAATTTCTATTATTGTACTCTGATTGTGGATTGCTCTTGTTATTGGCAAATATTTTTTCCACCTATACATATATTCCTTTTTTATTTTAATTTCACTTTTTTATTTGTTGTTTTTGTTGCTTGCTAGTAACTATAAAATCAACTTTTGCGACAAAACTGTATCTGATGATTTTTTTTTTCATAAATAACATTAATTGTTTCATAAATAACATGTAAAGAATCAAAGACGAATAACTACATGATAAAATACTATAATAAAGTTTGAATTTCTATTAAAATCATAAAATCAAATGAGTGCACGCTGGAAAATTTATGCGACAACAACATGTTTGTTCATGTGTGCGTGCCATAAATGTGGATAACAAAGGTATTTCCTAATTCCTAAGTAACGCATAATGTTTTAAGGCAGCTAGCTTAGACGTTTTTCTGATACCCTAGGTCATCCACGAGGATATCACCTTTTGGTTTTGTTATCTACACGAACTTGTTAATTATTACTCATATTCAGCAATATTTCGTGACAAACTCCTTTACATAAAAGTGTAAGCAATCCCTGTTTAGCTAGCTACGTCAGCAACACGTGCAATCAAAATTTGAGAATGAAAGGAACATGGTAGGTACTATGGAAAGTAAAATACATTTACGATACTTTTTGACTTAGAGACATCATACTTATCAACAATATTTTGAAGACGGCCATAAATGTTTTGAGGGCTTAATACTGGTAGATGGTGGGCTAAGCATCACCGAGTATATCACAAACTCAGTAGGCACTTCTTTTGTATTGTAACAATATACTACTGTCTATATTTCCTGCTTGTTAAAGTATGAAAATCCTCAAAAACTAATGTATACTCCTTAATCAATATAATTTTAATTTTATTTCGTTAAATATATTTTGATCCTATGAATATTTTTCAACGCCATTAATTAAGAGTTTCAAAATTTTGATTTAAGCAATATTGATGAGCAAGAAAATATCCTCCAAAACGGTTGTCTAGTGCTGTAAAATAGCACTGGTATAATATGCAATTACACCACATGTGTAGAGGGATTAAATCAATGCAAAGAATATTGATCTTTTTTCTTTCTCTTTATCTTCCAAAAATTGAAATCGGTGAAATAGAAAGTGTTAGAAGTCTACAGCTGTTATCGGTTAAATATGAAATAAGATCTTCAACTAATATAACTGCTGATGTGAACAAATGCAGCCTCGTTCCTCGTTTCCTTTAGAATTTCTAGCTCCCAGCAATATATATTGCGATTGTTTTTTGTTTTTTTAAGTATGTAAATATGAGTACTGTGTAGTTGATTCAATGGAGTAAAACGCATATTTGTATTTCATTTCTTAATATTGTTTCCCTACCAAATTTTTAAGCAGAATTGATCACATATGAGATTGTCAAGATTTTTTGTTATCCTCACTCCTTTAACTGGCTACTAGTCGACAACTATTTAATTTTAAGTATGCTACGAGACATGCCATACTTTTGCAAGTTTGTTAGGCTTAGTACAAAGAGATAAAGAGCAGAGTTTTTTCTGATAACCAGCGTTAAACAATAAAAACAAACTAACCAATCAATGTACAAATATCAATCCCAAAACAAAAGTAAAAAGATTAAAAACTGGCAAGTTAAGTGAAACAGTGGAACTTCCACCAGGTAAGTGTGGCCCAGAGCTCGGGAATGGTAAGCACTTCCTGTTTAGCTGGCTACACAAGCCACGCCTGAAATAAAAAAAATAGAATGAAAGAAATATGGTTCTATGGAACGTCAAAATTTTGGATAAAAACATCATACGTATCAACAATATTTTGATCAAGGCCATAAATGTTTTGAGGGCTATGATAAGCCTAGATATGCAATATCCATGCAGATAAAGCATTTACATTTTCACAGGAACTATCACTTTAACACAAGCTGTATAGGACTGACTGAAATGTACATTCCGATGGGGGTGAATGAAGTGTGCAAAAACTAAAATAATTTTGGGTTCAGTAACAGCGTTATTCAACTACAGATTTCAGAAGATTGAAAGATAACTGCTTCACACTGCGCATAACGACAAAACAAAACTGCACAGTAAGCCAGAAATCACACGTCTTTAATTCTCAATTTTGTTTACACATATAGCGGATGTAGATAGCTAAACAGGAAGTGTTTTTCCTACCTACCAGAGCTGTAGTCCTCACTGCCAAAGTGGAAGTTCAACATGTGTTGAACATGGTTTGGCAGTTTCAAAGTTTTCACTTTCCCTTGATATTTTAATTGAGATATGAATTGTTATGTATGTTTTTGATTGACGTTTCAATAGATACTGCAATGTTTTGATATAAAATAACATTTCAAGTAGTTAAGATGATCCTTGAGAATACTATTCTTTTATTTATATTTTTTTTCATTTTACAATATATACAAGTGACAAAAAACAACACAAGGACAAATACAGTCTTTAACTCCCTCATATACCCACATATAAGATATGTAGTGGCAAACAACTTTGACCCTTCTGCTTGACATTTAATGGGGAATATCAATATACACCCAATACATGGGTAGCAGTAGTATTTGCAGTTAATAATGCGTACACAAGGTACACGATCAGTGTTCGCACCATGCAGACAAAAACAAACCCAAGTGGTTTCTAAATGCACTCGTCCACATTAAATCTCTAATTAAAGGTCAAGCAGAGAATACTATACTGTAAAATGTAGTTTAATTTGTAATGTAACCATTTCTGCAAAATTTTACAACCAGTGAAATAAGATTGTTAAGAACCTATCCAACACCAATATAAGACAGAATCAAAACCCATCCACAATAAAATAAATTTCGTTTCGTGATTTTCGATTTAAGTGTCAGTTTCATAAGTCAATATTACACCCGGCAAAAAGGTCGGAAATTTGATAAAACCCGCTTAATTTTGATCAAATAAAATAAAGTACTTTGCAAAATAAATTAAGTGAAAATAGTTATGCGGTAGCTAAGTTGGTAGAGTACTCGCTCCGTAAGTTGGAAGTCGTGGATACGAACCTCGGCTTAGTCTGACCCAAAACTTGAAAGTTGGTACTAACTGTTCTTTCGCTAAGCACTCGGCATTATGGAATGAAACTCACAGTTCTTTCGGTTAAACGGGTTCCAGTGTCACGGTAAAACTCTGAGTAAAGGTTATTCAGACTTTGACTTGTTGATCCCGAAGGTTTTACATATCAAAGAGGAAAGACCTACCCTAAACCAACAATTAGCGGGTTATGCCAACATTTTCTTACTGAATGTCTTCCAATTACTCTTAGGCTAATACCATAATTGGTTTTTCACTGTATCAGGTAACACTTCTGTGTAATTATGTTAAGCGCTTCGAACCATATCTCTGAATAATATCATTGTTTCAAAGACTCTTCTTCAATTCAGATTATAATAAAGAGCGATCTGATCATATTTTTCATTCATTCAAAATGTATGTTGTAATGATGTCTCTGTATGCCTCCAAATGAATCTTGGATATATTTAACACCCTTTATTTCCATGATTTTTTTATTTCTCAATTTTAATTTTACACGTGACGAATGTAGGAGCACTTGTTCTCATCACTATCCTAAGGGGAGTTCACGTGTTTAAACAATGTGATATAATTCAAAATTAAAGCATTCACAGAATAATATATTCATACTAAGAGATAAATAACCTTAATATTTCTCAAAATCAAGTGTCAGTCAGCATTTTAATGATATTTTCAATATCATGACGACATGCTCTTAATATAACCACATTAAGTTTATTATACATCAGAGATGTATATATTCATCAGTTTCGCACATTATAGACAGACCAAACTATTCTATGCTCAACTATTTGTCATAATTCGTCATATAATCTTCAATATAATGTGTATACCCTACATTTGAAAAAAAGATTTGCTTATATCTAATATATCAATGACTGTTCAACCAATGCCCACTACTTTATATTGAAAGGGAGGTAATTGTTAGTACCGTAACTGCTACTTTTTGAAGTTTAAACCTTTATTATCATTGCTTATCATCTTTCATTTACTTAATCTACTTTGTTTTTTCTTGTAAAAATCAGTTTTTATTTTAATTTATGTCTATTGACACAAAATTTTTGAATCATCAAAATCAAATACCAAATACAAGGGAACATCTTAATACCAAGCTAAAGTAATAATTTTTACAAAATCTTGTCGTAATTTTTCAAAAACGGCAAGCCAAATAAAATAATCTAGTGTTGGACAGAGATTCTAGTTGTTAAGCATAAAACGGATCCAAAAAAATAACCAAAATACCAATAACAAAGCGGTTCTGATATTTAAAGTGTTTTTTATATTTGGTGATACCTGTTTAAAACCAACAAACGATCTGTATACCATTAGACATAAGCTGCGCATCAATGCCTGCTGATTTGGTTCTTTATTCGTATGATACAAAATTAAGGCAATACCTTGTTAAATAAATAAAAAAACATACTAATTCATGTCCAAACCACAATCTCAAAGCAAAATAAAAACTTTGAAACTGACAAATTAGGTTAAATAGGTTAACTTCCATCCGGATGCTCCGAAAGGGTAAAGACCTGGTACACCATAAATGGAACGGAACTTCGCAGTTATTTCAATATGTCTGTCTACACTGTCTATTAATGAAAGTAGTTGCCAGACTAGTATTGAAATTGGATTAGATTACCTTATAATAGACTGAGTTGCCAGACTACATGGGTGTATTCATTTTATGTAGTTTAAACGTGACGTGTAACGAAGTAGATAAAAATGATAAAGATCCTAGAACACACAGCCCACTTCTCTAGTGGCAATTTAATTTATTTTGTTTAGAATTTGAAATTTTAACTGTTTACGTTTTTCGTATCAAAAAGAACAAGTCTAGCATAACCGTTTCACATTGTAATATATATTGTTACTGAGTTTAAATGAATAGAAAGAAAAAGAAATAAAATGTACTCGGCAACAGCCAACGGAATCAAAAACACGAAATATTACAGTCCAACCTGCCTTCAAGGCCGTATCTATATAAAGGCCACCTGCTTATAAAGGTCAGAAGAATTGTATCCCAATTGTTCTTTATTCATATTATTTGAACCTGTTTTAAGGCCACCTGCCCATAAAGACCACATTTGTTGGTTCTCTTGGGTGGCCTTTATAGACATATTTGACTGTATAAGTAAATGATGAAACAAAGGACGTGTATTTGGACCACTGACGTTAAAACTCTCGTCTTTTGGATCAACATTTGAGTAAATGTTAATAGCATCGATATAACACTGTTATATGGCCGTCAAGTATCCTACTTATTATACAAATGGGCAATACACCCAAAGCTAACATACAAATGAATGTTGTAGTCACAATCCCAAAGTAAAGTTAAAACTTTAAAACTGGCAAATAAGTTTAAGCACGTGAACTTCCACCAGGGAAGTGAGGCCGGTTGCTGTGAAAGGTTAAGCGCCTCCTGTTTAGCTAGGTACACCCGTCACGTGGGAATAAAATGAAAATAGAACTATGGGGCCCAATTACATCCAGGTTAATTTTGGATACAGAGACATCATACTTATCAACTATTGTTAGCATTGTTTAAAAAAATTTACCTTGAAGTACATACTTAAGAGAAGCATTTTCTTTCAGAAACAATTTAGTAAGTCCGGCCAATACACAGAAAGGAATAGTAGCTTGTAATCAGGTCCAACAGTCTTTGTAGATGTTTAAGGTGGACCCGAAATGTTTACTCTTTTTTGTGAATATTATATAACAGAAGCATTCCAAATATCTTTATATAAAGAATAATAAAAGAGTCATTAGCCCTCAACTTGAGTCGTCTATCACTTTTCACATGTACGTGAAGTATTTGCACTCATAGTGTATGGTCTCAATACCTGATTATATTTTCTTTTTCTCCCTAGTGAAGATAGACGTGTTAGAATTGATTTGTAAGGTTTTAAAGTACATGTACTAAGTATTACCTTCCATTCGGTATTGTGATTTGACCAGTATATTTGTTTTTTATTTATTGCTTTCATCAAATGATTGATTTTTGTTCTTGATTGCATTGGTCATTAGATACCCATGTATTTTCTAGTTACAATTTCCTTTCTGTTTGTGCAAGAACATCTCCGGCTTTCCCAATTAGGATTGTACTAAGAAGGACAATTCTAGAAATTAACATTGATTATGAAAGGATAAAGAACTTATATGCGACGAAAATAAAATGATTTTTTTTAAAATGTCATCCAAACACATGAGTAAGGAGTGAACATACGTTTTAACTGAAGTAACCAAGGAAAGTCAATGACCTTCTGCAAGCAATCTAGTAATCTTTCTCACATCATTTTGAAATCAACTTGAGTCGGATTTAAATCACGATGAATACAGGGGCGTCCATAAGCGCCCACTTCTGACCACTAGGCGCCTATATCTATAAAAGAATACCGAAAGTAGTTGCTTTCTGCTAGTTCACAATGTGCACGATTCATCTGTTTCTGTACGATAATCAGTATGTTTGTTTTTGATAATACTACTGATGTCTGATTGTTCCGAATTTTTTTAAATATCGATATTTTGAAATTTATTATTTCGTAGCTTCTGGATCTAGAAGAAAATTATTTTGTATTGCAAGAACATGGTACATACATGTCCTCATTTTGACTCCTCGCTATTGTCTAAAAATGACTCAAATGACGTCAAACTTTTCTATGTGACGCGGCAGTTATTATCAGAAAATAGATTTTACAAAACATCTACGTATTACATCCAATAAAATAAATTAACTGCACAAAAGTAGCTAAATCGTGATTTGGATATATAAATTTTGGTTTTTGTATTTTTCTAGTTTTAACAGCATAAAAATATTTGAAATTCAATAATTTTGGTCCAAGCCTTTCTAATGACAAATTTTATTCCGAACTGACGTCTAGTGTTGCAAAATGAATACATGTTTAGTTATAATACTCAATATAAAAACAGGATTTTACATTATATAACATATTGTTTATTACAGATCGAAATTCATGATAATTCAAATTAGTTTAAAGTATGCATTCAAGTAACCTTTAAGAACACTCGAAAACATTTTCTGTCATTTATTAAAAAATTTCAAAACAACTTTAAATAAATCAAATGCGATGAATACTTGGACTTGTAAATTTATATTCGGATTTGTTGTCAACAGACTCGTATAATACAGATGAACACGTGAACTTTCTTTCACATTTGAAGTGAGGCCGGAACCGTAAGCCCCAAATGTTTAGGTATCTACTCAGATCACGTGTGTAAAAAATTTCAGAAAGAAAGACATCTTATATCTGTTTGTAATAAAGATTACAGTTTAAATTTTAGCTTATTTTGAGGTTAAAATTTTCTGCAAAAATTTATTACACGGGTAAAATTATTCAAATTTTAAGATTAAAATTATCTGAGAACAAAATCAAACGCCATTCTCTCAAATGTCATCTTCGTAATTTTCGATTTTATAGTCATTTTCATAAATTTACAAATATTGCACACCATAGAGAGCTGGGAAATAGAAAACCCGCGTAAATTTGACCACAATAAATCCACAGTATACTTTTGTCAATATTTTAGTAAAAAACATCTATGATAATTTCTGTGCAATATAACTGAATAAATTCATTAGCAAAATGTTTCATATATCTTGTTATGTAGTACATGTTACATATACTGTATGCTTAAACAAAAGAGAAAGTGTTAAATGCTAATGCATTGAACCTTTTACTCCTACATGATACAGAGAGAACAACGACTGTTGTAATGGAAAGTGAAACAATTCTACAAACATTTGAACCCTCACATTTGATATGATTTTAATGTTTAATGCCCTTCTAAAATTCAGATTATTAGAAACAGTGATCTGGTCATTTTTCTTAAAATTGAAAAAGCTGTTATTGTCGTCATCAAATTATGGTTGGATTATGAAACGTCCAATAGCACCTTTTGGGTTTTATTTCTCAATTTTAATTTTACACGTGGCGGACGTACCTAGCTTCACAGGAAGTACTCATCCTTCCGGAGCACCTGCCTTCATTATTTTCCTAGTTGAAGTTAACGTGTTAAACTGATTTGTTAGTTTTTTTTAGTTTTTTACTTTGCTTTAGGATTGTTATTTGGGCATGGATTTGTTTGTTTGATAACTAAATATTCAGGGTTTATTGTAAAATGTTATTGACAATAAGGCCAAACAGCCGTGGATACAGCACAGCAATAAAATTACATAGACTAAATATACGAAAATTGTATACACATTGAGACTACTGGTTATGAAAAATTAAGATAGTAGCAAACAATGTAATGCGCTCATTATTTATTGTTATGAGACTTTTATGCAAAATGTGATATATTCCTACACAAATAAAATAGCGTTAAATTTTTCAAAATTAAAGTCAACTTTTTCAATTTTATGGTGAAATACTTTAGATATTATCATTTTAGAACTAATGAGAAATCAATTACAGTAATTTTTATCATTTTAAAGAGAAAGATAGATTTGTTTTAATAAAACAATTCCGGGAGACAAAAAAAAATGATTTTTGAATACTAGTTGTTTTTTTAACAGAATTTGAAATAAAACAAATCGTATATGACATCAATAATTTTGTAAAGCAAATTACATATAAATTAATCTAAAAACAAAAATTATCATAATCATAACCATGTTCCTTTCACACAATTTTGATTACACAGGTGGCGGGTGTAGCTAGCTAAACAGGAGGTGCTTACCCTTCCGGAGCACCCGGCTTCACTTCCCTGGTGGAAGTTCACGTGTCTAACCTAACTTGTCAGTTCAAAGTTTTTACTTTGCTTCTAAATTGTGATTCGGACATGGATTAGTATGTTTGTTTTTGATTTGGTAGTGTCTATACATTTATATTATGTACAGCCTTTCCTACCCATTGACTTAATACAGAAAATAATTATATTTAGTTGATATAGTGATACCCTTTATAACATATTAATGGTGTACACATTATTTTTATCTACTAAACTACACGCTTTGTTTTAAAAAAAATTATCCTTAGTCTTTGAATCCTATAGTGCAGCATTGTTAAATTTATATTTACTTAAAAACAATCTTTGTTATTGTCCTCTCTTCTTTGTGAGTGTTATATAACAGATTCTCGATATGTTTAGATTTCAATGATAAATAAGTCAAATACCTCAGCTTGAGTCGTCTACCAATTTTCACATCTGTGTGAATTACTTGCACTCTTAGTGTATTGTCTCAATAATTTTATTCTCGTTGTTAAAATAAATGTGTTAAAATTGATTCCAAGGTTTTAAAGTTTACCGTCCTTTCAGAATTGTTATTTAAACATTGATCATTATGTGTTTTTTATTTCATCCATTAAACCTTGCTTGGTTGTATTGGATATTAAGTACATTTTTATTTTTAGTTGCAATTTCCTTTCTGTTTTTACAAGAACATCTCCGGCTTCCGATTGGGATTGTACTTAGAAGAATATGAAAGGTTGAAGAACTTATATGCGACGAAAGGAAATTTTTTTTTTAAAATGTCATGAGTAAGGGGTGAAGTAATGGTGTTTCATTATTTTTGCAAAATTCATTCATTTATACATATGTTTAACTACAGTGTCTAGAGAAAATCAATTACTTTCTGCAAGCAATATTATAAGCTTTCTCACATCATTTAGAAATCAGCCATAGTGGGATTTTAATCTAAGCGAATACAGGCATGGTGATCCATTAAAGCTTACTTTAGACCACTAGGCGCCTTTATCTTTAAGAGAATACTGATTGTTATGGTTATCTGGTAGTTCACAAACGTTAGCATAAACGCATGCACTGAAAACTTTGTTGCTGTAAGATAATACAACTACTGTCTGATCGTTTCGAATTTTCGAAATATCGATATTTCGAAATTAATTATTTCGTAGCTTTTGGATCTAAAAGAAAATTCATTTCTTGTCAAACGCTTATTTTCTGTTGTAAGTACATGCTGTAGACTTGTGACCTTTTTCACTTCACGACATTTTCTAAAATGACTCAAATGACGTCAAACGTTTCTATGTGACGCGACAGTTAATATCAGAAAATAGATTTTACATGGCACTGACGCAATACAAGAAACGCAATTAATAATTCATATAAAATGAGCTTAATCATGGTTTTGCAAAATAAATGTTTGTACTTATATTTTTCACATTTTAACATAAAAAAATATTTAAATTTAAACACATTTATGGCCTGGCCCTTACTGAGGATTTTTATTACGAACTGGTTGTCTAGTATTGCAAAATTAATACAGGTTTAGTAATGTAACCATATTCAGAATAAAAGCAGGATTAAACATTGTATTTTTATTGAAATCCTGAATTGAAAAATTATTTAATTATTTTTAAGCATTTATTCTTGTAACGTTTTTGTGACCGCTCTGAAACATTTTCTGTTATTTCTCAAAAAAAAAAAAAAAAATTAATTGTATTCCGAAACGACCGTCTAGTGCTGTAAAATTAAAACTGGTATAATATGTAATTTAAACCCCTGAGCCGATACCTCTGCTGGTGGCTGGTGCCCCGAGGATATCACAAACTCAGTAGGCAATAATTATTTCATATTATTGTCAGAAATATACTATAATTGTCTAAATTTCCTGCAAGTTGAAATTTGAAATTTCTCAAAAACTAAGGTATACTCCCTCATGCAAAGTATTTCCTTAGCTTAATTTGGTAAAATATATTTTGGCCCTATAGGTAGTTTTTCAACATCTTCAAAATAATTTTGGTTTCATAATTTTGGTCCAAGCACTACTGATGAGGAATTGTATTCCGAAACGGCCGTCTAGTGCTGTAAAATTACAACTGGTATAATATGTAATTAAATCCCTCAAATACGATAATTATTTATTTTTCTAGAATATTTGGACTTGTACATTTATATTCTGGATTTCTGTCGACAGAATTATATACTGTAAACCAACTTTTATTTGCGTGTGATTAACTTTTGCGTGTTTGGCGAGGACAAAATAATCCCGAAGGTTAATCGTCGCAAAATTGTTTTCGAAAATGGTTTTATTTATACCAAATTTTTAGCTAAATTTCCATATTGTGAAACTTAGTAACCGCGAAATGGTTTCAATCAGAAAACCGCGAATAAATGTTGGTAATATATAATATATATATATATATATATATATATATATATAAAGGTATTCAACACTTCAACACGATAAAATGACATTCGTTTAATTGGGTACTTTGGATCCTTCAGTGGAACTAAAATTTTATTATTCAATTAATAATTGCCAATAGGTATGTAGGCATCCAGATTGTCACCCTTCAGAAGCGATGAAATCGGGTGACATCCTTTCGGAAGGATTACAATTCGTGATGTCCACACAACTAGATAGCAACTATTAATTAATTATACAACGCTTATCATGTTAAATGACACAAACAATATTTAAATTTTGAATTAAATTTATTATTGATATTGTCAGAATAATATAAGTTTGATAATATACTGAAGAGAAGTATACATAAAAATTCAAAGGGATTATATAAAATTTTTATTCGTATTCCCAGTATTGTTAAATAAAATTGGAGTATATACAGAAAAAAAGCTAATTAAGGAACATTGTTTGAGTAAATTTGACCGATACACACAGAAGATACTAATTAGGACCTACAATTTTCGTAGATGCTTAGGATGGACTTGAGATTGTTACTCTCAAAACTGTATCAGTTTTCAAGGTTATAGACTAATTAGGTTGTACGAGGTTCGACGACTATAAGAAAACATCATGAGTATCCATGTAGGGTCAGGAATTTTTATCCGAGGGACTGAACATTTCAGTCATTTACCTAAACATTGACGTTATGTTTTTAAAATCATGTTTGTTAAACAAATCTCTACATCAAAATACATGTAATTATGTTCATCGGTAAGAAGTACCTAATTTTGGTTTTGAATGTATAAACTAGAAAAATCCTAGAATCAAAATTTGAAACACATTCAAAATTTCTGAATTGTAAAGACTCGGGTGTGATTTTCCCTCAAAATGACTCATGCTTCCCATAGGACGACCTTATGTGATTACTGTTGATTAAGACGTCACTAAATGTCACGTGTTTATGTGGAATACGCCTATCTTACCTGGCAAAAAAAAAAAAAAAAAAAAAAAAACTATCTCACATAAGCAGGTATGAAAGAAAAAATATATATGTTATATTTATTCAACAATAGCTATGGTATCTAAATCGTATTAAAGTTTTAATACATTTGAAAAAATGCACCAAAGAATGAACAGTAAATTCGCATTTCTTCACACATAAATGTAGTGATCCAATAATGTTCCCCACAATTAAGCTAAATATCTATTTACCATGTGAAATATTACCATGTTTACTCGGATTCTATGCAAATATTACTTTTATCTTCACCATATTTTTATCTTTGATATTTGTTGTTGTAACTTCTATAAACTATGCTAAATATTGTGGTTGTCTATGTCTTGGTTAACTTTTCCCTTCATTATTTCTTTTTTATTTTCACATTATTGGCGCTAGTGTCGTCCCATGAATGTTTTCATTGACAAATATGTGGGGTATTTTTCAATCTAAACTTCACATGTCAGAGTTACTGATTGCTCAAAGCAATTACGTTTTGCAATTAGCTTTCAAAACATCATATCTCCATATTCTTTTACTCTTAGGTGCGGCTTTTTTGCGACTGATGACGTAGAGTCAATAATTACTGAAAAACAAGATTTGTCGAACCCAAACCGGGTCTGACCCAAACATGCTTTCTTGTTACTCTTTGATACCGCTCTAAATTATTTTCTGTTATCTCTTAAAATATTTTAAAAAAACAATTTAAATCAATCAAATACGTTGGCTATTTATATTTTCTAAAATATTTAAACTTGTACATTTAAATTCGAATTTACTGTCAACAGACTCATATAATACATTGGTTTAAGACAATCAACACCCTTTTATCCCATTTATATTAAGCGGGATGGTTGGGGTCCCTTCCATGGAACTACATGTATTACTAAACCACTGGTTAATTCAGATTTTACAGTAACAAATGTTTTATTTGTGATGCACCATTCCACAACGCTTCGCCCAACTACAAATGCTTATTTATATAGCTCGGTTTCATTTTTTTCCTTCATCGTTGACAGCTCTTTTAAGACAAGATAAAGTATAGATCTTTCGTTCCTGAAGACGACGTTTTTAGATTTCCCAAATACCGTAATCCATTTGGCACGTAATGGGAACTTTTTTGGCATCCGGACTTTTTTCGCGACTGGAGACGTAAAATAAATATTTATTGAAAAACAATTGCATTTCAAAAGATAATGCAAGATAGTTGCATTTCAAATGATAATGCAATATAGTGTGGTGCAAACCCCTTCATTTTTAATTTTGAACTCGCCACACTATATTAAACAATGATAGATAAGTCCTAATCCTACAGCTTGGACCGTTATTGTGATTGTTATGTAAGTTTTTTTTTACTCTTAGTGTATGGTCCCAAAAGCTGATAGTCTTCCCTTATCATGACCTTCAAAAAAGTTTCTGGCCATCATGTCATAACGTTTGATGTCTCTTTATCAAAAATTACTCCGGATATATTAGACGTCTCTTTTTTCTATGTTCCAATTTAAATTACACGTGTGGTGCGTGTAGCTAGCCAAACAAGAAATGTTTTCCCTTCCAGAGCTCCCAGCCTCATTTCCCTGATGAAAGTTCACGTAATTTCCTTAATTTGCTGGCTTTCAATGTTTTTATTTTCCGTTCGTGGCTGTGATTTGATCATTATCCGGTATGTTGGTATTTTATTTGTTTCCTTTGTTTTCGTGGTCTTTTTACATTGGCTATTAAAAGATTCTTTCTGCTTGTTCAATCTACAGATTAGTGCTGTACTGAGAATAAACCTTTGCACTAATTGAAAGGCTGAAGAACTTACATGCGAAAAAATTAAAGTGCTATTTTAATGTCATGTTGGTATTTTATTTGTTTCCTTCATAAATGTTTGGGTTTTTTTGTCTCTGCTACATTGGCTATTAAACGATTCTTTCTGTTTGTTCAAGAACATCTTAGGGTTTACTGACTAGTGCTGTACTAAGAATAACAATAGACCTTTGCACTTAGTGAAAGGTTGAAGAACTTACATGCGAAAAAAATAAAGTACTATTTTTAATGTCATGTAAACCTGTAAGTAAAGATTGGAATAATACTTGTTTATCACTTACTGAGATTATTGATTTATACCGAATGGCCAGAAAATATCAAAGACCTTCTGCAAGCAAAGTGATAAGCTTTCTCACATCGAAACCCCAATAGAGTACGATTCTAGGCATCGTGATCCATAATCGCGTACTTAAGACCACTAGCGCCTGTTTCTATATGAGGATATACTGATTTTATTTGCTTTCTGCTATTTCACAAACATCAGCATAATCGCGTACACCGAATCATCTATTTCTTTTTAAGATTATTCCGAATTTTCGAAATATTGGTATTTCAAAATTGACTATATCTTAGCTTATGACCTTTAGGTTTAGAAGAAAATTATGTAAAAGGTTAATTTTCTGTTGTTAGAATATGTTGTATAAATGTCACCTTTTCCATATTGTCTATAAATGATTCAAATGACGTAAAACTTTTGTATGTGACGCGACAGTGATTATTCGAAAATAGATTTTCAAATCACTGACGCAGACAACCAACGCAATTAATTATTGGTATAAAATTGGCTAAATCATGATATAGCCAAATTTTTTTTTTTTTTTTTTGTTCTTGTATTTTTCACATTTCAACATCTTAAAAAAATATGAGTATTTCAAAATTTATTGCCCGAGGAATATTTGTTCCGAACTGACCATCTAGTGCAAAATTAATACATGGTTAGTAGTAGTTAATCAAAAACAAACATACTAATCCATATCCGAATCACAATCTAGAAGCAAAGTTAACACTTTGGAACTGAAAAGTTAGGTTAGACACGTGAACTTCCACCAGGGAAGTGAGGCCGGGTGCTCCGGATTAAAAATGTTGAGTACGTTTTAAATGTCTACAATGAAATCTTTGTTTTGTAGTTTATACCATTTGTATAAACCAAATTAAGGTATATTTTTTCCGATGGTCCGGTTTATTTTAAAGCAGAATGTTTAGTAACAAAGTAGAATTTTTGTAAAAATGGCTTCGATGTCTATGGGAATCGTATTTCAAGCAATAAATTGGCATTAAAATGGAAGAAAAAGATTCCTTTATGAGTTTATCCATGTATGATAGGTAAATCTCACCCGAGGGGTTGAACAATTCTGGTTCGATACTCTGCAAGCCTCGTTTCTGACTGATATATGCAACCTTTCGAGTGAGATTTCCCTATCCTACATGAATTATCATAATGGATTCTAATAATCCCACCCATTTATGTTAAGTGGGAGGGTCGGGACCTTTCCCTTGAACTATAACTAAATCAAAAGTAATTTACTACAGTCTCAGAAATAATTAGAGATCGCAATCTTGTCTTACTTTGTTCGGTTGTTTCTATCATTTATATGCATCATGTCCTTTTTCTTGCCTACGTTCGATGTTGCCGAATAATTAAAAACCCCAATTATCTATCTTCTATCACCAGTTTTCTTCAAAACTGTTTTCTTTGTATGTTTGTTGTTGAAAAGTACTTAGTAATATATTGATTATGTTAGGACGCTATTTTTGAAGACAATAAGCACATACGTTTTGGCTATCGACTTTGGTAAAAATCTTATCTTCGATATATAGATTTAGCAACTTAAAATTCATTGCCACTTGGCAAACACTTTAAAAGTTTTGTAGCTAAGGTATTTAAAAAGGGCTAAATAAAACCGTTGTTAGATTAACAAAGACCATAAGTCTTAATAACAGATGATTGTAAAGTCTATTTCAGAAAATAAAAAAAAGTTCAAATCTGTATAAAATTATTTCTTGTGAATAAAAATCACACATTAAGTTTTTTTCTTTAAAAAATCCATTTCGATCGTGTTAAAAAATGATATTAATTTGCCATTTTTCAACTGTATAAACAAAAATGTCCTAAATCGTGGCAAAAGGGAAACATGCACAATAAAATATTTTTTTATGTTACACTATATTGCTTCATAAGGAATGTCGTTTTAGACTCGATTGATATACAAACTACTATCTATTTACTCAGCTGGAGAGAAAGCAAATACCTAAATTATCACCGAATTTCAATCTATGAAAAAATAGGGTCAAACCTCAAAGTTATTGCAACAGAACACATTTTTATGTGATTGTTTTCTTGAAAGGTGTGATTTTTCACCATGAAAAATAAATCTACAATTGTCAACACAGTGGAATTTGGCTTTATTGTCAACTAAAGTTGTCACGGGAGATAACTCTGTATTGTAGGCCTAAATTTTATAGGAATAACAGCCAATAAATCATATGGCTATTTATACATAGACTAAAAATGGATCATTTAAGATATTGTTGAATGCAATATATATATATAGAAAGTAAAATTAAATTATTTTTGAATGACTTTATGCAAAACGCTAATTAGGGAATGTTAAAAAGATAAAAAATAAATTAGTTAACCTCAGATATATAATTTATTATACACAAACATGATAAAATAAGTTTAAACATATTTTTCTATACTTTTTAAGCATCACTCTGGGTATTCTGTCAATAATTTCTTAAACTAGAAATAATAAATTGTGACAGACTAAAAATAACATGGAATCAACTGAATTAAAATGGACTGATAATTCAATTTTAAATCAGCTAAGAAATGTTAACTGTGTATATGAAGATAATTATGATTGATTAATTCAAGTGTGTTTGTTTTACATTTTGTGCAAATAGCAAAAACCATATGATCATAGGACTAAAACCAATCTGTTTTACAAAAGTTATGTCCCTTGCCTATAGCAACCACAAAAAAGAAATAAAAACTCCTCAAAAACTGCGTACCTCTTGTAAGATTTTTGTAGATTTTTACCTTAAACATTTTATGTATTTTAGAGAATATTAGTAAAAAAATATATTATGTTGCAATTATTATGAAGTCAAACTGTAGACTAGCCGGATTACAAGTAAATTTTTAGCCAATTGTTTGGAACCTTACAACCGCAATGTTTCTTGAGCAAATATTCGTCACCTCAAATACTTTCATGTCATGAAAGCCGTCTTGGTAACTTCAATGACGTGACAAAAGTATACATTTGTAGTAACGGATGCACAGTTTATAATGGTAGTTTATAGATAATAAAACTTTATAAAATTTGATGCTGTCATTTTTTTAACAAAATATTTTAAATAGACAGTTATGTTGTATTTTTTTTTGCAAAATAGCGGCAGTTTGTCATATTTCTTGTAACGACGCCCTCTTGCAGTATTTATTCGATAATTCTTAAATTAAACCAGCTGATTGTATTTATAATTAAACTATTGTTTAGTCAGGTAAATCAAGTTTTCAAATGTACTTGGAAGTGGTTACAGAGTACGTGTCATAAAAGTAAAACAATCTCTATTTGTTTTTCCTACGACACTAATAGCACTTATATCAATTGGAACGCACTTGTGTAATATTTCCGTCCGTACAATAAATTGATTTGATCAGCGTCGTCAGGTGATATTCATATCAATCACTAAAATAACTTATTTGCTAAGAAACATTAATATTTTTATGTAAGTAACATAATTAAAATTAATTATTTATACGTATGTTTTGATAAGTTTTACTATTTCATTTAGTACAATATAGTTTAGATACATGTACTAGTGATATACTGCAGAAGATGTTCGATGAATACACAAAAGGTGATAATAGTCAGGACCCATCTACCTCCGTAGAACTTTATTTGGTGTTATCAAGTACTGTGCAAAGCAAAATGATATTTAGAATGAATAGTATTTCCATCCCTAAGCAGTATCTGTCAAAATCAAGCATACCAATCAATGTCCAAACCACAATCCAAAAGAATAGTTTTAAACATTGAAACTGGCAAATTGAAATTAAACACTTAAACATTGAAACTGGCAAATTGAAATTAAACACGCAAACTTCTACCACAGAAGTGATGCGGGGTGCTCCGAAATGGCAGGTAGGAACTTCTTGTTTATATTGCCCACCTGTCACCTGTGTAATATCATTTCTCATTCTTCCTATATACAGTTTTGACGGGTTTCTACAGGAAGGATAAACATTTATATATTGACAATTTTACGAAGTTTTAAAAAATAAGATCACCAAAAAAGTGGATATACAGATCACTAAAACGACACAGAATTTAAACACAATCTTAAAATAATTTATTTTAAAAATTGCATTAAAGTTAAAAAAATTAACTCAATATTTCATTCACAACGTATTCAATACTAAAATGATATTGTAATTGTACCAAAATTATTTACTTTACGTTAATTTCCATTACTTCCATGCTTACTAGGCAACATATAATTGTACCTTCTTTTTTTTGACCATTTATTACCTGTGTTTAAAAATCAAATAGTGACATGTTTAAACGTGATCATTCATTCATATTTTTCGCTAAAATTTATATTTTACATCATGAAATTTCTATTTTATGTGATAATTCAATTGGTTTTTCGGTTTGCTTAAGACTGGATACTCTCAGTAACTGAACACGATTTTTATTGTTGTTTTCCTTTTCGATAGCGTCACCTTGTGGCATTTCCCAGAACTTCCCTTTTACACCGGAAGTCACATTGTTAGTCACAGCAGTGGCTGTCTTATAAACAGAACGCTTTTTCTTTGCCATCTCTTTTTGAAGTCTAGCTATTTCATTCTGTAAAATAGAAACATTATTGGAATTATGAAATATTTTGAATGTCGTTACCTTGGTTATATAAAAAAAACATCCAATAACATGCCACAAAACACAACAAACTACTGGCAAACATAGTGGCACAATGGATTACGCAAATCACAGTTTCATTGAACATGGCAACCCTGCAAAAGCTTTAAGACTCTTTCCATTGAAGTGCCTATTTTATAGCCAAAACTGTATAGCTTAACATAAAAATCGAGAAAAACACATAAAAAACTATGGGGGCAAATAACTTAGGTACTAAAGGTCAATTGCTAAAAGTGAATTAGTCTCTCTTTTCTTGCTAAGATAAAAGGATAAACATAAAAATTTGGAATAACACTTTTTAAAACTATTTGGACGGATTTACATTGAAGATACTAAAGTTTAATGGCTAAAGTGAATTCTCGAAATAATCGTTAGAAAACCCACAAATGCATCATGGTTGTTTATGGCATCTACATATTCATCCTATATATGCACTACCAATCAAATGCAAAAAAATAATTTCTGAAGTGTTTAACATAATAGTTCATTATATTTTATTTTATAGTGATATCATTTTAATAAGGAAATGTATATTTAAGTATTTATATATTTTTTCAATTTCTAAACCTAACACTTAGAAACATAACAAAAAGATTAAAAAGATAAAGTTTTGAATAAAGAAAGATAACTCTTAGGGAAATTATCTATTTTTCAAAACTTTGGAATCATTTTATTGTTTTACATCGAAAAAAAGTACCACCCTTATTTTTTATGTTTTGTAGTGATGCACTTAGTACCTTTGCTGAAACACATTCACATGACGGTACTATGAATTATTTAGTCAGTTTTGGGTTTGGACATGGATTAGTATATTTGCATTTGATATAACATAATTTTGTAATTTTATAACATACAAACCTCAAGTCTGTCTTTTGTAAAGTTTTCCATTTTTTCTGCTCTAAGTATAAATAGTTTGACTATGTAGTTAACAATCAAAGACAAATAGGCCAAGCCAAATAATATCCATACATACGTTACCACTCGGTATACATCTCCACCTCCTCGCTCTGTTAGTCTGTTTTCTGACATTGCTGCATAAAAAATAGAACAACATATTATACCGGTGTGTAATGTTTAATATATAATATTTAGAATTACAATTCCTGTAAGCTTAAGCAGACTGTCATTCATAAGTATATGTATAAATTTATATTTGCCATATGTTTATTTTATAATAAATTGAAGATAAGAACATTAGTTAAGTTGCAAATTAGTCAAAATAAGCAGAATAATTTTCCCAATCATTTAATGTTTCATTCCATAATGAAATGATCAGACTTAAACATGTTTAATAATTGATGGATAGCTGTTTAATCACAATCATGCAGTTTTATAGTTTTATATAGCAGTAAAAATTAAGACCAGTGTGGAGTATAAAGGAACAAGAAATAAACACATATCTAGTCTTAATTTAATACGCATACTTGTTTATTGAATAGAATCCATTTTTGTTTCTCAGATCTAAGCAATATGGAAATCAAAAGGATTTACAATATTATCTGATAACCCAAACCTATCCAAGGCGCTTACAAGGCATTTTTCATCTATTTTGTCAAATATAATCTTTAATACACGAAAGTGTTTTATATGGCTAGCCCGGAAGGTAGACTTGTATATAATAAGAACAACAGAAAAATCAAAATTTAATATATTTAATATATTTTTTTGTTTTACAAATTTGGTCCAAGCACTACTGATTAGGAATTGTATTCCGAAACGACCGTCTAGTGCGGTAAAATTTACAATGATATAGTGTTATATATTAAACGTGTGTTTTGCGTTGCCGAAAAATACTACTGTCTAAATTTACTTTTAGTTAAAATCTAAAATTACTTAAAAACTAAGCTATGCGCACCCAGGCAATGTTTCCTTTAGCTTAAATTTAGCTAATTATATTGTTTAAATATGAATATTTTTTCAAACACTTGAAAAAATGGATTTACAATTTCACTTCAAGCATTAATAATTACGAATTATATTTCGAAATGGCCGTATAGTGTTGTGAAATTACCACTAGTATTATTTAATTTGTCAAAAATCAAATCATCAATAAATAAAGATGCATTTCAAAAAGCAACTAGACGCCCCCAGCATTGTAAGTTCAGTAGTAATGCAAGCAAAAAGTAACAAATACAAATATTTAACTAGAGGCTCCCAGGAGCCTGTATAGCTCACCTAGGTAGAGTTGTTGCAGAATGAAAATCAACAGATCGTCTAATGTTTAAATAAATGTTTGAAATTTATTACACAATATTTATTTTTATCACAAAATTTCAATATTATTTCCTTTCAAAACTAAACCATATTTCAAAATTTTGAGACAATACATACCAAGTATCATCGACTTTTCATGTATAATACCTGAGAAATTTTCCTTATCCAAAAACTGGTCAATGGACCATGAAATTAAGGTCAAGGACAAAAGCCATAAGGCAGTCTGACTGATGTACTATGATAGCCACCTTGGATTACGTGCGAACATGTCAGACACAATATTTCAGGTAGGCCACACAAGGACTATTGTCACAAAGTTTGGTTTGCAATTGGCCAAGTGGTTTCACAGGAGTTGATTTTTAAATGCAGATGTTATTTTAAAATACCAAATGTAAAGACCCAATGACTATTGTGGCATAGTTTGGTTCCAATTGACTCAGTAGTTTCAGAGAAAAATATGTTTGAACGTATTTTCCCATAGGGTCCAATGTTAAAATATGTTCTTCACTGACGGCCATATTGGATTTTGTGTGGCCCTCAAAAACACCAATGTTGTAGGGGGCCACCCAAAGACTATTGTGGCCTAGTTTGGTTCCAATTGGCTTAGGGGTTTTAGAGAAAAAGATCTTTGAAATTGTTCCCATAGGGACCAATGTTAACCTATGTTCCCCGTTGGCGGCCATCTTGGATCAGGTGCAGACTTTAAAAAACACCGGTTTCAGAAGGTACCATCTAAGGACTACTATGACCAAGTTTGGTTCCAATTGGCTCAGTAGTTTCAGAGAAAAATATCTTTGAACGTATTTTCCCATAAGGTCCAATGTTAACATATGTTCTCCGCTGGCGGCCATCTTGGATTTGGTGTGGCCCTCAAAAACCACAATGTTGTAGGGGGGCCATCCAAAAACTATTGTGGCCAAGTTTGGTTCCCATTGGCTAAAAGGTTTTAGAGAAAAAGATCTTTGATATTGTTCCCATAGGGTCCAATGTTAACCTATGTTCCCCGCTGGCCGCCATCTTGGATTAGCGGAGACTTATTAAAAACACCGGTTTCAGAAGGTACCATCTAAGGACTACTGTGACCAAGTTTGGTTCTAATTGGCTCAGTAGTTTCAGAGAAAAATATCTTTGAACATATTTTCCCATAAGGTGCAATGTTAATCTATGGTCCCCGCTGGCGGCCATCTTGGATTAGGTGCGGACATGTCGGACACAATTTTTAAAGTAGACCACCCAAGGACTGTTGTGACAAAGTTTGGTTGCAAATTGTCCAGCGGTTTCTGAGGAGTTGATCTTTAACGACGGACGGACGACGACGACGACGACGGACGCCAAGTGATGGCTAAAGCTCACATGGCCTTTTAAGCCAGGTGAGCTAAAATCAAAGCACCACGAGCACTAGAAAAACTGCCTTGTTGTTGAACCCTATCCTACTGCCTAGGTTAATGGAATTGTATCTTGGGTATTAGATAATATATTAAAGACATCAGCATAATCAAGTGGAAGTTATATAACAATAGATGTTTTCTTCATTTTTGGCATTTATATTTTAAAAAATTCTCAATTTTACTACCTATTCTTGAAATACCATTTATTACTCTACCTCCTGTTGAAATATGTGTTCGTCCTTGTTCGTTATACATTTAGCCATGACATTAGTTACTTCATATATAAATTTTGAGACTACCTTTTACAAAGCATTCTTGAAAAGCAAAACATTATCAAATTGGTGAATACGGAATCAAATCATCAATATGCATATTTAACTTTATTGTTGTCTCTGTTTCAATAATGATATGGATATTGTAAAATTTTGGTCAAAGCACTTCTGATAAGAAATTGCATTCCTTAACGGCTGTTAAATGCTGTAAATCAAAACTGGTATAATATGTAATATGAAAATATATATACACATTTTAAATGTCTTAATTTTTTATAAACATTAAGAATAACAAAATAAAACAAGAGGTCCAAGTGCCTTAAGGTTCACCTGAGGGTGCAGTGGTTCAATGGTCAACTACATTGATTGAAAAGAATGTCCAAATTAGATTTGAGATTAGAGCTAATATGCAAGAATTTTTGCAAATGAACTTGTACTTAGAATGCTACATCTAAAACATCTAAGGTCTAGCTTCATTCATATATCAAAATGATCGTTAGGTCAATACCTACAATGTCCTAATATACATGCCTATACAGAAAATTTATAGTTTTGAGATAATTAACAAATTCAGTATTTGTTTTTTTATCCGTGACCTTGAACTTTGAACCCATACAAAAAGTTTATTGTTTTTCAGATATATTGAGAAATACACTAGTTTTTGCAGCAATTTCCCTTAAGTAATTGCCATTTGCACATTTTGGTCCCTGCAGCTAGTATTTGTGAAAATCTGAAACTAGTTGACCTAAGCACATTGTACATGAAATATCTTACTTATATATCTTGTATGTCCAGAGGATATAATTTCCCCCTTTATTTGACCCCAAGGGGACGTAACCTATGCATTTGAGCAAATCTGAAAACCCTTCACATACAGAAATTATTTCAACAAAATATTATCCACTTTGGACAGTAGTTTTTAAATATGAAAAGTTTACATACGACGCACGCTCCGCTTTAAACGTATGCATAAATGGATAAATCTTGAGTAAAACACCTTTACTTCAGCCTTTATTCATGGGTATACATGACATTAAATATCATATTATTTTGTCGCATACAAGTTCTTTAACCTTTCGCATTTAATGCAAATTTCTGGGGATGTTCTAAGTACATTTCTAATCGGTAAACCTGGGGATGTTCTCACAGCAGAAAGAAAATTTTAATAGCCAATGCAACAAAGAATACTAAAACAACCGGTTAAGAAGAAAACAATTAAAACACAAACATAACTACCCATGTTCAAACCACAATCCCGAATGCAAATAAAAATCTTTGAAATCTTGCAAATCAATTTAACCATGTATATTTTACTACGAAAAATAAGAAAAGACAAACAGATATTGAGACCATTTACGCAAATTATTTACGTAGATATAATATTTAAAGCTGAAGGTGTATGACTTATATATCATTGTTTATGAAAGATATTAAAAATTATGCTGTTATATGACACTCACAAACAACAGAACTGAGAATAACAAAGGTTGTTTTTCAGTTAATATAGATTCAAAGGTCGATAAATATGCTACAAGTTGGCAGAAGATTTGTTGAAATTTTACCGTCAATTGCTTTTATTTCGGGGCGGTATGTAAAACAGTATACATTGATTAACATGTAATAAAAAGTATAAATAGCCATTCTTGTTGACATCCAAAGACGTTTTGACTTCACACCAAACTACTTTGTGCCTACAGGTATTGGCAATACCACTACGGGACAACACAGCAAGCTGCTAACAAATAAATTGTTGACACAGGGGTATTGAAGGCCTAGGCTTATCAAGGTCCTTGATCTTTTTTTACGACTGTCATAAACATATTGCTGATTAGTAAGAGTTGTCTTTCTCCAAAATATTCCCAGATATATTTGACATTCCATAGTTCCATGTCAATTTCATTATTAATTTTGATTACATTCGTGTCAGTTGTATCTAGCTAAACAGGGGGGGGGTTGCTGAACCTGCCTCACTCCCCTGTTGGAAGTTCGGGTATTTAACTAATTGCCAGCTTTCAAATGTTTTATTTTGCTTTTGATTGTGATTTTAAACATGAATTGTTATGTTTGTTTTAAATTTGATACGTTATTATATTGATCTTGTTAAACTGAATAACTAATAGAAATCTCAGTTTATTTGAGAAAACGATATGACATCTAGTGTGAGAGGATGACATATTATGAAAGCTATTGATTTATTAATTGAATGAGCGAGGTTTTGCGACAGTCAAGAACATTTCATTTATATCGAGATATCACGAGTAGTAGGAATTTTGCAAAGGGCGTTCAGGACCAGGTACAAGAAAATTCTCTCACCTGCCATGACACAGGAATCGCTTTTTAAGTTCTTTTTCGACGGACCCTGATGACGCGTTTTAGAAGAATATACATGTCTACGTACCGGCTATATAATCCCCGAATCCAATGGTAGATAATGTAACAAAACAGAAGTACAATCCTTCAAGGTAGCCCCATTTTTCTACTTGGTTGAATATAAACGCTGGAATTCCAAACAACATCGTAAGTCCTAATGTAATAATTAACACCATGTTCAGCACTTTGCTTAAAAGTGGTTTCTTTGAACAAAAGTTACACTTGTTCACCTTTGTAGATAACTTAGTAAGAACTTGTCCAATTCCACTCAACATTAACATTGTAATAGGTATACCAAACAAAGCATAAACAACCACTGCAACTTTACCAAAACCTGTCCGTGGAGCTAGGTTACCATAACCTGAAACAAATGTAAAATAAAAGAATCGATATATTCTCAATTTATATTTGAATTAGCTTTGAAACAATCTATGAAACAATCGTATTGAAAGTGAAGTATTTCCTTAGCTTAAATTGGTAAAATATATTTTGGTCCTTTGGGTAGCTTTTCAACATCTTCAAAATAATTTTGGTTT
The DNA here is from genome assembly GCA_021292105.1 of Anadara kagoshimensis. Lineage (NCBI taxonomy): Eukaryota > Metazoa > Mollusca > Bivalvia > Arcoida > Arcidae > Anadara > Anadara kagoshimensis. Next base: position 47,430,175 of record CM037858.1, read on the forward strand.
CATAATTTTAGTCCAAGCACTACTGATGAGGAATTGTATACCGAAACGGCCGTCTAGTGCTGTAAAGTTAAAACTGGTATAATATGTAATTGTAAGTCATATAATTCAACCTACAAAGTCCATTCTTAACAACTGGGGACACTTAAATATAGTTTATATGGACGGACCCCATTTATCAACAATAAAAATTAATGTGTTTTGATTTTGTTAATTTCTTTCAGGTGACAAAATAATAGATATAGCAGATCTAAACTACTAAATAAACAAGTTGTGTATCCTTCAAACTTTAGCAATAGCTGTCTTATAATTTTTTCATCACACTTCACACATAAAACTGTTTGTATTTTTTTTTAAATTGGCTGGAAAATTGTACATTTCATCGAGAGTTTCACGCAGCTTGAAGATTCGATTACAATAAATTTTGGATTCGAGATTCAATGTTTGATTTACTCATAAAAGAAAACCCTGTCGAATATGACATTATTCTGGCAAAATATAATGCATTTTCTGACAAGAATATAGTTTCATCTATTGTTGGCACTTTTCTAATGACATTTGTTCTTCAAAACAAGTCTGGTATTTTTAATTTATTCGTAAGAGGAAAACCATTGAATATGGCATTATTCTGGCTAAGATATAATTAATTTCTGACAAAAAATATAATTTTACCTATTGTAGATACCACTGTAATTACAAAAGAGAAAGATCCAGTAAAATCCCATTGAGTGTACACTGTCTTGTTTTTCAAAACATGTCTAGCAAATGTTGTTTCATAGTCTATTTCTTCCAACAAATCATTCAAGGTATGTGCATCAACACATGTGTGGTTATCTGAAAAGAAAAGAAAAAAAGTGCATCTTAAAAATCTGTTTGTGTAGAAAAAAAATACAGACTACAGTAATTCAGCAATACATGGTGGTTGTCTAAAAAGAAAGAATCTGCTCAGTATGTATAGACAAACAGCTAACTTGCAAACGAGCAGACCAAGCAAGAACAGTCCAACATCAAGGTATGGTTACTAATACAGTTTTTCATTTATTTGTTTAACGTAATTTAAAATTAAAAATTTCCAAATTGTATTTATATATTGATATGTTTATATTTAATTGATATTTCGCAATTGTATACAGATAAGTATTGTACAAACAGGTTAGTATTGTAGTTTCTACATTTGACTACAACAACAATACAGACACGCCATTGCCATCGATTGTAAACGTTTTGGGACACGTTTTCAGATACATCAAAGACAAACATACCAGTCCCTGTTCAAATTGACGTATCGCCGGCCACGCCCACAATGTTCCGACAAGGGCCCGGCATGCTTGAATTAGACGCAAAATGAATGACAACTCGGGCTGAATTGTGCCGTTTAATGACGTCAATGACACTAGTACGTCATTAGTTGCCTTGACGCTGGTAGTGTGATGGCGGCCAGTGTCGTAACATTGTGGGCGTAGTCGGCGATACGTCAATTATAATGACAAATGTAAGTAAAAACTTTAAAATCTGGAAAACTTATAAAAACACGTGAACTTCCACAATTGTCGTGAGATTAGGTATTCCGAATGGTAAGTAATTTGTTTAGATAGTTGCAGACGTCAGGTGTGAAATCAAACTTAAGAATAAAAGAAACATGGGACTTTGGGACGACAAATATAATCAGCAAGTTGATGTTGCTTTTCGACTTCCCCATTATTCAAGAATTACCCTCGATGAAACTGAAATAATATTGACTCCGGTGTATTTAACACCATCCATATAATACACTACAAACAATTAAAATACAATTGTTTATGTAAAGAGAGTGACATATAATATGTCATTCTGACTGCAATTTAAACCTCTAATTGCTTTTACAATAATTAAACGTGTACAATGTATATTTACATCTTATTACACCTGTATACAATGATCACGTTTTCACGTTATTGTAACATGCGCCGATGCATAAAATTACAAAATGATTTAAACCTCGTCTATACAAGTACAACATGTGCACGAACATAAATTTCCCTTTAATATATAATAACATTATTGACAGCAGTTGATTTTCTACAGCTAGTAGTGTTTTTAATGATTTTATACATAGATATAAAGTAAACCACGTTCATAACGAAGCCCTGGTGACTCAACTTTTAACTTCGTTATACAGTCAAACATGCCTATAAAATCCATCCAAGGGAACCAATTACATTGGCTTTTATGGACAGGTGGCCTTTAAATACAAGTTCAAATATTATGAATTGGGATACATTTCTACGGTTCGTTATAAGCAGGTGAACCTTATATAGAGGTGGCATTTTAAGCAGGTTGAACTGTGTATTGTTAAAAATAAACTTATATAGAGTAGCAGTTGAGCCCAATATTTCACTTCGTACTACATATGTATTCGTTGGTAGCATGTTTTTTATATCTGTGTTTTACTGTTACAAATTTCTTGTTGACACGGTGATATTTTACGCCTCGTCTTATCAAGATACTCAAAAAGTTTAATGGTCGTCATCACAATATTCTTGATAAGTATAATGTCTCTTAATTCAAAATGGTCCTGGACATATTCGACGTCCAACATTTGATGTTGCTTTCTTTCTTAATTTTGAAACACTTGTGGCATGTGTAGGTAGCTAAACAGGAGGTGCTTACCCTTGTAGAGGTTCACGTGTTTAACCAAAGAAAATATTTTTTAGCTATATATTTCCTTAAAATTTGTGACCGATTACCATATATGCAATTTTGGAAGCCTCTAGTTTTACCATCATTGTCTGACAAAATGTGGACGATACAGAAAATTATTCCAGGCAAACCTGTTATATCGAATTCCCAAGACATGAGATGTAGGGTATAACTAAAGCTGTGCATAAAGTGTGGTTTAAAAATTAGTAAGACATTTTAAAGCTATGAACTTATTATATTGTATGCAAATTGAAATATGAGGTAAAATTTGTAGTCGAGAAAACGTACTTTACAGGATATACAACAAGATAAAACGTATACATATAACAGCAAAAAATCACATAAGAGTATTTATTGATAGACGTTAACTAAGATTGCTAGATTCTCATTTTAATTTTCGAACGCGGTGGATTATGCACATTACATTTTGTAATTAATTTCCCTTTGTTTTAGCATAAAAAACTTGTGCTTTCATGTAGCCCCATCGTATATTCAGGCAACTGGCGTTGATATGATATTATCCCTTTAAATAAACTAAGGAAACTGAACATGCTTACTCAAAAGAGTAATTTGGATTTCTATTATAAATATTTAGAGGTTAACGGTGAATTTTATATGGATATTTCCAATAAAACCAAACTGTTTCCAGATAATTTTAAGTTTATTGCATATGCATATGTGCTACTTTTTTATTTTACATTATAAAAGAAAGGTTTTCAGATAGCTTAAAAAATCTTTACTGGGGGTATTTTACGTCTTTTCTTTTTTATGGTAGGCCGAGATTTCTAACCCCAGTTGGGTCTGACCAAGACTTAAAAATAGGTATTGAATGATCTTTCACTGAGCATTCTATATTTAGACAAAAATGGCACAGGGTTCTTAGAAAAAATATCTTAAAAGCCGATATCCCGTGCCATGGCTGGCGTGGTAAGTTAAAGGACATTGAACGCAATGAAAAGGTCTAAATATCTGCCACTTCATCTATAGCTGGTGGGATCTCTATATGAGTCAAATATTCTTGATGGGGACGTAAAAATCCTCATTCAATCAATCAATCAACCTACTAGCACCATTCATACAACAAAACTGAAGGTGATTAGAATTGAGATCCATTTGATAAAGAATGATGCATATAACTTGTCATGCTGACTGTAATTTTATCCCTAATTGCTTTAAAATTTATTCTCCATGTGTATTACATATTTCAATTCAACACAATAGGCATGTTCTCGCATTATTGAAATATTCACCGTTGAATATAATTACAAAATGCATCAAACTTCAATTAAACATGAACAACAAGTGCACGAACATCAGTTTCCCTTTGATGTTATATAAAGTTATTGATGCGAGTTGGTTTCTGTTAGTCAGTAAAAAAGACTATTTTTTTAATATTTTACAAAATAATTAAAAATGTTATTCAGAAAGCATTCATTTAGAGGTACGACAACGTATAATCTTTTAATGATTGGTAAAAAAAGATAAAACATCAACTCAAACTGATATAAAATTACTTCATAGGATTCATTTTTATATTTAGAATTCCCAAGACACTTGCATTACGAATTTAGAGAAATACTCTTGCATCTAGCAAATTTAAAATTTATTTTATTGAAAAATTAGAGCATGAGGACTTCGGAGACTAGATAAAGTGTAAAAAATGTAGTATCGATCAATGTAGGTTAAAAGGTTCGTTTAAACTGTTATTATTTGGTAGTAAAATTAAGCAAATTGATTAGAGCCGATCTAAATTTCAATATGAAATATAATCAATTTATTTTTTTTCTAACAAGATAATGCAGAATATTGATATAATAAAATGCAAACACTCAGTTCAAATTTATCATCCAAAAGAAAAACAAACAAAACTTTAAAACATGCAATTTAAGTTATACACGTGAGGCCGTGTGCACCCTCTGGGAAGGTAAGCAACTCGTGTTTAGCTATCTACATCTGCCACGTGTAAAAAGTGCAAGCAAAAAAGGAAAGATTTCTGGAAATTGCACAGGCTTTAACACAACTGTAACAAAAATATAACGAAAGCATAAATACCAGTTATACTCGTTAAGATTCGAACCAACGACCTCTAGAACCAAATCAGCATGCACAGATATATTGATAGCCAAATCACCTGTGATGCAAATTTGTGTAATCAAAAACAAACATACTAATTCATGTTCGAATCACAATCTAGAAGCAAAATAAAAACTTTGGAACTGACCAGTCAGGTTAGACATGTGAACTTCCACCAGGAAAATGGCCGGGTGCTCCGGAAGGGTTAGCATATCCTGTTTAGCTAGATACACCCGCCACCTGTGTAATCAAAATTATGTGAAAGGGACATGAAACTATGAGACGTCAAATATATCTAGGGCAATCCTGTACACTGAGACATCAAACTTATCAACTATGCTGTGATGGCGGCCATAAAACGTTTTGAGGGCCTTGATAAGCCTAGACTTGCAATATCCCCGAGACAACAATTTAATGCAAGCAGCCTGATTCGTTGTACAAAGTCCCCGTTGTGGCAACAGGCCCTACCATAGTGTTTTTATTGGAAAACAAATACACCATAGGCAGCAGGAGCAGTTATATTACTGCATAGAAAAGGAAAGTTGATAATATGATTAAACAACTCAGTTAGGTAAATGGTTAGGTTATTGCACAAAGTTTTGCTTTTCGTATGCTATAGATTACTTCATTGCATTATTGTATTTATTCCAAAGAACGGAATGGAGTAACGTAGATTCACGCCTCAGTCAAGCTTCTTCACATATATAGAAGCAGTATGTTCAGAAATGTTGACAGAAACTAGTGTCTGTAGTAATCCACCATGTTCAGCAAGTCAAATGAACTTTCTCACATAAGGATCTTTTCCAGGTGGCTTTCAGACCTAGGCGGTAAGAGGTCATAAACGCGCTCTTTAAATCACACGGTAACGAAAAATTATTTTAAAAAAATCTAAATTCGCTGCTAGTTTAATCTAAAATTCCTCAAAGACTAAGGTATACTCCCTCATGCAAAAATATTTCCTAAGTTAAATTTGGTAAAATATATTGGTCTTTTAGGTATCTTTTTCAACGTCTTGAAAAAATTGTTTTCACAATTTTGTTCCAGGCACTTTTGATGGGAAGTTGTATTCCGATCCGAAGCAGCCGTATAATGATGTAAAAGAAAAGTGTTATAATATGTAATCAAAACAAACATACTGATCCATGTCTGAATCACAATCCAGAAGCAAAGTTAAAACTTTGGAACTGACAAGTTAGGTTAGACACGTGAACTTCCACCAGGGAAGTGAGGCCGGATGCTCCGGAAGGGTAAGCACCTCCTGTTAAACTAGCTACACCCGCCACGTGTGTAATCAAAATTGTGTGAAAGGAACATGGAACTATGAGACGTCAAATATATCCAGGGCAATCCTGGACACAGAGACACCAAACGTATCATTAATACTGTGATGACGGCCATAAAACGTTTGAGGGCCTTAATAAGCCTAGGCTTGCAATATCCCTAAGTCAATAATTTAATTATTCTCTTGATATAATTTTGTTCAGTATTTCAACTATGTTTACGCAGTTAATTGCTGAAAACATTATGAAACACCAACTAACTTGTAAACAAGACATTTTATTACAATATTATTTGTAATTGTGTTGTTCTTTCTTATTAACGCTTTTTATTTTCCAATATCTCATTACGTTCAGATCAATATTTCGTTAACATATCTTGCTAGGCTAATTTACTATTTATTAAAAATTTTGTATTTAATGTACCTTTCGCTTCACATTATTGGGTTTATTTGATGTCATAAAAAGCTTTAATGATTAATTTGTTGGTTTTGAGGCATTGTATTACTGTTAGTTTTGTAAACCGTATTCAAACGTTAATTTGTTATAAAACGAAATCTTACATGAAAAACCTTTGGCTGAACAAAAATGTTTGAGACATCTTACAGACAGATTGAAATATATTCATAGATCAATATTTTAACGAAGTAAGATGCTTGCAAATAAATTGTTGATTACATATTATACCATAGGTAAGTTTACAGCACTAGTCGGCCGTTTCAGAATACAATTCCTCATCAGTAGTGCACTTGGACCAAAATTGTATAACCAAATTGTTTTGAAGGGACTGACAAAATAACCAAAGGACGGAAATCTACTGAGGATTTGGCAAGGCTGGGCTAATCTAGGGTCTCAAAATTTTTTGGTCGCCATCGCAATATTGTTGATAAGTATTTTGTGTCTCTATCCACAGTTATCCTAGATATATTTGAGGTCCCAGAGTTCCACATTTCTTCCATTCCCAATTTATAATTCACACGTGGCGATTCAGTTTTAAAATACATGTATTGACAATTCCGAAGTTCAAGTCGTACGTCCTATTCCGAACATAAGTTTAATAACAAATGATTATGGTCTGAGTTTTAGTGCCTTTTGTTAGTGTATTTGAACAGGTGTAATATGGACTTAGTGAAGCTAATGAAATTTCAATTATGTTTGGAATTGCAAGCAGTATATTTAGAACTTGTTTGAACCAAAGGTTGATCAATCATCATGTGAAATGACTCACTGACAATGCCACAGCGGTTTCTTATAATGCCGTCATGACGATACACGTTACATAATAAAACATGCGGTTGACAGCATTGCATCTTGTAGGTCGCTTAAATCATAGCACTAAATGATGGGAGCAGTTAAATAAGGGAATTAATAAAACTGACGTTAAACCCATTTCTTTTTCGAAGGTAGTGGCATTATTTCAGACAACACATATTGATTTATTTCCTTTTCAGCTAAATTCTCAAACTAATTCATATATTTCATGGCGCCCAGACCCAAGTTTTAATTTGTGCTACATATTTCATTCTTTTAGTATCATCGACAATTAGTGCAAAAGATCCAGCAAAAAAGTGTCTAGCGCTAATTATTGTGCCAGAAAACTCAGGGTTGATGTATCAAACGGTGTGCAGTGTTCCCCTAATAAAACTACAAAAAGGGAAAACTTTGCCGTGTCTTCCACAAAGGCCTAGGCGATTCGCCTTTTGTACAAATATCTGTTATTAATTACTTGCCTGATGTAACTGTTGATTTGCCATTGGTAAAAATCAAGACATGCAGAGGAGTCTTTTACGCAGTGCAAACTATGTTATAATGGATTCTTTGAGGGACAACAGAAAGAAACAATATAAAGTTAGCATAGACAAATTGATAATTTCATTACTTAGAAAAGATGTAAATATTTTTAACCCCGAGGCAGCCATAGTAATAGAGGTTTTGTAGTTTAAACACTTCTGTGAGGAATACCGATGTGGACTTAGAAAGGTAGTGGATTACTTACTTAAAACTTCATCAATACTGTATGTAAATCTGTTATTTTACATGTGTTGAAAAAAATTTGTTTACATTTCTCATAGTAAGTCTAAAAATGAAATAAAGCCAGTTTTTATCAGACGCGTATCAGAATTCAGATTATGCGTATGATGTAGTAAAATGCTTTATAGCCAATAACTTCATCGTTTGAGACAAAAATCTCGGCTTTGTTAGATGAGCGTAAAGGTTTTGTAGTTTTAAAACAAATTTTATAAATGAATTGTATTGTTTATTTTAATGTTTGTTCGGATTTTACCTGTTGTTTATTCATAAACAAGTACAATAGGCTAATCCGTGACGTGTACTGGTTAGAAATAGAAACACCTTTATAAACTCGTATCGCGGGAATAGGTATAAGCCAATCCGAACCCAGTGTTGAATGACTGATATGAATGAAGCTGTCAAATATGCCATATCAACTCTCAAAAACTCAAAAACTACAGTGAATATTATAAATTTAACTATGTTGATAGTAAAATATTATTTTTAAATATTTAGCTTTAAAACATGACTGCAAAAGAATTAGTATTTGTCTCTCAACTAACATTTATTGAAAAATTTATCAAAATTTATTAATTTATTTATATAAATAAAATGCAAAAAATTTAAAAAGCTGAGAATATTTGCAAAAAATATTCAAAATATGAAAATTATTTCTTTAAAGACATGTAAATTAGCAAGTCCATTAAAGTTATGTCAAGTATGAAATCTAAGTTTAAATCACACCACCCTATCAAAACGTTTGTTCTCATTGGAAATGTAATCGAACTTTTTTCATATCATCATCATTAAGCTATTCGATAAAAAAGGCCTTTTGTGCGACGTTCTTGTATTTTTAGACTTGGCTATTTCTTTTAATATCTTTCAATGTTTCGTGTTCCTCGTTGCATTGACTGAATCATCCTCGTTGCATTGACTGAATCAAAGTACTGCGATAAACTTGACACTTAAGTGATAATATATGTTTTTATGAGTTGATTTCTGAATATGCAAACAATGAATTACTTTATAGAGACGTCTCTACAATATTTGTTGTTGTCCTTCTTATTCACCAAATGGTTCAATCAGTTCGTAGCTAATGCAACATTTTAACGACATTGCAATATGCTTACAATATAATGGCGTGGTTTTGTTTCCCTTCGATTAAGTTCACACTTACGTATGTTAATAAAAGACATGTGATGTACTCACAAAAATGACCTATTCTGTTTATAAGAAGTTCCGTAATTTCCCTTCGATTCAGTTCACACTTATATATGTTAATACGAGACTTAAAAAGAACGTTTGATATGCTTACATATAAACAATAACGTACTCTGTATGAAAAGATCACTTAGTTTGCCTTCGATTTAGAACACTTATATAAATGTTAATACGAGACTTGAAAAGAACGACAAGCAAATAACAATCTCTATGTAAAAGAAATTCGCTAAGTGCATTAATTATTGAAGTTCTTTTCACAGTTGAAAGATCAATGTTTTAAAAGTTTTTAAAACGCTAGAAGTAAGATATCGAATAAGGTATGACGCGACATTAAAACACGAATAAATTGATACGCATTATGATGCCTGTTTTCATTATCTTGCGTTTTATAGATTTTTCAAAATGTTATCATTATTACATCAATATATCAATAATTACGTAATTTCCATATGAAAAAAAACTTAGCAAGGTTTATACCAAAAGAGAGAAATAGGTAATCATCAATATGGTTAGAGTACTACTGATGAGGAATTTTATTTCGAAACGGCATTCTAGGGTGGCTGTTAAATTTAAACAGGTTTTATAATAAATACAGCTATATCTATCTTTCAATCAAATTACAATCTAAAAACATTAAAAGTAAAACATTGAATGAAAACTGTCAAACCAAGTAAGACACGTATACTTCCATCAGGGAAGTGAGAACCTCCTGGCTAGATAGTAGAAAGAGACTATGTACGAGACAATTGAGATTCCTTACAGGACACACATTACAGTTAGGAACACTCATTTAGGAAATAAGAAAACAACTCATAAGTTCATTTAAAAAGATTGAAAAAATGTTGTAAAGCTCGAGTTGTAAAGCTATAAGATAAGTACTCTCATGATATTTGGATACTTATTAATTATTTAGTCAATGCGACTAATGTATTAGTAATATTGTCCGGCCTACTTCTGCAACACCGTTATAATAACGGACACTCAACTATTTCACTTATTTTGGCCCGAGCACTACAGGATTTTTATTTAGAAACGACCGCCTAGTGCTGCAAAATCAAAACATGTTTAGTAATGATTACAAACACTAGACTGGTATCTCTGCTGGTGGTCTCAAGATGATTGGTATCTCTGCTGGTGAACCAAAGTTGACTGGTATCTCTGCTGGTGAACCAAAGTTGACTGGTATCTCTGCTGATGGACCAAAGTTGACTGGTATCTCTGCTGGTGGACCAAAATTGACTGGTATCTCTGCTGGTGGACCAAGCATCTTCGTGTCATTAACACAGGAAGCAATGCTTAGTATTGTCAGATTATTATTGTTTTTTCAAATTTATCTTTTTCTTAGATTTAAAATTTCTAAACAATCTGAACTATGCCTTTGGATTTGGTAAAAACATGTTGGCCTTTAATTTGTTCTCACTTCAATATCTAAAAATATTTGGATTTAAACTATTTTGGTCCATACACTACTGATCAGGAATTTTATTCTGAAACAGCCGTCTTTTGCTGCAAAATTAAAACCTGTTTAGTAATAATATTTACGGTCTGTTATTCATACGAACGCAGATTTAAAATGCAAAAATAAGCCATAAATGACCAACATATTTTTACTTTGATTTTAATGCGCAAATATATGAATATATTAGTTATAGCATCTGGTATGGTATGAGCTCCACACTGAAACCACGCCGCTGGATACCGTTTGACTTTAATTTCAATGTCATCCTAAGTAGGTGGTTTTGATAATCAGTATTATTTGTTTACGAATTACACGTAATAAAAGGGCAGTATGAAAATAGCACTCGTTTAAAGAAAGTTTTAAAAAGTAAAATATATATTTAAAACCTTAAATCTGAATTTTTCTATGTATTCTCTAATTAAAATGTAGTATAAGAACATAACTCGTTTTAACAAAGTTCTAAACGTAATAAATAGAATAAAAACCTTTTACAGCTGAGGTTTGTTGCTCGAAGCTTGAATAGTTAAATCCATTGATTAGTTGAAATTTGATTTTTGCACAATTTCTAAAAGGTTGTGAAATTTAAGATAAAAATTTCAAAATGGATAGAATTTCAATTTAAAGCACATTGTTATCAAAAATTGATTCAATAATGACACTTCGTTTTTGCTGATGTTTAAAATTGCTGTTAATTACTGATTAAAATTTATTAAGCTTCGAACAACTGGGTCTCAATCTAACAAAGAAATCTTTCTAGATAACCTCTAAGCAACAGTCGTACTAAAAATGTTGTTTGAGAATCCCCCCGTTTAAGAAGTCTAAAAATTTATTATATCGTCGTTTGTTTTTACCAATAAATCTTTTAGATACCCTTTAGGTATATTACGCCTGTCAATTTCACAATCCAGTTCAATTGTGCTAGAAACTGAAAGACAGTAAAAGCATATCTACCGATTTAAGAGAGTTCTGAAATTAAACAATATTTTTTAAACCTGATCTTACCAATAAATCTTTCTAGATACCCTCTAAGCACATTACGTCTTTCAAGTTCAGGTTCCAGTTCAATTGCGCTGAATATAGCCGCTCCAGCACATAAGTATATCACCACAACAATGGTTAACAATAGCATCTGTTTCCATCCTCCTTCTGTTGTAATCATTGTCATTCAACAACTTGGTTTTTAAAACAACATCAAACTGCCATTTTGAAGATTAAAGGAAATTGCACACTCTAATAAGTCCTTTAAAAGTTCGATATATCCCCTACAATTGTACTCTGTAAAGCTAATTATCGCCCATTGTTTTCAAATACACATTACCATTATCTTTTCCCTTCCAACATGACACTGACATTTTGTAGATTACCTGAAAATTGTACTCCTGCTTTTCAATTTAAGTCCAATGATCGATTTTTCTTAAATACACTTGATGATTCTCTTTCCAGTTCGAACATAAGATATACTTTTGCTAATTTACAGAAAATTGTTAACTGTTAACAGCTAATTATAATACCAAAAGATGATTGTTTTCAAATACACTTGATAATTCTCATATCCCCTTCTTATATTGTGTTAGTTTACGGTAATTTGTTACCTGAAAGCTAATTACGAAATATGCATTTGATCATTACCATATTCCTTTACAGAAGAATAAACTAAAATACTATTCTCGAAAAATAGATTATTTGTTCAACTTCTAAATCATTAGGCGAGACAGGATGGCGTGAATTTTTTATGATTTACACAAAACGTTATATTTAATTCCCTGCTGTTTTGCTTGATTAATTCGCCGCCTGGTGTAATACAAATTGCTGGAATTCTAATATAATATTCAAATTTTTGAATTCTTTTTTATAAACCATCCCGTTTTATTTTGTTAATTCGTCTTCATGACATAACTAAAATTAATCTAAAATCCTAAATTATTTTCGAAATTCGCAATTAATATCAGATTAATTCCGAAATTTAAAATTCAGAATGAAAAACCTATTTCTCGAATGTCCGATTTCAAGAAAGATCCCCTTATCCACTGTGAATTTACAATTTATAATTCGGTAAGATAAACTCTCACATGTTTCGCCGTAACATTTAAAAAAAACGTCCGATTTCACGAAGGATTCTGTCATCGACTGTGGATATACAATTTATGAACCCTCACATGTTTAGCAGTAATATAATCAAAAGTCCTATTTCACGAAGGATTCTCTCATCGACTGGATCTCTATGTAAACTTTGTATCTTCAATCCTGATCAATTTCAGACAATGATAAATAACTGATTAAACCAGCGGCTATTTACCATTTTATGACAGAAGGATATCGGCTAAACGTATTAACTATATCAATGTTATGTGATCTTTTTTATTTTTATTTGTAATTCATCTTTCGAGGTATGTATTTGTTTTACAATGGATCCATAGACGAGATATATACCTGTTTCGGGTATTACATAACATTGTTTAAAAAACTATAAAAGCAGGATTACACAATACCGGTATATGTGTGTCTGTATTTTGATTTGAGCGCGCATAAATATAAGGAAAATGGGTATGGGCATCTTTACATGCTGTTTTTGTTCAATTTGATCACAATAAAATGTTTTTAGACAATAACATTGGAAACATAAAACAAAATTTGCAGAAACAGTATTACTACATAGCATGTACTTTTAATAAGAACCACTAAATAGTACGATGAGACAATAAGCATGACAAAATACTGAGGTTAACTGGATAATAAATTATAAGGTCTATGTATCCAAAATTACACTGGATATATATTTTATACTAAAATAGTCTTAGTTCCGTGGGACTCGCACGAAAGTTTGCAAGTGTTTCATTTAAACTGCCAATTTTCAAAGTTTTATTCTGCTTTTAGGATTGTGATTCGACCATGGACAAGTATTTTTTGTGTTTGATGTAGTGACAAAATTTATTGACAAAATGGTATCTTATATTGACGTTCTTTAAACCAAACGAACTTTACAACTAAGGGTAAGAACATTGAGAAAATAAACCATGTTAAGTGGAGTGACAAAAAACAAACACATTAATCAATGCTAAAATCACAATCCCAGAACCAAGTGAAATCTGGCATATTCAGTTTAACACTTTAACTTCTACTTGAGAAGTGAGGCCAGATTCTCCGGAAGGGTTAACACCTCCTGTTTTTCAAACTACATCCGTCATGTGTGTGTAATCAAATTGAGGATGAAAGAAACATGAAAATATGGGACGTCGAATATATCCAGGGTAATTTTTGATACAGAGATATCATAGTTATCGTTATTGTAATGAAGACCATAAAACTTTTTGAAGGCCCCGATAAGCTTAGGCCTGCAATTGTCCTGCGACAACAATTGATTTGTAAGCAGCTGTCATCTTTGTAGTGAGTACAAGCTCAAATATAGCATAGCAATTGTGAAAAAACATACACCATAAACAGAAGAAGTTATATTATGAAAAGAAAAAGTCACAATAGAAAAATTAAAGTCATCACGTTTGTCATGCTTGTAGCCTTTCATGCGCGTCATAAGTGAGGCATAAGTCTCAAAATGAAGCCGAAAGTGAAGAAGCAGTCTGGTAATTTAATTACCAAAACCTATCAATATCTAAATGACATTTTAACATTGATAACGTCGATGTTGGAAAATACACCCATGAAATATGTCCTAAAGAATTCAAAGCAGTCAACGCAAACAGTTTCGAGATGCCATAGCAGGAAGCCCTAAGGCCATCACCGTGGAGCTGAGGTTGGGTGTTTCATAAGGGTATTACTTGTAATGGCAAGTTCCAAATCAAGAAAACAAATATTTTCTACGGATGACATATACATGTAGTTTTAATAAATGTCTGCAAAAAAGTTACTTATTTTTAATTTTAATGCTTGGTTACGTTTCGGCAAGGAATGATTTTGTTGCATTTTTCCAACTGTCACAGCACTGTTCTTTAATGGGGTACTTTATTTTTCAAAAGGATTAAACATCAACAATTAAACAACAGGATATTCCCCTTTAGGTGTACCGTTACAAACAAAAACGACCACATCAGCGATTGGCACTATTTCTGATAAACAAAGATATTATCACATATTGATCTCGTGACAAACGATTAACACTGCTACTGGTATGAAGATAAATTGACGTTTAAGTAATACGAGGAAACACGATTAACATCATAAAATTTTGACTAAAGTATGAAATAATACTGGTTTCTTGTTTCTTTACAGTGGAAACTGGTTTACAATTCCTTATCGGTAGTGCTTGGACCAAAATTATGAAACCAAAACTTTTCCAAGATGTTGAAAAGAAACTCTGATCTTCTGAAATTCTGATACGAACACTGACTTATTTCCGTATCTTCGCGAGGAGAATAGGGCCATTTACAAGTCTATTCTTTTGCCTCTGTCTAGCCTACTTTGGTTGCCTCAGTCCATGAATTGTATCCCAGCTCTTTCCGCCCTCTTTCGATGTTCTTTGGGTCGTTCTCTTTTCCTCTTCCCCTCTGGTCTCCAGGTAAATGCCAGTTTTGCGTCTCTGTTGTTTCCCATTCTAAAAACGTGGTCCAGTCATTTCCCATGTTCTTTTGATTGTGATACTGATCTTTTCTGTCCCAGCTCTTGTTCTTACTTTTTCATTTGATACCTTCTGTCGCCAGTAGATTTTAAAATTCGAGTTCGAGCACTACTGATGGAAAATTTTATTTTCGAAACGACCGTCTAATGCTGCAAAATCAAAACAGGCTTATTTGTTATTATACATACCATAAAATGGCGAGAATAGAGAGTTTACAATATAAAAATAAAAAAGAAAACATATTTGACATTTTGACAGTTGGAAAATTAAATTTGTAGAGGTTATTAAAAAAAACACAACAGAACCTTCGATAGCGAAAAGCCTGGATTTTCCATTTTGCAAAATGAAGAGACGGCAAGGTGTCCTTACTACCTATGCAGACCTTGTATTACTTAACTAGACAACTTGGTGGGTCTGCATTAATGTATGGATGTTTACAAAACTTTAAGATGCAAATAAGTAATTTCCACAAATGACGAACAAAAATTATCAATATCAAATATAACCATAAACAATAAACAACCGAACAGAGGAAGAAAACACATTTTGATACCACTAACAATAACTCTGTTTTTGATTAACCCTAGATCAAGTAACCAAGTGATATTCAGAAGTAATATTTATAGGAGATATCAAAGATTCCTACGGTGACACAAAAGAGACATGGAACATATTTTATATTACAAGCGGACGTAATAAAGAAATACATTCCATGTCACTTCTGTGCCATTACAGAGTCTCATTCTTGTCATATCTTTTCCAGTAGTGCTTCCTAAACTATTATTGATATACATTATATTGATATCGATAATTTGTGTATTGTATTGTGTGAATCAAATACAAAAAAACCAATCCAGTCCAAACGACAATCCTTAAGGCAAAGTAAAACTATGACAATTTGCAAATTAGGTTAAACATACGAAATTCGGGATGTCATGTCGGGTGTTTCAAAAGGATAAGCGCCTCCTGTCTAGCTAGCTACATTTGCCACTTGTGAAAGGAACATGGAATTATGGACTGTCTAGGTTCATTTTGTATACAGAAATCATACTCATCTTGACTATTGCAATGACGTTTATATCTGTTTGGTTCTAACAACATAGAAATTGTCGACCATATAATTTGTGACTGTTCAGATGTGGATCTTGTGAGCGTAAGAGACGATTATTGGATTAGTATAATCGACTTGTTCGATATTCACTTATTTGTGTATATGGACAGATTAAACAACGTTAAAAAAGAGAGAAAAATATTAGATTAATGACCGAAAGGCTATTAGGAATGCACCGGACATTGATATTGCGTTTTTAATGAATTAAACAGTGAATTTCTGCTGAAGTTATTCAGTAATGTGCACTTAAATCCGGCATACCAACATTATCATAACAATAATTAATTTTATATAATAATAATGTATTGTATATAGTCATTTCTATCTTTTATTGTTAACTCTTTCTCTTTCTATCATTCTCTCTAATCTCCTACGAGGAGGAAATAAAAAATATATATATTGAATATTACATGTATTTGGTAACTTCTTCATTATTGAAATTTATTTATCAGGAGACTGTCCAGCTTTCGTTCCAGAATCCTGGATTTTGTAAAATTTGTAATGCATTATACCATATTTATTTTGAATAAAATATTGTTTATACTAATGACGGCCATTGAACTCTTTGAGTAAAATTGATTATCTGCTATAAGGGGTGTATTCTTTACTCCATAACATGTAAATATGAAATCTCATACATATTTAATGACTACATAGCGAAAGCAGAACAAAAAATTACATATACAATAAAGATAATAAATATTATATCATATGTACAATAACATTATAAAAGTTATTTCTATCTATACATTCAAATGATTTCCTGCACGTATAACCATTTACCATAACGATTATACATTAATTATTGCACAGACCTGTTAAAGTTTAACACTTAGGTCTTCTTGACTTTCAGTTGGCTATCTTTTTCGGCAGCTTTTCGGCTATTAGCTATGTGGCATATCTTTCCTTCGAAGCCGAGCTTCGCTCCTCTTAGTTAGCTAGCATCTCAGCTTCCTGTAAGCTATTTTTTTCGGCAGCTTTTCTGTCGAGCTATCCGGCATCTCGGCCTCCAGGACCCCATAGTTACTTAGCGTTACCTTCGACAGGTATGTACTATATATATAATATCGGGTTTAATCAGCATTATAATTGCATACACATATATAAATATATAAGTCATAAGTAAACTAAGTTAATCATACTTTGTATAGGAAAATAAAGATTGTGTTCAGCTTGATCTGTTAACTTATTTAATTGTTATACGTGGCTGATTTAACTAGCTAGACGCAAGTACTTACCCTTCCGGAACATTCAGTCTCGCTTCTCTGCATTGGTCGACAGTCCCATGTAGATGCTTAATCCGACATTCAACTCATTTCCCAGGCAGAAGTTCACTATATCTTAATTTGTCAGTTTCAATGCTTTGTTCTTGGTATTGTTATTTAGTTTTTATTTTGAAAAAAATAATAAATTGGTCTTTTTTTTTGAAGTCTTGAAATGAAATTCTTTCTGTTTGTATCCCTTGGAAACTTTTCTTTGTATCCATTGAAAACCTTATATTCCTTGAAACCCTTTGTTTTATACAAGTCAAACCTGTCTTTAAAGGCCACCAAAGGAAACCAGTAAATGTGGCCTTTTTAGCAGGTAGTTCTTATATAGATGTGGCCTTTAAGGCAGGTTGTACTGTATCTTAAACCCTTTCTCTTGTATCCTTGGAAACCTATATTCATATTCCTTGATTTTTTTAATCCACTGAAAACCATTCTCTGTATCCATTGAAATCTTTCACTTGCATTTCCTTGAAAATCTATCTTTTGAATGCCTTGGAAAATTTCCTTTTTTCTCCTTGAAAACATTTTACTTGTATTACTTGTATGCCTTGAAAGCTTTTTGAATCCTTGGAAACATATTTTGTATGCCTTGAAAATCATTCTCATATATCCATTGAAAGCCTTTGTATCTCTTTAAAACCTTTCTCTTGTATCTCTTTAAAACCTTTCTCTTGTATCTCCTTGAAAAATATTTTCTTTGTATCTCTTGAAAACCATCCTCGTGTAGGTTTTTGGAAAATCATTCTCTTGTATCCTTGAAGCCCTTTCTCTTGTATACCTTGAAACCTCCCTCCTTGTATCCCTTGAAATCCTTTCTCTATAATATGTTTTCAACTGGGATCACCCGTTTAATAAGTATTAAGAATGGAATGAAATAGTTTTCACTGAAAAAATGTTCGAAACAAGCAAGCACAAGAATAAAAAAAAATCAACGAATTAAGTAATCAAAAATATATCAACCACACTCCCAAAGCAAAGTAAAAACTTTGAAGCTGGCAAATGTTAACATTAATGAACTTCCACTTGGGAAGTAAGGCCGGTGCTCCAGATGGTAAGCACCTCCTGTTTAGCTAGCTACACCACGCACGTGTGAAATCAAATTGGGAATGAAAGGAACATGAACAATGGGATATTAAATATATTCATGGTAATTTTGGATAAAGAGACACCATAGTTATCACAATAATGACGGTCATAAAACTTTTTGAAGGCTTTGATAAGTAAGTGAGTGAATTATCGTTTAAAACTGTATCAGCATCATTAAAGCTTTTCGCGCTTGAAAGTGTGAAAGATGCAATAGTATCAATAAGTTAAAGTGGAAAATCCTATGTTCTGATAATAAAATCGACAGGGTTCTATAAGAAATTGCATGTGCCTGTTTCATTTTGCAATATACAGTAATTTGAAAAGGTTGTTGGTGGTATCAATATGACAATAAATGTTACAAAGCGACTGGAGAAATAAAAAGATAGTGATAAAAAACAATTTTTAAAAACCAAAAAGACTACTTCTTTCAGGGCCATGTTAAGATGGATGTTGGAGCAAAATACACAATTGTACCAACTCAATTAGTTTATCGTTAAACAATACCATCGTGTTAATAGCTGTCATAGCAGTTATTATTAGGAAATGATACAACTAACAATACATTTGACAAAAGCTCTTTATCTCGCATTAAATATATTTTTTCAACTTAAGTAACAACTTTTTACCGTTTCCCCCATTTCACAATAAAACTTTTTAAATTTGACTAATGATAAATACTAATGCCTTAATGGCAAATTTTAAATAAATAAATAAGTAAATAAATAATACCGATCACTTAACTATTTTGATGTATTCGGTATTAAAAATTTATATTTTGGTGGTCATAATATATACTTATTAATTTATTAAAAATCACCTTTTTACACATATTTCTTTTGCATTTCATTTCCCGATGCAAAGGAGCCTTCAAATAGGTTTAATGGTTATCATAGAACAAATTCTTTACGACAAAACTCAGATCAGCAAATATTTGATAAATATTAAATTTCTCCCATTATAACTTTATGTAAACTACTTTAATTTTTTAATCAACTAGTCATATCCGGTATCGTCGCGTTATTGTTTCCGTGACAAAAAAAAATCGTTTTTATTTTTTTTAAAAATCGTTGAATTTCAAATATCACATTTTCAATTACAAGAGTTATTTCAACATATCATTAATTAAAGGAAAATCTTGATTAAATATCCCCTAGCCTGTAGGATATCGATTCTGGTACATCATTAATAACATCAAACTTAACATCTTAATTTGTTCTACATCTTCCATTTTAAAAAATACATTAATTTATTTTATTTATTTATTTTTCAATGGTGTTTACGCCTCAGTCAAGAATTTCTTTGTTAAATCCACACGGTCAATTCAGGAAAGGCAGAGAAAACAAGATTGCCCAAATATAATTATTGACCTTCGGTAAGGGAACTGACAAATCACTACCCCGAGTGGCATTCAATCCAAGACAGTCAGAGACACTCTGATTCGTAAGCGCACAGCTTAGAACACCTTTAGATCAGCTAGCCACCGATGCCCAGTTTAGTTTTATTTATAATTTTTAAATGTATTTTATAATTACAATTTAAAAAAATTGTATATGACATAAATAAAAAAAAATTCTATGATTTAGTAACATAAATTGGAAAGTAATATGAATACACGGGATCTTACATTTGTTTTATGTTATAACAAATCCATTAAATGTTGAATAATTTTATATAGCGAGCCTTAGTTATTTGCATAAATAAATTATTCAACGAGTTCAATAAATTCAATATAAGATATACACGAAAGTAGAATTCTCTTTATTATATACATGCTAATCTTGGAAAAACTTTTTACGTAAAATTTAAACATTTCTTTATAAGAAAAGAGATGGTTGACCGCAATACACATAAGTCACGTTGACGTTATAGCGCGCGCACATTGGAATGTCGCGCTCTGGTTACCAAGGTCACGAAAACTATTTCAGACGTGTGTAATTATGATTTGTATAACATGGCTTTATTGTATAGAATGTTTAGAAGAATAGTTTATCATAAGGTTGGTTGTTTTGTTAAAGTTCCTTACATCAGAATTTTTCGCTATTCGTGACGAGTAATTTTATTTTAATTAATCTCAACGATTAATCTATTTAAATGTTCGTGCGATTCTAAAATCATTATCTGATGTACTGGGTCGCACTTATAAATGGCAACTTTTACGGTGCTAGTTCACTCACCCGTAATGTTCAAGATAAATATCCCTGACTATGCAGTTAATTTTACTGGCACCAAGCTTGAACCAGTAAAATCAAAAAAAAAAAAAAAAAAAAAAAAAAAAAAAAAAAAAAACTCGAAAAACGTTGATTTCTCACTTGTGGTGGACTGGGTCGAACCCAAAGCAGTTGGGCGCCTTGGGGTTAAAAGTTAGGCTGCCGTGGTACGGACCTAACTGTTTTAGAACCACTACAGTGAGCTCAGTTAGCAGAGAACTTGTTCAATAATGGGAGTTAAGGGGTTCGGATTCACACCAACCTAGATCTGACGGAGACTTGAAATTAGGTAGTTAATTTCGCCAAGCAATTGCAATTTAGAATGAAAGTTACTCTGCCCTTCAATAGATTTGTTAAAAGTCGATGATCCGCGTTAACGTAGGCGTTGCGAGTCATATTGCCCTGAGAACACTGTAAATGTCAAAATCGACATATCTTTGACTCTTGGCATCTCGATACAAGTATTTAATTAGTGAAATATTCTTGCCTGGGACGTAAAACCCCAATCAATGGGGTTCGACGCCGTACTATTTGATTATCTCCACTAACCGTTTGTGCGGGCGTTTATGCTGCAAATTCCCGGAAATTTTTTACGTCATTTTACGGGAAACCTGAACATTGATGAGTCCATATTCTAGGTAAATAATTATTGCGTACCAACATTAGGGGTTGTCCATTGGTACAGCGACGAAACGCATTAATCAATTTTTCCATGTTTGATTAAAATGAAAGATAATTGATTTTAAAGTAAGCCCAAATAACTGTTATCATAACATTTTTGACCTTACATAAAATTTTGATTTATTGATCATCATGGTTAAATGTTGTTAACAGATTATTAATAAGATATGAATGAATATTATTGTTACGAATGCTTGTAATACAAACAGAGCTTTGATAGTTGAATGTAATGCTTGTCAAACAAATGGTATCTAACGAAGGTTATATTATGCAGTACATAGCTGTAGAAAAATTAGAACTTGCCAAACGAAAAAAGTCAATGCTTTACCGTCGAGTCGTCGTCAAATGGATAGTCTGAAGAGGTGTCTTCACATTTATCCAACATTTGATATTTTGATATGGGGAATGGTAAATTGTATGTTGGATAAATGACATCCAAGGAAAATGGAAACAATAGGTGGGCTTGGGCACTGTGAACATGGAAATTCATACCTTTGCCTTTTTGAAGATTGAATATGCCTGGCTCTAGTTTCACAATCATTCCTTTACCTAAATCTGGCAAATTTGATACATTAATATTTTGTTGAATTAGAGATATCCTGGAATTTAATGTGCCATTTTGAAGATCACATAAAATGTATTCAGTTTTGTAAAAAATGTTTACTCTAAGTTCCAAAGAAGATTGCCAAATTTCGCTAAATATACGTTAATGAAAATCTAAGTTAATCAAAAACAAACATACTAATCCATGTCTGAATCACAATCCAGAAGAAAAGTAAAAACTTTGGAACTGACAAGTTAAGTTAGACACGTGAACATCCACCAGGGAAGAGAGGCCGGGTGCTTCGGAAGGGTAAACACCTCCTGTTTAGCTAGCTACACCTGTCATGTGTCTAATCAAAATTGTGTGAAAGGAACATGGAACTATGAGACGTCAAATATATCCAGTGCAATCCTGGAAACAGAGACATCAAACTTATCAACAATACTGTGATGACGACCATAAAACGTTTTAAGGTCCTTGAGGAATATTTGTGAAACCTGGACCTGGTAGCTTTATTCTGAATGATTTTCAAAATTAATAATAAAAACATGCGATCGGGGGAACTATGAAATTATTATTTTCTATAGTTACCATTCCAAGAAGAATTCTGATTGAGAAAATGTCATGTTTTTAACAGTGACATTATTTTTAAATTAATTATCAAATAATTAAAAAATAGATATATATGATGTTCAAATGATTAAGCAATATCACCAATTTCTCAATCAATGCAACCCTTTGTTACCCCATGATATACTATGTATGAAAGAATAAATAAATGAACTAATTTGGAGGAAATTCATATTTATTTGTAAAATATAAAATTTTCAAATTTTAGTTAGGTAGGTAATATTATTTCTAACTAAAAATTGAAATATTTATTTCCTAATTATTGTTACAACAATTAACCAACATGATCAATAAAACAAAATTTTATGTGAGGTAGAAATGTTATGATTACCGTTACTTGGGCTAACTTTAAATGCAATTATCTTTCATTTTAATCAAACATGAGTACGTGATAACCCCATCGACTCATAACAGTTCTTGTTTTCCTGTTAAAACGGCGTAAAAAAATATCGGGATCAGGAGCATAAATGTTCTCCAAAACACCCGCACAAACGATTAGTGGAGATAATCACAGGACACGTCGTCGAACCCCATTGATTGGGGATTTACGTCTCAGGCAAGAATATTTCACTCATTAAATATTTGTATCGAGATGTTTTCAGCTATAGATTAAGGGGCATAGATTTTGACCTTTGAAGTGTGTTCAGGGCAGTATTAGTACTTAAGCGTGCAACGAAAAATAGTCATTGTTATCATTATTATTACCGTACCCATATCCACTACAAACGAGAAAGTTTTCAGTTGTCTTTTCCTAGGGTTTTACTGGTTTAAGCTTGGTGCTAGTGTAATGGACTAAATGTTCTAAGATATTTATCTTGGACATTGTGGGCGACTAGCACTAGACTAAATGTCATTTGTAAGTGCGACACAGTACAAAGCATATAATGACTACTCGAACAAAAAATCCAGCACCACTTTAAATAGATAAATCTTTGAGATTGATTAACATAATATTCTGTTCTCATTACGAATTGCCAAAAAAATTACTGATGTAATGTAAAACAATATTAACAAGTATGCCCCAAAAAGCCATTCCTGCTAAAGGCGAATTTTCTTTTATTTTGTAAAAGTGTACATAAACAGCATTCTGTCTTTCAATGAATTTTAAACACAATGAATAGTCATTTCTGGTTTTTTTTCCAGTGATGTCTCATATTGAAAATTCTACAAACATAGTACGATAAAAAAAAAAAATTTATATGCTCCAGAACACACGATCGATTCAAATTTTATTTATTATATAGCTT
The DNA here is from genome assembly GCA_021292105.1 of Anadara kagoshimensis. Taxonomy (NCBI): domain Eukaryota; kingdom Metazoa; phylum Mollusca; class Bivalvia; order Arcoida; family Arcidae; genus Anadara; species Anadara kagoshimensis. The sequence goes on from CM037858.1 coordinate 47,454,238, forward strand.
GCTGTGAAACTATTTTAATTATTGTTCATAACGAAGACCAACAGTAAGATAAGAGTCGGTTAGAAGCCATGTAACGGAAAGTCATTTATTTCCAATATCCGTCAAAATTTTTATCTTTTTCATGGAACGCATTGAGAACACAGTAGCAATTGTACAAGTATGTGGTTTATGTGTTGTTCAACGAAGCAGGGAAACTCACTTTGAATTTTACTCAATCAATAACGGATAATTGATGCTAGCTCCTAAAACCAGTATGTTGCTGTGTCATTACATCACACAAAAGAATAAAATACAGAAATTATAATAAAAAAATTTCCTACTGACAGCTCACAATTTTTCTATGTCAAATTGATAATTCTAGATAATATGCTTAAAATCTCATATAATATTAACCTCTTAATATCTGAAATTTTCTCACAATTATTTATAGTCACAATCCCAAAAGCATCGGAAGGTACAGCACCTTCTTTTTATCAAACTACACCCACCACGTGTGAAATCAAAATAGAACAGAAAGGCGACATGGACCAAATATTTCCAGGATAAGTTTGGATAAAGATACATTACACTTATTGTATTTACAATAAAAAAAACAAACATACTAATCCATGTCCGAATCATAATCCAGAAGCAAAGTAAAAACTTTGGAACTGACAAGTTAGGTTAGACACGTGAACTTCCACCAGGGAAGTGAGGCCGGGTGCTCCGGAAGGGAAAAATCTCTAGAGTATTAATTGGGAAACAAATACATCATAAGCAGGAGAAGCAGGTTTATTGCTGCATAGAAAAGGAAAGTTGACAATAGAAAAATTGAAGTCATCACGTTTTTCATAAAGTTTAAAATGTAGCCTTTCGTGGGCGTCATAATTGACGTATAAGACTTAATATGAAGCAGAACTTGAAGAATCAGTCGTATCTTTTATTTCAAGTTCGCTAAGATAGATAATATTCACATAGTCTTCAAATTTAGGATTGTTAAGACAGAAAGTCATCTATATATCTTTAGGAAAATGAATGATTTGGGAACAGTCTTCACTCCAGATTTAACAAGGTTCTGCATAAATTCTGCTTCATGAGAATAAAGAATCTAATCGGCAAACAATGTTTGCTAGAAAATTGTATTATCAAAGACAAAAAATATGTTATCTATCGAAAATTCCAACATTTTATTGTATGGCAACTTCAGTATTTTGTTTGGAATCCGTATGATGCTTGACAAAATAACCAAAATCCCTGTTCAGCATTAGATATTTGTACTGTTTTTGTAAAAGAATGACAAGTGAATAATTTCTTTAAGACGTTATTTCAGTTTAGAATGACGGATAGTGGTGTAGAGTGTAGAAAAATCAAATGTTTTTATACTTTTTACACGAGATAAAGTATTAGAACCAAGTAATTCTTTAGAATTGTTTAAGAATCCACAAATGATTAATGCCAGATGTAGAATAGATTTTATCTAAATATGACTGAAGACCATCTTTTCGACTCAAAATTTGTGTAATAGTTACTGATATCATTTAGTAGTACATTGAGATGAGTCTGCTATATAACTTTCCTTGTATGGATTTTTACGGAGTTTAGAAATTCAATACAAGTAAGAAAGGTCAAGTTCTTCCTCTTTATGATTGATACCAAAAGATTCATGAACTCCCCTATAGTTGGAAAGAACTTCATCCTTGTTAAAATTAGTTCTAGTATATATAGGGTTATTTCTTATACTATCTAAACCAAGCTCCTTAACAAGACATTCAAGGTAGAATCTTTTACAAACGAGAATAATGTTGTTGGAAGCCTTATCAGCTGGGACAACGACATATTTGTTGTGTATGTCTGTTAGAATTGCCGAAATTTCTGGATACCCAAGTACTGAAGACGGTGTAGTACTCATAGGCACTTTAAGTTTGACAATCCTCGTTTATAACAAAGTTTATACAACTGTAACTGATCAATAAGATGAATCAAAAACAAACATACCAATCCATGTCCAAACAAAACCCTAAAGCAAAGTAAAAACTATGAACTGGCAAAAGTGAACTTCCACCAGTAAAGTGAGGCCGGGTGCTTCGGAAGGAATACTCCTCCTGTTCGGCTAGCTACAACCACCAGTAAGAGGGGTAATGAAAAGCAGTGTCAATAAATGGTTATATAGATATTAAAATCTCCGTATTATAAACTGCAGACAAATCAAGTAAGTTCTGATCAACCAAACATGGATCTTGAATTAAATGTATGATCCACTAAGCCTAGTGTAGTATAGTGGAGCAAGCAGAAAGAAATTATAAACCAATCTGGCAGATTACCCTTCTTGTGCACCTCTTTTATTTAATGTTGGCTAATTATAACATTGCTATAGTACACTGTCATAACTAATCTACTAAAACGCAATCATTATAGTGTAAACTGTTATAAACGGAACTCCTTTATATACAATATCTGACTAAAAACATGTCATAAATGTTTTAATTTAACAAATAAAAACAGAGAATAAAATCCATTCGTTTATTTAAGGCGATTTTTACTTTGTAGTTATGTTCATTTCCAATAATTATCTATCGATATTTCCCAAGAGAGTCACTCTGTCGTAAGTTTTAGATCAACATTGGACTGTTATATGACAACAATTGATATAGGAACTATGTAAGAATTACTATAAAGATTTGATTCTTCAATTAATAGTTTGTTCCATCTCTTAATAATCTTATTTTTAGATTTTGTGAACGCCATCTTTCCAAGTGATGTTAAAACGATACGACTGGTTATTCAAATTCTGCTTCATATTTTGATTTATATCTCAATTATGACTTCCAAAAACGGCCACATTTGAAGATGTATGATAAAGGTGATAACTTTATTTTACCTATTGTCCACTTTCTTTTACTATTTATCAAAATCTGCTTTTTCTGTTGATGGTGTATTTGTTACCAGTTAGTAGGCTATTGTAGAGCTTTTTCCACTACGGGAACTTTATACTAGCAAGCTGCTTACAAGTAAATTGCTGACGAACCAGGCTCATCAAAGCCCTCAAAAAGTTTTATGGCCGTCATCATTATATTGTTATAGTTTGCTCACTTATTTTGTGAGGAATACTGATGTGCCATTAAAAAGACCGTGTATTACTTAGCTCAAACTTCAATAATACTACATTTAGATCTGTCATTTTCATAACGTGTGTTGAACAAAATTGTTGTTTTCTAATAACAAGTCTAAAATCAAATAAAACCAGTTTTTACCAGACGCGCATCTGAATTCAGATGATGCTTGTCACGTAGTAAAATGCATTATCGCTAATAACTGCGTCTTTTGAGACAAAAAAATTATAGTTTTGTTAGATAAGCTTAAAGGTTTTGTAGTTTTAAAGCATTCAATTTAAAAAATAATTTTATTCTTTACTTTGATGTTTGTGATATTTTCCATGTTGTTTAATCATTAACAAGTAAAGTGAGCTAGCCCGTGACGTAGGCTGATTAGGAATAGAAATCCCTGTATAAACTCTTACCGCGTGAATACATATTAGCCAATCATATCCTAGTTCTGAATTACTTATATGAATAATACCCCTGAATATTTTTCAACAAACTTTTATCACGAAACAAATGAATTGAAACTTATTTATATAGATTAGAAGTAAACAATTGAAAAAGCTGTGAATATTTGAAAAATGTGAAAATATGTTCTTAGAAGACGTGAAATTTCAAGTCTATTGAAGATACATCAAGTAAGCTATTTTACATGTCATTTAAATCAAACAACACATTCAAAAACTGAAATAAGTTTTATGTCTCTGTATCTAAAATTAACATATCTGACGTCCCATAGTTCCATTTTCCTTTCGTTCTCAGTTTTAGACGGATTAGCTACCTGAACAGGAGTTGCTTACCTTTCTAGAGCACCCTTTCTCACTTCCAGTAGGTTATATTAATATTTTACTATCATACAACACTACGTACACAGGTGAACAAAGATTTTGAAGCGTTGAAAGTGGGTACATTCGTCGGCCAACCTGGACTCAAAGAAATTGCAACTTCGTATTTCATCTTAAAATTGAAATTAAATATGGCATACATCACGTTGTTTAGTTTTGGTAAGATGATTTGATATAGTAAAATGTAAAAAAAATCTATAAATAATGTATAAAGAGTTTTAAAAAAGCACACAATAGCAAGGAATCAATGGAAAATCATCGTTCCTGAACAGAATTGTCATGCTCAGAGAAACTGTACAGAGGTAATCTAGGAAACTTAGATTGTTTAAAGGCAGCAGAATCATGTTCTACAATCCGTGGAGATATTGAATTTTCGATAAAGAACCGGAGAGAAAAACTTCTTTATTATGATACTAAAATTAGACTTGTCTCTCACCTTCAACAACAACCATTCCGATTTGATTACCGACGGTGAAAATAAGTTTCAGGCACATGCAATCGAAATATCGAGCATCAAAGAAGCGAGGGAAGCATCTTTACAGGTCTTGAAGGAGCCCGAAATCGCGAGGGCAAATCATAACGTACTCGCTTGTGTATATCTGAACAGAAATGGTGAGCTGAAGGATTCGATGGATGACGACATGGAATTTGGAGCCGCGAGAAAAATTCTAAATCTGATGCATGATAAAGAAATTGCCAACTGTATGATAATCGTGTCTAGGTGGAATCCTCATGGACAAAAGTTAGGACCAAGGCGCTTCGATCACTTTAAAAGCTGTAGCCTAAATGTCATGAAAAAAGTGTTTGTTGTCTAATCAACAGTTTTAATATTATGAAATATATACTGGTAATGAATAATTGTATTTTATTTAGCATATATAAACACTATAACATTTAATTCAACATATCAATGGTATTGTAGGTGCTAAATATAACACACAAGCTGCGTCATGCCGATATTTCATCGTAACTTGTATGCTCATTAACACACAAAACAAACGCACAAGCTTCAAAGCGAATTACTTCCCTTTAATAAATTTTAAAGGAAAATTTATATAAAAAAGCATATAGGCTTTCATAGAGTCAATACGTTGTAACTTATTTTATATTTACTTATTACTTCTATTATTTTTTGTCAGCGAATTGCAATATTTTTATGATAAATAGCTAATAAAACAAATGCTTATAGAACAGTAGATAAAATACCTAGCTACTGATCACACATTGCAATATAATTGCCAAATATTTTTTCATAACAGCGTGTCTCTAAGTACAAAACGCCTACAATACTCTGATAGTTGATATTTGATGCATTATGGATTTGTTTGAATTTTTTTTTCTGTATATAAAATCAGTACGCAGAAATATTCGTACATAGGTCGTGCGCGACCTGATGGCAGATTTTTATATACACGGACAAGTTTAAACCATGTATATACAGGTAATCGGGGAGTACCAGCGTAAGAATGTGTGTAATCACGCCGCCTCATTTGTATATTTTTGCCATCAGTTCGTAAACGACTTATACCATTCATTTATTTGTTTGATTGGTTTTAAAAGTGTGTTTGTTTGTATATAATGGTCGTTCGCAGTCTGATGGCAGATGTTTCATATACACAACGAGTTTAAATCACTTATACAGGTAATCAGGGAGTATCGTCGCAAGTGGTGTATGTAATCACGCCACCTCACTCCTTATTCGTCACATATGTGGATTTACTGTATATTCTTGCCATCAGTTCGTAAACGACTTGTACCTTACATTTATTTGATATTGTGAATCGTACACGCTGTTTTGGCAGAGCAATGACATATGAATGAGTGTTAAATATACAAATAGATTAAATATTTCACCCAATTAGATTTTACTTTACACTGAATATTTTCCGTCTTTATAGTACGATATACACATATACGAAGTGTAGCCATAAGTGATTGCTTACAATATCACAAATTTAAAGACAATTTTTAAATATAATTACACTGTCATAATTCCGTGTACGAACTACAATGTAAATATTATGCATACGGACATACATGCATGTATATATGTATATGTATGTGTGTATGTGTGTATGCATGTGTGTATGTATATGTGTATATGTATGTGTGTGTGTATGTATATATATGTATATATATATATATATGTATATATATATATATATATATATATATATATATATATATATTGAGTAAAAATGTATATGTATGCTTATGTGTGTATGCGTATGTATATGTGTGTATACAGATACGAAGGTGAGGAGCACTTGGATTATGACTGCTGTTGCCTATTATAATTTATATACGTACCGGGTATTTGATATAACTGCATGCAATAGCAGTCATAATGGCGCTCTTTAACTTTTTTGTTTAATGAACCCGTAATAACAAATGGGCGACGTTTTTCAAACTTTAGGTAAAACATGTTAAGTGTGGATAAAGTCTGATGTAAATGTCTCTCTCTACTATTATTTTCTCTTTTTTCTATTACTCTCTTTTTCTCTTCTTACTTTTTTCTTTCTTAATACATTTAAATAACTGACATAAATACATTAAAAACAATATTAAGGGAAAACATGATTTGTCTCAAAATTAAAGGTACTTCTTTTTATTATACTAAGTATAAGTACAGATGTTACAAAGATATTTGTGATTATGGATAATCAAACATACATTCAAATAGTTACTTATAACTGTCGAGGACTTCGAGATATTACAAAAAGATTAGATGTATTTGATTATTTAAAAGCTAAAAATTGTAATATTTACTGTTTACAGGATGTGCATTTTACTCCAGATAACGAAAAAGAACTAAAAGGTCAATGGGACGGAAAGGTTATTTTTTCATCTTACAGTTCAAATTCAAGGGGTGTTTGTTTTCTTTTTAATAATAATTTCGAATTTTCAATTCTAAACGAAATTAAAGATGAAGATGGTAATCTTATACTAATTGACATTAAGATAGACAAAGATACTTTCACAATAATAAATATTTACGGACCAAATGAAGACAACCCAGTATTTTACAACAAAATAGATAACTTTTTGAATAGTTCAAACAGTAAAGTAAAAATTATTTGCGGGGATTTCAACTTGGTGCAAGATTTTGATTTAGATACAAGTGGATATAAAAAGTTAAACAATCCGAAAGCCAGAGATAAAGTTTTACAAATTAAAGAAACACATGCTTTAATAGACCCTTTTCGTACTCTCAACCCACAGTTAAAACGTTACACCTGGCGCAGAAAAAATCCAGTTAAACAATCACGGCTAGATTTCTTTTTACTTAGCGAGAGCTTTCTACCGCAAGTTCATAGTATTCTCATAGAACCTGGGTATAGATCGGACCATTCTATGCTTATTTTTAAATTTAAATTAAATGACTTTATCAAAGGCAGGGGACTATGGAAATTTAACTCTAGCTTATTAAATGACCCAGAGTATGTAAAACAAATTAAAAAATGTATACTTAAAGTAAAACAACAATACGCGCTCCCTGTATATAATGTAGAAAATATTGATGAAATTAAAAATGAAGAATTAATGTTTAGAATAACCGATCAACTTTTCTTAGAAACTCTTCTAATGGAAATAAGGGGTGAATCAATTTCATATGCGTCATATGCCAATAAACAAAGACTGGGGAAAGAAAAAGAACTATTTGAAAATATTAATACTTTAGAATCAAAATCCTCTTTAACAGATGACGAAATTGCAAGTTTAGAATTAAATAAAAACGAACTTGAATTAATAAGAAAAACAAAATTAAAAGGCAACATGGTAAGGTCAAGAATTCAATTTATTGAAGAAGGAGAAAAACCATCAAAGTACTTTTGTAACTTGGAAAATAAAAATTTCACGTCAAAAACTATAAATAAAATCATTACTGACGACAATAAAGAAATAACAGAACAGTTCAAGATTTTGAATGAAATTAAACAATTTTATGAGAGATTATATACTGAAGTCCCAATCGAAGAACACAACTTAAAAGAATTATTTCATAATATTAACATTAATAAATTGGATTTTAATGAACAAAATAGTATTGAAGGTGAAATACAACATCATGAAGTTCTAAAGGTTTTGAAAAAAATGAAAAATAACAAAAGCCCAGGTTCAGACGGTTATACTGCGGAATTTTTTAAATTTTTTTGGAAGGACATCGGAAATTTTGTTGTCAGATCTGTAAATGAAGCCTATCATTCTGGGGAATTGTCTGTTACTCAAAAATTTGGAATTATTACTTGTCTTCCTAAGGGCGATAAATCAAGAGAATTTTTACAAAACTGGCGCCCTATCTCTTTATTAAATGTTACGTACAAATTAGCCTCTGGATGTATAGCCGAACGATTCAAAACAGCTTATATCAGATGACCAAACCGGGTTTCTAAAAGGAAGATATATAGGGGAAAATATTAGACTCATTTATGATATTATGGAACATACTGAACAAAAACACACACCAGGCATGCTATTTTTAATTGACTTTCAAAAAGCTTACGATACTGTGTCATGGAAATTTTTACATGGTGTTTTAGATTTTTTTAATTTTGGCCCATCAATTAAACAGTGGATTAAAGTCTTTTATACGAACATCAAATCATCTATAGTACAGAATAACTTTTTATCAGCTCCATTTAAAATCAACAGAGGAGTGAGACAGGGTGACCCCATCTCTAGCTACTTATTTTTATTATGTGCTGAAATACTAGGAATTTTAATAAGAGAAAATATAGAAATAAAAGGAATAAAAATAAATGACGTTGAACATAAAATATCACAGTTTGCTGATGATACTACTTTTATCCTTGACGGCTCGAAAAAATCTTATGACGAAGCAAAACTCTAATTTTTGCTAAAATTTCCGGTCTTTCTATAAATATTTCTAAATGTAAAACTATTTGGATCGGATGCAGAAAATATTGTGGCGAAACCTTTAACCATAGATTGAAAAATACCATTGACGATAAATTTACATTATTGGGAATACATTTTAGTGTAGTTTTAGATGATATTGTTAAAATTAATTACAACAAAAAAATAAGTGAAATCAAAAATATTCTTAAAGCATGGAAAATGAGATCATTAACACTCATTGGAAAAATTACAGTTATAAAGAGTTTGATTATATCTAAACTCAATTATTTTTTATCACTTTACCCAACCCAACGGAAAAATTTATTGTAGAGTTAAAAGCAATGATATTTAATTTTTTGTGGGGTGGAAAATGTGATAGAATAGCCAGAGACACTTTAATACGAAGTTATTGGAATGGTGGTTTAAAAATGATAGATCTTGACGCCTTTATAAATGCTTTAAAATTAACGTGGATAAGACGAATCTTAAAACAAAACTCGAAATTCATAAATATAATGAAATGTTATTATGATATTCATAAAATTGCTTTTGGGGGATCTGACTATTACAAAGACAGCCACAGATATAAAAACCGATTTTGGGCAGATGTATTTTATGGTTTAAATGAATTAAATAAAAAAGAAAAACCAAAAATATGGTCAGATATTTTCACAAGCTGTATTTGGAATAATCCGTTTTTTAAAATAGGAAATAAGTCATATCAATTTGATAGGTGGATTGTAAAAAAAGTATTTTTTGTTTCAGACTTACTAAAAACAGATGGAATATTCTATACATATGAGGAATTTATAAGAGTATATGATGTAAAAACCAACTTTCTAGAATATAACAGTGTTTTAGAATCTATTAAAGATGCTTTATCAAAGTTAAAAATACTTAAATCATTCGATTTCCAACCGGCAGCCCCATTTATACCATTTCAGATAAAGACAATTTTAAAATCACAAAAAGGAGCAAAAGATATGTATTTATCCTTAATTGACAATAGAAATACGATAAGTGAAAGCAAATGGTCGAATACATTCAACTTAGAATCAAAAGAAATAAGAAAGATTTATTACCTCCCTTTTTACATAACACGCAATACATCTCTCCAGTGGTTTCAATATAGAATTAACAAAAAAATATTGGGAGTTAATTCATTTTTGAAAAAAATCGGTATACAAACGAATGATAAATGCTCTTTTTGTAAAAGAGAACCCGAAACTATTTTTCATCTTTTTTGTGAGTGTGGATTAGTAGTCGATCTATGGAATTGTCTTGAAGATTTCGTCAATATCAATATAAGTGAACCTTTCGAAATGGACCCTAAAGTTGCTTTATTTGGAATTCCAAAGATTATTCAAAAATACAAACCTTTAAATTTCATAATATTAATAACTAGATTTTACATTTATCAGGCAAAATTAAATAACAAGACACTCAATTTTTGTAGTCTTAAAGCTTATATAAGATACAATTTGCTTTTAGAAAAAGACATAATGTTAAAAAGTCAAAAACATGAACTTTTTAGGAAATACTGGCTGCAATTTACAGAAAAATTTTCTTCATAATCTTTAACTCCCTGTCTTATACTTAGTAATGTTTTAATTAGTATATACACAACTTTTCATGTAGTATTTAAGAAATTGTAATTATGTAATTAAAGTACATGTATTAGTTAATAGATAAAGTTTGGTGATTGTAATTGTATATGTATGTATTTATGTCACAAAATAAAAACATTATAAAAAAAAAAACAACAGCAATTCCGCTTGTGAGGCTGAACGTTGTGTATAAACTAAGATCAATTTAACCCCAAAGCGATTGTGACTCAGGGCAATGTGATATTTATTGACTGAATGGGGTTTAACTTTCAGGTCAAGAATAATTCACTTATATGATGATGTCACCAGTGAAAGAATTTTTATCTTAGCAGTGAGCTCAGGTCAATGTGCAGGGAAAGTTCTTCAACGTGCCATGCCTGCTGCTGTGACACGGAATATCGGTTTAAAAGGTCACTTCCAAAGGTCTCGTGACTTTCATTTCTAAATGCCAAGTGCCTGGCAACAGCAGCTACCCAGCTGTCTAATTTATGTTCATAACCGACCCGACCTGGGTTCGACCTTTCCACATACGGAGCGAGCACTCTTCAAACTGAATTACCGTAGTGGTTTGGGTATGTACTAGATGATGTATTTGTGTAGATATTTTTTTTCAAATTACAGACAAAAATGCTTAGAATTTGTGAGTACCTAATTTTAAAGGAAGAAATGTCAAGTATCTTGTTCTGAACAGGAATTCTGGTTATTTTATCAGGCATCATGTATACGGATTCCAAACAAAAATATTCTGAAGATACTATCAACAAAATGTTGGAGTTTTAGATAGGCAACATATGTGTCGTGATTGGTAATATAATTTTCCAGCAAACAAGCGGTATACCAAATGGTACAAACTGTGCAACATTGCTTGCTGATTAATTTCTTTATTCTTATGATGCAGAAAAATTGCAGAAACTTGAAGACTATCGCCATATCATTGGCAACAGATATCTAGTTGACGTTCTATTAACAATCCTAAAGTTGGAGACCATTTAAATAACATCTATCATGGCGAGCTTAAATTAAAAGATACAACTGATTTATCATATCTAAGTTTTGCTCCATATTTAGACTTATACCTAAATTATGACGCCCACGAAAGGCTACATTTGAAACTACGACAAACATGGTGACTTCAATTTTATATTGTCAATGTTCCTTTTCTATGCAGCAATATACCTGCTTCTGGTGTTATGGTTTCCCAATTAATACGCTATGGTAGAGTATGTTCCCACTATGGGAACTTTATATAACAAAGCAAGCTGCTTACAAATAAATTGTTGACCCTGGGATATTTCAAGCCTGGGCTTATCAGGGCCCTCAAAAAGTTTTATGGCTGTCATTATAGTATTGTTGATAAGTTTGATGTTTGTGTCCAGGATTGCCCTGGATATATTTGATATCCTATAGTTCAATGTTCCTTTCACCCAAATTTGATTAAGCTAGCTAACAGGAGGTGCTTACCATACTGGAGCACCTGGCCTCACTTCCCTGGTGGAAGTTGGCCTGTTTCGCCAAACTTGTCAGTTTCAAAACTTTTACTTTGCTTCTGGATTTTGATTCCAGTATGGATTAGTGTGTTTGTTTTTTGATTATGTGATTCTAATGGTAAAACATTTTGACACCATTTCATGAAATATCTGCAATATTGGCCAAAAACAAATTAGTTATTACCGTACCATTGGTTCCTTTGCATGAAAACATAAAAAAACAAGCAAAAATGTAAGATTTTGAGATATGATTTATTTTATAATAATATTATGGTCCAATAAATACGGAGTTAATTTTTTCAATATTAATAAAGATACCTATAAGGAGGAAATTTTAACATCTTTATATCAAAAGTACAGGTGCTTGATACAGTAAAAATTATCCTATGCCTCTATCATACGGTAATTTTTTTACCACATCAAGTGCCTGTTTTCAAAAGAACAACTTAGTATAAAATCTATGAAATGACAACTTCTTAATACTATACATAACAGGTATAGGTAAACATCAATGACCTGTCAGCTTGACCTATAAATATGCCATGATCCATCCAATACATGGGTAGTGTTAGGATATACAACTAATACATTAACAATGCAGGCCTCTTATGGTGAAGATGAAATTTACACTTATGCACCTTAAAGGTAAATGTACTGGTCCATAATGAATATTTAAATTAAAGGTCAAGCAGACAGGTCAGTACCGTTTGCTTATATCTTTCCATCTTATAGCTAGGTGTTGCTGACAAATCTTGGGGAATACTGATCTCTTTAAAGTATCCATTTTTCTTTTATGAATGTGTCAGGAATGAGGAAATTTTTTATGGAATGTTGTTTCAAGCCTCAGTAATTTCACACATTTTGAGGTTGTCAGGTTTGGAATGCTGGAGAAAATCTGAGCAGTCAGTAAAAACCAGCAACATTTTTAGCATAGGTTAGAAAATAAGTTTCTGCTATGTACATTTTGTTATTCACAAGCATTGTATATACAATTCAAATTTGTAGTTCAATACAAAAAATTCCATTGCATATAAAACTTTTCTATTCTAACAATTATATCTACCACCAGTGACTCCTACTTAACTACATAACTAACACCTACTGCAGATCACTTTAATTTTGTAACACCTTATTTTCGCAAATATATAGCAAAAAAAAATTTGCAACTTAAAATTTTAATCATTTTCACATTCCATGATAATTATCACTAAGTGAAATTTTATTTTTTTTTTTTTTAAAAAATTGCAATTTATTAGTATTAATTTATTTTAATATTGTATGAATCATGATTATTGCAGAAAATAAGGTGCCAACAAAAAAGTGATTGACTAAATTTTTGTAGAAACTTGCCTTTGGCACATGACAAAAAATATGAGACCATTTGCCTAGAAACTGAATGTATGTAGAAGAACATTTGATAACAAATACAACTGATCAAATGTTTTGAATGCAACAGTAAATCTATATATAACGTTTTTCAACTTTCTTAGTAAGCAATTTGTTGTCCAATCTTCTTCGGCACAAAAAATTTAAACAGCTTGCATATTAATAAAATGGAAATAACAATAGTAAGGAAGCTGTTTTTCAATATATGCAGGGATTTAGTTTTTAGATAAAAAGTCCAAAAAACTAATTCTCAACCACCAAAACTCATTTTAAAACCTCTTGCAGATATCAAACTAAAATAATGTACAATGTATGTGAATCAAACATCACGTAAAATATGAAATTGCAACTTGATTTGTGCACCCTGGTGCATAATGATTTTGTGCAGTTAAAATGAGTATCTTGTTGATATAACCTGTTAGTATAAAGAGAGACCTGTCACAATACAGCATAGCCCATCTGTATGCTGTTGGCACAAAAAATATTTAAAAGCTTGGGCATGTGTAAAAATAAATACAACAAACAACATATATCTAACTGACCATTTTAACATGATTTTAAATGTTGAAAATTCCATATAAAAAATAATTAAAAAGTTTGGGCATGTGAAAAAAGAAATAACAACAACAACACACATCAAATTGCCCATTTTAACATGATTTTAAATTTTGAAAATTCCATACAAAAAATTATTAAAAAAGTTTGGTATGTTAAAAAAGAAATAACAACAGTTTGTATACTGAATTGCCGATTTTAACATGATTTTAAATATTGAAAATTCCATACAAAAAATTATTTAAAAAGTTTGGGTATGTTAAAAAAAGAAATAACAACAGTATGTATACTGAATTGCCGATTTTAACAATTTTTTTAATTTCAAAAATTCCATACAACAGGGATTCAAAATTATGTTTTGGAATAGAAGGTCCATGAACTTTTACCTTAATAGTGGTAGGTAAAGTTTTTTAAGTTCAAAATCAACAATTAAAGGTCCATGTTTCAGTAGAAAAAGTAGTAAAAAAACAACAGGTGAATCAGACTTTTAACAGTCAAATTATCAAACGTCCCAATGTAATATTAAAAGTTCTGAACCTTGGACCCAGGGAATTTTGAACCCCTGATACGCTATGAGTAACATAATGATATAACATGTGAGTATAAAGAGATCTGTCACAAGGCAACATCTGTCATCTGTATATTAGACACTGCTGACCATCATGTCTACATCATGGGTATAACAAAAGTCTTGTCAGCACTGCAAACGAACAGACACTGCTGACTATCATGTTTACATCAAGGGTATAACAAAAGTCTCGTCAGCACTGCTGAGCTTCATTGGATAAATATGTATATAAAAACAGATAAATAGCAAAAAACTTAACAAAAAACGGAATGAATTTATTAAGTTGACTATTTATCCTGAGTTAAAGTTCCTTTCTATAAAATCTACAATATATACAGTATAAGTACCGGGGGTAAGTAAGTAACCATGGTAACATCAAACTTTAGTTAATGCTTCTGTCATCCATTCATCTGTTAATTCTTCAACATCTCGAATTTCATATTTCTACAAAAGCAAGTTATATGTTTTAATAACTAAAACCTGTTTGGATGTGTAAAATTGTAATTGTGACTAAAAACAACTAAATTTGATGCAATTATTTCTATACCTGTATTGATTTTGCAGCACTAGAGAGCCATTTCAGAATAAAATTCCTCATTAGTAGTGCTTAGACTAAAATTATGAATATCCAAATATTTTTACGATGTTGAAATGAGAAAAATAAGAGAACCAAATCCCCCAAGGCAATATGTTGACAGAGATAATTTTGGCGGGAATTTTGAAATTTAAGTACTGTATATTGCTTTATTTTCACGGTGTCAAATTTTCGTGCTTTGACAATGACTATTGTATTCGCGGTGTCAAATTTTCGCGGTCTTATCTGATTATAGGAAAATGACTAGGAAGATTAATGGGCTGGTAAGTCCAGTGTATATTCGCAGCGGTTTTGTTTTCGCAGGAATACACTTGACCGCCAATATAGCGAAAATAAAACCACAGCGAAATATAAGCATTATACAGTAGATAATTTTTATAAACAATGTTTATCTGACTATATTAAGAATGGTCTCCTAGGATTAACGATATACAACAAATTGTATTTTGCTGCCAGGTTTTCATTTGAAAGTGGAATATCTTTTTTAAAGATTATTAGTAAAAGGGAAATAACACCAAAAATCATCACACATGGCCCAAATTCAAACTTCTACAATGCATTTTTATTCAAAAAGATGCATAATAAATTTAAAAAAAATTTGCTTGGAATACAAATGTCTTTAAATGGATGGAGAGATGGACAGCCATATAGCTTAATAATATCATATATCATATATTCATTTTTTCTAAAGGACATATAAAAGGGTAAAACTTATGGTTAAACCAAACAAATTATGCCTCATTAAATTTTCTGAAGTTAGGAAGAACAGTGTTAATTTTCCCAATGTAAAGGGGATGAAGTCAGTTTTTAAAACGAGGCAAAAATATTTTTATCACTCTTTGCATGGCGATTGTACCTCTATATACCTTATTAATATGTAGGTTGTAGGTTCGAACCTTGGCTGGGTCTCACCAATACTTGAAAATGGGTAGTGACTGTTCTTGCGGCAAGCACTCTGCATTGAGAAATGAGCCACAGGGTCCTTCGGAAGAGACCTTAAAAACCTGTGTCCTGTGTAACTGCAGGTGTGGCACCTTAATGAGCCATCCCTGCACATTTCCCAGTGCACTGCAAAGATCAAAATTTCTACCACTTCATCTATAGCTGGTGACATCTCAATAGAAGTTAAATATTCTTGACTGGGATGTAAAACCCCACCCAATCAATCAAACAATCTACATACCTTATTTATACCTATGGTATTCAGCAAATCTATACAGGATGATGAATACAACAAATGCAAATCTGGTGGACAAGCTACAAAAAATATAATAACATTAAAATAATCAAAATGTGTGTGTGTGTGTGTGTGTGTGTGTGTGTGTGTGTGTGTGAATCATACAACCTACATGTATACCTGCAACATTATTAGATCCTTGAAAGGAATACAAATTAAGTCAATTTATTTTTAAAAAATGTAGCTAACAATAATATAAATATTAACATCTCTAATGGTTTTGTTTTAGTCTTTGTTTGAGACCAAATGTAATTATTTAAGAAATGACATTCTGCTCATGGTATTTGAATTTGGCACGCGCCACACTATCTTTCATTACCTCTTGAAATACCATGAGCAGAAATGTCATTTCTTATATTTACAATTCTTTCATTTAATAAATAGTTTGTACCTTGGCCCTATTTTTTCCATATCTGCTCGTGTGATATAGGGTTTTTAGCCATGTGAGATCAATGTATCTCACATGATCACGTGACCCCCTGTGCGGGACATGACGTAATATTGCCGAAAAATTGATACACATCAAGGGTCATGACCCCTATTGTCTTTGAACGGGAATTGAAATACAATTGCTTCTGTATGTTTCATCAAAGACAGATACAGTCATATTGTAAATATAAGACCATAATTATCACTAATAAAGTGATGTCACTCATGATATCTAAAATTACCTTGGATATATTCGATGACCCATAGTTCAATGTTTCTTTTCATTCTCAATTTTTGGGTGTAGCTAGCTAAACAGCAGATGCTTAACCCTCCAGAGCAACTGTCAAAGTTTTTACTTTGCCTTGGAATTGGTATTTCGACATGGATTGGTATGTTTTTTTTTTTTAATATAAAATGAAAATAATCCATTAAACATACCAGTCGGAGTCCAATGTATGACACACTGTGGATAGTTCTTTCTGCCATCAGAATGATTTAAGACATAGCTTACAACAATAAATCTAGGCTGACTAATTGGCAACTCCGCTTGAAGATCATCCATTGTAATATCCTAGAGTATCAAAGAAAATGAAAAATTTAATTTTAATCTCAAATAAAACTATTTTCATCTGAAATAAGGAGGCATACCAAAGACATAATAATAGTGTAGTCAAATCATAGTTAGACCACTGGGGTAGCTCAGTGGTAGACTACTCGCTCTGTAAGTGGGAGGTCATGGATTTGAACTCCGACCGGGTCTGACCCAAGGACTTAAAAGTGGGTAGTGACTGTTCCTTTGCCAAGCACTTGACATTACGAAATGGAAGTCACAGAACTTAAAATAAAGGAGGTTCCATGTTCACAGTGACCTTGGCACAATAAAAAACCATGCTGTATAATGCCATCAGTGCAACGCACAGGTAAAATTTCTACACCTTTGTCTAAAGCTGGTGACATCTTGATATAAGTGAAATATTCTTGACTGGGATATTAAACACCAATACTCTACTCAACTCAAATCATAGTACATGTACTCCTCCACCTGAAAAAACAACCACATTTCATCATCTTGCTTTAACATGATACTTACTTCCTACTTACTTTGCTCAGTCTGTTTTAATCACTTTTAGTTGTAACCGTCCTCTATAGCGGCCACTGGTGGCCTACTCTTTTTGGAACTCTACAAAGGCGTCTTTAGGGTGCACTGAGACAGGAGACCTCGGTTTTAAGTCTTATCCGAAAGACTATACTAGTATTAGCTTTTTACAGCTCTAGTATGGTTAGGAGATGAAAATCATCTCAGAAAATTTCCAAGTCCCGATTTAGGTTCGAACCCACAACCCTTGACTTCGAACGCCTGTGACAGTACCACTTGCCCATGGCCATCCTTATGATTAAAATGTACTTGCATATATAATTATGGTAAAGTATAGAATATTTGAGTCAGTCCATAGTACATGTGCCAGAGAAACAAACATTTGTAAAAGAACGCCTAGATAGGACTGCTTATGTAACCATTCTGCTTAGACGTGAGTACCAGTTGATAATGCACTAATACAATGACAGGTACTTGAAACTTTTGCGTGTATATTGACTTAGTCATACTATATGTTAGTTACCAGTAAATCATAACATTATGAACATTAAAATCATGTACCAGATGTAGCCAGCTAAACAGGAAGTTTAAACCTTCCAAAGCACCCAGCCTTGCTTCCCTGGTAGGAATTCACATACATGTATTTAACTAAATTTGTCAGTTTTCAAAGTTTTATATACAGTAAAACATGTTTATAATGAAGCCCTGGGGGGGCTATATTTTTATAGCTTGGCTATAAAGCGATGTTGTTATATTGTTATATATAGACTTATATAGAGAAGAGCAGTTAAGACCAATATTTGGTTTCATACTATCCATGTATTCCATGTAAGTGTGTTCTTTACATACATGTTTTACTGTATTTGTTTTTGATTTGCAAATACTGATGATCTGGAGTTTAAAAACTGATGATTTGGTATTTGTAATTACTGGTAATCTGGAATTTGTAATTACTGGTAATCTGGAATTTGTAATTACTGGTAATCACTGGTAATCTGGAATTTGTAATTACTGGTAATCTGGAATTTGTAATTACTGGTAATCACTGGTAATCTGGAATTTGTAATTACTGGTAATCTGGAATTTGTAATTACTGGTTATCTGAAGTTCTTCACAGTATTTATTCTATTATCATACAACATACACTCACCTCATGTTCTTCTTCAATTTCTATAGTTCTGGATTCTTTATTAATTTTTACTGAAATTATTTACAATATAACATATAAGATGAGTTCCGATAGGAGAAAAAGCAATGAATCTTTCTTTCGTATTACCATGGTTATCTTTCGCTATAATAAACAATTTATTGCCTGTGTTTTTGCCTGTTTAATAGCAACATCAAATCCATCTTATTATATGGATCAGAGTGCTGGAGAATCATCCAAAGTGACATGAACAAAATTGAAAGTTCTTACAATGGCTGTTTGCAAAAGATCTGTAAAATATTTTGGCCTCAGAAAATATCAAACGTTGAACTCCTAAACAAGACCAATTGCAGGAAGATCAGCACAGAAATAAAAGACAGGAAGTTAAAATGGCTAGGCCATGTCTTCAGGATGGAGCAACAACAACACCCGAAGGTTGCCTTAAGATGGACTCCGCCTGGCAAGAGAAGACCTGGAAGGCCTAAAACAACATGGAGAAGGACGGCGGCGGCAGAACTACAGGATGGTGGTATGACATGGGGAGAAGCGCAGAAACTGGCCAAAGACAGACCCAAATGGAGGAAAAAAGTTGCAGCCTTATGTCTCATCGGAGACAAAGAGGATTAAGTAAAGTAAGTAAGTAAGTTTTAGGGAGATATGAACATTTGTTTACCCTTAACAAGTCACATTTCCCTCGGGCTTTGTCCTCGGCAAATATGACTTGTTGCGGGTGAACAAATATTCATATCTCCCTCACTCAAAGGCAGTTAATGTGTAATATACCCTACACCACATTAGTCTATGACTGGGTAAATGAGGCCATTTAACCTTCTATAAACCTCTCACTCTTGAAAGCAGCACTAGTTTGACATATTTAACTTGGATTTTTAATTCTGTGCCACTCGTGTGCATGGTACACATGGTACAGTTGTGAAGCCCATTATAACTTACACACTAATGCGGCTACATTTGTATCCTGTCTTCTGTGAAATTTTTTTATGCGTTGTGTTGCCTCTTCTGTCAATTCACAAAAATTTGCATTCTTCTTTGCCTAAAATGAAAGAAAATTGAAAAGTGTCAGACTACAAAGTATATAGTCAAACCTGTCAATAAAGACCACCTTAAAAACCAGTGGGCCTGTGGTCCTTATATATAGTCATACCTGCCTATAAAGACCACCAAAGGGAACCAATAAAACTGACCTTTATGGGCAAGTGGTCCTTATATAGAAGTTCAAATAACATGAATCAAGAGCATTTTGGATAAACAAATTACTGACCTTTAAAAGCAGGTGACCCTTATAAAGAGGTGGTCTTTAACACAGGTTTGACTGTCTATATATACAGGTTCAAATGACATGAATAAAGAGCAATTGGGACTGACTTAGTTTTGCAGCTGTGCCACTTGATCAATACCCCTTAATGTTTGTGCAAGACATTTTTCAAAAGTTTTACCTTGCAAATTCTCAAATTAATGCATGTAATTTTTACTGGAAAATGTTAACCGATATGATTCCATATATCCAGTGGAAATAATTGTTCCACACAAATGTTGGGGGTATCACATGGTACAGTGGTAAGCCGCATCAGGGGCGTAGCTGAGCATGTTGGTAAATTACGTACTGTAAACATGAAAAATGCGCAGTTTTTCTAGGGGGTATGGAGGCATGCTTCCCCAGGAAATTTTGAAAAAAATACAACAAAAATGGTGCGTTTTCCATGAATTTTGACCCTTATCTGCAAAATTTTTAGACTAAACTTCAAAACGAAATTCAAACAACCACTGAATTGTACATTGATTCATATGCATAAATCATTTTGTTCATTATGTTTCAGTTTTTTGTATTGCTTTCAAGTTTTAAAATATAGCTGTCATATAATTATTTTTAACATTTTTAAATATGATATTTGACAAAATTAACTTATGCACGGTCGTATGTGCGTATGCTCAGCTACACCCTTGCGCATGTTACTGGCCTTTTAAAGGCATGTGGTCCTAATATAGAGGTTTCCTGTCAGGTATATCAATATAAAGATAACTTGACAACAACGTGGTGGCAATTGGAATAATCTTTCTTACCCTTTCATGATACATGTAAACAACATTTTAAACAAATTTTACAAAGGAATTGGACTTTTCATTCAAAGTGTGAAAACCAAACAATAATTGGTGCAATTAAAGACTTTATTTAAAAGCATGAGTATTTTCAAAATTTTGATTATTTTTACAACTTGGATTTTATCTTAGGTTAAAAAAGTTTCAAATTTGTGGATTTTGGTTTGAATAATATACTGTGTCCATGAGACAGTAACAGGGTTAATAAGGACTGTGACATTGAATCATTAATGTACTTTATCCGTTTATTGATCTTGCATGCCCCAGTTTCTATTTTCTAGACAGTTTAGTAATATGTATTTTGTTTATGAATGCTGCAAGTGTGATTTACATATAAAATGTGTGAGAGCCGCACAATGTTTGTGAACTGACATGTATGTGATCATTGTTCCAACTAAATAGGGGACTTAACAAGTCATTTTGGGGCAGATATATTAAGTGGCCTCATTTACAATTGTAACAGGAAAGAGAAAAAATGCAGGGTCGGACCGGGGATCAAACCCGGGACCTCCCGCACTATAGGCAAGTGCTCTACCACTGAGCTACTCAGACTGCCACATTCCTCCCTTCCTTTTTTTCGAATCAACTCCCTTGAATCGAAACCACCAGGTTCCACCCTGGGACCAACCTATTGGTTGGCCACTTCCCAGGGTTGGACGAGCCCCCAAATGTAACAGGAAAGAGAAAAAATGCAGGGTCGACCGGGGATCAAGCCTGGGACCTCACGCACTATAGGCAAGAGCTCTACCACTGAGCTGCCCAGACCGCTACACAATTATGTTTTTTCACAACGCTGATTTTCACAATTTGAAAGAATCTAAAAAATTTACTATAAACATGATAAATCAAGTCAAAATAAATTCATGTCAAAAATCAACCTTTGAACAAATGAAACTACTAATCAAAAGGCCTTGGAATAATTAAATTCATTAAACATGTTTTTATCTGTGTGTTTTAGAGTTTTGAACCAATAATTGGAATTGTCATTTACATTTTCAGAATACACTGACTCTATTCACAAAAGACAGTCATCAAAAGCTGAAAAGGGGGTGTGTTCCACACTTATTTCTTGCTCCTATTTCTATTGATGTTGAATGTGGTATATTGTACACATTAATGATTTTTTTCACAAATATAGAATTACATCAATTATTTTCTAGGATTTTTCCAGATTTTTTTTTTCAAATAACCATACAGAGAGATGGAAATATATATTAGTTTACCATTTTCAAAAGCAGGAAGTGTAATGTAAACCTTTCCAAAACTAAGAGGTAATTTTCTAGAATGCGATTTTAAAATACCGAAACGAAAATATCAATTATTTTTGTTTGGTCATTGATGCGTATTATTTTTTATAGTCAACTTTAAAAGTCATATGCAATAAATAAAACATACGAATTATATTTCATCAAAATTCTTTATTTTAATCGAAAATATTTATTATTCTATTTCAAATTTAAATGGACTTAGAAATCTGTAAAATTGATTTATTACCGGAAGTTGCACGTGTTAGCTTTCTGGTTTCATTTTGTCCTAACAACTGTTATGGTTGTTACACATGTGTTTGTGTCATGGTACAATCGTCAATGGTAATTTCCATTTTATGAGAGTGAGTTATCTTAGATTTGTTTTAAGGTGAATTTCATCTCTTAAAAATGAAAATTATACATCTATCGGCAATCACAAAAATACCAGTCCAGTACGTGTTTTTCGAGTTGTATGAACAGGCTGATTAGACCTGAAATTCAAGGCTCTTGTAACGGCTTTTATATTCGGACAGTTGTCTGTATGTAACGGCAACTGTCCGAATATAAAAGCCGTTACAAGAGCCTTGAATTTCAGGTCTACAGGTTGATCAACAGTGATCTGTTCCTTTGAGACTAGACTGGAAATATGGATAGTGTAGAAATTCATTGACCTTCTGCAAGCATTCGCCTCGTTTGACAATGAAATTTCACGGGGTGACAATGCAAATTGACAAAGTTTCTTAATACTTCTTCCATATACTGCATGATCCACCATTGGTGCTATGTTTCCATTGCTGGTAGCCAAAATCTACTAACTTCTGAGAAATTCTGTCAAAAAGTAACCTATTTTAGCAAATTCATAGAAAAAATAAAGGATTAAAGGACTATCGCTATATTTTCACAGTTTTTGGAAATTTGGCTACTAATAATTTTAAATTTGTAGAAACCTAGCATTGGTGTATTTTCACACAGTTACTGCATGCAAAAGAGCATTTCCATATACACAATAAATTTTTATAAAAACTGGATTGGTGGTTTTAATGAATTTGATTTTCTTTTGGATAAAGTTCAGGATATTCATGATATCATATCATTAGAATAATTGTTTTTGTCTTTTTTTTCTTATGAAAGCTCAGTTAAAAATTCTATTTGCTTTGTTTTTTGAAACTTTACACACTTTTTGCATATACATTATGCTTGGCAAGTTATATATAAATATCGTTCATTGATTTTTGCTTGAATTATTGGCTTTTTAGGACTTTGCATTTAAAAGTGAGAGCCACTTTGAAAATACAATAAACTACAATAAAAAAACCTCCCTGTACATTGCCCTGAGCTCTGCAAAGGTAAAAATTTGTGCCACTTCAGTTGAAGCTAGTGACATCATTAAATGATCTTAATCATAAAGATTCATTCAGTCTGTCACTTTATCTGTAGCTTGTGGCATGCCAATATAAGTGAAATAATCTTGACTGGGACTTAAAACCTCCATCAATGAATCGATCAGATAATCATTCAATAGTACATGTAATTGTTTATTGTATTACAGAATCAAAGATGGCTGCTGTTCCTGCTATTACCTGTTTGCATCAGTATGATGCCATAAACATCAAAGCTGGATTATTAAAGTTAAAGGACAGCTTACTCAAACATGTAGAAAACAGGACATTACTTGATACTGATTTTTCAAGTCAGTTGCAGACTTATGACATGCTTATAAAACTTTTAGATATACCTGAACATGAAAATGAAACTGAGAAAAGTTTACCTTGCAGCAATCTTGAAGATGTCGTTTATCAAATCTGTATACCTGCACTGAGACAGATCCATCCCTCTTTTGACAGTAGAAGAGAAAATTTCTTCTTAATATCTCAGATTTGTTCAATTCTTATAACATGTATGAAATTTATGAAATCTCAAGTTGTTTTGGATATTTTGAAGCTGTGTGACAATTCATTTACCATACATGTGAATGAAAAGTCGTCTACGGTTGACAGAACCTTACCAACTGATCAAACGTTTGATGTTCAATGTGGATTAGGTATTATAAGGAATTATCTTGTGAGTCATGGACTAATTTGTGAGACAGAAAAAACTCCACCCAATGATTTAAAACCAATTGAAAATGTACTGGAGTCCATATATTCCAAACTTTTATCCATTGTACTGCATTCCGAAAATGTCATTGTGGTTAAAATGGCACTTGCATGTATCTCTTCATTTTTGAAATTAAATGTTGAAAAATTACCTGAAAGGCTTGTATCCTGCTGGAAAATTATTTTGAAAATTTGGAAAGATGACAAAACGAGTTACAAACCTAACATGTTACTATGTGGATTAGCCAATTACTATTTTCCATTAGAAAGAATGGATCAAGATTTTGATGTGAGACGGAAGAAATATTTTTGGAAAATTGTGCAGTCTGGAATTCCAAATAGAAATACATTGGTTAGGAAACAGTCTGTTTACATGCTGAAAAGAATTGTAGATACATGTGAAAGACAGGAAGAAATGCTGGTCAGTGAGGTGGATAACGATGAAGACAGTCCGTTATTCTGGTGGAATAGAGATAAGCAGTCACAATTATCTAAAGTATGGGAAGATTTTTTATTGCTAGTGGAGACACTAGAGGAAATACAGGTAAATATTGTATTTTGCTCTTGCATGAAAGACCAGGGGTTCAATATTTCCCAGATCCAAGGACTGGCACCCACTGATTTTACATTGGAACCTGTTAAAGTATGATGGAACTGTCATTTTTTACCTGGATAATTATTATTTTCTATGTGATAGAATAATTGCATATGGACCTTTTGTTGATGATATTGGACTTTCAAAACTTTTGTGGGACCTGCCAAAAATAAAGGCAAAAATTCCTGGACTTCCCGTTCCAAAACATAATTTGAACCGCTTAAGATGTGGGTTTTATACATGAAGCATAATATGACTGATTGCATGACTGTTAAGAAAACACAGCAGACCACTGTGCCAGTAGTTTTTATTCAAGCTTTTGGCATAGGCCTAATGCAGATTAAAATTTGCTTATAAAAGATCTATGTTTTCACAAATTTTGGAAGTTTTGCAACAAATGATTTTAAATTTGTTGAAATCTAGAAATAATGTGTTTAATTTGTTTTTTTAATAATATTTTCAGGTTCATGTGATTAAACCTCTGTTACCAAGAATGCAGTCATTGATACAAGCGGCTTCACAAGAAGGTAAGGTAGTTCACATGGTTAGCTCTGCCATTCGTCAATTTAGCAAATGGCTAAGTGTTTTAATTTCTGGCTCAAAAAAAAAATATTTGCTAATATTTTTGCTCTAAAATTTGTATCAATTTCAATCAAAGTAAAACAAGTGTTTGACTGTCAAGAATAATTTATACAGCAGTCTAGAAGTTCTACAGTTCTACATTTGAGGCATTTTTGTCAGTTTTAGTTTCTTAGTTTTTCTGTCTTTTTAACATATAAATAGATAATTTTGTGGCTTAAATTTTTTGAGAGCCTGAGTTAACTCCAAGTACATTTATATGTATTCATTTCATGG
Organism: Anadara kagoshimensis; assembly: GCA_021292105.1. Lineage (NCBI taxonomy): Eukaryota > Metazoa > Mollusca > Bivalvia > Arcoida > Arcidae > Anadara > Anadara kagoshimensis. The sequence goes on from CM037858.1 coordinate 47,480,035, forward strand.
TTAACTAGACCACTACAGTAGATCATTTGGTAGAATGCCCACTTTGTATTTAGGAGGTCATGAGTAGGAAGTGATATCGGGGATCTGTAAGGGTAAGCACTTGCTGTCTAGCTAGCTACATGAGCATCAGTGTCAGCATCCCATGTCAAAGTGTTACAGTAGGTTAACTATTTTTTGTTGATTGAATTTACCCCTTAACATTTTCAGTAGCCAAATTGACAAGTGAGCTTTGCTGTTCTTTTGACAGCATATCTTTGATAAAATTACATATTATACCAGTGTTGATTTTACAGCATTGGACCAATTTTTTGGAACACAATTCCTCATCATTAGTGGTTTGACCAAAATTGTGAAACCAAAATTTCATCAAAGGCTTAAAAAAATATCCAAAAATATATTTAACCAAATTTATCCAACATGTCCAAGGAAATACTTTGCGTGACGGAGTAAACCTTTCTTTTTTTGCCAAGTACTTGGCATTATGAAATGAAAGTCAGGGTTATTTCGGATGGGAACTTAAAATAAACAAGGTCCCGTGTCACAGTAGATGTGGCACAATAAAGAACCCTGCTGTTTAATGGCATCAGTGCTGCCCACAGACAAAATTTCTGCACCTTCACCAATAACTGGTAACATCTCTATATAAATGAAATATTCTTGACTGGGATGTTAAACACAATTAGTTTACTCAACTCAACTCTTTGTTGTAGAACCCCTCCTACACACATCCTGGCTGATAGCAGTACTTAAGCAAGCATTCATACATGAGAGTTTGTTTTTACAACGCTGGGCTGTGGATGTAGTTCTGTCATTGGATTTTCAAACATGTCCCATCATCAGACAGGGTCAGGATCAGGTAATGTACTTTTTGTTGTGTATAGTATTTTCATAGAAAAATTAAAAGTTGAAAACTGCAATGAACAGAAACTGTGGTTTAGTTTCAATGCATACTTTCATAAGGTTTGGTTAAAGCAACCTTTGTTGAAATTATGAACAAGCATATTATTATTAATTGGATACCAGCAGTGGTAAGGTACAAATAATGGTGATGTTCAGTATAGTGGATACCTTATGAGTTACATAGTTCATAGTTCGTGAATTAACTGAATTCATAGTATTGAGAGATGCATTTCTTTTAACTAATACAGAAAGTTTTGTATACATATACAGTAGAACTTCGATAACTCGAACTTCGATATCTCGAATACCACGGATAACTCGAAGTAATAATTTTGTCCCGACCGGTTTTCTATATAAACCATATAAATACAACTTCGATAACTCAAACTCCTGTAACTCGAATACCCCCGATAACTCGAAGTAATGTTAAGGTGCAAAATTCAAAATTATAGGAAAACAACCTTCTAAAACTCGAAATGTTTTTAACAATGGGTGACCAATAGAACGTTTCAGTGAGAACACGGTAATTGATCGACGATTAGCTATAATACTTCCGTATAATCCGATTAATGATTGGAGAAGTGGGACAGATCTGTATTAATTAGTATCAATTTAAGGATTAGTACTCTGTGCCATACTGGGCGATGAAGTGTAACCGTGTACACCTTCAGTAGAAGCCGAGTTTTGTGCCGCTGGCGACAACAATAAATGTTCAGGTGATTTAAGCTGGGTTTTAATGACTAACACGTGGTAGGCACACTAGTTTTATAATTTCTATAAAATGTGCGTCTTGTTTTGTATATCATAACATACAATGTACATGGATATATATGTTTATCTGATTCAGTTCTTTGAATGCATTACGGTCATGTATTGGTAATACACATTTTGTGTATTTCATGTATGCGTATGTTGTCGCCATCAGTCTTTTTAAAAACATAATTAATAATTTGATTTTAATTCAATTTTAATTCATTGATTATTTTATGCAATACCGGTACATATTCCACCAGTGTATCAGTAAACAGTTTTACACCATCCAACATTTCTCCCAAAAAAATGAAAGTTACATTGTGACGTCATTCTTCAACTTCGAAAACTCGAACACCCCGATAACTCGAAGTCATCATCGAAGTCCCGTGCACTTCGAGTTATCGACGTTCTACTGTAATTTGGAAAACAGAAAAACTTCCATTTTCAATGACAGAAAGACTTCTGATTCTATCAGCAGGTACATGTATATCTCTTTTCGATGCTTGGGCTTCAGTGGCTGAGTGGTCTGTAGTGCCAAATTGCATGTCATAGTGCCTCTCACCATTTTGATTTGAATCCCACTTAGGGCAGTTCCTAGTGTGGGAAAGTTTGTCAGTTTGCTTGCCAAAAGTCATGATTTTTTAGCACTCCAGTCTCTTTCACCATCCTGAATTATGTATGCTTCTATATAAGTGAAAGTAATTTATTAGTGTCTTGACTTTGGCATAAAACACCTTTACCCTACTCAGTTTTCATTTTCATCTTCTGCCAAAACTTGAGTTCTAGATGAATGTCATCAACTGTGTCATGATAGGAAAACACTTACGTCTGCTCATTGATTGGCCTAAGCCCACTGAAAAGCATAAATATCTGCTGTACACATAGCTGATGACATCTGGTTATATTGTTGAAGAATCGGATATTTTTTAAAATCAATCATTAGTAGACAAAAACAGATTGATCATCGATTAATTTTAAGTTAGGATTTTAGCTTATTTTTCTTTAATCATGGAGTTTATTTACATAACATAGCCTTACATGTGCCTCATAAGGTGGCTTGTATTAAAGATTTTGAGTTATTAGTGACCTTTCAAGAATGGATACTTGAGCTGCCACTTTGTAAGATTGTTTTCAGACTTCAGTAGTTTCTTAATGTTGATCTGTATTTCCTTCTATAATCTAAACACCTTATATTGGTATTGCAAACTTTTTGCGGATGTATAAAATGGCCAACTTTAAATCCTTGACAAAAATTGTAATTCCTTTAATGACAATTTTTCAGTTATCACCAATAATCGTTTCTTCACTGTCTTGTTATAAATGAAACTCACTCCATCATTATTTTAAGTAATATGATATGTATATTTGTAGTATTTTAGTGGAGAGTTCCTGTTTACTCTACAAGAACCTAAGCTGTATATAAGGTAAGACCATATATATATGCCTCTGCAAACAAAGTGTATCAATCACCCTGTCTGCATGTCTGTTGAAATGTCTGTCCATCCATCCAACCACTGCGGTAGCTCAGATGGTAGAGTGCACGCTCCGTAAGTGGGAGGTCTTGGGTTCAAAGCCTGACTGGGTCTGACCCAAGACTTGAAATTGGGTAGTGACTGTTCTTTTGCCAAGCATTTTCGGATGGGAACTTAAGATAAAGGAGTTCCCACTGGCCTCAGAAATTGTGAATATTTCTGATACTGTTTTATGGTATAGCATATTGATTCAGAAATCCTATTTTCTTTTTAATTTCAGACCTCTTGGAAGTCCACTGGGTTCCAATTCAGACTGTGCAGAAAAGCTGAGGACATTTTTATCCTCGTGTTGTGCTGCCTACCAAGACAACAAATCAAAGGGTAGGCAACTAACTAACCTCTGTCAATTTTGTAAATGTCAGCCCAATATGGATTATACTTGCAGCTTTTTTGAAACAATAGTCTAAATTTTCTGCCTTTTGAAGCAGTAACCTAAATTTTTGAGGGATATAAATTGTCTAAACTGAATTTTTTGTCATTTGGAACGATAATCTAAATTTTATGCATTTTGACAGCAAAGGAAAAAACTTTTGAAGGGATAATCTTTATTTTTCTGCCTTTTAATTTAAAACATTTTCTGAATTTTCTGCTTTTTGAAACATCTGAATTTTCTGCTTTTTAATGCAATAATCTGAATTCTCTGCCCTTTAAAACATCATCTGAATTTTCTCCTTTTTGTTGCAATCATCTGAATTTTCTGTCTTTTGAAGCAATAATCTAAATTTTCTGTCTTTTAAGGTTTTGATCGAAACAAATTAATGTTGTTCTTGACATGTTATTGCATAACTTGATCTCAAAAATATTAATGTTTCAAAAGTTTCAAAATACACATACAAGATTAATGTTGTTTTCTTGAAACAATGGTGAAAATTCCATGAATATCCAACTTTTTTGGCAATATATACAGCAAAACTTATAATGCCCCTCAAGACTGTTGCCATTTCCTTTAATCACCACAGTATTTTCATGTCCTAAAATCCATTTCTGATATGGTTATTCCCTTATAAGCATCTCTCAATGGTGTGCCAGACACCCTTTATGATGCCAAACTTTGACTGAAGAAATAGTGGAGATAAATTAAGGTTTTACCGTATACATGTATTAAGTAATCAATAATGGTGGCCTTTTACATGTTTTTACATCCTTACAAAATACAGTATAACAGAATTGGAACAGGGGTTCAGAAAGTATGTTTTGTAATGGAAGGTCAGGACCTTTTGGCTTTATTTTTGGCAGGTCCCACATTAAAATTTTGAAATTCTAATATCAGCAATATATCTTTCTTAACATTATTCCCTGAGGGAATAGTATCAGCAATAAAAGTCCATGTGCTAGCATGTTATTATATGGAAAAAGTAGTATTATACTGTGATTCATTATCCATTGAACTTTTACTTATTAATTTTCAAGAGTTCCAAAGTAAAACCAATAGATCCTGGACCTCAGACCCAGGGAATTTTTAACGCTTGTTGTAAATATAATAGACTATTGATATTATATTGGTCTAGGTTAACAGATCTATGTCTTGTTTTTCAGCTACATTTGTCTCAAGTGTTTTAAAGACTGTTTGCTCATCTACGTGGGGTCCTGCACCACTTCTGTTCATGTGCCAAGCTCTGTCACATATACCAAAATTACCATTACTGGACAAAGACAATATTTTAAACCTCAGGTGAGATGGTCTCAAAATATAAAGGATTATTGAATGGGGTTTGCCACTGTACCACATGTTCAATACCTCTTAATGTTTGTATGGAATGTTTTGGAAAAACTGATGTAGCCAAAAGGACTAGTAAGGATTTTGAACTGGTAGTCCTTTCCCATTTGTACTGGTTCTTCCTTGATAAACTCTGGATGAGCATCACAAGGTGGTGATCGCATAGTGATCGTATGGTGATCGCATGTGCACCAAAGCTCTCTTGTTGGTGGGGGTTTGGGAGGTTTCACGGGTGAAAATTTATATTTAGAATGCCTTAAAACCCTTTCTGAAGTTCCTTAGGGCAAAATTTACAACATTAGGACAGTGGATTTTGTGTTATATCTTGCATATTATATTCAGTATTCCACATAATTATGCCTGAACATCTAAAATGTTTCAGGTTGACGCTAATTTCTATTGGTCCATTGGACCAGCCACTGGTGATGTTTTACTGATCTTTTAAAATTTTTACTGGCCACAGTCTAACAGACCAGCGTTAGTGTCAAACCCAGTTAATGTTCCTACATTCTTAAATATGGCTTTATTCATTTAAAATCTTTGATGAAATCTACTTGTTGTATTCAAATTCTATTTGATATTTTTATTTTATTTGTTAATATCTGCAGAAAAAGGGTTCATTGTTAAGCAGTTTTGAAAATATTTAAATTAAAATTTGTTGTTTTACCTTGTAGAAAATTGGTGGGTGCAAACATTAGTACAGTGACACCATATATCAGAGGGGCAATACAATGCTTTTCTGCACAAACTCTGATTAACCTGATTGATTTGGTAAGTGTTTAATTTAAATGTTACATAGTTTCTTATGTGTATGTCAGATTATTTTGCTTTTGCTTTCCGCACTCTCAGCGACATTGGTGGAATAGTGGTCTAAAGTGTTGGCTTATAGATCACACTGCTCTCACTCCCACATGGAACACATCTTTATTTTGAGAAAGTTTGTCAGTTTGCTTTCCAAAGGTCCTGGTTTATTTTTCACTTTTCTGTAGGATGTATAACTCCATTCTATTTCTTTATTCTCAGTAGTTGTCTAGTTATCAATCACACTATTCTTTGCTTTCTGATGAAAAATTGTTGTTGTGTTCAATATATATAATGATAAAATGCAGATCAAGTTTGAATTTGAGTATTTTTTTATCAGGTAGTTCTGCAATAATATATTTATATTCCTCAGATTGGATATTTTCAGCTTAGCATGGCTCTTTCCTCTTTTTTAAATGCCCACAAATAAATGTGGGATGTTTTTATATACCCACAAGTAAATGTTGGATGTACTGTGAATTCATAATTTTTCATATAATTCATGAGATACCTAATGGATTTGATTTATATTTTACTCGTATTTTTATCATAATAAAAGGTAGGTTAAGTTGAATTTGTGGAGTTATTGCCCTTTTTGTATCGTACATGAAAGAAGATAAGAGGTATTATTTAAACTTTACTTTCAGGAAACAATAACAGCCTCTGACTTCTTCCCGATACTTGTTGTTTTTAATCAAAATGAAAGTCTGCACAGGGGGACAACTATTTGGAAGTTACTGTCTGACTGGTTGCGAGATGCTGTACAGTTGGGAATAGATACCTGGTCTCCAGACAATATCCGGAAAATTTTAGATGATTTAATAACTAATTTCCTTCAAGTTGAACCTGGTAGGTATGAAAGATTCGGTTAAAATTGCACTATGGATATAAAGCACAAATACACAAATAAGTTTATACCCCTCAAAATTAGTGTCAACTGGGGCTATATTGGATTCACCATGTCTGTCTGTCCATCTCTCCTACCTTCCATCTACCTATCGATCAATCTGTCTGCCTTTCCATGTAAAATCTTGTCTGCTACATAACTTTTACATCAGTGGATGGAATTTGGTCTAACTTTTGTTTACCAAAAAGAGACATTATGTCACATACGACATTGAATGTGAGTTAACCACATTGGGTTGCAGAATGAGTATCATTTTATTCCCCTCTGTTAATTTTTATGGAAATAAAGGCCCTTGGTATTTGATAATTATACTGGAAGAACATTTTTCCACACTTTTTTCCTAAACACTTGCAGCTATTGAATTAATTTAAAATGAGAAAATTTTAATTTTGTTTACTAATATTTTTTGTAATTTCAGTATGATTTTTGATTTTCAGAATGTCATTACATACCTAGTGAATCAGATTGTTGCCAGATAACTAGAATGATGGTGTTGTCTGCTGATGCAGGTATCTTACCAGTAACCCCATCAACAGATACTGATAAAGACATGACAACTGTCACCTCTTTGATTGGCAGATTAACCGATATCATAAGCTCGGTTAATGTTAGAGCATATATGTCGCCTATCAAAGCAGAAAAAGCTGTAGAGTTACTTTTATCTATTTATGGAGAATTGGGTAATATTGGTAAGTACACATAAGAGCCGCCATGAAAGTTAAAGGTTTGCCTTAAGAATCCTTTTGTAACTGTTGTATGTTAGTCAGTACTTACCAGTGACCATCTTTCTCTCTCCCCTCTTTCTCAGTATGCAGCAGTGAACATCCTCTCTCTCTCTCTCTCTCTCTCTCTCTTTCTCTCTCTCAATCTCACTCACTCTATTGCTCTCTCTCTCTCTTTCAATCTCTCTCTCAATCTCCCTCGCTCTCTTGCTCTCTCTCTCTCTCTCTCTCTATCATGACAAAATTTTATGAAATTCCCACTTTCCCTACTACCTACTACTCCAGCACAGGATATTAGGAGGTTAAAATATCCTGATATTTTAAATATAACACAACCCTTGATAATGAAAGCCATTATCAGTATGACTTTGCCATGCATAATATATAGTTATATGTCCGACTTTTATTTTCAGTTGATGATATCAGCCATCTTGTGAAGGATACTTTAACTAAGTATTTTCCGGAGATGTTAACTTTTATTCAAAGACTTTTAATCTCAGATTGGCATACGGTATGTGCAGTATATTATGGGAGTAAAAAAGGTAATATAATTACAAATTGTAATAGTTGAATTAACTGTTCAATATACGTGTAATTACTATTATAATGTGGTGATTTTGTTACAAAGAAAAACCAACTACCTTTTGTCTTTTAAATTTGGAAAATTTAAGTTCTGAAATACAGCAAACTGCACAGTGACATGCTTGTAATAGCTCAGGATACTTATTGCATAGTTGTTATATTGTGGAAATATCTAACATTTCTTAGTATATCACTGTTGTTTGGGGAATTTAAGTGGTTTAATTGGAAAAATTTATAGTCATTTTCCAAAGGAGAAACTGCCTTTATTTGGTAGTAATTAGAGACAAACAAAATCACTGGTTTAACGGTTAAGTTTCATTAAGCAATCTGATTAAAAATTTGTGCTTCGAAAAATATTTTAGTGAATTTAGGGATTAGAACTTGTAGAATTACAGGAGATGATTTAAATGACCACAAGATATACAGAATTTTCATCTGAATAATAACATTGCCTTGGTGGCCCAGTGTTAGTGCATCCAACTTGAGAGTGGGAGGTTTGAACCCAAGCCTGGTCATAGTTAAGACTTAAAAAATTTAATATACTGCTTCTTCATCTGGTGCTCTGTATTAAAAGGACAGGATATTTACTGGTTCCCAGTGTCAGTAAACTGTGACTAGGTGAATGGTATGCTTGTCTGTGGTGTACTCACAAGCACCTTAAAGTTGACCTGAGTGCATGTTAACAAATACAGACCACAAAACACACTCGCACATATTGCACACATATACAAACTTGTTCTTGGAATAGTCATTAATGATTATAAAGTTGATCTTGTTGCAAAAAACTGAAAGATTGCTGACATGAAGTTGAACAACATTACAAAAACAATAATAATTATTATACATACAGTTTTATATTTAATTTCAGATGGATGATCTCCCTTCTATTGATTTATGCACAAGTGTTATCTCCCTTGCTGATAAAAATGCCAGTGCCTGTATGAGAAGTATTGTAGAAGCTTCCATTTCTACACTAAATCGTTGTAGTGAATTATCAGAGGTGAGTATTAATATGAATAAAAAGTTATAGAAAGGGTTATAGAATTTACCACTGCTTTGGAGTGGAGACATATAAATCTCAACCTGATTGGTGAGATTCCTTATTTTTCAGAAAGAGGCTTGCCGGATTCTTTTTCTCTGCTATCCAATATACAGTCGAACCCACTTAATTGCATATCGGATATTGAAATCCAAAACCATTTCTTATTTATTCTATTGAAAATTACTCGCATAATTGCATAGCCAACTCCGGTTAATCGCATAAAAAATTTCCCAACCTGATCCCGAAACCCTAAGATTTAAAAAAAAAAATCATAATTTTTCTTCAAAATACGATGTGCACTTGATTTCATTTCCAGGTTTTGTGAGAAACCCAAGATTGTCACCGTTATTGAGGGAAAGTGTCAAATATGTATATTATATAGACGTAGAAGAACATTTGTATTTAATGAATAAAATATGTTGTATAAATTGTGTTTACTTCTTTGTGTTTTGTATTTTTTCCTTCTTTCTGAACATATCGCGGTACTCCAGTAAAACAGCCGCCATTTTGAATATTTTATTGGTTTGTCTCCCTTATCGGAAATTTACTAAAATGTGTATCGCCGATGACACAAAACCTAACAGAACTCACAGGTGTTTAAGTTATTTACAATGGGTCATTCCGATTAGCCATTTAGAGCTGTTTGAAGTTTTTATTGTGTAACGTATTAAAAATTGATCGATAAAAAAAGTCTTACAAGCATTACTTGTTTATTTACACATTTTTAAGGTTTTCCTCTAATGTCGTAATTCTAATAAAAACACATGGAGGAAATTTAAAGCGTCTTGTAAATGATGCTATTGAAATGAAAATTTCTGATACAAACAGCAGTAACTTCAGTGACATATGTCAGTTATAATTTTAATTGTTAAAAAAACACAGTGGTAGGTTAAGAAACTGAAACCAATAATAGTAAACATCGGGGATTATTCTATGATCACAGGAGACAACACTTTGATTATTAAAATAACAACGATTGGAATAAAAACATGAAAACATCATAGCCAATTAGAATGTTTGTGTTGACAGCATCTGCATTGTAAACAAAACACACACGCCTATAATGTTGTTAATCACGATCTTTGATGGTGATCCGAAAAAAGAAGGAACTTACAAAAAGTTCAGTTAAGTTACTTCACCAATAGACAGAATTTATTTTCATGCAATTTTTCCTAAGTTTCATATTTTACAACTTAAAAATTATTACAACTTAATGAAATTATTTCAAAAAATATCGTTTTAATAACTTGATGTAGATGCTGTTTCATGTACACATTATCGAGCACATGTTACACTTCTTAGTAATACTCTCAAAACGGAAGTTATCAAGTTTTTATATTGTATCCTATTCAACTCGTGGCTAAAAAACGACAACAACAAACACTTTTTAAATTATTTTATTCTCTGGATTATCATCTTTCTTTTTGTTTAACACAAGAAGTGTAGACATGTTACTTATTCTGAAATTATATACAAGTACAATGTACTTGATGACAACTGTAGATCCCCCTTCTGAATTTTGAATCACGGAGCCTATGCGATTAACTGGATTCGACTGCATTTCTGTTTTGTATAACTTTTATTGTAAAATTACCCCCAAACCGTGCAAAAAGTACAATGTTTGCATTTTCAACCAATGACATCACAATCTAAATTATTGACATCACAATTGAAGTGTATTGTGATGTCATAGCGTGTGTTTTAGTTATCTCCCTTTCTCTTGTTGATATGAGTATAACAATATAATGCTATCTTTTCTACACTAAAAACTTGTTATGGTTTATAAAATGAGCTTCATCTGTAATGCTAAAAAATCTATCATATGTTGTGGAAAGAGATGGAAAAATTCCACTTTCAAGTTTTATCTCAGCTGTGTTTACGAAGTAATGTGAGCTTCACTGACAGTTCTCATTTGGACAGCTCCTGTTATCAATTTGTTAATAGAAATTTACAAGTTTATGATTAGCTATCAGCACTTTTGGTACTTTGATTCAATATTCCTATAGGCAAGTGAAGATAGTAGGAGCTGGTTCTATACTGACAACCATTGCTTAACATACAGATGGACAGAAAGATTGCCAGCATATAGTCACCAATATCTGATAACTATACCAACACAGATTTATAGAAGTGTGTACTCTGAGCTACACTGTCTTTTGAACAAGCTCTGTTGTCAGTTTGTTAGATACATGATTAGCTATCAATATTTTCAATACTTTGATTCTATATTTCTGTAGATAAGCTTGGAGAGTCAAGTGAAGATAGTAGGAGCTGGTTCTATACTGGCAACCATTGCTTTACATACTGATGGACAGAAATATGACCAGCATATAGTTACCAGTATCTGTAACTTTACCAAGACAATGAATATAAGATCAACATTTGATAGACCTCCATCATACGACAGGTAAGACAATAAATTTGGAAATTTGGCTTCACCCTTGTACATTGTGAATTACATGTGAAAATGTTTAAGTTTATGCACAGCCAGGGACCCACAAACACAAACAATGCTTTTAGCCAGTGAAGACTAACACTTTTTAAAAAAAATCACAAAAAAACTTACATACATTGTTGGCATGTGTGTTTACCATACTGGACTTTCATGATATATGAGTTACCTCCCTTTAACCCTAAACGTTTATGTCTCCCTGCAGATTTCTGAACAGTTCTATGTACTCTTGCAAGTTTACCAATGGTTTTTCGAGAAATTTGTTTGAAGGATAACAATATGAATTGAATTGAGAGTGTTTTAGACACAAATATGTCAGTTTTTGTTTTAATAATTCACATTTTGAATTGTTTTCAGTAAAAAAGAATGGGGAAGAATGACATCCAGATTTATGACCAATCAGTGGCAGCTGATTCATTTGTGTCTCAGAACAGGAAGCAGTATACAGATATCTGCGGAGTCATTGTTGGATATGTGTTTTGAATGTTTGTCTGTTGGACTTGGAGATACACTCTCACCTTTATTCAAGAGTATAGGCCTTCTCTTGCCAAAGGTACGATAGTGTGCAGGGGTTGTACCAAATGTGTTCATTTAAGATCAATTTTATTGAGTTCTATTTAAAATGATAAAATATAGATAATAGAATTGTCAAAACAATATTACAGCCTCAATGCAACACCAGATAAGTTATGGTGATAATAGCCTTCATACACAAGAAAAGAATGAGACCAGAATCCAAGATGGCTCTATAAAAAATGGAATTGAAAAATGAGTTAGATGGTAGATCTGTATTCCACAAACACATGCATAATCTACATTTATAAATTGACTTTGTTTGCCAGGCTAAAGGTGCCTTGTCCAAATTACATGTACATGACTACAGTGAATGAAGAATGTAGGAAGCATGGTACTTTCTCAGGTTTCTTAAAATGTGAAAGTATATTAAAAATAATTCTGTGATGAAGAATGACCTCTAGATTTGTGGCCAATCTGTTGTAGCTGAATGATTAATTCATTCATTCATTCATTCATTCATTCATTCATTCATTCGGTCATTCATTCAGTCATTTATTTATTTATTTATTTATTTTCTTTTAAGGTTGCAGCATTAGATAATGGACAGAAGATAGTAGAAGCATTACAAGTCACATGGTCTTGTGTAGACGAAGTGAAAAGAAAGACAAGTTTCTGGGACATTCTGAAGGAGTTTGTATCCCTAGCTTTTCAATCTGACTTATTACAGCTACCAGAATCATCTATAGTTACTGATAAACTGTTAGAGGTAAGATGATTGTTTTACAGCCCTGATGATGGCTCAGTCGATAGAATTCTTGGTGCATATGTGGAAGGTGAAGTTTCAAACCTTGACTAGGTCTGACTAAGACTTGAAAAGGGGTAGTTATGTGCACACTTCCTAAATTAGAGGATGGGGTATGAACCCTGGCTAGGTCTGACCAAGATTTGAAAACAGGTAGTCACTTTTCACTAAGCACTTGGTATGTAGAAAATGAAAGCTTCATGGTGTTCTTCAAAAGAGACCTTTAAAAGCCACCTTGAAAGATATGCCTTGCGTCATGGTAGATACGGCATTCTTAAGAATTGTCCCTGTACATTGCTCTGATTGCACTGCTTTTGCAAGAGGAAATGTTTCAACTTGGTTGCATATTTTTATTTTCCTATTTTCAGATGATGGCATTAATACAAGTGGATTGTATTGAAATTAATATTTGTGAAAGTTGTGTGTTAGCTCACCTGGCCAAAGGCCATGTGAGCTTTTGCCATCACTTGGCGTCCGTCGTCGTCGTCCGTCCGTAAACTTTTCACATTTTGACTCTCCTCCGACACCACTGGAGCAATTTTAACCAAACTTTACAGGAATGATGTATGGAAGGTCCTTTACTTAGATTGCCGTAATTATTTTGATCCGCCAAAAAACATGGCTGCCAGCGCAGAAGATAGTTTAACATTGGACCCTATGGGAAAAATGCATTTTTGACTATTTCCTCAGAAATGACTAAAGCAAATTTAACCAAACTTTACAGGAATGGTGTTAGGAAGGTCCTTTACTTAGATTGCCAAAATTTTTCTGATCCGTCACAAAACATGGCCACCAGCGCAGAAGATAGTTTAACATTGGACCCTATGGGAAAAGCATATATTTGCTATCTTCTTTGAAACCGCTGAGCTAATTTGAACCAAACTTTACAGGAATAATGTATGTAAGGTCATTTACTAAGATTGCCAAAATTTTTCTGATCCGCCAAAAAAAATGGCCGCCAGGGCCAAACAAAGTTTAACATTGGGCCCTATGGGAAAACGCACATTTTGGCTATCTCCTCTGAAACGACTGAAGCGAATTCAATTAAACTTTACAGGAATGATGTATGGAAGGTATTTTACAAAGATTGCCGAAATTTTTCTGATCCTCCTAAAAACATGGCTGCCAGCGGGGAACATAGTTTAACATTGGACCCTATGGGAAAACACGTTTTGGCTATCTCCTCTGAAACTACTGAAGCAAACTTAATCAAACTTTAGAGGAATGATGTATTGGAGGTCCTTCACAAAGATTGCCAAAATTTTTCTGATCTGCCTAAAAACATGGCCGCCAGCGCAGAAGATAGTTTAACATTGGACCCTATGGGAAAAACGAATTTTTGGCTATGTCCTCAGAAATGACTGAAGCAAATTGAATCAAACTTTACAGGAATGATGTATAGAAGGTCCTTTACTTAGATTGCCAAAATTTTTCTGATTGGCCAAAAAACATGGCTGCCAGCGCAAAAGATAGTTTAACATTGGACCCTATGGGAAAAACGCATTTTTGACTATGTCCTCAGAAATGACTGAAGCAAATTGAACAAAACTTCACAGGAATGATGTATAGAAGGTCCTTTACTTAGATTGCCAAAATTTTTCTGATCCGCCAAAAAACATGGCTGCCAGCGCAAAAGATAGTTAAACATTGGACCCTATGGGAAAAACGCATTTTTGACTATGTCCTCAGAAATGACTGAAGCAAATTGAACAAAACTTCACAGGAATGATGTATAGAAGGTCCTTTACTTAGATTGCCAAAATTTTTCTGATCCGCCAAAAAACATGGCTGCCAGCGCAAAAGATAGTTAAACATTGGACCCTATGGGAAAAACGTGTTTTTGACAATGTCCTCAGAAATGACTGAAGCAAATTGAACCAAACTTTACAGGAATGATGTATAGAAGGTCCTTTACATAGATTGCCAAAATTTTTCTGATCTGCCATAAAACATGGCTGCCAGCGGAGAACGTTGTTTCACATTGGACCCTATTGGAAAAGCATAAATACAAATTTGCTTTAAAAGCATTTTAGTCAGGTGAGCGATACAGGCTCAGCCACACTGAGCCTCTGGTTTATTTTCTTACTTCTTGTAACTCCAGGTACCCTAAAACCTTGTGCTCAAACCGCAACTACCAAATCATTGAACTCAACCATTCAACTATCCGATTAAGTCACAGAATGTCATTCTATTACGTCATGCATTTTTGATTGGTCAGCATTCAAGTCTAGTCCTGATGTAACTACCCTTACTTGGAGCAAGGCTGTTCCATTATGTTTGTCGGAAATCTGAATGAAATTAATTATTGTAGCAATAATTTTACATTTTGGACATGCTATCTATATTTTTCATGATCATTGTAAGTATAAGAAATAACATTCTGTTTGAGTGTATTCATTCAGTATTATGAATGAGAGTCAGGAATAGCATATTTAACATGAACTGCTTCGCAGTTCATTGAATATGGTATTCCTGACTTTCAATCATAATACCGAATGAATACACTCACATTAGCAGTTCATTGAATATGCTATTCCTGACTCTCATTCATAATACCGAATGAATACACTCAAATAGAATGTTATTTCTTAAATAAATTTTCATTTAAATATGTGTTTTAGTATGCTGACATGTTACTGACCACCGGAGAAGAGAGAGAAGGAATAGCTAATGTGTTGATAGGTCAGTTAGTTAGTGTATGGAGACTTGAAGGCATGATAGAACATACTGCTAAATATTATACCATCATTGTAGAAGCTTGTACTTATGGAATTCTGAAGAAACAAGCAAGGTATGATCTTTATAAATTGTATCCTCTGCACCAGCTCATTGTACAAGACTTAAAGCATATGAAAATTCATTGTTTTTGTTTGATCAGCTTTATACAGTCAAACCTGTCTTAAGGTAGTTCCATACTTTACAAATCGCCTGAAAACACATATTGAAATTTTGATATGTTGTATATTGGCATAAACCATTTAACATGCCAAAATTTCAGGGCAGGTATTCGACTTGCTAAAAGTTCTGAAGCGCCACCTGGTGGCCATTTTCACGACATAAATGATCAAAGTATAACTACTGTTATCAACAAATAAGTTTTAATAATTTTTTGCCATGCTTAGAAACCAAAAGTGTCTTGCATTTAAATTAACCACTATGTCATGGAGATTATTTGTACCAATGGAATTTTACTTCCGGTCATGTGGTATTTTTCTACAGCGCCACCTATCAAGAGAGAACATTAAATTTCCGGAAAACTAAAAGTAACACCCTTTCGTTAATTTGTGGAATTTTAAAAAACTAAGTCGAATACGACCCCTGATTATCACATATATTGCACATGAATATATAAGTTATATAGATTTTCGGAAACAAAAAATAGGGTACCGTCAAGCTACTTTTTTCATAAAATTGCATCAAAATCCTGAAACAAGAAAAAAGCCTCATTCCTTACGTAAGAAACTACCAATAATGTCCTAGTATACTATTATGAAATCAATGTTTTTTGTTTGGTATTAACAATTAAACAAAAACGCTGATTGTGAGCTATTAGGTTGTGCAAAATAAACCCGATTTAAATATCACATGGTCTGTCACCCATAGAAACCCATAGCAACCATTACCCAACACAGATCAGTTAAAATTGAAAGGGGATTCGTATACATTGGAGAAGTATTCTTGATTCTAGGACGCTGAATGATACGCATACACAAGAGCATAGTCAAACTGCTAAAATTTTACACCTAGAAAAATTATTATACAGTATGTTTATTGAAGAATCGTCAGTTTGTATCCTACTATTTGTATTTAAAATCACCGAAAAAAAACAAACATAAACCGGCATTTAAAATACCGTCTTCAAAATTTAAACAATGTACTCAAATCTTTCAATTATTTAGAATAGTACTCCCCAACAGTGTAGATCTACATAATTTCCGTTATGTACAATAAACATTTTCTTCTTAAAAATAGTGCACAGAATTAATATTGTGAATTCTAATCTTTTGTGAATGCAGAAAATTATTCTACTGAATAATAGCATAATGGCGTTCCCGCCATAATTCTGTAGGTGCCGAAGACCACATAATCGTGACGTCATAGATAAAAAAGACGTCAAATCAGACATTTCGAATGTACGCACAAAACGATGACGTCACTATGGTATGGAACTACCTTAAAGGCCATGTCTATATAAAGACTTTTAATATCAGAAATTTTTTTTATCCCAATTTCTGTTTATTATGAGACCAACAAAAAGTTTGAGGTGCAGTGCATTATACATAAGGAACAAATGTATATTGGTTAATTTTTGCATGCAATAATTTTTGTGAGAATCAACATTTTGATATATTAATTATACCTTTCTTTTTGCATAGTCCAATGATGGAAAGAGCAAATATAATTGAATCAATACAAAATGAAATATTCATTTTATTTTTGTGTGTTGGTAATATCCCCGATTTACAAACAAAATAAAACAAATGTGAAAATTTCCCAACTTACAACAGAGTTCTTGCATTCTTAAATTATTTTGAAAACAATACTTAATGGTAAGTCACATGAAAGAAATTATTGTAGAACATGATTAGAATATAGTTACATGTAATTTATATTGTTTCAGGATGATGAATGATGTTTATGGATATCTGGATACCTTGGGAAGTCATTGTTCTGTAAATGAGCTGTTACCAAAGTAAGTACAAAAAAAAATTTCCATTTTATATCCAGTCAAGATTTTTTCATTTACAGTCAAACCTGCCATAGTGACCACCTGTATTAAATGATTTTCTAACTTATGTAACCTTAATTCAGTCCTCTTGATGCATTTTGAACCTCTATTATGTTACCACCTGTCTCACACGACTAATTCTAAAAATGTTGAAAATACCTCCATTAAGTTACATACCTCACACACAAGTATTGTAATTTTAAAACTTTTAAGCTACAGCTTGGAGCTCAGGATATTGATTAGAATTTTTTGTGTATAACAGCCACTAAATACCATCCCTGGAAACTATTTTTTTGCAAAATGGTCATCAGTTAACCTTCAAATATATAATAAAACTTACCAAAGTGATAAGAAAATAATATCAATCCATGTGTGACATGATAAACTTGTAAATGGGAAAAGAGGTTCTAAAAAATTACATGTTACTCAGTTGCCAAGTGGTCTAATGCACATGCTTATGAATTACCTTTCCGTTTTCTGCATAGGTTTGAATCCTAGTCTGGAAAAAATCCTTGTGTGAGAAAGATTGTCAGTTTGCTTGTGGTATGGTAGGTTGGTAGTTTTTATGGGCACTCCAGTTCACTCCACCATCTCTGAACTGGCCTTCTCGATGTAAGTGAAAGAACCTTGACTGGGACATAAAATTGTATTACATGTATTTCATTCTAGTCTTTGTATGTGAATTTTGTTTTTATAATGTCATATATATTGTTTACAGCATTGCAACAGGTGATATCAAAGTGCGGGTACTGATCATTAATTTTCTTTGTGAATTAAAACCATCAGACCCATGTCACCAGAAGTTTTGTCAAGAATTACTCTCCAGGCTCACAGAAAAATACATACATGTAATGAAAACTTCTAGTGGTCATACATTTATCAACATGCACAGTCATCGCCTAAGGGAGAGAACTCAGCAGATGATTCTGATGTTGGAACCTTTTATAACAGAGGTGAGAATCATATCTAAGCCTTATGCTCAGTTTGATTGCACAAGTCCCAGTCAAGATTATTTAACTTATGTTTAGACATCACCAGCTATAGGCACAGTTACTTAGTTTGATTGTATAAGTTCCAATAAAGTTTATTTCACCTTTATTGAGACATTATCAGCTATAGGCAAAGTTGCTTAGTTTGATTGTATGATTCCCAGTCTAGGTTATTTCGTTGATTTTGGTTGAATGTTGCTTAACGTCACATCAGCAATTTTTCAGCTATTCACGACGAGAACTATTTAATTAATCTCTATGGATAAATCTATGAACAATTTTGTGTATGCATGTGAAGTGCGAGTGTGTTGTATGGTCTGCCTTGTACTAGCGCGCACTCAGGGCGACTTTACCGTGCTAGCTCACAGAGTCAGTATGCCGCAGACAAGCGTACCACTCCCCCAGTCCATTATACTGATACCAGGTGAATCAGTAAAGGCCAACGGTAAGGAAAATTCATTTCGTTGAGACACCTCCAGCTAAAGGCAAAGTTGCTTAATTTGATTGTATCAGTCCAGTAATATTATTTCACTTATATTGAGACACCAGGGGAAGTTGCAAACATTTATACTTGTGCAATGTGCTTGTAGTACTAGACATTGAGTGTTCTTTTTCATGACAAGCCTGCTATTGCATACGACATGTGATCATTGGTTTTAAATGTCAAACCCAAAGGTGTAATTTCATTCCCAGACTTAAACAAGTTATAACAGTGACTTTTGAACTCTAATCAACTAGAGGCCATAGTAGTCTAGTGGTTTTAAGTGTGCACTACTTACACTGCCTATGTATGAATCCCACTAAGGACAAATTCTATTGCAAGAAACTTTGGAGTTCACTTGATGAAGCTTATGGTTTTCTTTAGATGCTCCAGTTTTCTCAACCATTCCTGCACTGACTACCTTGATATAAGTAAAAGAATCTTGACTAAGGCATAAAACTTCACTTCTTCACTCATGATCATGATAAAGAACTATTAATATGCACATATATATTGCTAAGTACTTTTTCTCATTATAGATTGATTACACTGCTTTTCAATAAAATTCTTTTTTCTGTCTGTGGAATTACATGTACATAATCATATTGTTATCTTCACGCAGATGAATTGTCAAGAGATGTGGGACTTTGCTTGGGAATGTTTAACTCAGGAACCACAGCCGTCTGTCAGACATTTATTAGAGTGGCTAATTCTGTGTCTGGCTCATAGATTTCCAAAGTTTATCAAGGATTTGTGGACATTCTTTTCTGAGGTAAGGCAGATACTTTTGGGAATGATAGACTGAAAATTTTGTCTTGTTCAGAAATATGTTTGTTTTACCAGATTAGAATAGATATTATTTGAGTAGAACCTGCTTAAATCAAACACTCTCAGGACTTGCCTACAGATTTTGTCTGCTTCAGACAGATGGTCGGTTTACCAGATTAATAATGGTATATTACAACAAGTTGAGGGTTGAGACAAGTTATTAGTTTAACGCAAGGTTTGGTTGAGGCAGCCTTCACAGTTATTTAAACTCTTATACGAGACAAACTCAAGATACAAAACTTATAAATATAATTGCTTGATTAATTTATTTTGAACCATTAAAGTTTTTGTTTTTTAAATATTAAAGAGGAAAAGTTAAACCATATGTTCAGTTATATTACCATGGTTTTTCAGATATAAAAAAGCATACCTTTTGTCCTCAGTTTAGTTATATCACCATGGTAGTTTTGAAGTTTTTCCCATATCAGAAAAGAAACATTTTGCCACATGTTCAATTGTATCACCATGGTAACATATTTGTTCTTTTTTCAGATTTCAGAGAGAAATTTTTTTATTATATGTTCAGTTATGTTACCATTTAAGGAATGATATTTACTTTGACTGTACTGCATGGAGTTATGCAGTAGAATGGACTGTCTCAAATTAAATGAAAGCCGAAGGCTTTCATGGTTATTTGAGACAGTCCATTCTACTGCATAACTCCATGCAGTACAGTCAAAGTAAATGTCATTCCTTATATTTACAATCATTTGTAACTTTTTCAAATAAACACAAAATATAAACTGACATTTTAACACTTTTCATAAAAGAAAAACAACTATAACTACCTCGTTAAAAATTGACTATTCCAACTGTCGGCATCATTGACGTATCGCCGGCCACGCCCACAATGTTCCGACAAAGGCTGACCTCACGGTACCAAAGCAGCGTCACGGCAACTAATGACGTACTAGTATCAGTGACGTCATTAAATGGTACAATTCCTTGCTCGCGTGCTCCATTCAACTGCATCGAGTCATGAAGTAGAATCGAGTTCAAACACTGCATTGAAGCAAAAACAATGTGATTGTAAATATGGTAATATATTTGTTGGTTTTTTTAGATGTCGGAGAGGAAAAGTTTTAACATATGTTCAGTTATGTTACCATGGTGACATATTTATTTTTTTTTAGATATGGGAGAGAAAAAGTTTTACCATATGTTCAGTTATGTTACCATGGTAACATGGTTGGTTTTTTTTCAGATATCAGAGAGGAAAAGTTTTACCTTATGTTCAGTTATGTTACCATGATAACATATTTGTTGTTTTTCAGATATCGGAGAAGAAAAGTTTTACCATATGTTCAGTTATGTTATCATGGTAACATATTTATTGTTTTTTCAGATATCGGAGAAGAAAAATTTTACCATATGTTCAGTTATGTCAGTTTTGTCTCATCTTGGTCCACACTTGTCTGGGTCTGCACAGGTATGTTATAAATGGTCCACATGCTTTTCCAGTAAACTATTCACCCATTCAGAGCTTAGTTGTTAAGAGAACTTTGTGAGTAAGGTGTGTGCTGTTTACTCATGCAACCTTTCAACTGTTGATTTATTAGGTAATCAATTGATTACTAATTTATAGCATTCAAAGTTTAATCAATAGGGTTCGCCAGTGTACAACATGATACCCCATAACATTTCTGCGGAACTATTATTACCATCGGAGATTGAATCCCTTCAGATCACTTTTCTCGTAAAATGACGTTACTCTGAAAAATTTCAACAATATCTATTATGGTAATCAGTAAACTTAATAGTGTAAGAGACTAAACAAACTGTACACAGGATTCAGGTACAAGTGCAAAGTTATATAAACCTTTCTCCAGAACAACTACATGTATACAACATACTGCTTATAAACTTTCATTATCAACTGTTAACCCCAACTAAGACAATGCACTACTTACTGTAAGCACTATCTCATGATATACTTTTGGCTAACTGTAAACCCCTAAAAGCTGTTTTACATTAAAATGTAATTCAAAATACAGCGATAACTGAGGAAAATATTTTATATATTTCAGGTGGAGTACTACAATGAAGGCATACCACAGGTTTTACCATGGTGTATGTGTCATCACTTCAATACAAAAATCTATGCTCAAGCTTTGATCTGTAAACTGTGGACGCAGTGTGAAAACTTACAGTTAGATGAAGTATTGAAAGCTAATCAAATCATCAAAAATTGTCTCAACTTCAGAAGTGACACAAAGTAAGTATGTGTAAGCTATTTTGTACATTACTGGTAAACAAATAACTTTTATGCCCATATTACCATGATTACTGTAAACCAACTTTTATTCATGTCCAATTAACTTTCGCATTTTTCGTGAGGACAAAATAATTGTGAAAGCCAATCGTTGCGAATTTGTTTCCAAAAATAGTTTTATTTATACCAAATATTTAGCTAATGTCCATATCGCAAACATTAGGTCTCGAAATGGTTTTGATAAGAGAATTGCGAAAGTTAATATCTGTGAATAAAAGTTGGTTTACAGTTATATCTCATACTAAAATTATCTTGGATAAATTTAATGTCCCATATTTCCATGCTCCTTTCATTCTTAATTCTTGATTACACATGTGGTGGGTGAAGCTAGCTAAACAGGAGGTTCTTACACTTCTGGAGCACCCTGTCTCACTTCCCTGGTGGAAGTTAACATGTTTAACCAAATTTGCCGACTTTCAAAGTTTTTAATTTGCTTTTGGGATGTGGTTTGGACATGGATTGGTATGTTTGTTTTTGATTACGAGTGTCAGTATCCCTGTTGAATGTTTTTGGCTTAAAGTTTTTCGATGGATAATTGTTAAAGATTTTGGATGGAGATTTTTTAAAAGATTTTGGATGGACTAGCTAGTCTCCCTTTCCATAGTGATATACTGTAAATCAAAACATTTAAATGTTAAAAGATGCAGAAATAGTATTTAATTTTGATATAATTCACTTGCATTACTTGCACTTACCATCATCTAACGACATGAAGATAAAGTGAATATCTTGAAAGGATGATTCTTGCAAACGGTAACTGACAGGAAAATATCTTATACAAATACTAGTATCATGTTTTCTTTGTTGCAGCAAATCAACAAAGTTAGTAAAGAAATTGTCACAGAATTATTTTTTCAACGTGTTTGACTTCCGCAGGGATTACAGCATGGAGGTTAGATTTTATACACCTGTTTTTAGACTAAATATAAGGGATATTAAGTTGTCATTTCACAATACATGTAGTTATCCCCTTGCAAACAAAGTCAGACAGTCATAATATTTACACGAGTTAATGACATAAATTTTTCATACATAATTACACTCTGTAACTTGAGAAACTATGGGTCTAATTTTAAATATTTAGACCCTAAAAAGTCCCTAAACTTTAGTCTTTGTAATCTGTATGAACCCTGTCAAATACTGTAAAGGGAACATTTGAGGTGTAGAGGGAAAACCACAAAAAGTGTGAAGGGCCTCAACGACAGAGTGGTCTAAAGCACACGCTTATGGATCACAGTACCTCCCACCGCTTAGATTCAAATTCTGCTCAAGACAGATCCAAGTGTGAGAAACTTTGTCAGTTCGCTTGCTCAAGGTCTATGGTTTTCTCTGAGACTCCAGTTACCTCCACCAACTTTGACCTAACTGCCTATATAATATAGAAGAGAAAGAATCTTGACTGGGGCCTAAAACACCATTACATCACTTAACATGAATAGCATGATTTTACATCTATTGGAAATAACAGTTACGGTACCCAAAGCAGAACAGGAAGGGTTGCCAGATGGTACATGGGTAAACTCATTCAAAGATTAGACTACTGTGGTAGCTCAGTTTGTAGAGTGCTTGCTCCGTAAGTGGCAAGTCATGGGTTTGAACCCTGGCGAGGTCTGACCCAAGACTTGAAAGTTGGTAATGACTGTTCTTTCGCCAAGCACTCAGCATTACGAAATGAAAGTCACGGTTCTTTCAGATGGGAACTTAAAATAAACGAGGTCCAGTGTAATGGTGGACTTGGCATGATAAAGAACTCTGATGTATAATGACATCAATGTAATGCACAGGCAAAATTTCTGCACCTTTGCCTATAGCTAGCGACGTCTTGATATAATTGAAATATTGTTGACTGGGACGTTAAACACCATTACTCAACTCAACTCAGTTCAGAGATTGCTATTTACTTTCCTTTCAGACTATATTTTATACCCTACCTAAGCTGTCAGAATATAGTGATGATGAATGGATAAAACCAGAGGTATTCCAGAAGATAAATCCAGAGACATGGTCATCTCGGAAACGGTGTTCATTTATTCCACTGTACAACAAAACAAATGACTTAAGTACTTGTAATTCAGGTCCTTGGAAAACTAAAGTTTCAGGTAGGTATTGAGACTGGTTGCTATGAAAATGGAGGTCTGTTTGATTTTAGCAGGTTAAGTTTCAGATTTTATAGCTTGACTGAGCATGTCATGCTACAGTAAATCCTTGACTCATTGACATTATTCATTCGGTAAGATTTTGGTATTATGATTTGTTTTCGGAGATGATATAGAAAAACATGAAAGAAATAGGTTTTTGGACATCAAAATAAGTGGTGATATGTGAGGTGACAAATTTGTCAAAGGGAATTATCACAAAGCTTTACTGTATACGTAAACCCATCATGTCTTCTGTTATCATTTAATTGTTAACACTCTTCATCAGGAGTAACCACTGCAGTATCTCAGTTGGTAGAGTGCTCACTCCATAAGTGGAAGATAGTGGGTTCGAACCCTGTCCGGTCTGACTCAAGACTTGAAAGTGGGTAGTGACTGTTCTTTCGTCAAGCACTCGACATTACGAAATGAAAGTCATGGTTCTTTCAGATGGGAACTTAAAATAAAAGAGGTCCTGTGTCATGGTAGTTTTGGCACGATAAAGAGCCCTGCTGTATAATGCACAATGCATCGGCAAAATTTCTGCACCGTGGCCTATAACTGATGACCTCTCGATGTAAGTGAAACACTCTTGACTGGAGCATTATGAAATCACCCTGAACTTGTGCAATACTCGAAAGATAGTCATCGCAAAAATAAATTGGATTACAGTAAATTATTTGTAGCACCTGAAAGATTGCAAAATTTGTTAGATTTAAGTTGAGGAAAATCTTAGTTAAGTACTGATTGTGAAACTGTAGCCTGGTCTTTGAAGATAGCTTTAGCTTTTGTCTAGGTGTTAAGATGCTTGGAATTTATTATGGTATTCGTCTCTGGAATACTGACCATGATCATTTGTCGCATCTTCATTTTGAAAGTTGATCATTTGATTTTAATACTTCATGACACTGACAGGTGGCCTTGGTGGCTGAGTAGTCTACATGATGCACAATGCCTCTCACTCCGTATGTTTGAATCCCATTCTGGACAGATCTTAGTGGAGAAAGTTTGTCAATTTGCGTACCAAGGATTGATGGTTTTCTCTAGGCACTCTTGTTTCCTCCACCAAAGAATCTTGACTGGGTCGTAAAACACCATAACTCCACACCATAAAAAGTTCTGGATTTAAGTTTAACATTCTTACTGGGGGTGGGGTGTGTGTGTGTGTGTGGGGGGTGGGGGGGGGGGGGGGGGGTAAAGTTTCATTTATCTACTTTACTCATGAGAGTAATACTGTAGTAACCAGTAATTGTATGTCCCCTAAATGAATGGGGGGACAGATAGTGTTTCCATTTTCAGGGATTTATCAGGGTCTTTTGGGAAAAGGCCCTAAACTAAAAATTGGGAAAAACTATCAAGTTTTTGCTCATTTTGGGAAAACTTCAGCATCATTTTTTATGCCATTATTGATTAAATCACTGACCTCTGCATCCCCAGAACGAAAATCACTTTCAGCCAACAGGAATTCATAATTCTCGTGATCACTTGTTGAATCAGAATAATCTTAATCTGCCGCCAAGTGTTTATCAGTGATTAATTTACTTTCGTTTTCATTTAAAAACAACACAACTTTCTTATTGGGAATTTTCTCAGCCAATTTTGGGAAAAAATCAATGTTTTCCATTGGGAAAGGGGCCGAATTTCGGCCCTAAAGAAGGCCTTGATAAATCCATGATTTTTCCTGTTATCATTTTCTCCCCCATTTTTCTCAAAGATTATTTAACAGATCTTAATGAATATGTACAGGCACAATCTTTGGGTGGAGTAGATGTGCCATTAATTTCATATTGTGATCTTGCACATGCTTGGATTTCCCAGTTGGTGATCATATTAGGGACACTTTTGAAATGGCATCTAATTTCAGTTATAACTTGTTATTGTTTCAGATGGATTACTAGGTGAAGGTGATAATGAAGATGAAGAAGTAGTTCACTCGGATGTACAGAAAAAAATAACACCCTGGCGTATGATGACACCAGATGATGAAACCATGGATGAATTGCTAAATAGAAAAAGTTACCAGAAAACCGAGGGACTGATACTGGTTACTTCCCTTATAGATAAAGTACCTAATCTTGGAGGTTAGTATCTCTCTTACATCTTTAAGATATGGATAAAAATTCATTCGAATGTTGTATGTATTGATGTAATGACCATTTTGATGCTTGAAGGTCATTGATTCAGAAATCAAGGTCATAAATGCACAAAAATACTTAATTATCTTATATCTTCACCTTATGTACACATTTTGTCATGGATTTTCAAGTTTTGATGTTTTCATGAAGTGACCTTTCACATTGGATCAAAGGTCAAAGGTTACTATTGCTAAAAAATGTTAATATTGATGTTATTTTCACTTAAATGTTGAGGTGTTTGATTACAGTTAAACCTCGATTCATCGCCACCATTTGTTCAGTCAAATTTTGGTGTTATAAAGGGGTTTGGCGATAAATTAGGGGAAGGGGATAAAGATAAACACTAACAAAATGGATTTTGGGACTTCAAAACAGTGTGGCGATAAGCCAGGTGGCAAAGTTATCGAGGAGCATTATAACAAGGTTTTACTGTACTTGTATGAAGGATTTAAAAAAAGCAGGTTCCTTGTAGATGCTTACTTACATAAGACACAGTGGCAAGCATATCTTGATTTTCTAAGGGGTGCTCTAGTAAAAGTTTCGAATTTTTCTATATGGAAGCCAGGGTCAAAGGTCAGTGCCATGACAAAAACAATGAAAAAAAACTAAATTGGCATATATTGACTTTATGTAAAGACTTTGATTTTGGGATTTCAGTTTTGATTAAAGGTTTTTTTATCAGATGTGTTTACAGTCAACCTCTATATAAGGACCATCTGCTTATAAAGGCCAGTAGAATTGTATCCCAATTGTTCTTTACTCATATAATTTGAACCTGTATATGAAGGCCACTTTTACTGGATCCCTTGGGTGGCCTTTTTAAACAGGTTTGACTGTTTCATGTCCATCGGGTCTCTTTTTGGGTGGTCTGGTGTCAGCTTTTCATCTTTCTTGGACAATTACTGTTTTACTTTCAGGTCTTTGTAGAACAAGTGAGATATTTGGTGTATCAGAGTTTGTTTTAGGCAAACTGAAGTATGTAGAAGATAAAGTTTTCCAGAGTCTGAGTGTAACAGCACAAAAATGGATACCAATTACAGAGGTAAGGTTTTTCTTATATATATATAATTTTTATATATATATAATTTGTGTGTATGTGTATGTGTGTGTGTGTGTGTGTGCCCAAGAACTGTTCATTAGGTAGGCAAGTCTATCACCTAATTTAAATTATAAAATTTTCAGATTCACTTTATTTTAATGCAAATTCAGTGTACATTGAAATTATAAGCCACAATTTTTTTTTCTGTGAATACAATTGTATTTTATTTTGATATTGGTGAAAGTAAGAATACTTGGAATTACAAGTTCTATGATTTTATTTTATTTTTTATATAATTTTGATATAATTTACTTGCTTTTGCACTGATCATCAACCAAGGACACAAAAATAAAATTAATCAAATATTATCCTGAAATAATGATGTTCACAAAAAAATTCCTGATTAACAGTATACAACCAATCCTGTCTATAAAGGCCACCCCAGGGAACCAGTAAAAGTGGTTGCTATGGGCAGGTGGCTCTTATATACAAATTCAATTAATATGAATAAAGATCTATTGGAATACAGTTTTACTGGCCTTTGCAAGCCATTTTAAAGAGGTGGCCTTTAAGGCAGGCTTGGCTGTATTTTAACCAATGAAAGATAAATGGCCTTTTAATGATTAAAGGTTGATGCTGACATTGACTTCATGACTTCTTTGTCTGTTTATATCAGACAAAATTATCAACTTATGGTATTTCAAATACTTTTTTGTGTTAATATACCACAATCCAACTTCCTTTAGTAAACTAATCATATATGACACAAGTGGGCCATCTTGACAATGTTATCTTGAAATTATATACAGTCAAACCTGTGTTAAAGGCCACCTCTATATAAGAGCCACCTGTTTATAAAACCAGGAAAATTTTATCCCAATTGTTCCTTATTCATATTTTCGAACCTGTATATAAGGGCCACCTGCCTATAAAGGCCACTTTCACAGTTTCCTTGGGTGGTCTTTATAGACAGGTTTGACTGTAAATGAAGTCACATTCTCTTAACATTTTATATTGTAGGTGTATAGTGAAAAGCTTCCAGATTTTTTACAGCAGAAACGACAAGAAGGCTACACTCTTGTAGGGGTAGAACAAACGGCTAATAGTGTTTCTTTAACAGACTTTCAGTTTCCAGTTAAATCTCTCCTCTTACTAGGGTAGGTTATACATTATAACTCAATTAGGTTTATCAATGATTAGTACACTTATGATTGACACATCAATAATTAAGAGGGACGAGGCTAAGTGATCTAAAGCATGTGCTTAGGGACATATACTAGATTCAATTCCCACTCAGGACAGGTCCTAGTGTGAGAAAGTATGACAGTTCATTTGCTGAAGGTCAGTGGTTTTCTCTAGGCACTCTGGCTTGTAAAACTATGTTACTCTACTTCACTAACCTTTAATCAGCGCCCTTAGAATGAGGAATAGGATATTTAATTTGCACAAACTTGGCATTTGCTAGAGGTGCAAGTATTTGGGATATAATTACATATAATTTCAGGTGTATAGTAATGCCCATGGGTCTCGATATTTAAGAAATGACATTCTGATCATGGTATTTCAAGGGGTAATGAAAGCTAGTGTGGCGTGTGCCAAATTTGATGAAGGGCAAAAGCCCTTCATTTTTAATTTGGCTCATGCCACACTATCTTTCATTACCCCTTGAAATACCATGAGCAGAAATGTCATTTCTTATATTTACAATTCTTTTTTTTAATAAATATTTTGTACCTTGGCGCTATTTTTTCCATATCTGCACGTGTGATGTAGGGTTTTTAGCCATGCGAGATCGGCGTATCTCACATGATCACAATGACCCCCTGTGCGGGACGTTGAGGGAAAACTGATACACATCAAGGGTCATGACCCCTATTGTCTTTCAACGGGAATTGCAATACAATTGCTTCTTTATGTTTCATCGAAGATAGATACAGTCGTATTGTAAATATTTATTTATTACGGTATTGTTTTTTTTCAGAAATGAGAAAGAAGGCATTCCTGTTGAGTTTATAAATTCTTTAGATGTATGTGTGGAAATCCCTCAGCAAGGAGTTATTCGATCTTTAAATGTTCATGTTAGTGGAGCTTTATTGGTGTGGGAATACAGGCGGCAACAACTGATTAAAAACTTGTAGTCCTAAAAATGTCCAGTATACTTGTCTGTTCAGAATAATTCAAAGAGAAATGCACATGTTAGCAGGGCATTACTGGTGTAGGAATACAGGCAGCAACAACTGACTAAAAACTTGTAGTCCTAAAAATGTCCTGTGTACTTGTCTGTTCAGAATAATTCAAAGAGAAATGTACACGTAAACAGGGCATTACTGGTGTGGGAATACAGGCGGCAACAACTGATTAAAAACTTATAGTCCTAAAAATGTCCAGTATACTTGTCTGTTCAGAATATTTCATCACGAAATGTACATGGTAGTGGTGCATTACTGGTGTGGGAATTCAGGCGGCAACAACTGACTAAAAACTTGTAGTCCTAAAAATGTCCAATTTTTACTTGTCTGTAATTGAGAAATCCCTAAATACAATGATGTGTTAGCGGCGTACTTCATAGATCACTATTTTGTTAAGAAGATTTGATGACCATTTGTACCCATACATATCAATGAATCTGGAGCCAACTGATTGAAGATTAATTCAACCAGCATAATGTTCTGCAAGAGGATATCTAGATTTCTGAATTGCCAGTGACACATTACTGGTGTGAGGTTACAGAAAACAACATTGTTTTCATGATATACATGTCGCATCACAACAAGTACATATAGAAACCATTTTAAATACTGTAAACCAACCTTTATTTGTATGCAATTAACTTTCGTGTGTTTCCTGAGGACAAAATAATCGCAAAAGTTAATCATTGCAAATTTGGTTCCGAAAATGGTTTAATTTATATCAAATATTCAGCTAAAGTCCATATCCCGAAAGTTAATAGTTGCAAAATGGTTTTGGTAAGAGCATTGCAAAAGTTAACATCTGCGATTAAAAGTTGGTTTACAAGAAACATTTTGATTATCTACTGGTACATCTGATATCAAAATGTAAGGCAACCAAAGATAGAGAAATATGATTATAAAAAGAAAATTGCTGGTGCCAGACACTGCTACACATACTTTTATGCTTTCTAGGTGAATTGGCATACATCTTCACTAAAACATGTGACAGCGAAAAAGAAGTAAACCAAAAACCTGTCCAAGCTAAAGTAATGTTTGAGATGTATTGTTGATGAATTTGCTTGTCAAATTAACTTGCGTAAATCAGGAATTTGACTACTATTAACAAAATCTGTGATATAAAAGGTGTATGATTCAGACAGTTTCAACTGTACATGTGTGTGTGGTTCTGTTAAACTGGTGAGTTTGAATTAATAATAATAAAACAATGCATTATATTTAAAGACGAATAAACCAGTACTTGAAAAAATGAATTAACAATATTTATTGATGCATATCTTATTGAATGTAAATTAAATAAATCAGATGGATTTTAGTAAATTTAGTAAACATGCTATGTTTGTTGTAAATCTACGTAAAAAATTGATTGTTGAATGGGGTTTTAAGTTTTAATCAACTATATTTCATTTATATTGAGACATCACTATATATAGGTGCAGTGGCAAAATTTTTTACCCCTCCAATGTGCTCAGGGCAATATCTTTTAGCATGCCAAGATACAGGGCGTCAGTTTTTAAGGTCTCTTCCCAATAACCCCATTACTTTCATTTCTAAATTCTGAATGTTCCAGTCCAGTCAAGAATATTTCACATATATCAAGATGTCACCAGCTATAATTGAAGTGGCAGAAATTTTCACCTTTGCAGTGCTTTCAGGGCAAGCGCAGAGAGTGTCATGCTTACTGAGACATAGGAAACATTAGAGCAATCTTTAACGTGCCATGACATGTGGCATTGATTTTTAAGGTCTCTAGAAGAACACTATGACTTTAATTTCAAAATGCCGAGTGCTTGGAAAAAGAAGTTGCTACCTATTTTAAGTTTTAGACCTTGGTTGAAAAATTATATAAAACTGAGTTCATATCGTTCCTAATTTCAATGAGCTACCATATTGGCCATACAAAATAATTTTTCCGCTGGACCTGTAATTTTGTAAAAATTAAAATTACGGTATACATGTATGTTTTATAAGAAAAGAATTGAAATGCCAAGATTCTTTAGTAAATTAAAATTACAGTACCAAGTACAGACTGACTTTACACAACATAAATATCTTTTCTACACTACAAGAAAAACAAAATTACTATTATTTGAAAAATTAAAGGTTTAGAAAACATTAATAATTGTTTAAATTTAATAAAATGTAAAAAAAAAAAAAAGTAATTATTATTTTTTTTTTTTTACATTTTATTAAATTAAAACAATTAAGTTCTAGAATTCATGTCTGATTTTATGTGAAATATTAAAGTCCTAGAACTTTTGTGGAATTCTAGAATTTCTTGTGTCCCAATTTATTAAATTAAAACATCAATTTTTATTTCATAAAATCATGTTTAACATTATTAGTGTCATGAATCTCATCAAATTCTAACGATTCTTGTTTTCATTCTGTCAAAATTAAACAAGATCACTATTATCTGAAAAATTAAAAGTCCTAGAACGCATTTCTCAATATCATAATTTATTAAATTAAATCACATCAACTTTTGTTTCACAAAATCATTTTTAACATTATTAGTGTCATACAACCTATCATATCCTGACAATTCTATCTTGTTTTCATTTTGTTGATATCTAACAAATTCACAATTATTTGAAAAATTCTAGAACGCATTTCTCTATAAATAACGCAATTTATTAAATTAAAAACACATCAATTTTTATTTCACAAAATCATGTTTCGCATTATTAGTGTCATGAATCTCATCAAATTCTAACATATCTGTTTCTTGTTTTCGTTCTGTCAATATCTGATTTATTTTTTCCTGATCAACACCGATAATTGTACAGTTCGGGAGTTCTTCCTCTAATAACAGTGTCATTAACTCTGGATTTTTAACGTTTGGCAAGTCTGCAATATTCAACAGCTTAAGATTTCTGAAAAACAAAATGACAAAACTATAGATATATACAGAGATATTGTGGCAGAGTGTTTATAAACATAGGTGAATTTATTATACACAAATATGTGTTAATACTCTGATATTGTACACATATATTCAAACCATCATGCATTCATTTGTCAACTCCACCTTTATCTATCCCTATCTACAATGTATGGGCTCTTCTATGTTTATAAACACTTTGCCAAAATATCGCTGACAGACTATATATGATATGATAAAATATTGTGAATTTATTTGTGGTGTTCCAATTTCCAAGTTTGCTTGCTAAAAGTCTCTGGTTTCCTCCACCATCCCAGAACTGACTTCCTCAGTAAAAGTGGGTGTAAAAGATCATTACTTTACTCAATTTTCTAGGATACTGCAACCCATAAATTCATATTTTACAAAAATATTGGTGTCTAAAATAATGTATGGTACAATGTACATATACTTTATTTCTGTGAAAAATTGAAGAACATAACTACATTCTGATTACAGCATTAATCAGTTCAATTTACCATTGCACTTAAGGTAAAATCAGTGCAGTTTTTAAGTTTTTCACTCTTATATGCCCCATAAGGGTTCCAAAGGGACAAAACTATTTCACGAGTCAACCTGACAGCAATTCGCCCTGGCCTAATTCCATGTATCGGTTTCAGCAAAGATAAGGATGTAAAAAGTTTATGCAGATTATGACAAAATATACACATAAATACAAACATACCAATTCATGTCCAAATATCAATCCCAATGCAAAGTAAAAACCTTGAAACTGACAAACCAAGTTAAGTATTTAAACTTCCACCAGGGAAGTGAGGCTGAGTGCTCAGGAGAGTAAGCACCTCCTGTTTAACTAGCTATACCTGCCACATGTGAAATCATGATTGACAATGAAAGGAACATGGAACTATGGGATGTCAAATATATCCAGGGTAATTTGGATACAGAGACCTTCAGACTTAACAATATTGTGATGACAGCCATAAAACACTATGAGGGCTTAAAAAAGACTATATGCCTGCGTCAAAAATATAATTGTAAGCAGCTTGCTTTGTTGTATGAATACTCACTTAAGGCGATGGAGACATGCAAGACCATTATCCCTTATATGCTGACATCCGCTTATATCTAATGTCTCCAGATTCTTTAACTGCTGAAGTCTGTTCAAACAAAAATCGTCAAAATTCGGACAACTGCTGACATTCAAATGTCTTAAATCTTCTAGGTAAGCTACAATGGTTAATTAAAAACTAATAATAAGTAAACAATTAAAACAAATATAGAAAATTACAACTTTTCCTACAATTCATTTTTCAAAATGGCAAAAATTGAAAGGGCAAAAATAATCACCAAAATCTGCAAAATTGTTCCACATACAAAAAAAATCCAATTTTCAGTATTGCATCATTGAGATTCAATTTGTGATTTTTTGTATTTTTAAAAAAATAATTTTAAAGCAATACATGTATATACCGGTATGCTTTGTGTCCAGGATAAAAAGGTAATTTTCCAGTTCAAAAATTACTAACAGACAGCAGTTTAAATAATTTAAGATTGGCTATATCTCAACAGCAACCCATGTTATATGCAAATAAAATAAAAATATGAAAAATTTTGAGGTCTACACATTGGTTGAGAAGCCACATGTAGACCTTAAACTCCAACAATCACTGTCCAAATTTGGTAAACCAGTGATTGAAATTTGGCTGATATTTTAACAGGTCATACTGGTAATCTCCTAGTTCAATGTTTCCTGTTGACAGTTGCATCAAAAAGTAATTACAGTAAAACACATTTATAACAAAGCCCTGGGATTTTTAATTTTGTTATATTTTTATGAAAACACATTTATAACAAAGCCCTGGGGACTCTTTTTATTTTTGTTATATTTTTATGAAAACACATTTATAACGAAGCCCTGGGGACTCTATTTTTCATTTTGTTATATTTTTATGAATAGACTTTATAGAGGAGTCGTCGAGCCAAATATTTGACTTCGTACTATTCATGTACATTGTATTTCTTGTAAGTGTGTTCGTTATATTCGTGTTTCACTGTACATATCAAACTGAAAAGACAGACCTAAATTTTGAACCCTGTATAGTCCAATGTCAGTGATATTTTGGCAGAGTTTTTGTAAACAAGGGAGATTCTTTATAATGTAAACAGGGATCATATTTAAGTGGTTTTGACGAATGAATGTGTGAATATACGCATACGTTAACTCTGTATTGATAGCTACTTGTGTAGACTCGCCCGTGTTTATAAAACACTGCTTATAGCACTAAAAAACTATACTAGACATTCAAAACATCATATTAAGAATATGTAATCAAAAACAAACATTCCAATAATCCATGTCCAAATCAAAATCCAAAAAGCAAAATAAAAACTTCCCTAGTGAAGTGAGTTGGGAAGGATAAGCTAGCTATATCCACCACATGTGTAATTTAAGCACAAATCAACTATCTAAATAAGTCTTCAGCAACAAACTCCTGAAAATTATTAAACATTAGTAACTAGTAACCCCTGGGGAAGAGCTGGTTAATTTTTAAAAAACTAAATGTATTTATTTTCGCAGTGTACTTATTTACGCTTATTTCACGGTCGTTTGTTTTGCGTGAAAATCAATACCAAACGAAAATTATATTACGCTTGTTCTGTTATAGTGCATAGTTTAAATATGTTAAAATTCAACTATGCTGATACGTCTAAATTTTCTATACCGCGAAAATAAATACATGCGAAATGAATACGTTTACAGTAGCCTCCTATTTAACACAACAGAAAATGTTTAAATTATCACATAAGGGTTAGTTAAAAATTTTAACTTATTTCCAACACTGAATTAGGCGACACAGTTATCTAATAGAACCTTACCAAAATTCTCTAGTCCTTCATATAGAAGTTTTGTTCCAGAGGCATCAATTGCTTCAATGATCATGCCCTCAACCTTTCTGTTTGGAAGACTTATTTCTCCATCTATAGACCTATGCCAGAAATCGCTTCCATAAAACTTAACGGCTCCTCTCGCATTAAAATAAAATGGGCAGCTGATAACTCCTCACCTAATATGGCAACTCTATCTGTTTTGTAGCTGCAAATACAAATAATTTAAAATTTTGTCATATTGTACCAGTGTTCAATCTAGGATTTTTCGGAACGGGTCATTTTCAAAATCTTTCCTCTAAATATCACCAATATTTTTGCATTCACATGCTGTTAAAAAGGCCCCACTAAGGCCTTAACAATAGGGCTGTTTGGCAAAATAATGGATCAATGGCCCAATAGCCTCTTCTAGAATGAGCACTGTTGTACTTATAGATGAATAACAAACACAAATGAGTGGAGTAGATTAATAATGTTTCATGCTTCAGTCAACAAGATGCTTTCACTTATATCAAGGTGGTTAGTTAATTGATAGTCATAAAAATCCTAGAGGGCCTGGAGAAAAAACACAGCACCTTCGGTAAGCAAACTGACACACTTTCTCACACTCAGGATCAGTCCCCAAGTAGGATTCAAATGAAAAACGACTGAGTGGATTGAATTGAAGTAATGGTACATTACATGCCATTCAAGATTTTTTCATTTATATGACAGCTGTCAGTTCTAGGATGGTGGAGGAAACCAGAGTGCCTGATTGCTCAGCATCCTGATAACTGGCCGGAGCTATATCTAATACATGTCACAAATTGAAGAACTGCTGTATCAGGAATGCTGAAATCTATATCTGACCCATATTTTATCAACAGATATGTATAATAACACCATTACTCAACTCAACTACGCTGTGAACTGTCTGCATTACCTACCTTTGATCCTTTCTAAAGTCTTCAACTGACTGATTATATAGTTTTTCAACGAACAATAATTTATCATGGCCAACATTCCAGGAAAATTTTGCAGTCTCAACTACTCCCTTTTCCTTTATTAAATCATAAACCACCATTGGAATGTTTGATTTGTAATTGAAAAACCGTGTAGACACAACACTCCATGTTACTTTATGTCCACCACACAAACACTTCTACAACAAAAATAAAAGAAAAAAAGCAACATTAGTCATGTCTCCGATAAAGTAAGTGTTCAAAGTGACCTTTTAATCTAGGAGCCACACTGTCACATAAAGCCAGGGCTCAAAGTGACGTTTTAATCTAGGAGCCAACTGTTAGATAAAGCTAGGGCTCAAAGTGACGTTTTAATCTAGGAGCCACACTGTTAGATAAAGCTAGGGCTCAAAGTGACGTTTTAATCTAGGAGCCACACTGTTAGATAAAGCTAGGGCTCAAAGTGACGTTTTAATCTAGGAGCCACACTGTTAGATAAAGCCAGGGCTCAAAGTGACATTTTAATCTAGGAGCTACTGTCGGATAAAGTCAGGGATCAAAGTGACGTTTTAATCTAGGAGCCACACTGTCAAATAAAGCCAGGGCTCAAAGTGACATTTTAATCTAGGAGCCACACTGTTAGATAAAGCCAGGGCTCAAAGTGACGTTTTAATCTAGGAGCCACACTGACAGATAAAGCCAGGGCTCAAAGTGACGTTTTAATCTAGGAGCCACACTGTTAGATAAAGCCAGGGCTCAAAGTGACGTTTTAATCTAGGAGCCACACTGTTAGATAAAGCCAGGGCTCAAAGTGACGTTTTAATCTAGGAGCCACACTGTCAGATAAAGCCAGGGCTAAAAGTGACATTTTAATCTAGGAGCTACTGTCAGATAAAGCCAGGGCTCAAATTGACATTTTCAGCTAGGAGCCACACTGTCAAATAAAGCCAGAGCTTAAAATGACCTTTTAATCTAGGAGCCACTGTCACATAAAGCCAGGGCTCAAAGCGACATTTTCATCTAGGAGCCACACTGTCAGATAAAGCCAGGGCTCAGTGACATTTTAATCAAGGAGCTGTAATATCCGGATTCATATCCGATTTGTATGTTATTCAACATGTGTATTGTGAATAACGTCAGTGTGATGTTACATGTATGACATAGAATAAACAACAGGTTTGAACAGCCATCTTGTGTTGATGTTATGTCTACAAAGTGCTAGACGATAATCCATCTATGTATAAGCTGTACTGGACCATTAACAACGTCTACTACAGGAGCTACACTGTCAGATAAAGCCAGGGCTCAAAGTGATGTTTTAATCTAGGAGCCACACTGTCAGATAAAGCTAGGGCTCAAAGTGACATTTTAATCTAGGAGCTACACTGTCAGATAAAGCAAGGGCTCAAAGTGACGTTTTAATCTAGGAGCCACACTGTCAGATAAAAGCCAGGGCTCAAAGTGACATTTTAATCTAGGAGCCACACTGTCAGATAAAGCAAGGGCTCAAAGTGACGTTTTAATCTAGGAGCCACACTGTCAGATAAAGCCAGGGCTCAAAGTGACATTTTAATCTAGGAGCTACACTGTCAGATAAAGCAAGGGCTAAAAGTGACGTTTCAATCTAGGAGCCACACTGTCAGATAAAGCCAGGGCTCAAAGTGACATTTTAATCTAGGAGCTACACTGTCAGATAAAGCAAGGGCTCAAAGTGACGTTTTAATCTAGGAGCCACTGTCACATAAAGCCAGGGCTCAAAGTGACGTTTTCATCTAGGGGCCAAACTGTCAGATAAAGCCAGGGCTGAAAGTGACCTTTTATTCTAGGAGCCACACTGTCAGATAAAGCCAGGGCTCAAAGTAATGTTTTAATCTAGGAACCACACTGTCAGATAAAGCCAGGGCTCAAAGTGACATTTTCATCTAGAAGCCACACTGTTTCCTTATAAAAATTTCTAAGGTGCCAATCAAAAATTTTAGTTGCCAAAAACAAAAATCTTTAAGAAAATTGAATAAAAAATCTTATAAAACAACAAGAAGCTCAATTGAGCCTGTATTGCTCACATGGTGCACATCAGCCAAAATCAAATTATTTTTTTTAATGGTGGATGTCTTTTTCATACAAGGTCACTGCAACCTTGAATAAAAGTCACTGTCAAATATATTCATAAACTTTATACGCAACTTGCTGATTCTTTATATGAAGTTTGATTATTATAGGCCTTTTGGTTCCAAAAAAAGTCATATTAGTGTTTTTTATGTATAAGGTCACTGTGACTATGAACAAAGCACAAATACCAATCTATTCGCAACCTTTTAGAACTCAACACGCTGACAGTACAACTATGATTCCTTTCCTGGTAGCCAAAATTGCCATTGGCTCCTTATTACTGAGAAATTCTTTCAAAAAGTAATCACATTAAGCAAATGTGTCAATAAAATACTTTAAAAAGGACTATATGTTCAGAAATTTTGGAAATTTGGCTACTTATGATTTTAATTTTATGGAAACCTAACTACTATAATAATAATAATAATAATAATATCTGTATTGCTCGAACTCAATTACAATAATTGGTTATGGCAAGTAATTCAATAAACATAAAACATAATGAACAAGAAATCATAATAAAAAACGTAACTGACAAATGTATACATATATAACAAATGAATATTTTACAGATAATGAGATGTAATACTGCAAGGTACTTAAGTAATTTTAGTTTTACGTATTTCAAGGCACTATATGATTTTTTTTGCATTTTTTTTTTTTTTTTTTGCACAAAAGGTCACAGTGACCAAGATATAGGTGAAGTTACAATACCACTAAATACTCAACCCAGCTATAGTTTGTTATTTATTAATCAAGAAGGAAACCAGTATAGATAGTTCCCATGTGACGTCACACTGTCCACTTTACAGGTAAAGGCATTTTGGTAGGCATTAGAGTCTCTTATTAATTCTTACTAAAATAGGGTGCATAAAATTTATTGTCACATTGTTGTTAAGGGTACAAAAATCTTATAAAATATACCAAATCAAAGTAAAAAGATTGGCGATTTCATAAATTTAAAAACTATCTTGATATCCTGATTACTTTATGAAAAACAATTATTTAAAAATTAACAAATTTGGTTAAAAAAGACAGATAAATGATACAGATTGCCTAACAAAATGACGATCACTCTACTGAAAAATTTGTCTGCTAGAGGTCCATATGAACTATCTATAGATCCCATGTGACGTCACACTGTCCACTTCACAGGTAAAGTAGCGGCCATTTTGTAGGCATTTAGAAATTGAATCTTATTCTTTCTAAAATAGGATGTATAAAATGCATTGTCACATCGTTGTTATGGGGACAAAAATCTTATTAAATATACCAAATCAAAGTAAAAACATTGGCCATATCATAAATTTAAAAACTTTATTGATATCCCGATTACTTTTTGAAAAACAATTTAAAGTGGTTAAAATAGATAGATAAATGATATAGATTGCCCAATAAAATGGCGACCACTCTACTGAAAAATTCGTCTGCTAGAGGTCCATGGGAACTATCTATAAGTGGCAAATGGCAAATAGAAAAGCAGATTAGTTTCAGAAGTTTTGACCTAGAACAAAATCTGCATTTGCATTTGGCCTATGCTAAAATTAGAATAAAAATTTCTGTCGTAGTTATCTGCTGTGCTTTTTTAACGGTCACACCTTCATTGATAAACCTTGTTGGAACTTGGTTGTCTCTGGATACGTTCTTTTTATCTTTAGAAAAAACTGTAAAATGCTTAAAATCCACAAATTTCCCCGGGAACAGGTGACCCATCGATCCCATCCCCGTCTATTGATCAATAACTAAATACTAGTTATCATTTACCCGAAGTGTAGGCAAAAGCATGGTAAAACGATTCCTATAACATGCTATGATAGTTTATCAACTTTCAAGGATGTCAAACCCTGGAGGCAGCCATATTTATGACCCTTCAGAAAATGAAAAAAAAAATCAAAACTGAATTTTGCATATCAAATTCAATTCCTATTTCTGAAAATATTAAAGTAAATAATTTATTCTTTTATCTTTAACACCGAGACATGTTGCATAATAACGCGACCACAATAACAGAAATTATTATTTTTTATGGCGTTTGCGGCCTCAAAATTTGACATCTTTTGTATAATATCCGGAATCGGTAACGGATATCGGATCTTGAAAACGACTTACTACAACGCAGTAGTTGCAGTGATGGCAAACTTGGCAAAGGTTTGTTTTTATACCCCCCCCCCCCCCCCCCTTCGAGAAATTCCTAGGAATCACTCTGTCTGTCTATGCAGATTCGTGTCCGGGCCATAACTTCTTTGTTGGTCGACATGAATGATGATGATAATTACATATTAGATATACCAGTTTTAATTTTACAGCACTAGACGGCCGTTTCGGAATACAATTCCTCATCAGTAGTGCTTTGACCAAAATTATGAAACCAAAATAATTTTGAAGATGTTGAATAGCTACCTAAAGGACCAAAATATATTTTACCAAATTAAGCTAAGGAAATACTTTGCATGAGGGAGTATACCTTATTTTTTGAGAAATTTCAAATTTTTACTTGCAGGAAATTTAGACAATTATAGTATATTTCTGACAATAATACGAAATTATTGCCTACTGAGTTGGTGATATCCTCGGGGCACCAGCTACCAGCAGAGATATTGGCTCAGGGGTTTAAATTACATATTATACCAGTTTTAATTTTACAGCACTAGACGGCCGTTTTGGAATACAATTCCTCATCAGTAGTGCTTTGACCAAAATTATGAAACCAAAATAATAAACAATCCAGTGCTCTAAAACCATGCATGCTCTTAAAGTCGTGCAGGTTTGTTTCTAAAATACCATATTTGGCTCGCCACGAGATGTGTCACATTAATTCACGACCTCTATATAACCTTGACCTTTGACATCAAGGTCAGAATTATTGTTGTTTTATAAGATTTATCCAGGCCAAAACTTTTTTGTTTTCTGCCATAGGCATCCGGAGCAGCCGACCTCACTTCCCTGGTGAAAGTTCACATGTGTAACCTGACTTGTCAGTTCCAAAGTTTTTACTTTGGTTCTGAATTGTTATTTGGACATGGATTAGTATGTTTGTTTTTATATACATTTGCAACATGAGTGTATTACTTTGAGACAAAGTGTCACATACATTCATGACCTAAATATGACCTTGACCCTTGACCTCTTAGTCAAACTTATTGCAATTTTGGCATGAATTAATGGAGGGATTTGCCATATTTGGCACATGGGTGTTTCACCTTGAGACAATGTGTTGCATACACTCTATCATGACCTACACTCTTAACTCATGACTAAGGCTGTAACGATACCAGTATATCGATGTACCGTTATGTACCGGTATTTTAAACAGATATGATTATAGGTTATGCCATCACTAAAATATTGTCGTATCAGATTTTTTCCCATTATTCTTATTGTTAAATTATTCATTGAAAATAAATCGCTTTGGAAGAAATGTCAGAAATAAACGCACGTCCACATTTCATTTTGCTAAATGTAAACAGAAGTTACAGAACCATGTGTACTGAGTACTGACATTGCCTTATTTCCATGTAGAAGAATTAAGAAAGTATCATGGCAATAATTATTCCGGTTATCAGGTAAGTGTTAACGTGATGAAGATCTAAGTCAGTAGTCACGAAACTACGTCGTCTGCTGAATCGTCAATACGTATCGTGTATCACTCTAGGCCTATCATGATACGTATCTTATTGGAACTGCCCCTCCAATACACAGCCCTAATCATGACCTTAATTATGACCAAGACCCTTGATCTCCAGGTCCAAATTATACAGATTCATGTCCAGGCCATTACTATTTTGTTTTTGACATAGGCATACCATATTTTGCACATGTTAACATCACTAGTATAAGACAATTCCATCTTTACATTGTTATAAATTTATAATTTGTATTATTGTACAATCAATTTTTTCATGGCAAGGGTTTTTTAGACTTTTAAAAAAAGTGGTCAGTCATGACTTTGGAATTTAGGGCACTTAAGTCCATGAAAAGTGGGACTTCCAAATTTAAAAATGAAACATTTTCATTCAATACGTCTAAAGAAATGCAAATCTATATAGCCAGAAGTGT
Organism: Anadara kagoshimensis; assembly: GCA_021292105.1. NCBI lineage: Eukaryota > Metazoa > Mollusca > Bivalvia > Arcoida > Arcidae > Anadara > Anadara kagoshimensis. The sequence goes on from CM037858.1 coordinate 47,522,437, forward strand.
ACATAAATTGATGTGTAAATTCTGTGTACATGAGTCTATAGTTCTTACTTTGAGTGACCTAAACTGTAAAAAGTAAGGTAACTAAAGATAATTGGAAAAAGTAGCTCAAAAATTGGGAAAATATTAATGTTTTTATCATTGGGAATGGGAATCAGTTTCTGCCCTAAATCAAGGGTAGAAAAAGCCCTGATGGGGTTAAAATTTCTGGTGGAGTTATCATTTAAAAATATCTCATTGAGAAAATTTTGTGGAATGGTGTTTTAAGAAACAAATCCCATTTGAAACTTTGATGTTCAATAGGGTAAGCACCTCATATTTAGCTAGCTACACCTGCTACATGTGTAATCAAAATGAAGAATGTAAGGAACATGGAAATATTGGATGTCAAAGTTGCAAAAATAAGGATGACAAAAAAAATTGTGGTATCCTCACTAAGTCTAATTTGCACATGTGTAAAATTATTTTACTTTTGTTTTCACTTTTAGATTCTATTTAGACATGCCAGAATTATTTTACTTTTGTTTTTTCTTTTAGATTCTATATAGACATGCCGGTAAATCTAGTACTAGTATATTTAATATACAGAAAATACTGCTGAGTACTCAACTTGGTCAATCAGTATCTGAAATGAAGTACAGGACTAGTGGCAGAAATCAAGCAATTGGGAAATGGAGTTTATTTGGTAAATTAATGAACTGAAATGAAGTCCTGTAGAGTTGAAACGAATACATAATTTAGCATTGGAATATCCATTGGCTATTATTCTCCATCTTTTCTGGTACAGAGCTATATAGGTCATTTTTAAGGATGGAAACGATGTAGATTGCATAAAACAGATAAAAAAATTACCTTATTATATATTCCTTATTCATAGGAAGGCTGTATGACGAAAATAAAATCATGATGTCTTCAATATTCTTCTAAATAATAAACCCAAATTTAATTAAGACCATTTAAGCAGTAAAACCTGACGGTCATATTTTACTTTAACCTTGATAAAAAGTCATTACCCACTCAGCTTTGAGTAACATGTATAATGAATTTAAAGTGACATAACCAAGGCCTGAAAAATTGTCTGAGTACTTTACAATCCTACTGTAAAACCCGAAAATTAAATTAAATAAATCTAATATACCTACCTAGTCCTTTTTATGCCCAGAGGCTCAGATGAGCTATTGCAATGGTTCACCATCCGTTACCTGTCGTGCGTCATCTGTTAACATTTCACATTTTAATCATCTACTCCAAAACTACTAGGACAAATTTGATGAAACTTACTGACAAAAATGCCCTGGTGAAGAGCTTTCAGATATGCACAAATGAAGGAGTTATGTGCCCTTAGGGCCATTGTTCCGTCTGAATACGGATAGATTAACCATAACACTTCTTTAAACACCACAATCTTTATTTAATGATGCTGTATTACAAGTGTGAATGTATGTGCGGTAAAAAGCTACAAAGACAAAAACAAAATACAGAGTAAATTAGTGTATGCATATGACGAGAGAGAGAGAGGGAGAGAGAAAGAGAGAGAGAATGTGTGTGTGTGTGTCCTGTAAAGTATTACTGTGTGGTAAGAACATACCAACAAAAATAGGTGTTCATGGTGCTAGAGGAAACTACCAAGAGCCAAGCTAAATTAAATAGCTGTACTTATTACCATACTATGGAACATAGCAGATCATTGCATAATAAAATATTTGTAAACAATATGTGTAGCATATGTGTATGTGTAAATATATGTGAACAACATTTAAACAAAATTGCAATAAATACTCAGTGCCAACAAATAGCACATATAGCAAATATGGTTACCTGACCATTTATAATAAAAAAAAGAACACACTTATGACAATTAATGACTAGACTTGGTACACTGAGAAAATAGATCCCGGTATAAGACGGTAAAATGGGCTAAAATACACAAAATGAGGACATTAAGCTAGGGTCTAGTGATGCACAAAATGTTCATAGACAGTAATATAGAAAACTTACACTGTGGACTAACAATTTTCACAGTAAATTTGCTAACAATGGCATTGACAATGTGGAAGCACATGTTTCGTTGGAACAACGATGAAAAAATCCTAATCGTAAAGGCGCTTGTAAGAAACATTAAATTTACAACAAAATAACGTTTATGGTCAAAGGGCAGATAACTACCTAATACAATAATTGCTGGAATTGAAAATGAAATTCCGGACAACACACTCCCCGTCTGGGATCCTAGATACCACAATTATACTTTTACTCTAGGAGTAACACCATTTCGTTTATTGGGCGAAGGTATGTTACTGGCTTTCCGTCCTTAATCACACGAATGTTAGCTTTCCGGACTAGACCATCGTCGCTTGACAACACAGACTCCACAATCCCTGTTGGCCAATCGTTTCGGTGTGCATTTTTGTCCTTCAATAAAACAATATCACCGATTTTCACGTTCCTCTGGTTGTTTTTCCATTTGCGACGAGATTGTAATCCCTGAAGATAGTCTTTCTTCCAATAACTCCAAAATAAATCGGCAAGTACTTGCACGTGCTTCCACTGCGCTCGATATATGTCTCGAATATCAAGAGAGTGTGATACGACAGGTAAATAATCAACCTTACCAGTAAGCAAAATTGAAGGACTTAGAATTAATGGCGACTCTGGATCTGAAGATATTTCGGCGATAGGTCTTGCATTCATTATAGCGCAGACTTCTGCCATGAAGGTAGTCAATGTTTCATGTGTTAAGGTTTTGACTTTAGTGCTCAGTAAAATTGCATCCAGTATCCGTCTAGCAACTCCAATCATACGCTCCCACACTCCTCCCATGTGGGAAGAATGTGGAGCATTTAAAATCCAAGTCGATCCAGATTCGTGTAGAAATGTGCTGACGGAACCATCGCCAACACTGACTGCATTATACTTCATTTCTGCTAGAGATCCAACAAAGTTAGTCCCTCTATCTGATCGGAATAACTTAACAGGACCTCGGACGGACATAAATCGACGCAGAGCATTTATGAATGACGAACTGCTCATTTCTTCAATAACTTCAATATGAACTGCGCGAGTAGTCAAACAGGTGAAAATGATGGCCCATCGTTTACTTTCGGCCGACCCTCCTCTAGTTTTACGAGTCACAATTTGCCAAGGGCCAAAGGTGTCGACCCCTACCGATGTGAAGGGTGGACCAGGAGTAATCCTATCTGGAGGAAGATCAGCCATCCTTTGGTGCTCTGTTTCTCTTCGGAGTTTTCTACATATAACACAATTACGAATAAATGAGGAGACACTTTTTTTAGCTCCAACAATCCACAGACCAGCACTGCGTAAAGCACCTTCAGTAAGATGTCGACCTTGATGTCTAACGGTTTCATGGTAATGTCGAATCAACAAAGTTACTATAGGGTGATCTTTTGGTATAATAATTGGATTTATTTCTACAGGCGTTAACGTTCCTTGACAATGTCGTAATCTGCCACCAACTCTTACCAACCCATCCGTACCCAATACAGGTGAGAGAGAGATGATAGAACTATATTTCGGAATAACTCTATTATTAGTCAAACAATTTAGTTCCTCACTAAAACATTCTCGTTGAACATTCTTCATCAAAAGTATTTCTGATTCCTTGTAATCCGAAACTGACTTCAAATTCCAATTTGAATTCGAACTATCACGATTCTTCATTAATCTTACAAAACGTTTCAGCACCGCGATTTTTTCTACAACAGATCTCCAGGAGGAGAACTTCTCAAAACTATCTTTACCAAGAATAGGTAAGGGTTCCACATACGTTTTAGCAATTGTCACTTCCGGTTTAAGTTCCTTGTCATTATCAGGGTTGATCAGCGGAAAGGTATCACATTTAGACTCATTGTTATCCGAAGTATCGCATAACCATCGAGGACCTACAATCCATGGGTTGTTAGACCAATCGGCAATAGTTACAGAACATCTTGTTCCAAAGTCGGCAGGATTGTGATTAGTGGAAACAAAATGCCACTGTTTAGGAGATGACACTCTATGGATTCTCTCTACTCGATTACTCACATATGTATGGAAACGGCGGGTCTGGTTACTAATGTACCCGAGCACTACTTTACTATCTGTGTGATACTGAAAATCCCTTGGATCTAGGTTCAAATGACGAGATAAAATTTCGCCAACTTCCGTAGCCAATACCGCACCGCAAAGTTCCAACCTAGGAATAGTATGACCTTTTAACGGAGCTAGCTTCGACTTGCCCATTAAGTAACCAATATCCGAAGACCCATCATCATTTACAACACTAATATATGCTACGGCAGCTATCGCGCTTTCGGATGCGTCACAGAATAAGTGAACTTGTGAATCTTTAGAAACACTCAATGATGTTGGAACAATCATACGTGGTATCTTACATCTTGAAGAGAATGTAACGATAAAAGCCAACTCTCCCACTTGTTATGATGCTCATCCGATAATGGCGTATCCCAATCAATTCCAGAAGGTGTGATCTCACGGAGGATAATTTTGCCGCTGATGGTGATTGGAGCAATGAATCCCAAAGGATCATATAAGCTATTAACTGTTGCTAGCAGGCCTCGGCGAGTGAAAGGTTTTGCTCCTTCAAGAACAGTAAACGCAAAGGTATCATCATTTAGGTCCCATGCCATACCAAGACTATGTTGAAGAGGAAGAGGATCGTCACCTAGATTTAAATCCTTCAGATTTTTTCCCAAGTCTTCAGTGGGGAAGGCATTCATAACCTCTGTAGAGTTTGAGGTAATTTTGTGGAGATTAATATTTCCATTCGATTTCAGCACGGCTCGAGTTCTAGACATAAGGTCGATAGCCTGTATCTTTGTCGGAAATGATGCAAGACCGTCGTCCACATAAAAGTCGGTGTTCACGAATGACTTGACATCGGCATCAGCATCTGCTACTGCTTTTCGCAGACCATAAGTGGCTACGGCAGGAGACGGACTATTTCCAAACACATGGACTTTCATGCGATATTCGATTAACGGATTGTCTATGTCATTGTCTCTATACCAAAAGAAACGAAGATAATCACGATAGTCCTCGTGAACATAAAACCTGTAGAACATTTGTTCGATGTCAGCTGTAATAGCATATGCATCCTTCCGAAAGCGAAGTAGTAGTCCAAGCAGACTGTTATTGAGGTCCGGACCCGACATAAGTACACTATTTAAAGAAATCCCTTCAAATACCGCTGAAGAGTCAAACACTCCACGTATTTGATCCGGCTTCTTCGGATGGTACACACCGAACAGAGGAAGGTACCAACATTCATCCTTTATAGCTTTTGGAGCTACCTCAGCTGCACCACTGTCCAAGATCTTTCCCATAAATGTTATGAAATGCTCCTTTTTTACAGGATCCTTATGCAAGCTCGCATCTAAGATAAGGGCACGCTTCCAAGCTTGAGGCCTGTTGTTCGGTAAGTCTGGTTTGTCTTCTTTAAAAGGTAACGGAGCCGTCCAAAGACCGTCTTGTCCGATGTGGAATTCTGCATGCATCAACTTTAGGAACTTCCTGTCTTCTATAGATAAACCAATAGTTTCATCATCTGGTGTTTTCAGAAATATAGAATTCCTGGTGTTAGGAGGTTCTGCTGTGGTGGGGTGTTCCTTAACACACAAAGTGTTCTCGCATAGTTCAAAAATAGTGCCACGACCTTTTGTTGTAATGTTTGTCTTGTTTACAAATACAGTTTCCGGTTGATGAAATCCATTCAGACAAACTTGTCCAATAATAACCCATCCGAGGGGCAGTTTCTGTGCAAAGGGAGAACCCTTTGGTCCAATTATTTGTTGTTCAATATGGTGAAGATCAGGTACGTCTCTGCCAATTAAAAGTTGAATATTAAATCGAGTATCGAGAGCAGGAATTTCACTTGCTATGGACCTTAAATGCGGATAACATTCTGCTACTTCTGAGGTAGGTATTTCTGACATATTATTTGGGATATTACTACATTCAATTATAGACGGAATATTAATTTCGTAGGAATTTGAATCGTTATGTGAACGTATGGTGATATTATTTACTTTTCTACCGTACATCGTCACGGTTCCTGAACAAGAAGTGAGATTGTAGGGTGCTGGTTCACTAAACTCGTCAAGGCGATCAAATAGTTCCTTCGAAGCAAGTGATCCATTGCTTTGATCGTCTAGGATCGCATAAACCGTTACAGCCTTTTCAGGTTTACCATCCGGGTATATATCTACCAACAGAATTTTACCACATGACCTGCCACTGAACTCCTTGCCACAAAGAGTTGTACAATTTGAAGTCACTGACCGGTCTGAAGCTGTTGTATTCTCCCCGCCATCCGGAGTACTAGGGGTATTCTCCCCGCCATCCGGAGTACTAGGGGTGATCACATGCATGGCGGAAGCATGTTGAGAGCTATCACAATATTTGCATTTAATGTCTACCTTACAGTCACGATAAGAATGTTTATTTGAACAGCAGCAGCGGAAACAAATGTGCTGACTCTTCAAATATTTCTTACGTTCCGCGTAAGATTTTGTCTTAAAGGTACGACATTCATTTAACGTATGATCGGCTTTGTGTATCGGACAACGTTTCATAATGTCTTCAGATGCATTTTGTGTGGTAAAGCCAACATCAGTTTTTCGACTAAGCACATTGCTTGTTACACGTTTATCTCTCTTGTCACCGGTGGTTTGAAAACATTCATACACAAATGAAGGATCATTCTTGACTTTGCTCATTCTACGTATAAAGTTTACAAAGTAGCTGAATGGAGGAAAAGACACACTGTAAGTAAGTTTGTACTTTGAAGCCTCAGTTGTCCATTTCTCCTGTATTCCATAAGGAAGTTTACTGACAATGGGTGAAACACCAGAGGACGAATCAAAATAAGAGAGTAAGCTTGCAAATCTAACATCAGCTTTAGTACACTCAATTTCCGACAAAATGTCGGTCAGGTCATATAACTTTTTATAATCCTTATTACCCAATTTAGGAAAGTTAGCTAATTTAGTTTTCAACGAGGCTTCTATTAACTCAGGACAACCGTATCTATCATCCAATCTTTCCCATATCAGACTCAGACCTCGAGACGGATCGTTTACATTAGAGGCTCTAATGCTAAGGGCTTGACGCGACGCTTCCGGTCCCAACCATTTGACCAACAAATCTAATTCCTCCAAACTTGTAACCTTTAAATCTATCATTATACTTTTAAAGCTTGCTTTCCACATAGCGTACTGTTCAGGGCGTTCATTAAATTTGGTTAAACGAGATAATAGTAGCTCCTTCTTTAACAGAAAGCTTGACAAGTCTGACATGGCTGAATGCTCTATACCCGTATCTGCAGTACGTTTGTGTTCAGTTTTATCGGTGTGTACTGGGTGAGAAACTGGAGTAGTGGAAGTAAATGTAGGTTGGAAATCTGGTGCAGTTGGATTCAACACAGAATGCATCTTGTTGACATAATCTCGACTGTCAACATGTTTCGATGGATCATTACTAACATGACTAACAAAATGTTCTTTTTTAACCACATGACTAGGCAATGAATCAAATACATTCGGCAAGTTTGATTCTTCGATCGACCTCAAAGTTTGCGCTTCAGCCTCAACAGCTTCAGCATCTCCCTTTTGTTTTAAAAGTTCTAAATCTGCCTGTAGGTCTGCATTTTTACGAGCTGTAAATGCTGCCTGTATCTGATCCTTTTCCTTCAATTCAGATTGTATTTTACGAAGCTCGGCTTCTTTTTCAGCATATTTTAAGCGAACGCGTGCAGCTTCAGCCTTTGCTAATGTTCTAGCAACTACTGAGCTAGACTGGGACCTAATGCTACCACGACCTGAGCCAGAGTGAACAGACCTTCCATCAAGTGACATTTTAGGGACCCCGACACAATTTTGTTTTTCTAACTGAATATCTTTGAGAACACAATCTACCTTTAACTTGTAATTTTGTACAACAGTCTTGTGATTATCTAACTCATTAATACTATCTTGTGTATAAGCACTAGAAAGAAAATTTGAATAATTAATTGAAACATCTAAAAACTTGTCAAAAAACCAAACAATACTTCGTTCAAAATTAGTCAAAACAACAGTTTCTTTAACACAGCTTTCGTATTTCTCTAAATCTATTTGAACAAGCTCCCAGGTTTCTTCTAACTGTCTTGCGAAGGCCTCCTTTTTCAGATTATACAGTTCTAATGCTTTATCAGTTAAAGTTCTAACACGCTTTTCTGATACTGTTACAGTTTCTTGCAAATTCAAGTTCTCTGCCTCCATTTCTTATGTGATGTAATAATGGCTGTTAATGTTCAGTCTTTTTACTGTTCCGTCTGAATACGGATAGATTAACCATAACACTTCTTTAAACACCACAATCTTTATTTAATGATGCTGTATTACAAGTGTGAATGTATGTGCGGTAAAAAGCTACAAAGACAAAAACAAAATACAGAGTAAATTAGTGTATGCATATGACGAGAGAGAGAGAGGGAGAGAAAGAGAGAGAGAATGTGTGTGTGTGTGTCCTGTAAAGTATTACTGTGTGGTAAGAACATACCAACAAAATAGGTGTTCATGGTGCTAGAGGAAACTACCAAGAGCCAAGCTAAATTAAATAGCTGTACTTATTACCATACTATGGAACATAGCAGATCATTGCATAATAAAATATTTGTAAACAATATGTGTAGCATATGTGTATGTGTAAATATATGTGAACAACATTTAAAAAAATTGCAATAAATACTCAGTGCCAACAAATAGTACATATAGCAAATATGGTTACCTGACCATTTATAATAAAAAAAAGAACACACTTATGACAATTAATGACTAGACTTGGTACACTGAGAAAATAGATCCCGGTATAAGACGGTAAAATGGGCTAAAATACACAAAATGAGGACATTAAGCTAGGGTCTAGTGATGCACAAAATGTTCATAGACAGTAATATAGAAAACTTACACTGTGGACTAACAATTTTCACAGTAAATTTGCTAACAATGGCATTGACAATGTGGAAGCACATGTTTCGTTGGAACAACGATGAAAAAATCCTAATCGTAAAGGCGCTTGTAAGAAACATTAAATTTACAACAAAATAACGTTTATGGTCAAAGGGCAGATAACTACCTAATACAATAATTGCCGGAATTGAAAATGAAATTCCGGACAACACAGCCATATAAATTGGGAAGATGTATGAGGCGCCGTTTCTATATTTATTCACTATTTTTACATATCCATAAATCGATTTATGGATATCCAAAAATCGATTTATGGATATCCAAAAATAGCTAGTATTTTTACATATCCAAAAATCGATTTATGGATATCCAAAAATCGAATTATGGATATCCATAAATCGAATTATGGATATGCAAAAATAGCCAGTATTTTTACATATCCAAAAATCGATTTATGGATATCCAAAATTAAATTTTGGAAATTCCAAAATACTGAGTTCTCCCCATATATCAATCCCGAAGTGAATACTGTTGGTATATTGAATTAATAAAAAATATTCATCCTCGCAAATAAAAATCATATTTTGACAATATGGATTATAAATGCGTTTTTTCATCGACTTTTGTTAAACATGTAAACTTGTGCATAGATTTTTTTTCTTTCCTGCAGTGCCCACGCGGTACGCGCGTCGCGTCTTAGAATCCAACATGGCTGCTACAGAAAGTAATGGAAAGAACGAATATTTGGGATAGAATAATAAGTAGAAATATTAAACGCAATGTGATGTTTTGAAAGTGAAGATATCGACTGTAACCGTATTTTGATAGAGTTAAGACAATCGCAACGATGTCTGTCTTTAATGCAACTGTTGACTTAACTTTTCTGCATACTTGACAATTTCCCGCGTAAATAGTAAAACAGTCCCGCACTGTATATTTGGGGAGAAATCATTTCACACTCTCGATTTATGGATATCCATAAATCGATTTTTGCATATGTAAAAATACTGACTATTTTTGCATATGCAAAAATCGAATTTTGGATCGATTTATGGATATCCATAAATCGATTTTTAGATATCCAAAAATAGTCAGCATTTTTACATATGCAAAATTCGATTTATGGATATCCATAAATCGAATTTTGGATATCCATAAATCGATTTATGCATATGCAAAATTATTTTTTGATATCTAAAAATATTTTTACATATGTTAAATTCGATTTATGGATATCCATAAATGAATTATGGATATCCATAAATGAATTATGCATATGTAAAAATAGTGAATAAATATAGAAACGGCGCCTCATAAAGATGTGAAAACCTTAAAAAATCTCCCTTAAATTTTGTAACAGTTTTCTCAGCCATCGGCCTCAGGCCAATATGACATACCTTGGCCAAATAACTGGGCCAATATGAAAATACCTGATCAATAATATAATAATATTGTAGGTAGTGGCCTAATGGTAATTTTGATATACAGATGAAGGTCATGGGTTCAAAGGTCAAGGTAACAGATGCAAACAAATATCGAAATGGTTAATTATCTGGAAAACTATAAACTTTTTGCATAGGCATATATAAGAATATTGTAGGTATTGGCCTAATGGTCTTTTTGATATACAGATGAAGGTCATGGATTCAAAGGTCAAGGCCATAGATGCAAACGAATACTGAAATGATTAATTATCTGGAAAACTATAAATTTTTTGTATAGGCTTATATATTAGAATATTGTAGGTATTAGCCTAACAGTCATTTTCATATATAGATGAAGGTTATGGGTTCAAAGGTCAAGTCATGGATGCAAACAGATATTGAAATGGTAAGTTATTTCGAAAACTATAATTTTTTTTGTATCGGCAGGTATATTAGATTATTATAGGCATTGCTTTAAAAGTTGTAGATGGAGCATTCTTAGGAAAAGTTAAAATTACTTTGCAAAAATCCTGGCATATTGGCCCTAACTGCTGCAAATTTGGACATTCTCTTAATTTATGTAATTGACCGTTTCACCACTGTATGAGATATGTACATACCCTCAGGTAAACGTTAAGGTTCTTAGGCTCTTGTATTTTTATAAATGTATGTTTGAGTTGATTTAATTATCATTTTGTTAATTGTATTATTGTTTTGTATTCACCATACTTCGTAACCAATTAATGTAATTGAGTTTTAGCAATAAAGATAATATTATTGTTATAATCATGACACGATGCAATGACATGAAGTAAACAAACTGAAAACACATGGCAGGATCTGTCAGATTGTGCAGTCTTTCCCAACTTTTTAGTGACTGTTTAGATGAATAAAGTTAATTAATAAAAATGAAGAAAGAAAGGAAGCATCTGAAATAGGTTTTTTGCTGTGTAACATATTTATTCTTCCAGACGAAATATAAGCTCATTCTTTCATCAGAATTTTTTTTTACCACATGTTCTCCTTTAGGAACGAATATAATGTATTTGATTACCAATTTAGCATTCGAATACCACCAAAAATCTATTCATAATCAAATATTCAAACATTTGTTTCAGCTCAAAATTTCTTGAGTGGTGGCATTGGTCAAGCATGGCAGCAATGGAATGACAGTGTCATGAATAAGTATGTACATGTATATAACAAAATGGTGTTGTTATACCCCCCACTTTGAAGAAGAGGGGTATACTGGTTTACCTGTCCTTCCATTCATACGAAACAAAAATTTGTGTAACAGTTTTCTTGGGGACTTCTAAAGACAACAACTTGAAATTTTGTTTGTGAGTTTAGTATGAAGTCCCATACAGCATGTACTGATTTGATTTCAAGTCTACTGGACATCTACTTCCTGCTTAATGACTAAGTTCCTTTTTTCGACATCAAAAATGTTTGTAACTAACCTTCTTTCCAGGGACTGTTAAAGAACAGCCTTTTAAAATTTTGTGTGCGACTTTAGTACGAGGTTCCAAACCACAAGTATTGATTTAAAGACTGCTGGACATCTACTTCCTGTTTACCAACTTAGTTTATCTTTTAACATTTACAGTCAATGGTTGAAGTTAAAAGTGGTGGTATACTAATTGAGCTGTAGCTCACAGATTTCTTGTTGGTTCTTTAGACTGGTCTGAAGACAATCAAGAATGGCAAATTTAATGAGCAGGGAAGCTTCCACTTTAGTTTTTAAATGTCGGGTCTAGGACAGGTCCTGGCCAGGGTTTGAACCCATGACCTCCCACATACAGAGGGAGCACCTATACCAACTGAGCTACCGCAGTGATCTTCATACAATGTATACACATATGATGCAATAGTCATGATATAAAATTTGCAGGGAAGCTAGATAATCTAATCCTTACATCTGCCTTTTTATGCCCCAGCGATGAATATGGCTGGGGGCAGTATCCATGTCCATATTTATGTATATGTACCTGCCAGAATTTATGTCCGCTTTATAACTTTTGTATAAAAAGAGATATTAAAGTGATATTCACATGAAATATATCGTATGGAAAGACGATGTGTCGCATACCAAATTTGGGTGTCAAGGTCACAGGGCCATAAAAACTTTGAAAATTGCACTTTTTCATCTGTGTCTATTCTCCAGCTTTTGCATCAAGAGAGGTATCAAAGTGTGTCACATATCAATTTTGGGTGGTCAAGGACACAGGGCCATAAAAACTTTGAAAATTGCACTTTTCCATCCATGTCTGATTTATAACTTTTAACAAGAAATTAGTTCTTGAAATAATTTTTATTATATGGGCTGTATTATGGTATGGGGTTGTCCGTCTGTAGGTTAACATTTTTCTTGTCCGACTGGATGAGGATATCAAGAAGAAACTTGTAGCTAACATGTATTATAGGAAGGTAGTGTTGCATATAAAATTTAGTTAAGAGTATTGAAGGTCAAGGTCACAGATTGAGTTCAAAGGTCAAATTAGGACATAATGCAAAAATGCAAGAAGTTTTTTAATTTTCATTTAATTCCTTTCAAAATTATGGATTTACAACAAGTAATGATGTTTAACATATAGAATGGGTTTGAAGATGCTGCATGAAATGTTTAAGGAGTTATGGCCCTTTGAGTGCCAAATAAGGACATAACATAAAAAATATAAGAACATTTCTTTAATAATTCCTTTGATATGGTTTTACAAGAAGCAATAATATTTAAAATTGGTTTTTGTGTTGCATTTCCACTTTCCACAGAAATGGTAGTTCTTTGCATCCATTTTCTCGTATCTTTTGCTCAATTTTCTTGTGGGTGTAACTAGTCCTACAGTTTCCAACCGGTTGCTTTGTAATTTGGCATGTGTGATGGGGATCACATGAAGATATGCATTTCATAAAATATTGCCCCACTCAGCGGTCCTCTTGTTAATAAAGCATTCAAAATAGGTGTTACTATTTCATAGAAAATAGGGCTAACTTAATGTATGTAATAATGTAATATCACATTCAGGAATGTATAATATGCTCAGTGATTGCATAATTTGTATTACTTTTAGCAGTACTGTTTTGATTGTCATTATTGCTCGCCCCGTAAGTGGGAGGTCATGGGTTTGATCCACGACTGGATCTGACAAAGACTTGAAAGTGGTTAGTGACTGTTCTTTCGCCAAACACTCAGCGTTACTAAGAAAGTCACGGTTCTTTTGGATGGGAACGTGAAATAAACAAGGTCCCTTGTCATGGTGGGCTTGGCACGCTAAAGAACCTTGCTGTAAAATGCCATCAGTGCAACACACAGGCAAAGTTTCTGCACCTTCGCCTATAGCTGGCAGCATCTTGATGTAAGTGAAATATTCCTAACTGGGACATTAAACACCATTGCTCAACTAAACCCATTTTAAGAAATGATAAAAGTCACTGGGATCCTTTGCAAATTTTCTGATGTACAATGTATGTTTGGTCATACATTCTAGATTTAAAAGAATTTTCAACTTGATTACCACTGAACATAAAGCAAAGAGTTAAAGTTTCTATGAAGCTGATGTGTTTGGGGTTTATCTCTAGCTGGTGAAGTCTTGATATCAGTGAAATACTCTTGAGTGGGAAAATAAATACCAATGAAGCTATCATAAATGAAGTGGGGGCATATGTGTCATATTGACACTTTTTTCTTGTTTAAAATTCTTTTACTTTTAGTTCATCTTAGCATGAAGTGCTCAGGTGAGCTTATGTTATCAATCATTGCTCTTCATTTGTCAATATTTTCATTGAGACCACAGTTTTTGTCCAATCTCCATCAGATTTGCCTAGAATGATCCTCTTTACAAAAGTTGTAGGTCAGATTCACACAATATATATGGTAAATTTTGAGTCATATGTTACTGGGTAGGTCACTAAGTCAGATTTTAGGGAAACAATTCTTAACTCAGATTTGAATATTGGGTCATCATTGGTCAAAACACCGGTCACTAACACCTAAAGCCTTTGTGGACAGTCTATAGAGACCATTTTATGTCCAAATCAAGCTAGAAGCAAATATTCTCAGTTGATCATTCAGGGCCTTCATAACCCTCATGTTCATGATAAGTACATGTATGATTGCAGGGTTGATGATAGCCGTATTAGAACAGTAGGGCCTGATAGAGCATGTGCAGAATGGCTGTTGAAATGTGGTGCAAAAGTCAAATGGAAAAATGCATCACATTGGGAGAAAGATTACAATAATTTGCCAGGAGGAAGCTTTGATAAATATAAAATCGAGGAAATAGATGCTACAGGATCCGTTGTTATGTTTCATGGAATGGTGCATTTAAGTAAGTATTTTATAACTGTCCAGAATAGCTAAGTATCCACAAATTGAAAATTATAAGTACACAGTAGCCAAATTTTCCAAATTTGTGAAAATATACCCGGTAGTCTTTTACCTTTTAAAGTATTTTTCCTCAAATTTGCTTAAATAGGTTTATTTTTTTAAAAACAATTTCTCAGAAAGTAGTAGCCAATGGCGATTTTGGTTACCAGAAATAGAAACATAGACTATTAGCCAGCAAGGACATTATGTGTTCATATTTGTTGTTCATCCATCATACCATGATTTCTGAGAAGTAATTATTGAAACTTTTGAGGCGTTAGTTGCAGAGTGGTCTCAGGGTTCGAATTTGACACGGGCATACTGGCAAAAATGCCAGTGGTTTTCACAGTGTGAGTTGAAAATCTGCTTACATGCAAAATAAAGTGAGTGCCTTCAACAATTATTCATGAAACATGTATATATATATATTTATTAACTGTAGAAAACATTTTAGTGTGAAAAAAAAATAAAATTGCCAGTTAAAACTAAGAATGCCAGTAGAAAAATTTTTCTCATTGTCAAACATTTGCCAGTGGGGAAAAAATTAAATTCTACCCCTGCCGGTCTAAAGTGTGCACTTGCTGATCACATAGCCTCTCACATCCAACTTAGGCAAATCCTAATGGGAGAAAGTTTCTCAGATTGTTTGCTGAAGATTTCTCACATAGCCTCTCACATCCAAGTTGGGCAAATCCTAATGGGAGCAGGTTTCTCAGTTGGTTTGCTGAAGATTTTCTCACATAGCCTCTCACATCCAAGTTGGGCAAATCCTAATGGGAGCAGGTTTCTCAGTTGGTTTGCTGACGATTTTCTCACATAGCCTCTCACATCCAACTTGGGCAAATCCTAATGGGAGAAGGTTTTTCAGTTTGTTTGCTGAAGATTTTCACACATAGCCTCTCAAATCCAACTTGGGCAAATCCTAATGGGAGAAGGTTTCTCAGTTGGTTTGCTGAAGATTTTCTCACATAGCCTCTCACATGCAACTTGGGCAAATCCTAATGGAAGAAGGTTTCTTAGTTGGTTTGCTGAAGATTTTCTCACATAGCCTCTCACATCCAACTTGGGCAAATCCTAATGGGAGGAGGTTTCTCAGTTGGTTTGCTGAAGATTTTCTCACATAGCCTCTCACATCCAACTTGGGCAAATCCTAATGGGAGAAGGTTTCTCAGTTGGTTTGCTGAAGATTTTCTCACATAGCCTCTCACATCCAAGTTGAACAAATCCTAATGGGAGAAGGTTTCTCAGTTGGTTTGCTGAAGATTTTCTCACATAGCCTCTCACATCCAAGTTGGGCAAATCCTAATGGGAGAAGGTTTCTCAGTTTGTTTGCTGAAGATTTCCTCACATAGCCTCTCACATCCAAGTTGGGCAAATCCTATTGGGAGAAGGTTTTCTCAGTTGGTTTGCTGAAGATTTTTTTACATAGCCTCTCACATCAAAGTTGGGAAAATCCTAATGGGAGAAGGTTTCTCAGTTGGTTTGCTGAAGATTTTTTTACGTAGCCTCTCGCATCCAAGTTGGACAAATCCTAATGGGAGAAGGTTTCTTAGTTGGTTTGCTGAATATTTTCTCACATAGCCTTCCACATCCACGTTGGGCAAATTCTAATGGGAGAAGGTTTCTCAGTTGGTTTGCTGAAGATTTTCTCACATAGCCTCTCACATCCAACTTGGGCAAATCCTAATGGGAGAAGGTTTCTGAAGATTTTCTCCACTTACCCAAAACTGAGAGTCTTGGTATAAGTAAAAAAAGTTGTGACTGAGGCATAAAACACTTTTACTTTACTACATTTATTCTCCTCTTCATTTTTAGCTCACCTGACCGAAGGTCATGTGAGCTTATGGCATAGCGCAGCGTGTGTATGTGCGTGCGTGCGTGTGTGCGTGCGTCCTTAACACCTATTTTCGACTTCTCCTCTGAAACTACTGGACAGTTTTTAATGAAACTTTGTCAGAAGTATATATGGGCCTGTGCAATTCAGATTTGTTCGTGGTGTTGCTATGGCTACCATAACTAGGTCAAGGTGACCTAGGGGTGCAAAAATCTTAAAAAATCTTCTTCTCCGAAACTACTGATTGGAGAAAAAATCTGATGTGATATTTGGCTTCTCTAGGGACTTAAGCCTATAGTTTGTTCATTTTGTGAAATTCGGAAAAAAAATAGGTTACGCGTTTTTGCGTTTTAATTTTGAAAAAATCGTAAAATAGCTTCAAATTGTTATATCTTGACTATTTGACCAGATAATGACATGGGGTTTTCAGTTTTGACATCTACTCGTTAAAATGAGGTCAAGGTCAATTGTGAAGGTCGTGACCTAATTTTTTTTACCTCTGATTATAATTGTTATCTCGAAAACTATAAACTTTTTGTATAGGCATGTATATTAGAATGTTGTAGGTATCGATACAACGATCATTTTGATGTATAGAAAAAGGTCATGGGTTCAAAGGTCAAGGTCACAGATGCGAAACAATACCGAAATGGTTAATTATCTCGAAAACTATAAACATTTTGTATAGGCATGTATATTAGAATGTTGTAGGTATTGATACAACGATCATTTTGATGTATAGAAAAAGGTCATGGGTTCAAAGGTCAAGGTCACAGATGTGAAACATTACCGAAATGGTTAATTATCTCGAAAACTATAAACTTTTTGTATAGGCATGTATATTAGAATGTTGTAGGTATTGATACAACGATCATTTTGATGTATGGAGAAAGGTCATGGGTTCAAAGGTCAAGGTCACAGATGCGAATCAATACCGAAATGGTTAATTATCTCGAAAACTATAAACTTTTTGTATAGGCTTATATATCAGAATGTTGTAGGTATTGATACAACGATCATTTTGATGTATAGAAAAAGGTCATGGGTTCAAAGGTCAAGGTCACATATGCAAAACAATATCGAAATGGGTAATTATCTCGAAAACTATAAACTTTTTGTATAGGCATGTATATTAGAATGTTGTAGGTATTGATACAACAATCATTTTGCTGTATAGAAAAAGGTCATGGGTTCAAAGGTCAAGGTCACAGATATGAAACAATACCGAAATGGTTAATTATCTTGAAAACTATAAACTTTTTGTATAGGCATGTATATTAGAATGTTGTAGATACTGATACAACGATTATTTTGATGTATAGAAAAAGGTCATGGGTTCAAAGGTCAAGGTCACAAATGCGAAACAATACTGAAATGGTAAATTATCTCAAAAACTATAAACTTTTTGTATAGAC
Source organism: Anadara kagoshimensis (assembly GCA_021292105.1). Lineage (NCBI taxonomy): Eukaryota > Metazoa > Mollusca > Bivalvia > Arcoida > Arcidae > Anadara > Anadara kagoshimensis. The sequence continues at coordinate 47,540,439 of CM037858.1, forward strand.
ATGTATATTAGAATGTTGTAGGTATTGAAACAACGATCATTTTGATGTATAGAAAAAGGTCATTGGTTGAAAGGTCAAGGTCACAGATGCGAAACAATACCGAAATGGTTAATTATCTCGAAAACTATAAACTTTTTGTATAGGCATGTATATTACAATGTTGTAGGTATTGATACAACAATCATTTTGATGTATAGAAAAAGGTTATGGGTTCAAAGGTCAAGGTCACAGATGCGAAACAATACCGAAATGGTTAATTATCTCGAAAACTATAAACTTTTTGTATAGGCATGTATATTAGAATGTTGTAGGTATTGATACAACAATCATTTTGATGTATAGAAAAAGGGCATGGGTTCAAAGGTCAAGGTCACAGATGTGAAACAATACCGAAATGGTTAATTATCTTGAAAACTATAAACTTTTTGTATAGGCATGTATATTAGAATGTTGTAGGTATTGATACAACAATCATTTTGATGTATAGAAAAAGGGCATGGGTTCAAAGGTCAAGGTCACAGATGTGAAACAATACCGAAATGGTTAATTATCTCGAAAACTATAAACTTTTTGTATATGCTTGTATATTAGAATGTTGTAGGTATTGATACAACGATCATTTTGATGTATAGAAAAAGTTCATGGGTTCAAAGGTCAAGGTCACAGATGCAAAACAATACCGAAATGGTTAATTATCTCGAAAACTATACACTTTTTGTATAGGCATGTATATTAGAATGTTGTAGATATCGATACAGCGATCATTTTGATGTATAGAAAAAGTTCATGGGTTCAAAGGTCAAGGTCACAGATGCAAAACAATAGCGAAATGGTTAATTATCTCGAAAACTATAAACTTTTTGTATAGGCATGTATATTAGAATGTTGTAGGTATTGATACAACAATCATTTTGATGTATAGAAAAAGGTTATTGGTTTAAAGGTCAAGGTCACATATGCGAAACAATACCGAAATGTTTTATTATCTCGAAAACTATAAACTTTTTGTATAGGCTTGTATATTACAATGTTGTTGGTATCGATACATCGATCATTTTAATGTATAGAAAAAGGTCATGGGTTCAAAGGTCAAGGTCACAGATGTGAAACAATACTGAAATGGTTAATTATCTTGAAAACTATTAACTTTTTGTATAGGCATGTATATTAGAATGTTGTAGGTATTGATACAATGGTTATCAAGATGTAAAGAAAAAAGTCATTGGGGTTTAGTATTTATGTTTTCTTTAAATCTATCAGCTAGCCATTAGTTATCAGGTGAGCGTATCAGGCCCATGGGCCTCTTGTTTTATTCCTCACCCGGTTAACGGGATATATTGTGGTATAGTTCTATCCGTCCCTACATTAAGATTTTTCTTGTTTACCAAAAAAAGACAATATTTACGGGTACACTGGCTGGTGGGTTGGTTCCGTAAAAGCAACGATAAACAAGGTCAGGGCCCCAGTCCTAAAAAATGGGGTCTAATTAATGGCATTCGAAGTGAAATACATATATTTTCACTCTACTTCACACATTGATTTTATGATGTTTCATTTAAGCTTCAAATAGACCTAAAAAATAAACATCTTTTAAACCAGACAAATTCTTTTTCTATTACAGAAGGGCTAAAAGATGTGAACAAAATCATATTTCGTGATTGTAGATATTTATACAACTCTGACATTGATTTTCTGAGGTACACCAAAAACAGTTTACAGCATTTAGAGATTTCAAAATGTGGACGTATAACAGAATCTGGACTTATTCAATATTTATCATGTCTCATGTAAGTCTGTTCTTAAATTAAAATTTTGTTTTGCGGCTACTTCATTAGTAACAGTTTGTAAAATAAAAGAAAACTTCAATCAGAACTGAAAACAAAATACTTAATCAAAGTACTAATAGTACTGTATGTTTGGCTTGTGTTCTTCAAAACTATGGGTTTTATCTGTACTGGTCTAAAAATCTAGCAACAAAGGGAATGTTAAAATAATAAGATACCAAGTTCTGGCCAATCAGTATTGTCAATCTACAAGTGTTTATTAAACAAATGGTTGCAATAAATCAAGGTTTTACTGTACAGTCCAACTTGCCTTAAAGGCAACCTCTATATAAGGACCACCTGCTTATAAAGGCCAGTATAATTGCATCCCAATTGTTCTTTATTGATATTATTTGAATCTTTATATAAAAGGTCACCTGCCCATAAAGGTAACTTTTACTGGTTCCCTTGGGCGGTATTATACACAGGTTTGACTTTATATTAAAACAAACAATTTTTGATTCAATCATGACTATGGCATATGTAACTTAGGTAACATAATTGTATAACTTGCAATTTGTTAAAAAACAAACAAACTTGATTCTTGATCAGTGCAATCTATTTTTAACACAGCTAGTTAAAAGCCTAAACTGCAAGGGATATCATACAGGTGAATGAACAAATTGTACTAAAAATCTTCTGAAGTTTTATCAGGTGATGAAAGGTTGCAAATACCAGAATTTGTCAACCATGTCAAAAGGGGAATTGATGGCGATTTGTTTTGCATGAAAATTATCTAGAATCTTATATAGCATCAGTATAGGGTGATGATATTAATCTATTATGGCCCTATCTCTCTGGAATTTTCTCCTATCAGCTATGGCACTATACCTCTCCAGACAACACTATAGGAGAACTGTTCCTGAGGGAGAGGTTCATAATAGGTATTTGGTACATCACATATTTTTGTTTTGATTAATTTTCTATTTAAATATTAATTTTATTCAACATACAGTAAAACCTCTTTATAATGCTCCTTGATAACTTTGCCACCTCGCTTATTGCCACACTATTTTGAAGTCCCAAAATCTTTGTTTATGTTTTTCTTTATCCGCTTCCCCCAATTTATCGCAAAACCCCTTTATAACACCAAAATTTGACTTAACAAATGGTGGCAATGAATCAAGGTTTTACTGTAATTAATTTTTAACAGTAATAAACAATTGGCATTAAAACTACAATAAACCTTCTTCAAAATTTATGTGTATTGACAATTTTTTTGTTTTCTTTCAGAAATTTGAAGACTTTGAAGTTATCTGAATTACCAGGGGTAAAAAATCCTGAAATGCATGAACTTCTTACCAAAAGCTTACCAAATTGTGACATAACTTATGATGTGTGACTGGGTCAAATCAGTTCAAAAAGGGCAAAGATGGGAAATAAACATTAAACTGGTGTAAAGATTAATTTTAGACATAAGTTATTAGTCCCCAACCTGTTCTTAAACAAAGGGGACTATAGGTTTGCTGAGCTATACTCTCAGTCCTTCCATCACACTTGGAACCACTGTGGTAGCTCAGTTTGTAGAGTGCTGGCTCTGTAAGTGTGAAGTCATGGGTTACCCCCACCAGATCTGACCAGACTTGAAAATGGGTAGTTCTTTTGCTAAGCACTCAGCATCATGAAATGAAAGTCACAGTTCTTTCAGATGGGAACTTAAAATAAAGGAGGTCCCGTGTCACGGTGGGCTTGGCACGATAAAGAACTGTAAAATGCCATCAGTGCAAAGCACAGGTAAAAATTTCTGCACCTTTGCTTATAGCTTGCGATTTCTCATGAAATATTCTTAACTGGGACGTTAAACACCATTACTCAACTCATCTCCAACTGGTTCCTAAACAGAGGGGACTATAGGTTTGCCGAGGTTTAATCTCAGTCCTTTCATCACACTTGGATGATACATGCAGTATAGTTTGTTAAGATAGTTGAGTGATTATTATTTTACATGAACATGTATTATACTGTAACTGAAACAAAAAAGATAGATTGTTTTACTTGTAATAACTACATGAATACACATCACTGTATGCCCAAATGTTTGCTATGTAATAGTATTACATGTACAAAGATATACATATACAAGCTATGCAGAAATAAAAAAAAAAAAAGAATACAAAATTTATTTATTTTTGTATCCAAGACCTTGAAAAACTAGAGCCTGGCGCAAATTGACCAGTAGTATAAAATATAGTTCCCTATTTTTGTATAGGAGTGGAGACCTATCCCAAAAAATCTTCAATACTATGAGATGCTACCCTGTTAATATACATGTATCACCTCCATATATCAATGAATCACATACATGTATATTAAGTATTTTATATCCGAGTGCTAGTGAAGTACACCACCAGCATTTAGTCATGTGCATGCATAGAGAGAATCAGAATGCCAGACAAAAACCATTGACCTTTAAGCAAACTTTCTCACACAAGAATCATCTCTCCAAAATGGGATACTAACCTACCATAAGCAACAAAATGACAAACTCTCACACAAGAATCATCTCTCCAAAATGGGATACTAACCTACCATAAGCAACAAAATGACAAACTCTCACACAAGAATCATCTCTCCAAAATGGGATACTAACCTACCATAAGCAACAAAATGACAAACTCTCACACAAGAATCATCTCTCCAAAATGGGATACTAACCTACCATAAGCAACAAAATGACAAACTCTCACACAAGAATCATCTCTCCAAAATGGGATACTAACCTACCATAAGCAACAAAATGACAAACTCTCACACAAGAATCATCTCTCCAAAATGGGATACTAACCTACCATAAGCAACAAAATGACAAACTCTCACACAAGAATCATCTCTCCAAAATGGGATACTAACCTACCATAAGCAACAAAATGACAAACTCTCACACAAGAATCATCTCTCCAAAATGGGATACTAACCTACCATAAGCAACAAAATGACAAACTCTCACACAAGAATCATCTCTCCAAAATGGGATACTAACCTACCATAAGATCCACTGACCTTCAGCAAACATAATGACAAACTTTCTGACACTAGAATCATCTCTCCTAAATGGGATACTAACCTACCATAAGCAGCAAGAGGCACTGTAAACCACTTGGCCACCATGATCCACTGACCTTCAAGAAACATAATGACAAACTATCTCGCACTAAAATCATCTCTCCTCAATGGGATACCAACCTACCGTAAGCAACAAGAGGCACTGTAAACCACCTGACAACTAAGACTTGAAGTGTACGGGACTTTGATGTTTTGCATCTAAGTCATTAGTGTTTTCAAGTTAGTTAAGGTGAAATATGGATGCAAAGAAAATTAATTTAAAAACCAAGTAATGACTAAATTATCCATGGTATGGAGTTGTCAAACACTAGGGAATCTCCGTTGGTAAATTGCTTATAGAGAATTTGGCAGGTCAGGGTTCAAATCTTGGCATTTAGAAATGAAAGTCATGGGGACCTTTGGAGTAGACCTTAAAAAGGGAATGCACTGTAGGCATGACACTAAAGAATCCAACTTGCACATTGATATGAGCACACTGGTGAAGGTGAAAATTTCATTTGCTTCACCTATAGATGGTGGCATCCCGATAGAAGTGATATATTATTGACTGGAATGTAAAACCCCATTCAATTAACCAATTGAGTTATCAAATTTCTATAATATTTTTCCTACTGTATTATGGTTAAATATATGAAACCAGAGGCTCAGTGTGGCTGAGCCTGTATCGCTCACCTGACTAAAATGCTTTTAAAGCAAATTTGTATATATGCTTTTCCCATAGGGTCCAATGTGAAACAATGTTCTCCGCTGGCAGCCATGTTTTATGGCAGATCAGAAAAATTTTGGCAATCTATGTAAAAGACCTTCTATACATCATTCCTGTAAAGTTTGGTTCAATTTGCTTCAGTCATTTCTGAGGACATAGTCAAAAATGCGTTTTTCCCATAGGGTCCAATGTTAAACTATCTTTTGCGCTGGCAGCCATGTTTTTTGGCAGATCAGAAAAATTTCGGCAATCTATGTAAAGGACCTTCTATACATCATTCCTGTAAAGTTTGGTTGAATTTGTTTCACTAGCTTCAGAGGAGATAGCATATATATGCTTTTCCCATAGGGTCCAATGTGAAACTATGTTCTCCGCTGGCAGCATGTTTTTTGGCAGATCAGAAAAATTTTGGCAATCTATGTAAAGGACCTTCTTTACATCATTCCTCTAAAGTTTGGTTAAGTTTGCTTCAGTAGTTTCAGAGGAGATAGCCAAAATGTGTTTTTCCCATAGGGTCCACTGTTAAACTATGTTCCCTGCTGGCAGCAATGTTTTTAGGCAGATCAGAAAAATTTCGGCAATCTTTGCAAAAGACCTTCCATACATCATTCCTGTAAAGTTTAATTGAATTCGCTTCAGTTGTTTCAGAGGAGATAGCCATAATTTGCTTTTTCCCATAGGGCCCAATGTTAAACTTTGTTTGGCCCTGGCAGCCATTTTTTTTGGCGGATCAGAAAAATTTGGGCAATCTTAGTAAATGACCTTACATACATTATTCCTGTAAAGTTTGGTTTAAATTGGCTCAGTGGTTTCAAAGAAGATAGCAAATATATGCTTTTCCCATAGGGTCCAATGTTAAACTATCTTCTGCGCTGGTGGCCATGTTTTTTGACGGATCAGAAAAAATTTTGGCAATCTAAGTAAAGGACCTTCCTTACACCATTCCTGTAAAGTTTGGTTAAATTTGCTTCAGTCATTTCTGAGGAAATAGTCAAAAATGCATTTTTCCCATAGGGTCCAATGTTAAACTATCTTCTGCGCTGGCAGCCATGTTTTTTGGCGGATCAAAAAAATTTTGGCAATCTAAGTAAAGGACCTTCTATACATCATTCCTGTAAAGTTTGGTTAAAATTGCTCTAGTGGTGTCAGAGGAGATAGCCAAAATGTGAAAAGTTTACGGACGGACGACGACGGACGCCAAGTGATGGCAAAAGCTCACATGGCCTTTGGCCAGGTGAGCTAAAAATAACCAAACATGACTTTTTGGCTGATAAGAATATTTTAATAAGAATGTCTTCATAAAGAAAGCAATCTATGGAAAATATATTTATATAAGATGTATACACATATTTATTATTTTAACAGATCATAATTTTAGGCTATAATAAAATATACTTGTACAAACAACAGAAATAAAAACATTCTAACACACACAAACATGTACAGTTAAACCTGCCCTTAAGGGCACCTCTATACAAGGACCGGTTTTAAGGTCCCTTTGCCACAAATTTCAACTAAAAGCACCTGTATAAAGACCACCTGTCTATACTATAATGTCCACATTTTCTCAATGTCCCGTGGCTGCTCTCTCAGTAGAAAGCCCACATGTGTACCATGTCCATATTTCTGAGGTCCTGTGGGTGCTCTTTATGTACAAAGACCACATGTGTCTATATTTCTGAGGTCCCACAGGTGCTCCTTATGTACAGGTTATACTGTACTTCACCTCCAAGACAAATCACAAACATTGAATATTTTAATGTATATAACCTGTATAGTGAAATATGAGTATTATAACCAGCTAAATATGTAATGGCACACAAATCAGATCGTCCAGCAAGCATGTTGTAAATGTCCACACACACACACACACACACACACACACTGTAATAATAATAAAGATGGTCTCTTTAGAAGTATTGAACCTATCTTTAAAACAAGAGGCCCATGGGCCTTAACGCTCACCTGTGACCTTTGAACCCATGAGCTTCATTCAAATATCAAAATGATTATTAGGCCAATATTCTAATATACATCCCTATACAAAAAGTTTATAGTTTTTGAGATAAATAATCATCTCAGTACTTGTTTGTATCTGTGATCTTGACATTTGAACCCATGCTCTTCATTCATATATCAAAATGACCACTGTGCCAGTACCAACAATATTCTAATATACATGCCTATACAAAAAGTTAATAGTTTTCAAGATAATTAACCATTTAGGTATTCATTCGCATCTGTGAACTTGACCTTTGAACCCATGACCTTCATTCATATATCAAAATGATCATTAGGATAATACCTAAATATTCTAATATACATGCCTATACAAAAGGTTTATAGTTTTTGAGATAAATAATCATTTCAGAACTTGTTCACATCTGTGACCTTGACCTTTGAACCCATAACCTTCATTCATATATCAAAATGGTTGTTAGGCTAATACCTACAATATTCTAATATACATGCATATACAAAAAGTTAACAGTTTTCAAGATAATTAACCATTCAGGTATTCATTCACATCTGTGACCTTGACCTTTGAACCCATGACCTTCATTCATATATCAAAATGATCGTTAGGATAATACCTAAAATATTCTAATATGCATGCCTATACAAAAAGTCTATAGTTTTTGAGATAAATAATCATTTCAGTACTTGTTTACATCTGTGATCTTGACCTTTGAACTCATGACCTTTATTCATATATCAAAATGACCATTAGGCCATTACGGTACCTACAATCTAATATACATGCCTATACAAAACGTTCATAGTTTTGCAGATAATTAACTATTTCGGTAAACTTGTACATCTGTGACCTTGACCTTTGAACCCATGACCTTAATCGATATATCAAAATGATCGTCATGTCAATACCTACAATTAACCAAAAATCCTACATCATTATCACCAGAAATGTTTAAAAATAGCATTTTTTATCAAAGGTCAAAAACTGGGACATGACCTTGACCTTTGACCTTGACATCAATCGGAAGAAAATAGCAAGACAAGATCAACAGTGAAAACTCCATACAATTATCTTCAGCCATTATGAAGTTATAACAATAAATGTCTCATTTTAAAAATTACATAATTTTACGCAAAAAACATGTAACCTATTTTTCGTCGAATTTTCATGAAAAACACAATTATAGTGTATCTAGGTATCCTGAATCCAAAAATCTAATCAAAATTTGCCTGCACCTTTTGGTTTCAGAGAAGAAGATTTTTTTGTCTTTTGGCTATTTATAGTAACGGCAGCCATATTGTTGGGCGTGGTCAAACCCCGAACACAATTTTGAAAGGCTGTTACCCAGGCATAATAATCACCAAGTTTCATCAAATTTGGCTCAGTAGTTTTGGAGGAGAAGATTAAAATGTAAAGTTTACGCACGACGGACGACGATAGATAGCAATAGCTCATCTGAGCCTTTCGGCTCAGGTGAGCTAAAAACCAGATGTCTACTCTTCTAAAAAAAAACATCCAGCAAAAAATGGAAAATGAAAAAATTCAGATTTTTTTACATACATGTACATAAATGTATAAATCTATTTTTCAGATCTATTATTTAAATGCATCAGATAAATCTAAATCTATTAAGAAATAGTACAATAGAAAAAAATTCAAATGCTATGTTTAAAAAGAAAATAAGAAAAAATTGTTCATATTCTAAGTTTAAAAAAAAATGTTCCCATGCTAAGTTTAAAAAAAAATGTTCCCATGCTAAGTTTAAAACAAACTGTGATTATATTCACTCTCACAAATGACTTGAATACATATAAATTTACAATGAAAAAAAAACCAATGCAATTTATTTGGTTATGTATAAAGCTTTTGGTGACTTAAAGCATTTTATTTTTTTAGCATAATACATGGATATACTAGTATTCTGTAGGCAATTTATGAGTGACCAAAATTATCGCTCATGCAAGAAAAATAAAAAATAAACAAAACAAAAACAAGAGGCCCATGGGCCTTAACGCTCACCTGAGGAAGAGTACATATCTTATGCAGAGGTTCAATGGCCAATGACATTAATAAAAGAGAATATCAAAAGTTTTAGCAGTAAGGGCCAATAATATGCAAGTATTTTTGCAAGTTAATTATAATAATTATTATATAAGTATGCTATATATAACATATTTAGTCTGGCTACAATATATTATTTATAAACAGCTAAAACATCTGTATATTAAAATGTGCATTAGGCCAATACCTACAATATTCCAATATACATGCCTATACAAAGAGTTTATAGTTTTTGAGATAATTAACCGTTTAAATATTCGTTGGCAGCTTGACCTTTGAACCTATGACCTTCATTCATATATCAAAACGATCATTAGGCCAATACCTACAATATTCCAATATACATGCCTATACAAAAAGTTTATAGTTTTTGAGATAATTAACCATTTAAGTACTCGTTCAATTCTATGACCTTGACCTTTAAACCTTCATTCATATATCAAAATGATTGATAGGCCAATACCTACAATATTCTAATATACATGCCTATACAAAAGTTTATAGTTTCTGAGATAATTAACCATTTAAGTATTAGTTTGCATCTATGACCTTGACCTTTGAACCTATGAACTTCATTCATATATCAAAATGATCGTTGTGCAAATGCCTACAATATTCTAATATACATGCCTATACAAAAAGTTTATAGTTTTTGAGATAATTAACCATTTAAATATTCGTTCACAGCTATGACCTTGACCTTTAAACCTATGACCTTCATTCATATATCAAAACGATCATTAGGCAAATACCTACAATATTCCAATATACATGCCTATACAAAAAGTTTATAGTTTTTGAGATAATTTACCATTTAAATATTCGTTCACAGCTATGACCTTGACCTTTAAACCTATGACCTTCATTCATATATCAAAACGATCATTAGGCCAATACCTACAATATTCCAATATACATGCCTATACAAAAAGTTTATACATGCCTATACAAAAAGTTTATAGTTTTTAAGATAATTAACCATTTAAATATTCATTCGCAGCTATGACCTTGACCTTTGAACCTATGACCTTCATTCATATATCAAAACGATCATTAGGCCAATACCTACAATATTCCAATATACATGCCTATACAAAAAGTTTATAGTTTTTGAGATAATTAACCATTTAAGTATTCATTTGCATCTATGACCTTGACCTTTGAACCTATGACCTTCATTCATATATCAAAATGATCATTAGGCCAATACCTACAATATTCCAATATACATGCCTATGCTAAAAGTTTATAGTTTTTGAGATAATTAACCATTTAAGTATTTGTTCGCATCTTTGACCTTCACCTTTGAACCTATGACCTTCATTCATATATCAAAATGATCGTTAGGCCAATACCTACAATATTCCAATATACATGCCTATACAAAAGTTTATAGTTTTTGAGATAATTAACCATTTCAGTACTTTTTTACATCTGTGACCTTGACCTTTGAACCCATGACCTTTATTCATATATCAAAATGACCATTGTGCCATTACCTACAATATTCTGATATACATGCCTATACAAAAAATTCATAGTTTTGCAGATAATTAACTATTTTGGTATTCTTGGACATCTGTGACCTTGACCTTTGAACCCATGACCCTGATCTATGTATCAAAATGATCGTCATGTCAATACCTACAAGTAACTGAAAATCCTACGCCATTATCACAAGAAATGTTAAAAAAAAGCATTTTTTATCAAAGGTCAAAAACTGGGACATGACCTTGACCTTCGACCTTGACATCAATTGGAAGAAAATTGCAAGACAAGATCAACAGTGAAAACTCCATACAATTATCTTCAGCCGTTATGAAGTTATTACAATAAATGTCTCATTTTAAAAATTACATAATTTTACGCAAAAAACGCGTAACCCATTTTTCGTCTAATTTTCATGAAAAACACAATTTTAATGTTCCCAGGTATGCTGAATCCAAATATCCAATCAAAATTTGCCTGCACCTTTTGGTTTCAGAGAAGAAGATTTTTTTGTCTTTTTGCTATTTTTAGTAACAGCGGCCATCTTGTTGGGCGTGGCCAAACCCCGAACACAATTTTGAAAGGCTGTTACCTAGGCATGATAATCACCAAGTTTCATCAAATATGGCCCAGTAGTTTTGGAGGAGAAGATTAAAATGTAAAGTTTACACACGACACACGACGCACGACGCACGACGGACGACGGACGACGGACGGTGATAGATTGCAATAGCTCATCTGAGCTTTTCGCTCAGGTGAGCTAAAAAGCTGAAGTAGCTGCTGCCCACAACAGCTTGCAATATATACAAAAATATACAAATCAAAATTAATGCAATAATGACAAACAAATTCATTTTTTAAATGAAAATCAAGTTTTTTGCTAGTATTTCCGATTTGATCATGATTATGGCAGCTTTTTGTCTACTGATTCATTTTCTGATAGTTTCAACTTTTTAATAATATAAAAAGTTTTTTTTGTACATTACTAGTATTTCATAATTTCAAAATACAATGTAATTATAGAAATTTTCACCATTTTCTTCTGAATCATACACAAACATTTAAAACATGAAAATAATAAATACAGTCCAAACCGCCTTAAAGGCCACCTCTATATAAGGACCACCTGCTTATAAAGGCCAGTAAAATTGTATCCCAATTGTTCTTTATTCATGTTATTTGAACCTGTATACAAAGGTCACCTGCCCATAAAGGCCACTTTTACTGGTTCCCTTGGGTGACCTTTATAGACAGGTTTGACTGTATTAAAATTTTGATTGTTTTTTGGAAGCAAAATTTTTTTTTGGAAGCCTAACTTCATAAATATTTGTGCATAAGTATTATGCTAATTACGATATTTGCTAGACAGTAAAATAAAATTATTACAAAATGAGACAAAATTCAAAACTAGTGTATACTGAATGAAAATAATTAAGGACAACTTTAAAAATAAATGCTATAGTTTATTCACAATTGCAGGCTGACCAATCAAATTTATTTATTTGTCCAGATTAGTACATTTTTTGTGTGCAAGGTTGCCATCTACCGTAGGTACTTTTTATCAGTAAGTGTTTGATTTTTGGTACAATTTCCATACCAAAAATCAATGTTTTAAGTACTTTTAGTTAAAAACCGTCAAAATGGGGGAAAATCTGTCTAACTTGAACTTTTCATTTTATCGGACCATTTATCCATTTATATGGTACAAAATCCGTCAAAAATGGATAAATCTGTCAAATTGGTCAGCTTGCAATTGGATGGAAATGTTTACAGCATGTCTATTTTAATACTTGTATCAGAGTGGCTCATGTTCATGTAATCTAAACATCAGGAGCACCAACTCTTTATAACCCTCTGCCATCAGATTGTAAACCTCAGAGCACCAACTGATGATCAATTATGATTTAAAAATAAATGCTATTTTAATATTCTGATAAAAAAATCTCAAAATTCTTTTTCTGAAAATATTTTTATACCAGAAATGCATTTTTCACAATAGACAAAATCAAAACTGTTAATAAATCCTATTTTAATATTCTGATAAAAAATCTCAAAATTCTAGTTCCTGAAAACTTTTTATACCTTACAAAATGCATTTTTCACTATAGGCAAAATCAAAACTTTTAGTAAATGCTGCTTTAATATTCTGATAAAAAAAATTTCATAATTCTTTTTCCTGGAAATTGTCAAAATATTTATACCTGAAAAGAATTTTTCAGAATGGACATAATGAAATCTGTTTGTAAATGTTACTTCTATACTTAAATATTCTGATAAAATATTTCATAATTCTTTTTTCCTGAAAATTGTAAGAATATTCATACCTCAAAACTTTCATGATTTTTAGTTTCCACCTTGGTAATATGAATGGTTGGACATTCATCTTAATGTTGATTTTAAGGTATCTTAAGTAATTTCTGATACTCAAAGATCCAGATAACTAATGGCCAATAATGAAGTCTTGTGTAATTCACAAAGTACAGCTTCACAAGAAGGGTTGCTCTTTTGCTAGTAGCAGGGTTTTCAGTTTCCAAGTATACAAGATGTGTTCAAAGTTTGTTTAAACCAGACTTTTCTTCTTTATGGTTCACAGTGGGGTTGCTATTATGCAAGCATTGGGGTTTCCAGTTTTGAAGCATATACCAGATGTGTTCAAGATTGGTTCAAACCAGAATTTTTCTTCTTTACAGTTCAGTAGCAGGGTTGCTCTTGTGTGGGCACTGGAGTTTCTGGTTTAGAAAAGAATACGGGATGTGTTCAAGGTTAGTTCAAACCAGAATTTTCATCTTTATGATTCACAAGTGGGGTTGTTCTTGTTAGGGTACTGGGGTTTCTAGTTTCCAAGCGTACAGGATGTGTTCAAGATAAGTTTCAACCATAGTTTCTTTATGGGTCAGAAGTTCGGTTGCTTGTATGCAGGTACTGGGGTTTCCAGTGTCAAAGCATACAAGATCTGTTAAGGTTAGTTCAAACCAGACTTTTTTATGGTTCACAAGTGGGGTGCTTGTGTGCAGGTACTGGGGTGTCCGGTTTTGAAGAATACAGGATGTGTTCAACTTGTAGTTCAAATGAGAGTTTTCTTCATTACAGTTCTTAATTGAAGATAAAATACTGGTATTGTGCATGTTTTTGACATACATATTCCTAGATTACCTCTGTATAGTTTCGCTGAGACAAACTCTGACACCCACATACACAAGAGCAACCTCTCTAGTAAGGCTGTACAAAGTGGTAGTTTTAGTCTTAAAAAGCCACACTGTATTTCGAAAGAAGTCCCCAACAATTTTTTTCCAATATGTATTACCGTAATATTTCTTCTCAAAAGTGTTTTGTGAAATGCAGATATTCTTCCCCAACAATTTTTGTCCAATATATACATTTACAAGAAAAACAAAAAAAAAGCTTTTTTCAAAATTATTTTGTGTAATGCAGATATTCCTCTAATGTTTCATGTAACAACTGGTTGATTGTGTCCTACTCTTTGTAATAGCCGTTGTCGTTCTCTGTTCATGCTGATGTAGAAGGCTTCTCGACGATGATATTTATACACTTTTATAACAGAGATGACTGACAACAGTAACCAACAAAGCCATGCCATCCAAGAACCAAACTAAAATAATAGAAACAAAATATTGTACATTACAATGGTTACTAATAAGACTTAATTACATGGCCAGACAAACCTATTATAGGACTTATTATAAGACTTAATTACTGATAATTACACAACTAGCTGATATAATATCTCCATTTCAAGCAATCAAAAGAAAAAAATGGAGATGGTTTGGCACATTTGCAGAATGCACCCTGAATCCATCCCAAGGGTAGCAATGCGATGGACACTACCAGGCAAAAAGAGAGGCAGTATTAAGAAATTCTTCTTCCTTTTTTTCGTTGCGTTTCAATTTTGCAATTTTATATGACTTTTCTGCTAGAAAAATATTTTTTGCATAAAAATTGATTTTTCACACTATATAGTCAGTTCTACAATATACCTGTTGATAACACCCATTCTGTTAGATGTGGAAGGATCTTGAGCAATCAAAACTCAGTCCCAAACTGAGTCCCACTCAAACCATGTGGGAAGGTGAATTTCCCTTGCTGTTGGCCTTTACTGGTTCACCTGGTGTCAGTATGATTTGACGGGGATTGGTGTGCTTGTCTGTGGTGTACTGACTCTGTGATCTACTACCTTAAAGTCACCCTGAGTGTTGCGCTGGTAGAAGGCAGATCATAAAACACACTTGCACTTCACATGCATACACAAACTTGTTCATAGATTAATAAAATAGTTCTTGTCACGAATAGCTGAAAAATTGCAGATGCGACATTAAGCAACATTCGACCAACCAACCAACTTCTCAATACTCAATCTTATCTGTACAAGTAATAAAATATGACTGCAGATAATGAAAACAAAGTTTTTGCATTAATTATACATAACTTTGTGAAAAAAATTGCGGAAAAGATGTGCTTATTAATTTAATATAATATATGATCATTTTACCTGTGCCATGTTCATCATGGTGAAATAATTTGATGTATTTAAGGTATACTCTTTAAATTTAATTTGAACAAACTCTCCATCTTCACACCTGAAATAATAAAATTGACATGTTAGATAAAATCATAAATTTATAATAAATTAAATTCTAGATTTTCATCTTTTTTTTCTTTTTTTTTTTTTTTTTTTTTTTTTTTGAAAATTGCAACAGGAGATGAATTTGTAACAATTATATTCAGAATGTATAAATTATTTATCATATCTTAGTTGAGAATAACAGTTAAACATATAAAAGTCAATAGTTTATATATCTTTCAAATAATTTGAGTAAAATTAACAAATTTGTGTCACAAAGACAATGGGCCAGATTGAAAAACTAACAAAAAATATTAGCCATTCTGAAGCACTATGGGCAATTATTTCTTCAACCCTCCCCCATAACCTGAAACACTGATGATAATTTACGGTTAATTTACTTAACACAATGAATGATACACATGGCTAATAAGATATATGTAGTTACTTTAAGACGGGTATTCAGTTTTTTCGAATGTTGAGTTTTAAGGTTTGAAAAGGGCTACATCCTGGCTGAACTCTGAACCAAAAGTCTCCTAGTGGTCCAAATCACCAAGGAGATAACAATAAAGTAAAACTGTGAATATTTATTGTAAGTTTTACATCCTAGATAAGAATATTTCACTTATATCAGGACGTCTCCAGCGAAAGACTCCATGACTTGTATCATTAATGCTAAGTACTGTCCAGATTTTCAAGTATTGGTGAGACCCCAGCTGGGATTTGAACCCAAACCTCCTGCATACAAAGTTAGCATTCTTACCACATGTACCAACTACATGTATGTTACTGTGGCGGTAACTAACATTTCAATAAATATAACCAGGGTTTGCTCTGCCATTCGCCAATTTAGCAAATTGCTAATTTTTATCATTTTGACTCCAAAAAATAGTTATATGATAATATTTTACCCCAAAATTTGTATTAATTTTATTATGAGGCAGACTAAGAACACCATTTTTTTCAATCACAAGTATGAAAAAGTAAAACAAGTGTTATAAACTGTTAACTAAGAACAATCTATACAGCAGATTAGAAGTTCTACATTTGAGTCATTTTTGTCACTTTTAGGTTTTTTAGTTTTTCTGGCTCATTAACATATAAAATGGCTCCTAAATTTAAAAAATGGCTAATACTTTGGCTCAGTTTTAAAGAGCTAGAGCTAATGCTGATAACCAGTGCATTTGTGTACTTACTGTTCAATTTCAGATTCTGGTCTTGTGACTAAATAACACCACTTATGAAATCCAACACTTAAAGTCAATGATGAAGCAAACAGCATGAGACACCCAACTAGACATATAATGGCAGTAACAAATGCATCCAACCAGGAACTGAAATATAATACATGTTCTCTATCAATACAAATGCATCTAACCAGGAACTGAAATATAATAATTAAATGTTCTATATCAATACTAATGCATCCAACCAGGAACTGAAATATAATACATGTTCTCTATCAATACTAATGCATCCAGCCAGGAACTGAAATATAATAATTAAATGTTCTCTATCAATACTAATGCATCCAACCAGGAACTGAAACATAATAATTAAATGTTCTCTATCAATACTAATGCATCCAGCCAGGAACTGAAACATAATAATTAAATGTTCTATATCAATACTAATGCATCCAACCAGGAACTGAAATATAATACATGTTCTCTATCAATACTAATGCATCCAACCAGGAACTGAAATATAATAATTAAATGTTCTATATCAATACTAATGCATCCAGCCAGGAACTGAAACATAATAATTAAATGTTCTCTATCAATACAAATGCATCCAACCAGGAACTGAAACATAATAATTAAATGTTCTATATCAATACTAATGCATCCAGCCAGGAACTGAAACATAATAATTAAATGTTCTCTATCAATACTAATGCATCCAGCCAGGAACTGAAACATAATAATTAAATGTTCTCTATCAATACTAATGCATCCAACCAGGAACTGAAACATAATAATTAAATGTTCTATATCAATACTAATGCATCCAGCCAGGAACTGAAACATAATAATTAAATGTTCTATATCAATACTAATGCATCCAGCCAGGAACTGAAACATAATAATTAAATGTTCTATATCAATACTAATGCATCCAGCCAGGAACTGAAACATAATAATTAAATGTTCTATATCAATACTAATGCATCCAGCCAGGAACTGAAACATAATAATTAAATGTTCTATATCAATACTAATGCATCCAGCCAGGAACTGAAACATAATAATTAAATGTTCTATATCAATACTAATGCATCCAGCCAGGAACTGAAACATAATAATTAAATGTTCTATATCAATACTAATGCATCCAGCCAGGAACTGAAACATAATAATTAAATGTTCTATATCAATACTAATGCATCCAGCCAGGAACTGAAACATAATAATTAAATGTTCTATATCAATACTAATGCATCCAGCCAGGAACTGAAACATAATAATTAAATGTTCTCTATCAATACTAATGCATCCAACCAGAACTGAAACATAATAATTAAATGTTCTCTATCAATACTAATGCATCCAACCAGGAACTGAAACATAATAATTAAATGTTCTCAATACTGAGAAATTTTAGTAGCAGTTTTTTTTAAGCTTTTTCTGTTTTTGACCTTTCCATTAAAATGTAATTGGACTAAAATCCTTCAAGCATAAATACCTATGTTATGAAATTCTGGGCCAACAGTAACAATAGGTCCAATAGGGCCTGTATTGCTCACCTGGAACATCTTTATTACTGGTTATCTATTTATCTTTGTTTTTTGTTATTAGTTTTGGTGACTATTTTGAATTTCTGATTGACAAATTTCAACAATATTTGTACATTAATAAACCTGTAAAAGCCATTTGTAGGTTTTTACTATTCATAGTAATGGAGGCCATTTTGGATTCGAGAAAAACAAGTCTGGCTGTGCCAGGTGAGCTAAAATGTGTAGGGGTTTCTTTCAACACATTTAAATATACTACTATTATAAACAACAGATCACTGAATAATTGATTTGCAATAAAGCATTTCCAGAAGATAAGTGCATCTGATAACACTGAGTAGTAAATATGATCTAATAATTTCACATCTGTTTCATTTAAAATCAAATTCAATTCTGGTGTTCAATTTAACTCCATTGCATACTACCAGTATAATTATCATACAAAAAAGATCTATAAGTAAAAAACTGACAAATGCCACCATAAAAGTCAGTCTGAATTAGAAAGAATTGATTGAATGGGGTTTAACGGCCAAGTCAAGAATATTGCATTAATAGTGAGACATCACCAGCTACAGGTATAGTGACAGAAATTTTGAACTTTCCAGCATGCTTAGGGCAATGTGGAAGGTGGTTCTTTAAAGTACCATGTCTGCTGTGACACAGGGCATCGGTTTTAAAGGTCTCTTCCAAAGGACGCTGTTATTTTCATTTGTTAATGCTGAGTGATTGGCGAAAAGAACAGTCTCTACCCATTTTCAAGTCTTGATAAGACTCTGGCTCGGGTTTGAAACCCACAGCCTCCCACATAAATTGTATAGGAAATACATGTAGTGGTAATACGAAACATATTGTTACATTTCATTTGTAAGGAAATCAGTCATTAAAACAGAAGGAAGATGCAAATAAGATATCTGAAATATACCGGAAAGAAAGTTGTATTTGAAAATGAAGGAAATAAATGTGGCAGCTATGCAGCGCATACAAAATACCATGCAAAAAGATTTGACCATTGACCTACATCACTAAATATGGATTATGATACATTCTATGTTTCCATTCCTGGTAGCCAAAATCGCCATTGGCTACTAATTTCTGAGGAATTCTTTCAAAAAGTAACCTATTTTAGCAAATTTGTGGAAAAATACTTTAAAAAGGACTATATTTTCACAAATTTTGGAAATTTGGCTACTAATTATTTTAAATTTATGGAAACCTAGACATTGTACTATGTTGGTGTACACTTGTACCAAGTTTCATCAAATCCATTGAGAAATTTAGGATTACAGAACTGACATTAATACAATTCATAAATTCTAAGAGTTAACTCTCAAGACCTTGACCTTTGACCTACATCACTGATATGGCTCATGACACATTGTCTTACTTGTATCAAGTTTTTGTTAAAATCAATTGAGAAATATAGGCGATACAGAGCAGACAAAACTTAAAAGGATGGACAGGCACAACCAGTAAAAAATTTGCAAATGTAAAAGTTAATAATAGTACATATACTATATTGTTTTTAGGACAATATTTTTTTGCCACTGTAGGGGCTCGAACGCACACCTTTCGACACTAACTCAAAATATGCAGTACTAATTCAAGTGTAAAATTCAAAAAGAGTTAAACTTGGTGTTAACAACTAGGAATAATAATAAGTTTACTGCTACAATAAATATATATAAATATATTGTTTTTAATAAAAATTAATGAAAATCAATACTTAACATGTATTTTTGAATAGATATCAGTTATTATCACAATCCATTTTGATTAAACATATATTGCAGTTTTTATTTCTATGAACATATACCACAGTGAGTGACACTTTTTCACCTCTATTATTTTAGGTTGTATGAAATTGCATTTAGAGCTTATTACTCAATCTTCTTAAATTTAATTAATTGATTGACAATATATAGTTGATCTCAAAATCAAATCTTTTATGCAAAAGTATGACAACCATGTCATACTTTATTTAATTCGTGGAGGATGTATGTTTCACTTGGTCCTACATGTATACACAGGTGTCAGCATATTACTAGTTGAACTTTTCTGTCTTGCCTACAGGTTGTTCAGAAAAGCTCCAAGACATTTATAATTATATTTATTTTTCGCTTACAACCACTGTCTAACTTACGTTAAAATCCAAGTCTAGAAGAGTCTATAGCTGCTTGTTATGAAAATGTATTTTTATGTATTGAAGATTTCACGATGACTGACCAGGAGACAATTTCCAATCAAACTAGATTGCAATTCTACATTAAAATCTATAGTACTCGCCTATCAAAAAGCCAATACACGTCTTAGGTGTTAGTTTGCTGGGGGTTGTTCCCAAGACACTCCATTTTCCTCCACCATCCCAGAACTGACCGAAAGTGAAAGTGAAAGCGAAAAAATCTTTACTGGGCGTGAAATTTTATTATTCCACTCCATTTATAGTGACCAACTAGATGAACATCTCCAATCAAGCCAGAGATGGTAATTACAATAAAAGCTTTGGACCTATGGTACTGGTGAGTGGTCCATCAACACTACAATCTAACATATGTCTTATGTTTTTAAATTTAGTTATTACCTAAAAATTTTAATGACATTTCTAATTTTGTATTACTAATTAAATTGCAACTTGGTAAATTACTAATTAAATTGCAACTTGATAAATTGGAAGATGAACATAGGTGCTGATAGTAATATAAATATTACTGCAAAGTGTTCACTAGTAAAATAGTGTGTCAAATACTGGTATGTAAACAAACTTACCTGTCTGTGTCTTATATAAATAAATCGACTCCCAAATGACATAAAACAATGACAACAACATAACTATAACGCCAATAAAAACGCTGAACCCGCAAGCACTGTCAGGTCCCCATTTTACATCAGCTAACTCACGACCAGTTGCATTAGAGTACAACCACTTCCCAGTGGTGTACAGTAGGCAGTGCCCATCAGAATCATTTACACTCACTGTGATTGGAATAAATAAAAAAAATGACACGATAAACGAAATTAAAAAAATGTGGCCTGAGTCAGAACTAAAACATTTCCAAAGCCCATTTTATCATGTCATGCGATCTAACTTTAGACACACAACTTTTTTGTCAACACCTAATCAAGAGCACATGACCTGTGTGTTTTGACAGAAGAGCTACTTCCGTGTTTACTGCCCACAATACATTGCGGCAAGATGTCGGACCAGATCACTGACGGAGACGAAGACATGAAAGAAGCAAATCCGGACAATCCTGAAGAGCAACAGGGTTGGGTTTCGATTTTTATATTAAAATGCGTTAATTAAGTGTATTTCAAATACAATGCAATATTTATTTTCATTGCACCACGTCCACTTTTGTTGCACGAGGCATTTGTTTTGTTAGCGTCTGCTATATATTTCTACATTGGAAAAAGGATAAATGCACTGTTTCTCCTTATGTTAAGTTTAAATTGGATTGACATTTATCTAATCGACTGTGGAATGCACTTTAACTTCATATGGTTTCCAAAATCAACTTAAGTTTCAACTATATGGCATCTTTCACTGTTGCAACATAAACTGCATGCCCAATGATTTTATAGAAGACATTTCTGTGAGCATCCAAGAGCTAGATCTTGGATATGTTGTATGCAGTGTCCTCAGCACAAGCAAAAGGCAATTTGCAAAAATAATTGCATTTGGTTCCCAAATAGATTGATTGAATGAGGTTTTACGTCACAGTCAAGAATATTTCACTTATATCGAGATGTCACCTGTATGATAGGGGAAGTGGCAGACAATTTTATCTTTGCAGTACACTGACGGCAATATGCAGGAAGGGTTCCTTTATGTGCCATGCCTGCCATGAATAAGGGGCATCAGCCTAAGGTTGCTACCCATTGTTGAATCTCGACCAGATGCAGCAAGACTTTAAGCCCATGACCTCCTACATACAGAACTAGGGGTAAAATACCGCCATGAATTTAGTCGGAATGGATGCTTTTTCCAAACTGAAACAACTATCGCTTCTTCTGGTGTAGTTTTTAATATGATTGATCAGCCAGTAAGAAAAAAAGGTATTGGAAGATCATAAAATGGTAGAAAAGGAAGAGATTCCAGACAACAACAGATAATTACTGTTTAATTCATGTCCGGCAGAGCACATGTTTTTCAAGCTTTTAGGTATGAAAATCAATAAATTTTCTATCATGTCATATACCATTGTGAAGTATGCATTTTGTCATAATAAATGAGCACCACGGTACATACCATCTCATTCAGAAAATAAAACGCAAAACTTTTTAAAATCCTTGCGGGAATTTGTCATTATTTACATTTGGAACAGACGAACGGAAGTTGCTATCATCCGGGCAATTTCAAGTTTATCCTGGATTTGCCTATTCATCGTGGGTACGATCACGTAACAAGGGAAACAACAACTACAATTTGGTTGTTTACAGCTACTGTTTTTCTTTAGGTAGTCTCCCTTTAGTCAGATGATCTTACCGGTGTGAAAAAATGAAATCATCGTACATGCGCAGTTCAATTCTTCTGAGCCATATGTTTTATACTTCCTGTCGTCTATATGGCTACAATGCATAGTGTAGATCCCGGCAAGGATTTTAAAAAGTTTTGCGTTTTATTTTCTGAATGAGATGGTATGTACCTTGGTGCTCATGTATTACAACAAAATGCATACTTCACAACGGTATATGACATGATAGAATATTTATTGATTTTCATATCTAAAAGCTTGAAAAACATGTGCTCTGCCGGACATAATTAAACAGTAGTCTTGTTTGAGAACTCTAGCCCAAGTACATTTATTGTATATCAAAGCAAACCTTTCATGAACAATCAACAGTAATAATTATATACCATTTAATCGACCAGCCTCACTTCCTCATGATCATAGCTATTTCATTGGGATTGGGATCAATCCTACATTGCTGAAAGTCATTTTCTTCAAGCATTTTTGTAAGTTTGATTACATGCTAAACTGATTGATAAGACATTTTCAAACCTGGCTAGTGAAGTCGCAACTATTCCAAGGTCGGAGTTCGTACAGGCCTGGAAAAGTCCTTAAATTTTGAGGTTTTCCTTAAAAAGACCCTAAAAAACAAATCTGACCTAAAAAGTCCTTGAATTTATCCTGAAGGCCCTGAAAAGCCCTTGAATTTGGATAGTTGTGTGTCTGTCTTTAAGTAATTAGTTATATTATATGTATAAGCAATTTAAAGGTACCTGGCCCTCCTGAATGCCCAACTTCAACCTCCACTTCATGTGTCATTACTATGGATACTATGTAATAATTTTATTGATTTAATTGTCTTTGCACCATCATTTTTTGCTAAAATTGTCCCTCTGATTAGGCTTTAAATTTGCAAATAGACCCTTAAATTTAGAGTGGAAATATCTGTACGAACCCTGAATGTTGTATTCTTGACAACACACATAGCTAATGATAGTTACCATTCGACAGGCTTTTATTTGGAAATTTAATTTCTGTAAAAATGACTTTTATTTCAATTTTATAAATTTTAACTGGCCAATTTGGGGTTTTAGACAGTCAAATTGGTCGACTGTCGGTTCTCAACGAAATCGCTGCATACAAGTTGATGTTCGGTGGCAAGCCAGTTTCAGCATACATGTATATTGCAAATTAAATGATTTATTTTGATATCCATGCTAAATATCTTGAAGCTCTTGAAGATTTCTTATACTTGGTTAACAACTTAGAGTTTTATAATTATTTCAGAAAATAAAGATGAAACACAGGAAGATTTGGTTAATACAGAGTTGGAGAAATATTGGAAAGCTGTGAGAGAAACCCCATCAGATTTCACAGGCTGGACATATCTGCTACAGTTTGTTGAACAAGAGGTAAATCTTTAAGAAAAACAAAAAAGAAAGAAAATGCAGTTAAATGCATGTATATTTACTGTAATCTAGCCACCCAAACTGCATTTGGGTAGCTCCCATCAGAAAAGAAGTTGTAATGGAAATAAATAGCTAAAATGTGTGAAATTTAGGGGTACAGACTTATTTTGATGAGCAATTGGCTACTGAGGTCCCTGCTAATCGTAGGGATGAGCTACATAACTTAAGGAATTAAAATTAAAAGGAGCCTGTATGTCATATAGTCACTTTACCCTTGTATTTGTTTATTGCAGAATAAAATTGAAGCTGCAAGAGAGGCTTATGATGCCTTTTTCAGTAATTATCCATATTGTTATGGGTACTGGAAAAAGTATGCCGATATGGAAAAGAGACATAATAACCTAGATAAGTCCACTGAGGTAAGTAGAAATATTAATAATTTAATGACAACATTTACTCTTGATGTTGTTAAAGAACAAATAAAACATTTCATTACTGAATTTAATTTGGAAAAATTACTAAAACATTGTAAATTTATTAATTAATGATTTTCCTACATGGCTGAAAGATATATAAAAAAAAGTCTGAACTAAGTGAAAGTAATTGAAATTTTATTCTTTTAATTAATTACATTTTCACAAGACTAGGAAATGCCACAAGCTTTGGTACTTGTACAAGCAACCAATTTCTGCTAGATTTTTTGAAAAATTGTTTCTTGTGTCAAATAAAAAGCTTTGCAATTTCTTTCCTTTTGAACTAGATATTTTGATATCAATTTCAAATCCAACCTTTGCGAATGAGGGTAATTCTAAACTACTTACAGCAGTAAAAATTATGTGTCAATATATGAAAATACATATTTACTTGTTTTATCCAAAATAACATAGGTTTGAAATTGTAAGATGTTGGTTCTAATCAAAATAAGGTCAGGGTTGTCTAGTTTGGCTTGATTAGCGTATTAACTTCTTACTAAAGCCTAAGCTTAATTCTATCTATTTCAGTAATTCCTATGCTTATTGTGATAAATATTTGATAACTTATTATATCTGGGAATCTTATCATCTGAACTAAGCAAAGTAATCTGTCGGGAAAATTGCTTTGGAAGAAACTCGTTGGATAATGATGGTTTTCAACAGTTATGATGCTTCATGGTTTACTAAAGATTTAAAATGTTCTGTTCACTTCATTTTATATTTCTCTATTTATTGCACTGTAAATTTGGATTAAATAAACCAACACTTGCTACAGTGCAAGACATGTATTTTATAATACATACATGTACAATGTAGTTGTATAACATATCATGATGCATGAATCAACCTATATCCAGTTAATGACTACCTTAGAGTTCTTGTAATTAATAGCTTAATGGTTAATATTAATAATTAAATGATTGTAAATATTGTAAAAATCAAAAGTTTGAAGTTAGGATTGACAAAATAATTTCTTTCTGATTGGCAGAAGTAATTTTATGCAATGTTCCTTCAGTAGTTTCAAAAGAATTTCCTAATTAACTAACCAACTAATTAAGCTAACAGCTTAGCCCAGATGAATACTATTCCATACGAATGCCAAATGTTTCCATTCCTGGTAGCCAAAATTTCCCATTTCTATTTATATACCCCCCACAAATGAAGTTTAGGGGGGGTATATAGGAATCACCCTGTCTGTCTGTCTGTCCATGTGTCTGATTGTCCATCCTAATTTCGTGTCCACACCATAACTTCCATGTCCATGGATGGATATTGTTCAAACTTGGCACAGATGTAAACCAACATGAGACAGTGTGTCACATACCAAATTTATTTGCATAAGTCAAAGGTCAAGGTCAGGAGGTCAATGTTTCTATTCATACAGTTTATTGACCAGGGTCTATCCGCAAAGTGACATGGTAGTTAAGAAAAGTGTAAATCACCTGCTCCCTTGTACATTATTAAAGATTCTGGCTGAATATAATACATGTATTATGAAACATTTTAACTAATTGGTTGCACAGAGAGTTTTTTTCAACTTTAAAAGCCATGGATGAAAATTTGATGAAAAGACATCATAAACCTGATTTATTTTAGGCAAACATTTGAAATATGCATGTGATTTTTGTCTTGGCTTTTAACAATTTTCTTTTATTAGTACTGAAAGGAGAATTTATAAAAGACAATTAAAAAGAAATGATTGTTACTATTATCAGATGACCAGATATATGAAAAACAAAAGTTTTTTTCTAGTTTGAAAAAAAAAACAACTTCTAAATATAGTTTTATAATGAAATCTTAAAACATTTTTTAAAAACATTTGTAGAAAAATGATGGTCATCTGACAATAAAAACAAGACATTTGATTTTTATTTTGTTTTGATATTATTATGTATTTATGTTACGTTGAGTTCACATAGAACTTTACACTCTCTTCTTAGTTGAGCTCGCACAAAATCCCGCCAAAAGTGGAAAGAAGATTATGTGAAAAGAGGCTGTTCGAATGTGTATATTGACTATTGGACATAGTTTCAACGTCAACCTGGATACGGTAATACAAGAAACGCGAAATCAATCACTCAAAGTGTGATTTGAATTGGTCATATTTTTGATATTTTTGTTGCATTTATTGAATTATTAAAATAACGGATGATTTTCAACTCAGGAGTTTGAATATGTTATTTATGTTATGGTGTACAATTTTTCTCGTTGACAGATATTTGAGAGAGGATTAAGAGCCATCCCTATGAGTATTGATTTGTGGTTGCATTACATAAATTACTACATTGCAGAATATGGCAAGGCAGAACAAGGAGAAGGAGATATAAGATTGTAAGTTGTTGTATATTACGGTACATTAATTATTGGTTGACATTGCAGTCATTTTAGTTTTAACTATAGAACATTCATACCTCTTGTGTGAAATGAAAACCTTGATCAATATTTATTTCATTTTCATTTAAAAAATCACTTTTTTTTTTTTTTGAAGTTTTCTTTTAGCCTGCATGTCAAAACTACAGAAAAGCTATATATATAATAAATACCACAAATGTGAGTATCAGCATCCAACGTAAATCGTGCAAACAGGCTATGCTGTTATTATTTAGAGCTGAAACGAATACCAAATTTAGGATTCGAATATTCGTGGGCTGTTATTTGAATCCTATTCGAATATTCGGCACCAAAGAGAAACTTTGCATCTTTTCTGAAACAGCTATGTCTAAGGCATTTATTGGATGGAAATGATGTGGAATGCATGAAACAGATGACAAAATTACCTTATTATTTATTCCTTATTCATAGGAAGGTTGTATGACGATGATAAAATCATGATCTCTTTAATATTCTTCTAAATAAACCCAGATTTAATGATTAAGACCATGTAAGGAGTAAAACATGTGACAGCCATATTTTACATTAACCCGATAAATAGTCGTTACCGACTCTGCTACCTTGAATAACATGTTTAATGAATTTAAAGGGACATAATCATGATATGATGTAACGACAGGAAGTAAACAGGATCTGTCAGATTGTGGAGTCTTTCCCGACTTTCTGGTGACTGTTTGGAATAATAAACTTTTTTATTAATAAAAATGAAGAAAGAAAGGAAGCATCTGAAAGTAGGCTTTTGCTGTCACATATTTATACTTCCAGACGAAAATATAAGTTGAATTCTTTCATCAGAATTATTTTTAACCACATGTTTTCCTATAGGAACAAATATTCGAATACCAATTTAGCATTCGAATACCACCAAAAATCTATTCGTAATCAAATATTCGAACATTTGTTTCAGCTCTATTATTATTGTTTGATATTGTACTGAAAAATTCCATTCAGTGCCTAAGCAATCAGAAAATATTGTTTAAAATTTGTTAGTTTGATTGTCTGTGAAATCCTTATAAACTTCATGACTAAAGTTTAAATTTCAAAAGTTGATATACCATATTCAGGCTGGTCTTTGTTAAGGTTAGGAAATCAGTATTATCTTGTCCGTAATACTGCTAAACATGATTTTAGTATACATAATGCTAATTTCCATTCCTGGTAACCTAAATCACTATTGGCTACTTATTTTTGAAAAATTACTTTTAAAAGAACTATAATTTCACATACATGTATTTTCAAAATTTGGGCACTAATAATTTTGAATTTGTGGAAACCTAGCATAGTGAGTAACAACTGTTTATTAATATTTGTAACTATCAAAATGATTCATATTATGATACATTGGTTTTAAGGATTTATGAGAGAGCCATTAAAACAGCAGGAACAGATTTCCGATCTGATAAACTGTGGGATTCCTACATTTCCTGGGAGAAAGATCCGATAAAGATTACCCAGTTGTATGACAGAGTTTTAAGAATACCTACACAACTTTATAGTCATCATTTTGAAAAGTAAGAAAGTATAAAACCGTGTGTTATTATTTGAATGATGAAGAATATAGGCAGGTGCAGCTGAACCTGCCTTAAAATGCCACCTCTATATAAGGGCCACATGCTTATGAAGGCCAGTAGGGTTGTATCCTTAATTGTTCTTTTTTCATATTATTTGAACCTGTATATAAAGACCACCTGCCCACAAAGGCCACTTTTACTGGTTCCCTTGGGTGGCCTATATATACAGGTTTGACTATGTTTATGTAGTAAGATCACTGCCTTTCAATGACGAGAGTTATGGGTTGCCTAAATGCAGTGTTGTTAAAAGTTCAATATGGTATAAAGGGTTTTTTAGTTGCAACTATAAACCTTTTTTCCAAATCTTTGTAAATGTATTGTAAAAAAAAAAAGAGTGGACTACCTGTGGCAAATTGCTAAGGATGCTCTTTTGGAAGCAATGTTTTTGTTTGTTATGCCACCACACCATACATGTGTATAGTGTATGGCCTGTCTTAATACATTTTGATGATGTCTCATCAAACAATTTCGTAGATATTCTTGAAAGGAGGACACTTATTAAATTCTTGGATTTGAATTATTACTTGTAGGTTGAACTGCACCATTAGATTGATAAATTGTTATTTAAGACTTCTGTAAAATAGTCTAATGAAATTTCAGATTCTTACACACTGGTCAGTCTTTGCATATTTTTTGGCTCTGTTATTTAATATTGTTTGTTTCTTCTTTCACAGCTTTAAACATCATGTATACATCCATCATCCCAAAGAAATTATGTCACTAGATGACTTTTTTAAATTGAGGAAAGAAGTTGTAGCTAAAACAGGTGCCCCAGGTGATGATGAGGATGCTGATGCTGGTCTAATTATAAATCCACCTGGAGAAGAAGTACCACCTGGGATGGAAACTGAAGGGGGAAAGGTATCTGTATGTACTTATATTGAAAAAACAAAAATTAAAAAATGCTTTAAATGAAACAGAATTAAGAAATTTTGGCTGGATAACCTATTATGAATGGATGTACTTGGCAGTAGCCATAACAACCAATAACATGTTAGAAATATAACAAAAATATTTAAATTAAAATCACGAGATAAATGCATTTCATACCTGTAGTCATAAATCTTGATTTTAGGTTGGCATGGGCTTCTTGCACATGGTTTGACTATGGCCACTAGGCTTCCTACTCATGGACGGAAACATAATGGCCTTTAACATATTAAGTTTTGTTGAGTAGTATCTTGATACATATAGTGATGCTTAAGCAGGACCATACAGAAGCTTGTGGTATGTGAGCATACTCTTCCACTTGAAGCATTGTTATTCCCCACCTTTTGAAGAAAGAGGGGGATATTAAATTTGGGTTTCAGTCCTTTCTTTCATCATCCATCCATCCAAAATTCTTGTCTGCGCTAATTCTCCAAAACGATAAAGCACTAGTTCATGAAACTTGGTGCAAAGCATCAACATAGGCAAGAGATGAGCATATTGTTAAACTGAGTTGGTTTTGTGCAAATCACATAAAAACCTGCTGGAGGGGATTCCAAATTCACTGAATTTGCTTGTTTATTTAGATGCATAATACACATCTATATGAAATAATCAGTATAACTTTTGTAACATATACATGTAGGCATATTAATGATGTCAGTGTGATTGTTGTTATTAAAATGTTTCTACTTTTTACAGTCTGATGAAGAAGAGGCAATGAAAATAAGAGATGTAATAATACAACAACGAGATATTGTGTTTAAACAAACAGAAGAGGAAGTCAGTAAGAGATGGAATTATGAAGAAGGGGTAATTTATATCACGATATACTTGTATAACATGGTTATAATTGTTGTAAACACCTACGGGTAAAGGAGCCTCGGTGACTGAATGGTCTAAAGCATGCACTTACAGATCTCCGTGCCCCCACCACCTACATGTTGGTTGAAATACAGATCTTATTGTGAGAAAGTTTGTTAGTTTGCTTGTCACTGGTTTTCAAGACACTCCAGTTTCCTCCACCATCTCTGAAATAACCACCTCGAAAAAATCTTGACTAGAATGTGAAATTTCATTTCTACACTCCACTCAAGATAAGAATTTTAATTTGAAAGAGAGCTCAATTAAGACATTTCCATGGTCTAGTTAAAAATAATAACATTGAAATCACTATTTAAAGTAAAGGTTTAATCAGGGAAGATTAATCTCAGTTTCTAGGTTTCTAAATATCAAAAGAAAAAAAAAACTAGCATTTCAAAAGAAATAGAAAATAACCCCAAGATGGGCACATATGCAAGTATGTCGTGGTAGAAACTGCGAAACTTGTTATAAATCCAATTTGATGATTTTCAGATAAAAAGGCCATATTTCCATGTGAAGCCATTAGAAAGAGCACAGTTAAAGAACTGGAGAGAATATTTAGATTGGGAAATTCAAAATGGACCACACGAAAGAGTTGTTATTCTGTTTGAGAGATGTATGATTGCTTCTGCATTATATGAAGATTTCTGGATGAAAGTAAGTTTTTTTCTCTTTTTTAGCCAAAGAAAATTTTATTGTTTAAACTAGTGATGTTTGTTGTTTTGACCCATTTTACATGTTTATGTAAAGTGTGTATCTTTGTAATAGCAAAGCTAAATGAATTGGGTCCAAGGTCCGACTACATCAAATTTTAGACTCGGATGAGTTATTGCTATGGTAAATTTTACATTGTTTGTAATCTATCTGTAAACCTTTCATTTAGAAGACTTTTATTCATCATTCATCTGTAAACATTTTATTTATCTTTGTCATTTGGTATAGCAGTTAAGGACTTTTACCTCTGTTAACAAAGCTGCCCATGTCATGGCAGGTGCATGTTAAACAACTCTCCCATCTACACTGCCTTGAGCACACTGTAAGATAAAAATTTCTGCAACTTCACCTATAGCTGGTGACATCTCAATATAAGCGAGATATTCTTAACTTGGATGTTAAACTTCCATTCAATCTATCTGTTAACAAAGATGTTTTTGTTGTTTTAACCAGTATGCTAAGTACATGGAAGATCATAGCATTGAAGCTGTTAGAAATGTATATAGAAGAGCATGTAAAATACACTTACCAAAGAAACCATATATCCACATGGCTTGGGCAGCATTTGAAGAAAGGCAAGGTAAGATTTATGATAGTACAGTAAATTACTACCAAATATAAGTATAGTGATTTTGTTTGCCTAAAATTACTACCAAATTTATATACATGTAGTTTCCACTAGGAGAAAATGTAAAATTTCCAAATTTTACCACTAAAATTTCAACCCCAAAAAACCCCCAGAAATACACTAGCTTATTAGATCTAGTTCTCCTTAACTGCAAAATTTTAATCAATGTAACATTATTATAATAGGGCTCCTCGCTATTACAAGCTAGTGATTATGAAGTTTGTAATTTTTCAGAACCTTTAATTTACCCAGTCTTAAAGGCAGAAGGTAGTTTTAAAAAATGTGACAGTATCACTGTTGTGGTAGTTTCCATAATAAAGACAGGTCACAACATTGTAATTGGTTTATATGAACAACAATTCTGGTAGATGTTTCAGAACAAATATAATTATACTATTAAACTGTACTTGATTCAAGACCAGACTTAATTTTTCACTGCTGTAAATTGCCTGACAAATATTTAAATGGTAAACATATGCACATGGTCATATTCAACAACGCTTTCAAAAGCACTTACATAAGCAATTCATATGCCTATCTCCCTTAGGAGCAAGTATTGATTGGATTACAAATGCTAAATAAACTAGCTCATATCAATGTCCTAAAATTAGTGTGTTGCAGTATATTTGATTTTTGGTTGGTCTGTCTATGCATTTTTAGCTCACCTGGCCAAAGGCCATGTGAGCTTTTGCCATCACTTTGCGTCCGTCGTCGTCCGTCGTCCGTCGTCTGTCGTCGTCGTCTGTCGTCTGTCGTCCGTCGTCCGTCCGTAAACTTTTCACATTTTGACTATCTCCTCTGACACCACTGGAGCAATTTTAACCAAACTTTACAGGAATGATGTATGGAAGGTCCTTTACTTAGATTGCCGAAATTTTTTTGATCCGCCAAAAAACATGGCTGCCAGCACAGAAGATAGTTTAACATTGGACCCTATGGGAAAAATGCATTTTTAACGATTTCCTCAGAAATGACTGAAGCAAATTTAACCAAACTTTACAGGAATGGTGTAAGGAAGGTCCTTTATTTGGATTGCCAAAATTTTTCTGATCCGTCAAAAAACATGGCCGCCAGCGCAGAAGATAGTTTAACATTGGACCCTATGGGAAAAGCATATATTTTCTATCTTCTTTGAAACCGCTGAGCTAATTTGAACCAAACTTTACAGGAATAATGTATATAAGGTCATTTACTAAGATTGCCAAAATTTTTCTGATCCGCCAAAAAAAATGGCCGCCAGGGCCAAACAAAGTTTAACATTGGGCCCTATGGGAAAACGCACATTTTCGCTATCTCTTCTGAAACGACTGAAGCGAATTCAATTAAACTTTACAGGAATGATGTATGTAAGGTCTTTTGCAAAGATTGCCAAAATTTTTCTGATCCGCCTAAAAACATGGCTGCCAGCAGGGAACATAGTTTAACATTGGACCCTATGGGAAAACACATTTTTGCTATCTCCTCTGAAACTACTGAAGCAAACTTAACCAAACTTTAGAGAAATGATGATGTATTGGAGGTCCTTCACAAAGATTGCCAAAAATTTTCTGATCCGCCTAAAAACATGGCCGCCAGCGCAGAAGATAGTTTAACATTGGACCCTATGGGAAAAACGAATTTTTGGCTATCTCCTCAGAAATGACTGAAGCAAATTGAATCAAACTTTACAGGAATGATGTATAGAAGGTCCTTTACATAGATTGCCAAAATTTTTCTGATTGGCCAAAAAACATGGCTGCCAGTGCAAAAGATAGTTTAACATTGGCCCCTTTGGGAAAAAACGCATTTTTGACTATGTCCTCAGAAATGACTGAAGCAAATTTAACAAAACTTCACTTGAATGATGTATAGAAGGTCCTTTATTTAGATTGCCAAAATTTTTCTGATCCACAAAAAACATGGCTGCCAGCGCAAAAGATAGTTAAACATTGGACCCTGTGGGAAAAACACGTTTTTGACTGTCCTCAGAAATGACTGAAGCAAATTGAACCAAACTTTACAGGAATGATGTATAGAAGGTCCTTTACATAGATTGCCAAAATTTCTCTGATCTGCCATAAAACATGGCTGCCAGCGGAGAACGTTGTTTCACATTGGACCCTATTGGAAAAGCATATATACAAATTTGCTTTAAAAGCATTTTAGTCAGGTGAGCGATACAGGCTCATCCTGAGCCTCTGGTGACTAATTGTTATCAATTTTATTTCAGGAAATCATGAAGCTGCTTGGGAGATCCTAGCCAACTTAGAAAAGTCAGTACCAGGACTGGTTATGGTGTCTATGAGAAGGATTAGCTTGGAAAGACGACAAGGGAACAATGAGGATGCTGATGCTTTGTTCCAGGATTACATAGAAAATGCCAAAAAGCCTGAAATAGGCTCGTTTTTCTCTATTAAATTTGCTAGATATTTGTTTAAGGTAATAATATTTCCTACACATTTACTAGAAAAGTTGTCAATGGAAAGCATCTGAATTCAATAGTTTTTATTTCCCTTTACAACAGATTTAAGTTTAGAAAAAATAAAATATTTTACATGGACATAATAAACAATAGTTAAGCTTTGTTTACATGTATATATATACACATGCAGCAGTGGTGTTAAAAGTTAAATTATGATCTTTTAATTCCTCAGTCAGGTCCTTTACAGAGTCTTTACCTCCCTGCACATTGTCCTTAGAATGCTGCTAAGGTAAGAATTTCTGTCCCTTCATCTATAGCTGGTGACCTCTGATACAAATTAAATATTCTTGGGGGGGAGGGGGGGGGTGTGGGTAAAACCCCATTTAATTGATCAGTTCTTCAGTCATGAGGGACCAGTAATACATTTCTAATAGGACTATCTAGTCATTAGTGAAATTGTATCCATTATTCTGATAAGAATTGTATACTTTTCCTATACCTTAAATACAATATAAATTCTTTTTAAACAGGTTGTAGGTGATACAGAAAAAGCAAGACAAGTCTTACAAAAAGCAATTGAAAAGGATCCTGTAAGTTTGGTGATTGAATTTATCAGAAAAGTGGAAATAATGTTTATAAATTATTTAGTTAATATTTTTATTTTCAACATTCATAATAAGGCAAGATAACTAATGTTTATTATACTTCATGGTCCAAAGATATGTCATGATCTTGAACCAAGGTCATATTGTAAAGGTCAAGGTCGGGGGAAAACATTAAATGCGGGGGTATTTGGCTCTCAAGAGACAGTTCTAGAGTTCTAGTTTAATTTGTTTCTCTGTTTCTTCTAAAAAATCTTTTAAAAGTAAAGAATTTTAATTCACTGAATGTTTTAGTTAATTTAATGTAAACGGTTTATGCAAGAAATGCAACATTTATTTACTTTCTTGAATTTTGCTATTGATTTAGAATAAATAGCTCTTTCACTCAGTTGGAGGCTTCGGTGGCCGAGTGATCTAAAGCATGTGCTTACAGATCATGGTGCTTCTTGTTGCCTAGGATCGAATCCCATTCGGGATAGATCTTAGCGCGAGAGAGTTTGTCAGAACGCTTGCCGAAGATTGATGGTTTTCACAGGCATTCTGGTTTCCTCAACCATCTCAGAACTGACCACCATACCACTGTGGTAGCTCAGTTGCTAGAGTGCTCGCTCTGAAAATGGTAGGTTGTGGGTTCGATCCCAGGCCGGGTCTGACCCAAGACTTGAAATTGGGTAGTGACTGTTCTTTCGCCAAGCACCCGGCATCACGAAATGAAAGTCAC
The DNA here is from genome assembly GCA_021292105.1 of Anadara kagoshimensis. Lineage (NCBI taxonomy): Eukaryota > Metazoa > Mollusca > Bivalvia > Arcoida > Arcidae > Anadara > Anadara kagoshimensis. The sequence goes on from CM037858.1 coordinate 47,576,023, forward strand.
AGTTCTTTCAGATGGGAACTTAAAATAAACAAGGTCCCGTGTAAGGGTGAGCTTGTCACTAAAGAACCCTGCTGTATAATGCCATCAGTGCAACGCACAGGCAAAATTTCTGCACCTTTGCCTATAGCTGGCGATGTCTTGATATAAGTGAAATATTCTTGACTGGGACATTAAACACCATTACTCAACTCGGAACTGACCACCTCAATATAATTTAAAAAAAAATTGCTGGCCGCTTTAACTCCATTACTCCACTTCACTCCTGTCATTCATTTGAAATTAAAGAAATTCAATATTTGTTAATATTTTAAAATTTAGTTGTAGATTTTTGTAAAATTCAATTGTAAATTTTTTTATTTTTTTTTTTTTCTGTGTTTTTAGGGTAATCTGAAGTTATTTCTGCAGTTGATAGATATAGAGTATCAATGCAAGCCAATAGAAGAAGATAGAATTATAGATCTGTTTTCACAAATGTTAGCAAGCAAAGACTTTCCATTGGGCATTAAAGTTAAAATGTCACAGAGAAAATTAGAATTTTTAGAAGATTTTGGACACAGTATTTTAAAGTATGTATTAGTATTATCCTATGCAATATCTCTATAGTTAAAGACCATGAATCAAAAGGAAGGTTCGTGATGACCTATTGCGATTGTGTATTGTCTTCAATTGTACAATGTAAACTCTTTGCTTAAACTTTTTCTCCAAAACCAGACCAGTGATAGTGAAATTTAAAAGTGACATTCTTTGGCGAAGCCCATTACAGTTTCTGAAAATCGGTTGACATTTTAGGATGACCTTCAATAGTAAAATCTTTTAAAGATCTTTGTGTCACAAACTTAAATTTAACATTACATTGTTAAATTGCATATATTTTTCAAGTTTTTAGAAAATTTGAATTAGTCTTCCAATATTGTTTTAATTTATAATTCTTTAAAGTTTTAATTTTTTCTAAGAATCTCAATGCTTGTAAATATTTTCAACTTTACAGATTAAAAGAGGCTTATGATGAACATCAAAAATTAATGAAAGATTTAAGTGGTGAAAGAAAGAAAAGGCACATTGAGCCAGCACATTCACATCCAGCTAGGTGAGTATATCAATTGTATTTCAACTTATTCTGTCTTTAATTTTTCTCGTATTTCTGTCAAGCGCTTCTTGATATTTGACACATTTCTGCTCGTTGATCTGATGACATGATCTTTGTGCTCCTACACTACAATACATTAATTAATGCCTGTCAGGCTCATTGTTTCACATCTTTTCATCTTTAAAAATAACTGTATTATTTTACTATGTGATTATCTTATACATGCTATTATCCAATATGCAGTTGACTGGGTTTGAATGTATTGGTATGGTCATTTATAAAACAACTTTATATTTCTCTTAGAAGTAAACAAATTGAATGTTGTCATTTATAGTTTCAGAGCATGCTTCAAATGTACAATGTTTTTCTGGCAACTTCTGTTTAATATACAGTGAGGTTCGCTGCATTACCACATGGTCGATACTTCTTAACCTTTGTGTGGAATGCTTTGGAAAACATCAATGTCAGATTCTGGGAATGACGTCATTTTCGCAAGAAAACATCAACTGGTGCGATTTCACATCCATTGGCAATAAGTGTACCGCTTAAACATTAAAGGGTATCGCAAGGTACAGCGGCGAACCCATATTGAAACGTTATTAATAGAATAATTTTGTTTTTAAATTTCTAGTGAAGAGCCATCAGAGAAGAGACATAAACCAGACACTGCCCAGAATGGATCAGGAGAGGGAGCTTCATCTGATTCTGGTCATTCAAGTAGTTATAACTACCATTGGGGTGGATATTCTGTAAGTCATTATAAATGACATTTAGATGTGATCAGTATTCCAATGTCACAGTAGGTACATAACAAAGGAAGAACCTTTACTGCCAGTTTATACAAATGGGGTGCAAAAGAGTAAATTTCTGCAACTTTACTTATTGTTGGTGGCATGTTGATATAAGTGAAATGATTTTTACCATTTTGTCCAAAACTACATATATAAGCCATATATCAAACACCATTATTCCTTGAGGCTAGATCTTTTATGCATTATTTGTTTTAGCTGCAGATGCAGTGTGGAACAGAATGTTTTCAAACATACAATGTATATTATTTTTAATGTCAAAAAGTGTTGAACTTTTCTTATTTGTATATTTCTCATCTAAAATAAAAATAGGATATATTAACACTCACAAAATTTGAAAATGTGTAAGCGTGTTTTGATATTTCAAGCAATATTTCAGTTTTTTCAGAGCTTAGAAAGTGATTTGACAAATACATGTCGTGTAGTTATGAAAATTGCAAAATCTGTATATATTTGTGCTTTTGAATTATAGTTTATTTATTTATAGTTTTGTTTTAATTATATTTCTGTTTGTCCTTGTGAATGCATAATGGTTATTTCTATTACTAGATAATTTTGTAACTATTTTATAAGTATTTTGGTTTATATAAAGATTTAAGATTTGATTTTTATTTTATTTTCAGAATAATTCTGGTTATAATTACCCTCACCATTGGAGTTCCTATAATTCTCAGTATTATTCATCATGATTTAATTGATTTCATTTGGTTGTGAAGTTAACAGGTGCTTTGGCCAAGACAATTAGTGCTATAAAGATGATGTAATAGTGAAACAATTCATATGTGTGTATGCCAGTTAATTGGAGAGAAGTCATAATGCTATTACATTTCTGCAGATATGTTTTCATTACAGATATTGTTTCATAATAAAATTAATAGAAACTGAGGAAAAATAATGTAAGAAGTCAAGATACTTCTAGGTGAATGTAAGGATGTACCACCAAGTTTGAGATATGCCATTTCTGACGCCTTTGACACATTTATTCGAAGCAGCAACATTTTAAATATTCTATGATAGTTTTTCAATTCTTTATATTTATTTGATCACTGCAGCGCCTACCTAAGAACAAATTGTTAATTTCTCCTTTGTGGAATTTTAAATTCCATAGTGTTATTCCAAATTCTATAGAGCCAATTTTCTCGCAAAGAAGGAGATTAGGATAACAACAAGATACTTAAGGGCATTATAAGGACGTTTTACTGCATTGCTAAAAGATTTCACTTTTTCACTAAAATAGGAATTACTTTGTTAAAATTTGTCACAGATTAATGTTATTGATATGTAACAAAATTAGGTTTTTGGTAGTTATTTTAGCAATGGGAATTTTTTGTATATTGATTTTAAAAACAAAAAGCAGTTGATTTGAGCAGAACATACATTGGGAAAGACAAAAATATGACTTCTGTTAATATTACTAGTGACAATATTCAGAGTATTACTGCTAGTTCAGTGTTGTTGGACACTTTTTTCAAAGGAATGATCAAGTTTTATTGATTCTTGTATTTGTTGAAGTTTATAAAGTATGTGCAATAGATTGAAATGTTTTAGCTGATAAAATAATTAACTACTACACCCTGATGTCAAGATGAAGTAGAGCAAATGTCACACAATTTGAAATGGAAAAGAAAATTTGTTTTCTCACATGGAATTGGTTTTCATTCTCCTGTTACATACATGTACATGTATATATTGTGACCAAGTCTTGTAGACTGAAAAATATATTTTTACCCTGGTCCTGGACAAGTAATCTTTGAAATGCAGCCTTTTCAGAAATTTTAAAGAAGGCGACAAATTTCTAAAAGTAGGCAGCAAGTATGATGTAATGTGTAGTTGCAGTGTCATAGCTTGCTGGCTTTATTTAAACCATTAGAAATGTAGGTTCAGAACAAAAATCCAGTTCTTTAGGATCATTTAATCAATTAGCCATTCCATTTCGTAAGGAAATTAGCAATTTGCAGAAACATTTTACTGGTCTAATAAATAGAAAATTGATGACAAACATGCACATCAAATTTTCAACATTATACTAGATAATTTTGTAGATCCTGTCCCTGTGATATTTCTGTATTCCAAAAAATTAAAGCTGAAATTATTCTGTTACCATAATTATTTTACTTATAATTAAAGTTAGGCAGCAGATTATTCTAGTTCTGTAAGAATTGATCATTAGTCAAATCCAGTGACAATCATTTTGTATTCATTGCTAACACAAGTAGTTGCATAGATTTGCATTATTAAATCTGATTCTATAAAATTCTTGTGGTAAATTGAATCTCAAAAGGTATTTCATTACATACTATTGACATGCGGCGTTTTAGTCCTCAATTAGACAACTTTAGTGTATCTTTCATCAGTTCATGATTATATTAATGATAAAAATGGAACATGACATGATATATTGCAAAGTCATTAATTTTCGTGGTGTCTGAATTTTTGTGAACACATGGCCCATTAATTTACAAAGTTCCATGAAATAGTATATGCATTGTTACCAACTTGTCTAAATAGGTAACAACTTACCCCAACTTTATCACCCCCATTCAATAGTATTTTTTTAGAACCATGAAAATTGAATACCACAAAAATGACTTTCGCAGTAATAGTTTTCATATACATTACCATTCGTTGCTTAAGTATATAAATTTTGACAGTTAGATTATTGTTGTTTTATTAGGAAAAAATTATGTATGAAATTGTTTATTGAGTTGTTAGAAGATAACTGTTTATATTGAAGTATGAAAGGGAATAAATGAGTAATATTGTTTGATATGTTTGTTAGTTATTTGTTGAAGGAAACCATGTCGCTGTCCTGTTCATGTAGTCTGTAAAAATGTACAATGTGCATGGACATTCTCCTTTGGGTATGATGGCCGAGTGATCTTGACTGCACACTTAAGCCTCTCGCTGCCTAAGTTCGAATTACGCTTGAGATGGACCCTAGGGCAAGAAAGTTTTCAGTTCGCTTGCTGAAGGTTTGTGGTGTTTTCCCGGCATTCCAGTTTCCTCCACCATCCCTTAACTGACCACCTTGATATAAATGAAAGAATCTTAACTGGAATGTAAAACTGCATTACTTCACTCCCCTCATTTGGGTATGACAAAAGTACTTTTAAGTGATTTAGGCATGCTAAAAATGTCACTGTACAAGTTGAAATAATTGCTGGTATCAATTTTGGAATTTGTTAACAAAAGCACTTTGGGGATGTTAGAATTGAAATAATCAACATTTACTTGTGGTATATTGAAGAATATTTCATGGGGTGGAGTTCATATACAGAAGAATTTATTACAAGGTGCGGGTGGCGAAATATACCTTGGATAAATGTCAAAGTTAATGCCACAACAATTTTCTTGGCATCATCATTTTCTATTTGTGATCATCAACATCGTAGAAGTACAGAATACCATGTTCTGCTAATAGTCTTTGGATGCTGAATTTCATTTATACAGATGATTTTAAACAAATGATGTCTTTTGTTCATGTACAAGATGTTGATGCCATCTAAAAAAGTGCTGATGTTCTCGCACACAAAATGCTAGTGTTGATATACTTTTGTTTGCTCAATACCATCTTGCAACAAGTGGTCCTTAAACACACATTGCTTACCCTTGGGAGCAACGGGCCTTACTTCCCTGGTGGAAGTGCATGTTTAACCCAATTTGTCAGTTTCAAAGTTTTAACTGTTTCTGGATTTTGATTTGGGTATGGATTGGTATGTGTTTTTTATAGCACTGTTGGTAGAGTACTCGCTCCATATGTAGGAGATTGAGGTTTGCACCCCAGCCGGGTCTGACAGACTTCACAGTTGCTGTTCTTTCACCAAACTCTGTATTTAGAAATGAAAATCACTAAAATTCAGAAGAGACCTATGACCAGTGTGTCAATGGGCATGGTACACTAAAGAACACTCCCTGCACATTGTCCTGAGCACAATGCAAAGGTATAAAATTCTGCCAATCGCCTATACTGGCGATGTCTCAATATACTAGTAAGTGAAATATTCTTGACATGGATGTAAAACTCAATTCAATCAATAAATCTTTAAACACTTGTTTAACAAACAGTGGTTTCTAAATACACATTTAAAAATGTTTGCTGATATAGTGTGACCTTTAATTTGAATTATATTTGGCTAACAGACTGATTTTGGTTAGACAACATGCTTCATTACTATGAACACCCAGTATCCAATGTTGCTATCATATATATACTTATATATCAACTTTATATAGCCCCTAAATTGCAGAATGGATGTCTTTGATTTTTTTAAATTAAAGATCAAACTGCACTATACTTCTCTAAATTGTGAATGCTGCTAGCAACGAAGGAATACAAAAGTGAAGACAACAAATATATTTATTTCTGCTATTTATTTATTTATTTATTTATTTACATGTATTTATTTATTTATTTATATTTATTTATTTGTGTACATGTATTACATATTTGCCTGGTCATAACTCATTCCTATAGCAATGGCAACATTTTCTTTACCTGGAACTGTTTGATACTCTAAAGACCAAAGCAAATCTGTTAATGGTACCACCACTGAAAAATAGAAAAAAAAACAAGAGCTGTCAGAAGACCAATTTAACAACAGCAGTTTAAAACAAAAGCTGTGGGAAGACCAATTTGACAACAGCAGTTTAAAACAAAAGCTGTGGGAAGACCAATTTGACAACAGCAGTTTAAAACAAGAGCTGTCGGAAGACAAATGTGACAACAGCAGTTTAAAACAAGAGCAGTTTAAAGTGGAATGGTAGTGTTTTATGCCCCAGTCAAGAGTGTCAGAAAAAAAACCATTGAACTTCAGTAAAAGAACTGACAAACTTTCTCGAACTAGGATCTGCCCCAAGTGGGAGTTGAGTAATGGTGTTTAACGTCCAAGTCAAGAATATTTCACTTATATCGAGAAATCGCCAGTTATAGGTGAAGGTGCAGAAATTTTGCCTGTGTGTTGCGCTGATCTGCCCCAAGTGGGATTAGAACCTAGGTAGCTGTTGCGAAAACCTGCATCAATTACTATCAAGTCTCTGTATACAGGATGCCAAGGTGACAACAATAGGTCTCAACAATGTATCATCTTGGGGCAAATATTTCCTGCTGAAAGTATTTCATATATCCTTGTTAAGTTATTGAGTGTCATTTTTTTTATCAAGACCCAAGACTGAATAATAAGAGTGTTAAAAGCCCACAGACCATCAGCAGTAAAATGACAAACTTGTTCAAACATGAACCTACAGCAATTTCTCAAATTCAGTGCACATGGAAAATGCAAGAATAAGGTTGTACTTTTCAACAAACTCACAAAAAATTGCCAAAACTTGATACAAAATATACTGACCTAACAAGAGAAAATATTTTTCATTCATCCAAAAGTGAAAATAATTCTGTACATAGAGGGAATTTTAATATAACGATGTCAAAATTATCCCTTCTGTACCTTCTTACTCTGAACAACTATAAATGTTATGTCATAATTGGAATATCCATGATAATCGCACCTGGAAAAAACCCAAACAATAATGACCTACCTGACCCTTAACACCCTGATGTAACTTTGAATGAGGTCCAATTGGTGTATAAGCTTGATAAAATTTCCTAAATTTTCCCAAAATTTCTCTGCACAGGACAACTGAATAATGCTGTTTTCATTCAAAAATATAATTTAGTTAGGTCAGTGCATTTTAAATTAATTTTAACAAGTTTAATGGACACATTTTCGATTGAAAGAAATAAATAATAAAAACCATGTGCACACAATTTATGGATATACAGTAACCAACTCAAACCTACTGTAAAGACCTGTCTTGTGGTTTAACAATGAGCCCTTCATTACGTATCTTGGTAGCTTGAATAACCGTATCTGCTATCTATCTCTTGGCAGCTGTTTGACATCTAGCTATCTACATGTAAATTTAAGCACACTCAAGCAGCCAAGCTTTGGTGCCTTTTTATTAGCTCAGTGTAAAACTTTTGAAGGCCTGTACTGTAGGTGGGGAGAGATTCTCTGTATCCCATTGATTTAGACCGCTGGACCACTAAGGTCCCTAATAAGAGATAGAATTGAATGCATACTTATTTCTCCTTCTTCTAAAACTTCAGTTAAATCTTGGCATTTTTTCCCCTCATCACATGGAGAACGTGGGAACAATCCTATTGTCATTGATCCTTTGACTTGCATAATCAAAACAGCATTTGATTCCATGGGGATCTGAAATAAATACGTCAACAATAGTTATGAAATCAAAAATAGTTGCTGTGTCATAAAGCTGCAATGATTCTTTTATTCATATTGAGGTGGTCAGCTCAGGTATGGTGGAGGAAACAGGAGTGCCCAGAGAAAACAACTGACTTTCTGCAATGAACTGACAAACTTTCTCACACTACTGTCTGTTTACTCTGCTGCAGAGAAAGGAACAACGCTAATATTTCAAAGATTTGAATAGCACAGTTAACAATCAATTTATCATTTGCTTACATGAACCGAGTCATTGCTAATAATCCTAATTTCGATCTAATTCGTGCATTATAACTCTTTAATACACCAAAACGTATTTTGGATGGGTGTTTACAATGGTAAATAATTGACAAAATGGCTGTGTCTTTTGTGTGCCGTAATGATGACAGAAGAATTTATTATTTGAATAGGTTCGCAAGGGGTATAATGAAGGGTGTAGCTGAAAGGTCGGGTTGAGTTTAAAAGTTTGAATTTATGTAAATTTTTTCAAAAGTTTGAAAATGAATCAAGGTAGTTCACTTTATTAAATCAATTTTGGTCAACCCAGTTACGTAAAAATCAATCTGTTCATGAGCTGCACTAACCTACCGGTACGTAAATAGTCAACTCTTTCGTCATGACTACGTAACATAAATAACCCCGACATTTCGTAAAAAAAAGTAACATTGTAAACACCCACCTAGGTTATATTTTGTCACATAAAATGATAAATAAAGAAAGGATGAAGCCGAAAAAAGAATTTTTAGTAACGACTCGACTCATGTAAGTAAAAGAATCATTGATTTGTACCCGGCGTATTGAAATTTATAAAATATTTTGCGATCTTGTTTTCTCCGAATTAGGCTAAATATACAGTAGGATCTGTCTCTGAGTAAGATTCTAACTTATGCGGTGAGAGGTACTATGATCTGTAATTTAGTCCACTCTGCCACTGATGACATATTTCCATGATGAGGTTAAAGCATAACTAGTTAATACAGGAATAATATGTCATAATACATAACCAAACCATTCAAGATATTTGCAATGACAAGAGTTATCAATACTGCACTTTCAACTGTTTGTTAGCCATTGATTTGAATAATTTTTGTTCATATGCACGTGTAAATAATTCATGTGCCACCTTTTCTAGAAACAAAATTGGACACCAACTCTTTGAAAATGAAGTTTCTTTTAACCACAACTGGAATAAACTGACCATTGATGTAATAACAAACCCAGACTTTCCGTACAAAGTGACCTTTCTACCATCTGAGCTATCATATTGGTACCAAGTATACCTACCTCTACTGATTCTCCTTCTTCCATGTCATAGTCGGAAGAAATAAACACCCAATTTGTATCTGTTATTTCCACCAATTCTGGCAAAAAATATGGTCGCTTGTAGTACTGTCTAAATGCTTTAGCTGATTCTTTAAAACAGTTTTCCCTGCAATAAATGTAAACTTGAATTATCTGTTTCTGTGAATTAATAAATTGACAGAAAATTATTATTGATGTCAATGATAAATACCATACTTTTATCAATTTACCTACAATATATTTCTTAATACCTTAACAAATATTACAATTCAAAGTAATTTACAGTGATACTAGAACCTCATTGAAAACTTTGCTATGACTGCATGATTTACTTAGGTTGAGTAGTGAGGTAATGGCGTTTTATGCCTCAGACAAGACTCTTGATATGAAGTTGATCAGTTCTGGAGCAGTGAAGGAAATCAGGATGCCTGAAGAAAACCACTGACAAGGGAACAGACAATCTTTTTAAAAAAAATAAATAAATAAGGCTCTGAAGTTTCAATGGGAGACAACTCTGATAAATGCGCATGGTTACCTCTTCTTCTGATACACACAATGTTATACCATGATAATCATGTATACAAAGTTCACTTAAAATATCTTTTGATGGTATTGGAGGAGTCCACCAGACAAACTTTTAGGATGGACAGACAGACAACGCCTTATTATAATATGTCCAGTTTCTAGAAATGGTGTGTATAAAATCCATCATACCAGTGGGCGTATCCTTTCTTAATCTTCTTATCAGACAACTGTTGTAGAAATATTTTGTGATTTCCATGTCTGTTTAATCCACTACATTTAAACTGACAGCCAACAAATAGTTTCAATACATGATGTGTTTTGTATATCTGAAATTAGAAACCAAACATATGGCACTGCAAATATATGGATTATTTTTCAATGTTTACTTGTATTGTTATTGATTTTATTATTCCAAGAAAACATGAAATGGGAACATTTACATTTTCAACACATGAAATATTTCATTAACAATCATTCTAAGAAATCAACTCAAAATATTTTAAATAATGGTAATACATACATTACTAATTAAAACATTTTAAACTTTTCCAGAGAAACCACTTTAATATTTGATCAAACTAATCTAGATCTGTAAATTATATAATAAAATTAAATTTTTCAGAGATGTATGATTAAAGTTATATTCGTATTAATGATATAAAATTTCTAAATTTAGTTACAAATTAGCCTAATATCAATAAGATTAATTACAAAACAATATGTCTAGCAGAACGGTGCTGTATGTTTTGAATTTAATGCTGATATTGCTGTAGTTAGACCGTGCCAAAGACTTGGTTAACTTTTATTCAGAGTTTAGTTTTTAAAAATTCTACTGTAGTTCAATTTACACAGATTTTCACTTTATTCACAGTTCAGTGTTTACTGATACTAACTGTAAGTCAGTTTACACAGATTTTTGTTTTATCCACAGTTCAGTGTTTACTGATTCTGTCAGTTTACACAGATTTTCGTTTATCCACAGTTCAGTGTTTACTGATTCAGTCAGTTTACACAGATTTTTGTTTTATCCACAGTTCAGTGTTTACTGATTCTGTCAGTTTACACAGATTTTCGTTTATCCACAGTTCAGTGTTTACTGATTCTGTCAGTTTACACAGATTTTTGTTTTATCCACAGTTCAGTGTTTACTGATTCTGTCACTTTACACAGATTTTCGTTTTATCCACAGTTCAGTGTTTACTGATTCTGTCACTTTACACAGATTTTCGTTTTATCCACAGTTCAGTGTTTACTGATTCTGTCAGTTTACACATATTTTCGTTTATCCACAGTTCAGTGTTTACTGATTCTGTCAGTTTACACAGATTTTTGTTTTATCCACAGTTCAGTGTTTACTGATTCTGTCAGTTTACACAGATTTTCGTTTTATCCACAGTTCAATGTTTACTGATTCTGTCAGTTTACACAGATTTTCAATTATCCACAGTTCAGTGTTTACTGATTCAGTCAGTTTACACAGATTTTTGTTTTATCCACAGTTCAGTGTTTACTGATTCAGTCAGTTTACACAGATTTTTGTTTTATCCACAGTTCAGTGTTTACTGATTCTGTCAGTTTACACAGATTTTTGTTTTATCCACAGTTCAGTGTTTACTGATTCAGTCAGTTTACACAGATTTTTGTTTTATCCACAGTTCAGTGTTTACTGATTCTGTCAGTTTACACAGATTTTTGTTTATCCACAGTTCAGTGTTTACTGATTCTGTCAGTTTACACAGATTTTTGTTTTATCTACAGTTCAGTGTTTACTGATTCTGTCAGTTTACACAGATTTTCGTTTATCCACAGTTCAGTGTTTACTGATTCTGTAAGTTTACACAGATTTTTGTTTTATCCACAGTTCAGTGTTTACTGATTCTGTCACTTTACACAGATTTTCGTTTTATCCACAGTTCAGTGTTTACTGATTCTGTCAGTTTACACATATTTTCGTTTATCCACAGTTCAGTGTTTACTGATTCTGTCAGTTTACACAGATTTTTGTTTTATCCACAGTTCAGTGTTTACTGATTCTGTCAGTTTACACAGATTTTCGTTTTATCCACAGTTCAATGTTTACTGATTCTGTCAGTTTACACAGATTTTCAATTATCCACAGTTCAGTGTTTACTGATTCAGTCAGTTTACACAGATTTTTGTTTTATCCACAGTTCAGTGTTTACTGATTCAGTCAGTTTACACAGATTTTTGTTTTATCCACAGTTCAGTGTTTACTGATTCTGTCAGTTTACACAGATTTTTGTTTTCCACAGTTCAGTGTTTACTGATTCAGTCAGTTTACACAGATTTTTGTTTTATCCACAGTTCAGTGTTTACTGATTCTGTCAGTTTACACAGATTTTTGTTTATCCACAGTTCAGTGTTTACTGATTCTGTCAGTTTACACAGATTTTTGTTTTATCTACAGTTCAGTGTTTACTGATTCTGTCAGTTTACACAGATTTTCGTTTATCCACAGTTCAGTGTTTACTGATTCTGTAAGTTTACACAGATTTTTGTTTTATCCACAGTTCAGTGTTTACTGATTCTGTCAGTTTACACAGATTTTTGTTTTATTCACAGTTCAGTGTTTACCGATTCTAACTGTCAGTTTACACAGATTTTTGTTTTATTCACAGTTTAGTGTTTACCGATTCTAACTGTCAGTTTACACAGATTTTTGTTTTATTCACAGTTTAGTGTTTACCGATTCTAACTGTCAGTTTACACAGATTTTTGTTTTATTCACAGTTTAGTGTTTACCGATTCTAACTGTCAGTTCACACAGATTTTCGTTTTATTCACAGATTCTGTCAGTTTACACAGATTTTTGTTTTATTCACAGTTTAGTGTTTACCGATTCTAACTGTCAGTTTACACAGATTTTTGTTTTATTCACAGTTTAGTGTTTACCGATTCTAACTGTCAGTTCACACAGATTTTCGTTTTATTCACAGATTCTAACTGTCAGTTTACACAGATTTTTGTTTATTCACAGTTTAGTGTTTACCGATTCTAACTGTCAGTTTACACAGATTTTTGTTTATTCACAGTTTAGTGTTTACCGATTCTAACTGTCAGTTCACACAGATTTTTGTTTTATTCACAGTTTAGTGTTTACCGATTCTAACTGTCAGTTTACACAGATTTTTGTTTATTCACAGTTTAGTGTTTACCGATTCTAACTGTCACTTCACACAGATTTTTGTTTTATTCACAGATTCTAACTGTCAGTTTACACAGATTTTTGTTTATCCACAGTTCAGTGTTTACTGATTCTGTCAGTTTACACAGATTTTCATTTTATTCAGATTCTAACTGTAAGTCAGTTCAGACAGATTTTTGTTTTGTTCCGTATTCAGTTTTCACAAGTTGCACAGAAATGATTTTTTCTTCTGAACCATTACATATTATATAATCTTACATGAGATAACTTGTCTATGGTCATTATCTTGTCCTCTGGCCAATCCACTGCTCCATCTTCCACAATCACTGGTTTTTCATTCTTCAGATAATCCTCTATAAATACATCTCTTGAGATGTTCTTCACTCGATCAAGAGACTTCAACTTCTTACAAATCTAAAATTAAATCAATATTCTTTCACATATTGGTAGTCAGTTCTGGAATGGTGGGGAAAACAAGAGAGCTAAAAAAATCACAGAATCTGGAAAGCAAACTGACAAATTTCCTCACACAAGGATCTGTCAAGTTGGATTTGAAATAGGTGGTGAAAGGAGCTGTGAATATAATAACACTTTATAGTCACCATTTGCAGGTCACCCATTTTATCACTAGAGTTTCCTCATTCAAAATTTATTATTTCATGCAGCTGAATACCACCTCAGTATTCAGAACAATAAACATAAAGTTTGATACATAGTACATACTACTGTAGATTGGGAAATTTTCGTGATTGTTTTTATTTTGGCGTAAATTCGCAAATGAAACGAGTCACGAAAATAAAAGTTTCATGAAAAATAAGCAGTAATTAAAATTATAACTACAGAGTCGCGATCACGTGAAAATTTAAAGACGAGAATAAATATTAAAGTGTGTTCACACGAAAATTAGATGAAGCGAAAATTTCCAAATCTACAGTAATGAATGCATAGATATTTGACTGGTTACTGGTGGCACTTTTCTGTCAACTTACAAAACTTCGTAACCACCAAATCGAAATACCATCATGGTGGCCGAGTCTTCAGAGTAGAGCATCCGTCTTGAGAATGGGAGATTTTTAAACCAAGCAGATTCATACTAAGACTTTAAAATTTGAGACACTGCTTCCGGTATTAAGATAGTAGAGTATTGACTGGTATCCCCCTTTGTCAGCATGATGTGACTGGGCAACATGGGGAAGTGGTATCCTTGTCTGTGGCATACTCACTCGGTAAGCTAGTATCTAAGTCTGAGTGGCGCTAGTACAAGGCAGACCATAAAACACACTCCAACTGCCCATGCATATACATACACTTGGATAAATCCTTAGAGATTAATAAAGTTGCTCTCATCACTAATATCTGAAAGAATATTTGCTGATGCAGCATTAAACAACATTACAGACAACCAACCAACTTTTCAAAAGTACAGTATACTCCATCTTACCTCGCAGTCATTTTCAGATAGTTCTGTCTCTTCACTATAGATTGGATTCTTTATCAAACAATCAGTGTCCCAGATCTTAGTCCAATCCCATATTGGTAAAATCTACATAAAATATATATACAATTGTGAAAACCTGCATTTAATATACAAGCTAACTTTCCATTTCTGGAAGCTAAAGTTGCCATTTATGAGAAATTATTTAAAAAAGTACCCTACATTTTAGCAACATTGAAAAAATAATTTTAAAAAACACTTTATTTGTTGAAATTCCACATATTTTGGAAATTTGGATACTAATAATTTTAAAGTTTTGAAAACTTATCATATTTTATAAAGTTTTGTACCACAAAAATTTAAAATTAAGTAGCAAGATATACCACATTTTTTGTTTTATCAAATATCCCTGTGACAGTTATATGTACCATGATATACAAATTGAACTGTCTTTGATTTAACAAAGATTAAAATCACATACAAACAAACAGGAAGGATAAAACCTAATGCCTGACAGTGTTAACAAAAATCATAAAAACTCTGGAAGCACTAAACTGAACTGAAATAAATGGACATAATAATCATAAGGATTTGTTCTTGCACAAGATTATAGTAAGCCCTGATAAATGAAATGCCTTAAATTAAACAAAAAGTACTATCAGTGCATTATTATTTATTTATTTATTTATTTATTTATTTATTTATTTATTTATTTATTTTTTTATTTATTTATTATAATTTGCAATTCTGATGCTGCCTATACTGCAATTTTGCAGTTGCATTTAGAACATTAATGATTTACATCTTGTTACTGGGTCAATAAGGCAAACTGGATATACAAATGTATAAAGTTGAACCTGCCTTAAAGTCACCTCTATATATTTACAATATGACTGTACCTGTCTTCGATGAAACATACAGAAGCAATTGTATTTCAATTCCCAATGAAAGACAATGGGGGTCATGACACTTGATGTGTATCAATTTTCCCGCAATATTACGTCATGTCCTACACAGGGGGTCCCGTGGTCATGTGAGACACGCAGACCTCGCATGGCTAAAAACCCTATATCACACGAGCAAATACGGAAAAAATAGCGCCAAGGTACAAAATATTTATTAAAAGAAAGAATTGTAAATATAAGAAATGACATTTCTGCTCATGGTATTTCAAGGGGTAATGAAAGATAGTGTGACGCGTGCCAAATTCGATGAAGGGCGAAGCAGAATGTCATTTCTTAAATAAGGGCCAACTGCTTTTAAAGGCCAGTAAATTTTTATTCCAATTGCCCTTTATTCATGTTATTTGAACCTATATATAAGAGCCACATGCCCATTAAGGCAATTTTTACTGGTTTCCTTGGGTGGCCTTTATAGACAAGTTTCACTGTATTTAAAAGTCATTTCAATAAATTCATTGTAAGAGAGCTTTTTAAATTTTTTTCTTATATTAATTTTTTAGACAAGGTTCCACATTTTAAAAATAGTGTAAGGGAACTTTTAGTGATTGTTTTAATAAATCAATATTTCAGATTATTCTCTGCCACTATTCAGATTGAGAGTGCTGCTTCATTATTACTAAGTATCAAAATCAATGAAATAGTAATTTGATATCTAAAATATGTTGTCATCATACTGTATCAACTTTACTTTTTTCCTTTTTAAACACGGATTTGCTACATCTGGTGATAGTTGCAGTACAACATATGTTCTAACAGACTTAGTTTTTTTAATACCCAGCAAATAAAGTGGTGAACGTGACAAGTTACACTTTTATACATCTTACTTAGCAATTAGCATTACTGTTTTACCTTGTAGATAGCGAAAATGAAATTAAACTTTAATCAACCACCAAAGAAAGGTTCATACAGAAATGATTTTATCACCAAAAAACTTTATTAAAACTAATAAGAATAAGTGTCTCATTTTCCAAATGGAAAATTTTTATCACTTAAATACTTAAATGATAAAAGACCAAGTTTTTATTTATGTATTTATATATTTATTCCTCTTCTTTTTTTTTTTAATGTTTTTATTCTTTTTTTTTTTTTTTTTTTTTTTTTTTTGTGGGGAGGGATGACAGGTAAATACTTAGATGATCTTGTCATAATTTGATTGACGGGATATAAATACAAGTTTTCATTTCTTTACATGAAATTTAAGTATGACAATCATTAATAGCTGCCTACTCAATCACATCATAATGATCATGATAATATTCCTAATTAGCAGAATACAATATTCTACAAGCATTCCCTCCAAGACTATAAAAATATCATATCACAAATTTTTTATCAATATATAAAATGTTATGTAATAAAATAAGGAATGATAAAAAGTGAAATCTATGAAATACTGACAGTTGCATTAATATACAAAATAGAAAAATCAACCTTAAACAGCCAAACAAAAACTTAAATCTTGTGAAAAAATCTTGAAGTGATATACCAGTATCTTGTAATTTTTTACCACTCTTAATAATAGAATCAATATTTTATATTTATATAATTTAGAATGAAATGAGAAAACACATGAAGTGTGAAACAAACTTGAGAAATTAGGCAAAACAAAAAAGGTTTGTTTCCCGTATTCCAACTGTTTAAGTACAGCTACCCCAAAGTTAATTCCATCCAGATTTCAGATTTTTTTAAAGCTTAACTATTTTTTTTCTGTGGTGAAATGCAGCAACAATGATAAAAAAGATAATAAATTAGTACAGTACAAATGAGAGTGAAACCTAAAACACATATTTTTGGTTTGGCCTTGAAAACAGAATCTTTAGATATTTATGAATGTCAGATTAATATTTTCATTTCACACATGGATACACAATAATTGTTTTTAGCCTTACTTTGATCGTAGCTTTCCTTCCAGTAGCCAAAACCAATCGATAAGCTGGATCACAGTACATCAGTGCTGAGAAAACTGCTACAAGAATTGACAGCCCCATAAGTCTTTGCATCCATCTTTTTCGAGATGTCGAGTTACACGTAGAGATAAATGGTTCAGCTGATTTTTCTATTTGTTTAGGATTGTAACCTGAGTCTAAACAAAATTTATGCAAAAGACGAATTTCTCTGTCTAAATAGTCCATTTTTTCATCCAGTGACATTGTTCCTACTTCCTCTGAATTTATCTCATTCGTTTTCATCGTAGACATTGAGTTTATCAAATTCTAACAAAACTTCTTCCGAGACAACACTAAATGTTCCATGTGAATGATTTTCCACTTAATAATACTTCACACTTGTCTGTCAGCGTGCGTGATGTGTTTACAAACTATTGTTATTGATTTTTTTGTCTTCTGAAGTCTTGTGGGAAGTAACATAAATATGTTAATATTCAAATTGGAAAAAGAAAAGTCCGGATTTAATAATACTCATTCATAAGCTTGAACTGGAGGCTTGAACAGAGATGTCTCTGGCTTGAAGTATATCCTGCTTTAAACGGAGATGTATATTTATGTATATTTGAAAACCCCTTTATAAACTGCTGTCAATGGCCTCAGGACAACCATTAATCATGGCCCTTGGAAGTAACCCTGCTTACAAGTGCGGATAGAAGACCCGCTTTTTATGTCTATTTATTGGACAGAATCGAAACCTCTCTCCAAAAATTATAATCTTGATGTTGCCATTAAGACCCTTGTGAATGCTCACAATTTTATTCTACTGACAACTACATATTACAGGTTCCATTTAAAGCGTATAATAGATGTACACATTATTACTTTTATTTTTCGCTGATAATACTACTCAACTTACGAGACTATGGGATGTCTAGTTGCTTGCTATGGGATACGCTTTGGGACGTCTAGTTGCTTGTTATGGTCTAGTTGCTTGCTATGAAATATGCTTTAGGATGTCTAGTTGCTTGCTATAGGATACGCTTTAGGATGTGTATTTGCTTGCTATGGGATACGCTTTAGGGTGTCTAGTTGCTTGCTATGGGATACGCTTTGTGATGTGAAGTTGCTTGCTACGGGATATGCTTTAGGATGTGTAGTTGCTTGCTAAGGATTTCGCTTTGGTTTTATTATTTCAAGATATTTGACCAAAATGGAGATCGTTAGTTACATGTATTTCGTTTACATTGTATATAATCATGGTTTTGTCCGACGGTACAGGTCTTTCCAAATATTAAATAGTAATTATACTTCACATCAATTAGTAAGTAAGTTTGGTATGCACTTGGAATTCACTACCAGACCGTTGTTTTGCACCAGTGACCTAGAGTGAATTATGCAAATTATGTGTGTTTTTTCGTTTCTTGTCCTTTTTTTCGGGGGGAGGGGGGGGGTTACTAATACTGAGCACATGTTTTAAAATAGCAGTAAATTGCTTTTTTTCTTTGCTTTTCTATTAAATGTAACGTAAGCCAAAGAAATCTTATTCCCAGTATTGTAAATGAGCGGATTTACCCTAAAATCCAAGAATTAAATGCATTTTAGATAGGTCTTAGTAAATTTAAAAACACATTTACTATAAATTATTTAATGGTACATGTATATTGTCATGTGTTACTTAACTTCGCACAATTCAAAATTAATACGTACCCGGTTTGGCATCAAGAACGCTTTTGCGGACATGGTCAATCACGTCGCGGAATGTCCCACGTGATCCCGATCAGGATCGCATTGTGACGTCATTGATAACATTGGTAACACAGTGTTGGTTACATTGCCTGCAACTGCGATCATCGTAGAAAGGTGTATTACCAGTATTTTTGCGCAAACTTTGTTATTCGAAGTTAAAAGACAAAACCAAAGGTAAGAACATAAGAAACAGCGGTGTGTGTGTGTGTGTGTGTGTGTGTGTGTGTGTGATCCCAGTTTCACAATCATGAATTTCTCAACTAAAATTTTTCTTACTTAAATTCAGAAAATTTTGCTGATCTTTTCGAAACTACAAATTAACATTTGCCGTAATAAAAACCAATACAAACGTTATAATCTTGAAGTGATCTTCAAAACTGGGCCTTAAACTCCTGAATATTTTAAAAATTAACAAAATTATTATGAAAATAATTAATTGTTAGTTGGCTTGCCGAAGGTCGAAGGCTTTCTCCGGGTACTCCGGTTCCCCCAACCGTCACAGAACTGACCACCTTGAGCAACATTAATCCGGACGTAAAAACACAAATTTTAAAGTGTCGCTTATTGCACAAAGGTACCACGACCGCTAAATTTTAGCCCAACTGTCCAATTCGTCGTCTGTCAGCTTAAAGTTTATGGATGCAGCATGATGCATTAATACAGGCGTTTGTCATTTGTCGCTCTTTGGTTAAGCGTTGCGCTTTTGGTTAGCGTATACGTTGATTAAAACATAGCAAGTGAGAATACTTTTTAATTGTTTGGTTATTTATTTATTTATTTATTTTCTTTTTTCACTTTTTCAGTCACAATGATTTTTGCTATTGGAATTGGTCTACAATACCTCATTACTCAATATAATGAGTACAAACAGAAGAAAGAAGAAAAAGAGAAACAAGAGAGAGAAGCAAGATTGAAAATTGGTGAGTTTGTGTCGGTAGCGATTATGTTCTTTAACATTTTATAGTGTTTTAAGCCCCATAATTCAAGAAACGAATTCCAGCTTGCCACTTGCACCAAGCACTAGTTAAGATGTAACTTCTCATGGCGGATATAGCTACACAGGAGATGTTTACCCTTCCGGAGCATCCGGACTCACAATTCTCCGATGGAAGTTCATGTGACTAACTTAATTTACTTTATTTAGCTTTTGGAATTGTGATATTGACATAGACCGGTATGTTTGTGTTTAATTTGATAACCATAACGGTATTTTACCTATTTGACAACTTTATTGACTGAAGCAACGTGGAATAAAACTTGTCTTGACACATGTTTGAGCTGGTGCCCGAACTCGCCCGTTTATCCACATGTCTTCACGTTGAAATGCTCTCACGTGCATGCACGCACATAATCGATATTAATTTATCAAAATACTTACATAAATATTTACATTTTTATCATATTTCCAGAGAAAGAGATGGAAAACAACAATGATAAAGCCACAGTACCAGGTAGTTCTACTGCTAAAGTAGATGGAGGAGCTGCAACTGCTAACCAGGTAATTATTCTTCGGAGTTATTTACACCAACACCCATCCAACCCCCCTACCCCCGCAAAATTGTTTACATTAGAGTAACTATAACCATGTGTGATCGAGATTCCTTATAAAATTTAAATACAAATACCCATGGTATGTAAAGGAGAATGCCATGTATATATTTTTTTAAAATCGCAATGAATCTGACCGCGGTCTAGGATTACAACCGCATGAGAGTTCAATGTGTGCCCATTTTAATTTGTATTGAATCAAATTAGCCAGAATTGGCACCTTATCTGCATGTTAACATTATAGAAATCACAACCACGCGTGATCAAACCCGACCTCACTCCAGATATTGGGATTTAACGAGAAAATTATTTGTAGAGAATCATCATGGTGTGGGGGTGATACAAAATCACTATATTTGAACAACCCTACTAGTATTTTCCTGTGTAATAACTTCTTCAATGCTTTATTTTTATATAGCCAACTGCTGGACCAAGTAATGGAAACACTGGAGAAAACAAACAAACTTACTGTGGTTTTAAGAAAGGCTTTCTCTTGTAAAGTAAGTAATATAATATTACTTTCAATATATTTGTTGAATTCATGAGGGTTTTTTATTAGATGAGTTAAATGAATATTCAAAATAATTTAGAGCTATTTTCTTCCAATTTTGTCTAAATATTTTGAAGCACACAGACCATACAGACCACTATAAACAAATAAAAAGGTCGCCTTAAAGTTTATTTTAATTTTTGTGGAAAACACAAAAGGACGAAACCCCACCTTAAGTTGAAATCAATCAAAAACAAACATACTAATTCGTGTCTGAATCATAATTCAGAAGCAAAGTGAAATATTTGAAACTGACCAATCAGAAATTGACAAATCAGGTTTAACGAGAACTTCCTCCAAAGAGTTAAACAAGAGAAGTGAAGCCGGGTGCCCCGCAAGGGTAAGCACCTCCTGTTTATCTCAAAGAATTGAGGCCGGGTGCTCCAGAAGAGTAAGCATCTCCTGTTTAGCTAAAAGAATTGAGGCCGTGTGCTCCGGAAGGGTAAGCACCTCCTGTTTAGCTAAAAGAATTGAGGCCGTGTGCTCCGGAAGGGTAAGCACCTCCTGTTTAGCTAAAAGAATTGAGGCCGTGTGCTCCGGAAGGGTAAGCACCTCCTGTTTAGCTAAAAGAATTGAGGCCGTGTGCCCCGCAAGGGTAAGCACCTCCTGTTTATCTCAAAGAATTGAGGCCGGGTGCTCCGGAAGGGTAAGCATCTCCTGTTTAGCTAAAAGAATTGAGGCCGTGTGCTCCGGAAGGGTAAGCACCTCCTGTTTAGCTATCTTCACATACCAATTAAAGCAGTGTAAAGATGTTATGGAGTTGTTGTTTAGCCAATAATTTTTCCTACAAACTTTGTCTAAATATTTTATAATAAGCCGGCTATAGGTCTATTCCCTATAAAGAAATAAAAAGATTGAACAAGCACAAGAAAACGAAAATCCATCTTTACGCTTAAAATAAAGCCATTGTAAAGGTTTTTATTCAGTCGGCGTAAAGTCGGCGTAAAGATGGATTGTGCGGGGGGAAGTATTTGAAACCGTTTACATTGCGAATTTCAGGAATTAAATCCATGTATTTTTTTAAATATAAATAAAGATTCCCTTTTGATTCCGAAAATGATAATTATATAGCCTTTTTGTTATCTCTTTCAGATGGAGAGTTTGCCTGCACATATTGTAACGATATCTAATTCAACTGTGATACTTTTTTCGTTTCATGTTTTTTATTTTCATTCATGCTTCTTGTTTTATGAATTACTTGAAGTGCTTTCATATATTTTTTGTTTCATATGTTATACTTTCAAACATACTTTTTTGTTTTATGTTTTCATATAATTTTTCATATAAACCTATTATTAATACTACATTTTCATACTTTTTACGCATGTTTCTAAATGTAGTTACAGATACCTATGTGATCATGTGTAAATTCTTACTACTAAAACAAAATTAAGTTTTTATGAAAATGCTAACATTTTCTCAACTTTCAAAACTACATTGTCATACATTTTACAAAAATTACTAGTTTAAACAATATTTTATTTGTGTTTCCAGTACAATTTACAAATAAATTATATAAGAGGATCCCGGAACAAGAGTAAACCTTATATAAACCGGTTTCCTAGACAATTATAATATTACAATATTTGCATGTCACAGAAAAAAACATATATATTTATATAACTAAATAGTGTGTAGGTTATAATTTATAAAAGAAAAATGAAAATTTCAGAATACAATAATTTATGACATATACTAGTATTGTTTCATAATGTAAAAATAATCATTGTTTTAAACGGAAAATCTCTTTGATAAAAGAATGTACTTTTGAACTTTGATGAAAATATCATTGTTTTCGGCAGGGGTCAGGTTGTGATTTCCAAATAACAATATGTCAAGATCATAAGAGACGTTTATGGTATGAATAGTAGTATTTCTTATATGAGTGTACAAGTTACAGTGTAAAAGAAAATGTTTTGTAGTTTCAACTTGACCGCATGCGCAATTGGGACTATCA
The DNA here is from genome assembly GCA_021292105.1 of Anadara kagoshimensis. Lineage (NCBI taxonomy): Eukaryota > Metazoa > Mollusca > Bivalvia > Arcoida > Arcidae > Anadara > Anadara kagoshimensis. Next base: position 47,599,238 of record CM037858.1, read on the forward strand.
ACGAGGTTTTTATTATATAAATGGTGATTTAGTGAACTACAGTTTAACCTAAGTCTGGTGTGATGTATTTGTCCTATGCGACTACCTGTGTAATAAAATTTTGGAATATGTATTTTTTGGTTTAAGAAAGATTTAAAAATGTTAAGCGAACTGTTTCTGACTGAGACTGGTATGTTATTCCAATCTCTAATTGTTGAAGGAAGAAATGATTTATAATAATAGTCTGTTCTGCATAATATAGTTTCTAAGTTTTCAGATGAACGGGTGTTATATTGGTGAAATTCTGAACTTGTAGGTGGAATTACTATTTACAGATACTTTTGTGATCATGTGTAAATTCTTACTACTAAAACAAAATTAAGCTTTTATGAAAATGCCAACATTTTCTCAACTTTCAAAAAATTACTATTTACAGATACCTATGTGATCATGTGTAAATTCTTTCTACTAAAACAAAATTAAGCTTTTATGAAAATGCCAACATTTTCTCAACTTTCAAAACTGTTATCTATCAATTTATTGCAAATATTACTGTCATCTTGTTTTAATTGAGCTTGGAATGAAAATCTGGTTATTATTATTACTATTATTTCAATAAGTTTTAAGACCATACTTTTTGTGATGGATAACTGTAATTTTGAAAAAAATGTGTATTTGTTTTAAAGAACATTCGTTTTTAAAGTAGACAATTTAAATCTGTTTAAATCATTTCTACGAATTTGTGTGTTAAGCAGATTCACTCTGAAATACTCTATCTTCAGGAAAATCGGGAAAAGCACTATTCAATTTGTGAAAACAAAACAAATATTTATTATTTAAAATCAACCATCCTTTACTTTTACTGTATACAATTTCAAAGCAACTTTGCCTCATATTTCAACGAAAAAATCCACTATAAAGTCCATATTTCTTAGCCCATGTGGATGGTCTTCATTTACATCTTTTTTTTAATTTGAAAAACCTAAATAAAATCTGTAAAATTCTACTTTTAACTCTATAAAATACTATGACCCCTTTGCCCTCGCTTTTTCAACTAAATGGTTCCATGAAAAGTCTATATTTCTTATGTCCAGCGAGTGGTCTTTTTTACAATTTTTTTTTCGAAAAACATAATTATTTTTAGTAAAATTCTACTTTTTACTCTATCAAATTTTAAGGCCCTTTTCCCCTCATTTCAACTAAAGGTTTCTCTCTATAAAGTCTATAGTTTTTAGGTCATGTGGGTGGTATTTATTTACAAGTTTTTTTTAATTTGAAAAACCTAAACATTTTCAATAAAATTCTATTTTTAACTCTATAAAATTTTAAGGCCACTATGTCTTATGTTCTCTAAAAAAATCCATATTTCTAATGTCCTTCGAGAGGTCTTTTTTACAAGTTTTTTTTTAAATTTTGGAAAACCTAAACATTTTCAGTAAAATTATTGTAACATTATTGAATATTTTTTCTTGACTTTAAAATGATTTTTAGATATATTTAAATTTTACACAATGTTAACTATACTGTAGTTGAAAAGGTTTCTGTGTCTTGAGAAAAATAATCAGCGAGTTTCTCAAAGCACAACAGAATATGAGTAGATGTGTTACAGTTCTATCAATGAAATAGAGATTTTTTTATACAAACGTGCATTAATAGATGTAAGACAATTTTCAAATTCTAATGACCACCTCTATATATCAGGACCACCTGTTTTTAACAAACCACATTTAAGTCACAAGTAAATTTAGTAGTCATACAAATGCTATCCGCGCATAACATCTAGCTCTTTTATGCAGCTTCATTTTGAACAACACTTTTTTATTTTAATAAAATTTCATATGATCAACAAGCCATACAGATTGCGTCATTATAATGTCTAAATTTTTAAACAATCATTTTTATTTTGTTTGTTTGTGTGTTTTATATTTCATTTGCATAACTTGCTTATTCGTATTCCCAAGATGACATTGATACTAGAAATTTATGTCACTGGAATGTCAATTTTGTTACATATATTTTAGTTTCTCTTAAAAGGTAAGGTTTTTTTTTACTACGGGATACACGGTCTTTCTATTTTTCAACCATTGATCATCTTCTGGTATACAATTCCCATATTCACTTAATTCTATGCAATTTTTTTCACAGACAAAAAACCCCCTAAATTCCGCCATTTTTTCGGTCAAAATAAAACATTTCATGGAGGATACAAATAACTTGAACTCCTTCCTAAACTTTGGCATGGAAAAAATCTGATTCTGCTTTAAATGGGCCAGGATAAATAAATAAAAAACAAGGAAAGGAACTATATGTAGATAAACAAACTAACATACAGGCGGTATACAGGTCTAACATAAAAGGTTTTAGCATTCCTCGTACAGACACGGCTATATCGCATGTAAAAGTCGCACCCTCGTCTTTTACTCGGAATGAGAAATCAATTTCGTGGTCCAATGTTAATGATTTTTAAAAGTCCCTCGAAATAATTTTGGTTTTGTACCCGTCCAATTTTAAGATTTAGTTATTGAGTATTATTTTGTAGACTTTGTTGATTTTTTATAAGTGTATACACGTTCGTTAGTCGTTTCCTAATGTTTGAACACATCATAAGTCCAAACTTTTACCATTGTAACTGTCGTTGTTAGTCGTGAGGGTCGACGGCTGTAGGACCGTCAAATGTAAAAATCAAGTTAAATGGTATTTTAGAACGTTTGGACGCTAAATTTAAAAAACATTTTAATGTACACCAAAATTAACAAAAGATGTGAAAAGTATTTGCGAAGTGTAAAAGCAAACTTTATGTAAAAATATCGTTTAATGTAAGAAACAACCAAAAAAAGTAATGCATGCAAGGTTACAGTCGAAAAATATCTGTAAAATTAAAATTAATCATTTGACGTTAAATCTAATTTAAAAATTATTATTAGTAGTATTTTTTGCGAAACGCTCAAGTATACGCTAAATGCTTAATTTTCATGGTAAACGTTGCCCTTTTTCTTTACATGATTTTTACATTTGACGGCCTAACAGACGGCTATGATGGACAAAGTTGATTTAAGGGCGTTAAGATAATGCCATAATGTTGGCGAGAGCTTTCAGACGTCCAAATATTTATTTATTTTTTTATTTATATGTATTTATTTATTCATTTATTTGTTTGTTTATTTACTGTCACAAGTTGATGTGGACAAAGTCTTTCTTATGGCATACTAATGTTCCTGGTGTGGGGTTGGTCATTGGATCTAAGACAACGCTAAAATGTTTTAGTTGGCAAATGTTAAATGAGTTAACATGTTGTGAGACTAGACCGGGGTTAATGATTTTGGTTAACGATATGTATTATATTAGTCCATTACAAATACAGAATGGCTTCTGCTATACACACGACAAGGGCGTGCATGTTGTTCCCCTTGTGCTGGCGTCAGCACCCATTAAAATGTTGATGGACAATTTCTGATGCAGTAGATATGCAAATCCCCTTATAATATTGATTTCCCGGTGTACGCGTCAGTACCAAATGTTGTGTCTATACACCTGGCGTGCGATGGACTATAACTACATTACACCTTAAGTTATTCATCTGGTATTTGGGCCGGCACTCAATGTTATATTTTTGATGAAATATTATTTTATGGATAATTTCTAATGAAGTAGATGGCCTCATGTGGGCGTCAGCACCCAATGTTTTACTCCTTGTATGGGTGTCAGCGCCTAGTGTTATAATTTATTGTTCATGAAATGTTATTGTTGATGAAATGTTATTGTTATATTGTTGATGAACTGTTATTCCATGGACAAGTTCTCATGTAGAAGATGAGCATGAGGTCTTGGCCTTGTGTGGGCGTCAGCACCCTTTTTTTATCCCTTGTATGGATCTCAGCGTCTAGTGTTAAATTTATTGTTGATGAAATGTTTTTGTGATATTGTTCATGAAATTTTATTCCATGGACAAGTTCTCAAGGAGTAGATGTGCATGAGGTCTTGGCCTTGTGTGGGCGTCAGCACCCTATTTTTTATCCCTTGTATGGATCTCAGCGTCTAGTGTTAGAATTTATTGTTGATGAAATGTTTTTGTGATATTGTTTATGAAATTTATTCCATGACAAGTTCTCATGGAGTAGATGGCATAAGGTTTTGCCTTGTGTGGGCGTAAGCACCCAAAGTTTTACCCCTTGTATGGTGTTAGCGCCTAGTGTTATAATTTATTGTTTATGAAATGTTATTGTATATTGTTGATGAAATGTTATTCCATCGACAAGTTCTCTTGGAGTAGCTGTGCATAAGATCTTGGTCTTGTGTTGGCGTTAGCATCCAGTGTTTTACCCCTTGTATGGGTGTGAGCGCCTAGTGTTATAACTTATTGTTCATGAAATGTTTTTGTGCTATTGTTGATGAAATTTTATTCCATGGAAAAGTTCCCATGGAGAAGATGTGCATAAGGTCTTGGCCTTGTGTGGGCGTCAGCACCCTATTTTTATCCCTTGTATGGATCTCAGTGTCTATTGTTATAATTTATTGTTGATGAAATGTTTTTGTGATATTGTTCATGAAATTTTATTCCATGGACAGTTCTCAAGGAGTAGATGTGCATAAGGGTTTTGCCTTGTGTGGGCGTAAGCACCCAAAGTTTTACCCCTGTATGGGTGTCAGCGCCTAGTGTTATAATTTATTGTTGATGTTTTTGTGATATTGTTGATGAAATGTTATTCTATGGACAAGTTTTCATGGAGTAGATCTGCATAAGGTCTTTGCCTTGTGTTGGCGTTGGCATCCAATGTTTCACCGCTTGTATTAGTGTCAGCGTCTAGTGTTATAATTTATTGCTGATGAAATATTATTGTTATAATGTTGATGAAGTGTTATTCCATGATCTTGGTCTTGTGTAGGCGGCGTCAGCACCCGATGTTTTTTCGCTTTATATGGGTGTCAGCACCTAGTGTATTAATTTATTGTAGATGAAATGTTATTGTGATATTGTTGATGAAATGTTATTCCATCGACAAGTTCTTATGGAATAGATGTGCATAAGATCTTGGTCTTGTGTGGGCATCAGCACTCAATTTATTGTTCATGTAATGTTTTTGTGATATTGTTGATGAAATGTTATTCCATGGACTAGTTCTCGAAAATAGATGTGCATAAGGTCTTGGCCTTGTGTGGGCATTAGCACCCAATGTTTTACCCCTTGTATGGGTGTGAGCGCCTAATGTTATACATTGTTCATGAAATGTTTTTGTGATATTGTTGATGAAATTTTACTCTATGGATAAGTTCTCATGGAGTAGATCTGCATAAGGTCTTTGTCTTGTGTTGGCGTCAGCACCCAATGTTTTACCCCTTGTGTGGGTGTTAGCCCCTTGTGTTATAATTTATTGTTGATGAAATGTTATTGTTATAATGTTGATAAAGTGTTATTCCATGGACAAGTTTTCATTGAGTAGATTGCACAAGGGTTTTGCCTTGTGTTGGCGTTAGCATCCAATTTTTTACCCCTTGTATGGGTGTCAGTGCCTAATGGTATAATACATTGTTCATGAAATGTTTTTGTGATATTGATGAAATTTTATTCTATGGACAAGTTCTCATGGAGTAGATCTGCATAAGGTCTTGGTATTGTGAGGTCGTTAGCATCCAATTTATACCCTTGTATGGCATGGGTGTCAGCGCCTACTGTTATGATTTATTGTTCATGAAATATTATTGTTGATGAAATATTATTCGATGGACATTTTCTCATTGAGTAGATGTGCATAAGATCTTGGTCTTGTGTAGGCGTCAGCACCCAATGTTTTCCCTTTGTATGGGTGTCAGCGCCTAGTGGTAGTTTTTATTGTTCATGAAATGTTATTGTTATAATGTTAATAAAGTGTTATTCCATGGACAAGTTTTCATGGAGTAGATTGCACAAGGGTTTGCCTTGTGTTGGCGTTAGTATCCAATTTTTTACCAGTTGTATGGGTGTCAGCGCCTAATTTTATAATACATTGTTCATGAAATGTTTTTGTAATATTGTTGATGAAATTTTATTCTATGGACAAGTTATGGAGTAGATATGCATAAGGTCTTGGCCTTTTGTTGGCGTTAGCACCCAATGATTTGCCCCTTGTATGGGTGTCAGTGTCTAGTGTTATAATTTATTGTTTATGAAATGTTATTGTTATATTGTTGATGAAATGTTATTCCATGGACATGCTCTCATGGAGTTAATGTGCATAAGGTCTTGATATTGTGAGAGCGTCAGCACCCAATGTTTTACCCCTTGTATGGATGTCTGCGTCTAGTGTTATAATTTATTGTTCATTAAATGTTATTGTGATATTGTTGATAAAATGTTATTTCATGGACAAGTTCTCATGGAGTATATGTGCATAAGATCTTGGCCTTGTGTAGGCATCAGCACCCAATGTTTTGCCCCTTGTATGAATGTCAGCGTCTAGTGTTATAATTTATTGTTATTGAAATGCTGTTGTTATAAAGTAGGTGTAATGTTATTCCATCAACAAGTTCTCGTGGAGAAGATGTGCATAAGATCTTTGCCTTGCGTTGGCGTTAGCATCGTGAGAGCGTCAGTACTAAATGTTTTACCCCTTGTATGGGTGTCAGCGTCTAGTATTATAATTTATTGTTCATGAAATGTTATTCCATGGAAAAGTTCTCATGGGATAGATGTACATAAGGTCTTGATATTGTGTGGTTGTTAGCATCCAATTTATTACCCCTTGTATGGGTGTCAGCGCCTAGTGTTATAATTTATTGTTCATGAAATGTTATTGTTGATGAAATATTATTTGATGGACATTTTCTCATTGAGTAGATGTGCATAAGATCTTGGTCTTGTGTAGGCGTCAGCACCCAATGTTTTTCCCTTTGTATGGGTGCCAGCGCCTAGTGTTATAATTTATTGTTCATGAAATGTTATTGTTATAATGTTGATAAAATGTTATTGTTATAATGATGATGAAGTGTTATTCGATGGACATTTTCTCATTGAGTAGATGTGCATAAGATCTTGGTCTTGTGTAGGCGTCAGCACCCAATGTTTTTCCCTTTGTATGGGTGCCAGCGCCTAGTGTTATAATTTATTGTTCATGAAATGTTATTGTTATAATGTTGATAAAATGTTATTGTTATAATGATGATGAAGTGTTATTCGATGGACATTTTCTCATTGAGTAGATGTGCATAAGATCTTGGTCTTGTGTAGGCATCAGCACCCCATGTTTTTCCCTTTCTATGGGTGCCAGCGCCTAGTGTTATAATTTATTGTTCATGAAATGTTATTGTTATATTGTTGATGAAATGTAATTCCATCGACAAGTTCTCATGGAATAGATGTGCATAAGATCTTGGTCTTATGTGGGCAGCAGCACCCAATTTATTGTTCATGTAATGTTGTTGTGATATTGTTTATGAAATGTTTTTCCATGGACAAGTTCTCAAGGGATATATGTGCATAAGGTCTTGGCCTTGTGTCGGCGTTAGCACCCAATGTTTTACCCCTTGTATGGGTGTAAACGCCTAGTGTTATAATTTATTGTTCATGAAATGTTATTTTTATATTGTTGATGAAATGTTATTCCATGGACATATTCTTATGGAGTAGATTGCATAAGAGTTTTGCCTTATGTTGGCGTCAGCACCCAATGTTTTACGCCTTGTATGGGTGTCAGCGTCTTGTGTTATAATTTATTGTTGATTAAATGTTATTGTTATAATGTTGATGAAATGTTATTCCATGGAAAAGTTCTCGCGGGATAGATGTGCATAAGGTCTTGGCCTCGTTTGGGCGTCAGCACCCAATGTTTTATCCCTTGTATGGGGTCAGCGCCTAGTGTTATAATTTATTGTTGATTTAATGTTTTTGTGATATTGTTGATGAAATGTTATTCTATGGACAAGTTTTCATGGAGTAGATGTGCATAAGATCTTGGCCTTGTGTTGGCGTCAGCACCCAATGTTTTACCCCTTGTATGGGTGTCGGCGTCTAGTTATAATTTATTGTTCATTAAATATTATTGTGATATTGTTGATGAAATGTTATTTCATGGACAAATTCTCATGGAGTAGATGTGCATAAGATCTTGGCCTTGTGTAGGCATCAGCACCCAATGTTTTGCCCCTTGTATGCCTGTCAGCGTCTAGTGTTATAATTTATTAATGTTATATCCCTAAAGTGGGCACACAGTGTCATACTGATGATGAAATGTTATTTGATTGGTTATTTTTGATGGAGCAGATATGCACTAGCGCTTATCATGTTGTATCCCTAGATCTGGAAGTCAAGTAGTTTCTCATGAAGTAGATTTATAGACTTACATCATTGTGCTACATTTCACTTACTCAACAATTAAATTGTATTTTTTATTAGCATTTATTTTATTTTATTTATTTTCGTGCAGAACATATGGTTATGTGTAAGGGTGATCTAAACTATGTCAGACCTGTATACAGCTACATGTAGGGAGAGAAAGTTAGGGAAAGATTTTTTTTAAAATGAGTCAGTACATGTAAACTGTTTTATTTATTTACTCAGGCCCAATTGAATATTTTGTTCTAGCTTGTGGTGGTATGTCTAAAAAGTGTCTTGAAGAATATCTGAATATGAAAGATCTTAAAATGAAATACAGCTTCAGCAAATCCAATCTTATTTATTTATGTTCTTAAGCATTAATAAATTATTAGTCAAATTTATTTATTCATTCATTTATTAATTATTTATAAAATTCAATTATTCATCAAATGTACCAAGATGGTAATTGAAAAAATAATGAAGACCTGTGTTTTAAACTTCTTATATTATACTGCAACCATTGATATTAAGATTGTTTTTAGCTCAACATGGCAACCAGTTCAAATTAAAAACCCACCCTTTTTGGCATCAATTCAGGAAAGTAATACTTTCATTGAACATTTTTTTAAAAGTGTGTTTGCTGTCAAAGCTATATATTAGATTGTGAGACTGACATAGGAAATAGTTTCTATTGAAATTTAACACATTGTATACTATTTCATTTTATAGGTTTACACATTTTTTTAAAACATCTAAAATATTTTTTTAAAAGTTATTTTTAAACACTTTTACTAAAATAAGCTGCTTTCGGAAAGTAGTAGCCAATGGAGATTTTGGCCTCCAGGAATGGAATCGTAGCCATGCTAATTGGTTGACGTGGGCTTCTTTATGCAAAATATTTTGCAGGAAAGTAACATTTTTCTTGAACATTTTTCAAAAGTATGCTTGCTGTCAAAACCATCTTCAGAAATGGCCTTCACAAGACAGCTAGTAAAGTACAAATTTTGATTTTACAACAGGTGGTCCTGATATAGAGGTGGTTTTGTACAGATGTGTCTTAATTTGTTATACTGTATAGCAAGAAATATTCTTAGGTAGAAACTTAAGTTTTAACATTCTGAAACTCATTCATGTGTACTTAATTCCGTGGTTGACAAGCAAAGCCCATTATGTAGAAAACTTAGGGGTGTATTTATTTTTCATGGTTGAGACTTTACTGTGAAAAATGCAAATACAGTCCAACCTGTCTTAAAGGCCATCTCTATAAATATAAGCGTTACCTGCTTATAAGGGCCAGTAAAAGTGTATCCCAATTGTTCTTTATTCATATAATTTGAACCTGTATATAAAGGCCACTTTTACTGGTTCCCTTGGTGGTTTTTTAGACAGGTTTGACTGTATTAATGCATCCTGAATATTTCTTGTTATACTGTACTGTATACAAGCTCTTGTTCTATTATGAATGTCCTTTTATCCGTAAATTTTTTAGATCTGTAAATTTGATATTTGTAAAAGTACATTTTACGCAATAAGATATGAATTCAAAATGCATATAAATTAATCAAGATAGACTTATAAATATGTGCATGTATAGGTCATCCACGATCTGATGGCAGGGTGACTGTTTAAATAATGCATATAGGTTTAAGCAGTGTATCGCCATAAATATATAATCACGCCGGCTCAGGCTTTAGATAAGAGTTCCTTTTGTAACCCCCCCCCCCCCAAAAAAAACACACACCTATTAATTCTGTGTAAAATTTTTAAAAATTATTTTTCACAGAAATGTTGAAAAGTGCTTGATTCCATCTTTTTTAGGATTTTTCAGTCTAAATCAAAATTTTAGTGTGGGGGAGGGGGGGGGGGGGTAAACATGAACTCTTTCCAGGCTTTATTTGTTACTATTACCCTGATATTAAAATAGACTCGCTATATACTTTGCAATCAGATGGTGGATGACCTATATATAAAACAAGGAAATAAAATATATGAATGTTTCTTTGCGTTTGTTGTAATTTATTATAAATGGCAGAAATAGTTTTCTTTTTACATCCAACGAGAAGAATTATGTGTGAAAAGATAACAGGGCAAGATCATTTTGTTATTTCAAGTTAATTTGGCCTTTACTGGTTCACCCGGTGTCAGTATAATGTGACTGAGGAGTGGTATACTTGTCTGTGCTGTGCTAACTCAGTGAGCTAGCACCTTAAAGTTGTTCTGAGTGTGCGCTGGTACAAGGCAGACCATAAAACACTTGCACTTCAAATGCATACACAAACTTGTTCATAGTTTAATCCACAAAGATTAATAAAGTATTTCTTGACTTGAATACCAAAAAATTGCTGATGTGATGCTAAGTAACATTCAACAACAACAACAACCAAATTAATCAACTATATTTTAGTGACAATAGACTGTTTCTACAGAAATTATGATGCAATAATGTCATACCTGGTAATTTCTACCAATTCAGCAGTTTTTTGGTGAAGCATAAGCTGAACTCTGTGAAAACTAAACAATTTGGTCCCAAAATTGAGTTGCGCAAAATATCCCTCATTCAGAAGTACAATGTAATTCTATTATATACCATGCCACCAATTACAGAACGAGTCACTAAAATCTGACACCTTTCAAAATGGACAGTGACCATATTTATGCTTTCAACTAGTGTTTCTTTTATAAACAATGGTGGTAGATGTTATGTTTATGAAAATTTAAGGGTTTGTAAAATTGTACAAAATATCAGATAAACATCCCATACCACGCAATCAATTAACGGATCACCAGCTATGTCCACAATGTTCTGACAAGGGCCCAGCATGCTTGATTAGACCCACAAAAAAAATGAAAATTTGGCCTGAATTGTTCCATTTAATGACATCACTGACACTAGTACGTCATTAGTTGTCGTAACGCCGCTTTGGTACCGTAATGGCAGCCAGTGTCGGAATATAAAAGGCATGACCAACGATACGTCAACTATACTGCTACTGGGCCAAAAAGTAAAGGTTAGTTAAGGCCAACAAGGAATGAAATGGAAACAGGCTTTTTTTAAAGCATAGCCTCAGGCCCCAGTTTAACAACCGTTTCTTGCCCAAGATTTTCTTGACTTTGTCGATTTGACATATAATTAATTTTACTACTTTTCAAAATATTAAAAAGATACTGAAGTCTGGCTAATTTGACCAAAATATGATAATTTATGATAAATTATTACAATATTAAAAAATTTCAAAGCTTTATTCACTGAAATAAAAAAGATATAGAAGTTTTAAAAATCAAAATTCATGGGACATTTTAGAACTCTTCAATTGGGAGGTACGAAAACAGGTTGTGATGTCAGAGATGAACAAACAATCTTCCTAACTACCACTTATGTATACGGTTTCATTTTGAAGATTTCTTTTAGCTTCTGTGTATTCTGTGTATTCTGAGACATTTTAATTGCAGTACCATAAAATAATGTCAAACTTTAACAGATTTAATTTAAGTAAAATCTTAGTTATGGAATGATTGTGAAAACGGGAGACAAGTAACCCAGATCGAGGATGATAACTAGGATCAGCCTGGGGTTCAATCCTTTACTTGGCAGTAAGAGAGTGGAATGGAAGTGTAGTGGTGTTTAACACACAGTCAAGATTCTTTCACTTATAATCTACACAGCAAGCTCTGTGGTGGTGGAGGAAACCAGAAAAAAACAATGACCTTTTGGCAAACGAAATGACAAACTTTCTCACACTAGGACCTGACTGACTGGGGTTCAAACCAACAGAAAAATTTGTTACAATGGAAAAAGCAGGTCAATCACATAAGTTTCAGGTAAAAAAAGTTTCTGGTATAAAACAGAAAAATAACAATCATAACCATCATCATTATCAGTCTTTTGAGAGACAAAATACCCCTCTGCCCCACATTGCCAAGTTGTCATTTCTAAGATTTGACCTATAACCTGTATTCTGACCTGAGTTTGGTATGTAGCACATTTTCTCATGTTGGTTTACATTAATTTGTGCCCATTTTCATCAAAATCCATCCATAGACATGGAAAATTTGGTGTGGAAATGATATTGGGATGGACAGAGACATAGGGCCCATCCTATATAACCCCTAAACTTTGTTTATGGGAGAGGGTTGGGGGTTGATGCTCATCACAACCATATTTAGGATACAAATGATCTGTTCTGAAGTTAATGCAGGCAAGAAACATGTGTGTATATGTGGTAGTTCTGTTACTTTTAAATACTTAAATATGTGCCTCCTTCCATGGCCACTAACAAACTACACTTACTAACTAACTACACACTAATAAGTTTTAATATTATTCAGATTTCACAATTTTAAATCCTGAAGTCCTGCCAAGACATGTCTCTTTTTTAAGTCATCTTGTTACATTGATTTCATATTTTTTACAGCTGAATTCCTGCCAAGAGAGGTTTCATTTCTGAGTCATCTTGCTATTCAGGTTTTACAATTTTAAATCCTGAAGTCCTGCCAAGACACGTTTCATCTTTGCGTCGTCTTGGTTACGGTACCTATGTTTTATTGCTTGCTTTTTTTTATGTCCCCTAAAATCTTCATAAAACATTTTTCTCCTAGGTGGGACATACATTACTTTTCTATTCCAAAACATATTTTCAAAATCCAACCCTCTCTGTAATTCGTCAGGTATAGTTTCTCGAACTTCTCCATTTTTCGGTGAGGCTATGATAAATGGTCTGTTACCGTACTCTTTCTTTTTTTCGACTACATGTAAACTGTATTTATCAGCAAGTTTTTGATATGTTTTCTGTAAATTATCAATAAAAGCTATAATAAGTATTGTTTTGTGTGCATTGCATAAGCATATGAGTTTGCTTTACAAAATTTTGTTCACCAAGTATTTGACAATAAATCGTTTTTAAAAGCCCTGGTTGTTCAAAGCTTTTTATTATCTTAGCCCAAACCAATGATAAAATATTAATACACTGGTAACTATCAAAACTTGAATATCTTTGGGGTGGAACATTTTATTTGGAAAACATGTCAAGCTACAGGTGACGTGGCAGAATTTTTTAACTTTGTAGTGCATTCAGGGAATGTCAATTTATAGATGAAACCCATTAAAATGCCAAAATCTGCCTGAAAAAATGGTTCCAGCTTAGCCCAAACTGCTGATAAAATATTACTTTTGTGGTAACTATCAACTAAATATCTTTGGTCTGAACATTTTATTTGGAACAGACATGTCAAGCTACAGGTGAAGTGGCAGAATTTTTTTAAACTTTGTAGTGCATTCAAGGATTGTTAATTTATAGACGAACCCCATTAAAATGCCAAAATCTGCCTAATAAATGGTGGCAATTTATCAAAGTTTGACTGTTATAAACATACCTGACGTCTAAAAGCAGCGAACACGGCTTTAACTATATGGAAAGGAGTTTTAGGTCCTTCTATCTTGGCATAAAGATCTTTTATCCCTGCTAGCTCACAAATACTTTTGATTATTCTTTGGCAAACCAAACCATATCCTGAAATATAACAGTCACAGTTTGAAAGTGAAAAACTACAGCTCAAAGGAACATTATTCCCATGCTTGATTTCATTCAAAATTCTTTGACATTTTCATGACATAATTCTTTTTCCCCAACATTCTAACAAACTTTCAAACCAATAATGCTGCTAGACAGAGCAAGATATATCATTTACATTTTTGCAACAAAAGTAATATCATGTGAAAGGGAAAAAAACTGAGGCTCTAGTCATTATTATGTCCTGGTCTGTTTTGTAGAGTGGGAGGAGTAGGCTAGATAAGAAAAAACATGATAAGAATTTCAAACGGGCACAACTCTTGACAAAAAATACATAAAATCCCTGACAATTCCTTAGATTTGGAAATTCACTGACAATTCTTTAAAATTGAAAATTTTTTTTTTTAAAAATTCCCTGAATCATTGGAACTATGAGAAAAAATATCAAGAGAGTATGAAAAGTTAAGGGGCGTAATTGAAGGCATATGACTCAGTCTCTCTCTTATTGCAAATGGCAGAGACTTGAAAATAGGTAGTGACTGTCTTTTTGCCAAACACTTTAGAAACAAAAGTCATGGGGTCTTTCCGAAGAGACCTTAAAAACCGATATCCTATGTGGAACATTAAAGAACCCTCCCTGCACATTGACCTCAGCACAATGCAAAGGTTTAAATTTCTGCAACCTCACCTATAGCTGGTGACATCTCAATACGTGAAATATTCCTGACTGAGACATAAAACCCCATTCAATCAATTAATCCCTCGCTGGCATAATTTAGATCACAGCATACTAAGTTTTTGCCTACCCTAAGATACCAAGCCTGTGTAAGTGATTGTGACATAGAGGAAACTGTTAGTTGAGAAAAGTGATCTCAACCTAGGGTGAGAGAGAAAATTCTCACATGGGTAACAAGAGGCCCATGGGCCTTAACGCTCACCTGAGGCTGAGTACATATCTCATACAGAGGTTCAATGGTCAATAACATTAATAACAAGAATTCCACGGAATTATATGTCTCGCCTGGCTAGTTATTGATCGAGTAAAAAAACATTTTTTTCAGATTCAGTCTTGCTGGACTAAATAAAAGTTAAATTCCAGTTACATTCATAACTTTTATATACGCTGCATTGACCTAAGGATTTTCTTTTCAATTAGACACTTAAATTTTTTTTTTTTTTTAATTTTATAGAATATATAATGATACTATATCTATTCTGTGGAGTGAGTATACTTAATAAGTATGACTTAATAAACTACATGCTTTAAAATAAATTTGTAGCAACAATCAGTAATGAAAACATAGCTATAAATTCTTCTTTTTTCAATTTTAACATTCATAATTATACTAGATATCAGTATCAGACAAAAAATACAGATTTGTGTTGTAAGGTCATGGCTGAAGTCAGTTACATATGCCTTCATCATGATGAGACCATGAGATAAGCACTGTTACACTATTTGCTGTAATAATTTTAAACAAAACAATTCAATCTCACTTGACCCTTAGGATTGTGTTAATAGATCATCCTTTTAATCTCAAAATGCAAGATTGAAGCACAAAATGTTTTAAAAATATTGATTAAATGGTTTAACAGATATTGCAAATAACTTGCAAATCACATAACATTTTAGTCCATTTAAATAAATTTTACAATTTTTCAAAATTTGCGCTTTTTCCTAAACAAGAGGCCCATGGGCCTGATACGCTCACCTGATAACTAATGGCTAGCTGATAGATTTAAAGAAAACATAAATACTAAACCCTAATGACTTTTTTCTTTACATCATGATAACCATTGTATCGATACCTACAACATTCTAATATACATGCCTATACAAAAAGTTAATAGTTTTCAAGATAATTAACCATTTCAGTTTCACATCTGTAACCTTGACCTTTGAACCCATGACCTTTTTCTTTACATCAAAATGATCATTGTATCGATACCTACAACATTCTAATATACATGCCTATACAAAAAGTTTATAGTTTTCGAGATAATTAAACATTTTGGTATTGTTTCGCATATGTGACCTTGACCTTTAAACCCATAACCTTTTCTATACATCAAAATGATTGTTGTATCAATACCTACAACATTCTAATATACATGCCTATACAAAAAGTTTATAGTTTTCGACATAATTAACCATTTCGGTATTGTTTTGCATCTGTGACCTTGACCTTTGAACCCATGACCTTTTTCTATACATCAAAATGATCGTTGTATCAATACCTACAACATTCTAATATACATGCCTATACAAAAAGTTTATAGTTTTCGAGATAATTAACTATTTCGGTATTGTTTCACATCTGTGACCTTGACCTTTGAACCCATGGCCTTTTTCTATACATCAAAATGATTGTTGTATCAATACCTACAACATTCTAATATACATGCCTATACAAAAAGTTTATAGTTTTCGAGATAATTAACCATTTCGGTATTGTTTCGCATCTGCGACCTTGACCTTTGAACCCATGACCTTTTTCTATACATCAAAATGATCGTTGTATCAATACCTACAACATTCTAATATACATGCCTATACAAAAAGTGTATAGTTTTCGAGATAATTAACCATTTCGGTTTGTTTTACATCTGTGACCTTGACCTTTCAACCAATGACCTTTTTCTATACATCAAAATGATCGTTGTATCAATACCTACAACATTCTAATATACAAGCCTATACAAAAAGTTTATAGTTTTCGAGATAATTAACCATTTCGGTGTTGTTTCGCATCTGTGACCTTGACCTTTGAACCCATGACCTTTTCTATACATCAAAATGATTGTTGTATCAATACCTACAACATTCTAATATACATGCCTATACAAAAAGTTTATAGTTTTCGACATAATTAACCATTTCGGTATTGTTTCGCATCTGTGACCTTGACCTTTGAACCCATGACCTTTTTCTATACATCAAAATGATCGTTGTATCAATACCTACAACATTCTAATATACAAGCCTATACAAAAAGTTTATAGTTTTCGAGATAATTAACCATTTCGGTGTTGTTTCGCATCTGTGACCTTGACCTTTGAACCCATGACCTTTTTCTATACATCAAAATGATCGTTGTCTGGATACCTACAACATTCTAATATACATGCCTATACAAAAAGTTTATAGTTTTCGAGATTATAATTATAATCAGAGGTAAAAAAAATAGGTCACGACCTTCACAATTGACCTTGACCTCATTTTGAAGATACTAACAAGAAGATGTCAAAACTGAAAACCCCATGTCATTATCTGGTCAAATAGTCAAGTTATAACAATTTGAAGCTATTTTACGATTTTTTCAAAATTAAACGCAAAAACGCGTAACCTATTTTTTATCCGAATTTCACAAAATGAACAAACTATAGGCTTAAGACCCTATAGAAGCCAAATATCACATCAGATTTTTTCTCCAATCAGTACTTTCGGAGAAGAAGATTTTTTAAGATTTTTGCACCCCTAGGTCACCTTGACCTAGTTATGGTAGCCATAGCAACCCCACGAACAAATCTGAATTGCACCGGCCCATATATACTTCTGACAAAGTTTCATTAAAAACTGTCCAGTAGTTTCAGAGGAGAAGTCGAAAATAGGTGTTAACGACGCACGCACACACGCACGCACGCACGCACGCACATACACACGCTGCGCTATGCCATAAGCTCACATGACCTTCGGTCAGGTGAGCTAAAAATGTAAACAATGTAAGATATTTTTAAAAACCTGTATATATGTTGAAGTTCTATCCTGATGGAAGATTTATTCAAAATTTGAAGACAAAATCTATATAACAGTTACAGCATTCACTCAAAATTCACAGCTTTTCTCTCAGAATCCAAAATTTTATTCAAAAATATTTGAAAAGTATTAATTAAATGGTTACAGATATCGGAATTACTTCAAACTAATCACATAATATTTAAGTTCATTTCATAAAGTTTAAAAAATTTATTCTTTTTAAAAATTTGTACTTTTTACCCCAAAAAACCATAATAATGTACAAAAAACATTTTAGTGTTAGTGTTTTTCTCAAAATTCATAGTGACATCAAGGTTGACATTTCGAAAATATAGTATAGTAAAATGTTACATATATTTAACAATGTCATTGACTGATGCTGTATACCAAATTTCAGACCAATATCTGAAATAATAAAGTCATAAAAGCAGTTTCTCAAAGTCTACATTTTTTCAACAGAAAAAGCATATTTTGTCCCAAAATAAATTAAAACCATGTGACATATATTAAAGAGACTAAGTTGATTTATCATGTTTATGTTGTATACAAAATTTCAAACCAATATCTTAAATAACCAAGTCATCAATACATATTTTCAAAATTTGCCATTTTTTCACCCAAATATCAATCGACCGTAAAATGTATAGTAAAATTTGTTACATATATTTAACAACATCATTGACTGATGCTGTATACTTAATTCTAAACCGATATCTTGCATAACAAAGCCATTAAAGCATTTTCTTAAAATCTAGATTTTTTCAACATAAAAAGCATATTTTGTCAAAAAATATGAAATCATTGCATACAGTACTAATTCACTATGTAATAATAAGCAAGACTTAACTTTACAGCTAGTTTCTATTTGAAAACTAAGTTAAAATGTTCATTTCTTGACTTTAACATAAACTTTCACATTTTGACACGCTGCCGCCACCGCCACCGCCACCGCCACTGGAAAAGTAACACCTTAGTCTTGCCTTATGGCAAAGCCAGGCTAGACAAAAACGAATGTCAAAATTTTCAGCAGTAAGGCCAATTATATGCAAGAATTTTTGCAAATTAATTATAATAATTATATGAGAATGCTACATATAACATATCTAAAGTCTAGTTACAATATATTATTTATAAACAGCTAAAACATCTATATATCAAAATGATCGTTAGGCCAATACCTACAATATTGTAATATATTTGTCTATACAAAAAGTTTATAGTTTTTGAGATAATTAACCATTTAAGTATTTGTTCATGTCTATGACCTTGACCTTTGAACCTATGACCTTCATTCATATATCAAAATGATTGTTAGGCCAATACCTACAATATTCCAATATATTTGTCTATACAAAAAATTATAGTTTTTTAGATAATTAACCATTTCAGCATTCTTTCGAATCTATGACCTTGACCTTTGAACCTATGACCTTCATTCATATATCAAAATGATCGTTAGGCCAATACCTACAATATTCCAATATATTTGTCTATAAAAAAAGTTTCTAGTTTTCAAATACATTAATTTTAGCAATTTCCCCCTTAGTGTCTTGACATTTCCCTATTTTGGCCCCCACAGTTATGATTTGTGCAAATCTGAATTTAAGTGCCCTAAGTATGTTTCACATGAAATATCTACCGGTAAGCTATATCTCTTGTAGGTTCAGAGGAGAAGATTCTTAAAGATTTTCACTATTTCCCCCTTTCTGGGGCCCCAAGGGGACATAACTCCTTCATTTGTGCAAATCTGAAAGGCCTTCACCTAGGCATCATAATCACTAAGTTTCATCAAATTTGGCTGGGTAGTTTTAGAGGAGATGATTAAAATGTACAAAGTTAACACACGACGCATGACAGACGACGAACGGTGAACCATTGCAATAGCTCATCTGAGCTAAAAATACTGGATTTTCATGTCTCATGTGCGAGAAACATGTTTACATAAAGAATAACATAAAGAAGAATAACAAACTTACCATGATGTTTTTTTATGAGGAACACCTTTGTGGCTATCTCTTTATAATACATGTTATGTAGGACTGAAAAGTAAAAATACAAATTATTTTAAAATTTCAAATGTCTTTAGTTGTGTATTATTAATTATTACTAAACCCATTTTAATTTGCAGAACTAGACAGTCGTTTCAAAATATTTCAATTTTGCAGCACTAGATGGACGATTTGAAATAAAATTCCTCATCAGTAGTGCTCAGAAAAAATTTGTGGAAATTAGCTATTAAATTTTGAATACAGGATTTTACATGTATTATTTAATACAATTAAGGATTGAACTTTAGTTGAACTGAAATTATTGGGTGATATTTTCAGTTGGCCTCATGTAAATTGATAAAGAGGGAGTCACTGTAAACGTATTTAATTTTGCGTGTACAGTAGAACTTCGATATCTCGAATACCATGGATAACTCTTAAGTCATTATTATGTCCCGACCGGTTTTCTATATAAACTATATATATGTAAATACACCTTCGATAACTCAAACTCCAATAATTCAATTAACCCTGATAACTTGAAGCAACATTAAGGTGCAAATTAAAATTGTATGATAAATAACCTTCTTAAACTCAAAATATTTTAACAATGAATGATCAATAGAACGATCAGTGAAATCACAGGCGGCCATTACCTATATATGTTTTTATAATCTGATTAATGAGAGGAGTAGTTGTACAGATCAAAGTTTCTGCTGCCGTATTAATTAGTGTCAATTAAAGGATTAGTACTCTGTGCTGTAAAGGGCGATGAAGGGTAACTTGTGTACTCCCTTAGTAGAAGCCGAGATTTGTGCCATTGGCGATAACAGCAAATTTTCAGGTGATTTAAGCAAGCTGGATTTAAATGACCGACACGTGAAATGCACACTAATTTTATAATTTCTATAAAATGTGGGTCTTGTCATGTTTGTGTATTATTATGATTATAACATACAATGCACATAAATATTTTTATCTGATTCAGTTCTTTGAATGCATTATGATCATGTTTGGTAATACACGTTTTGTGCATTTAATGTATGTGTTTGTCGTCACCACTAGCTTTTATATAAACATAATTCATAAACTAATTTTAATTTATTATTTTGTGAAATATATATTACACTAGTGTATCAGTAAACAGTTTACCGCCATCCAACATTTCTCCCATAAAAATGGAAGTCTACAGTGTGACGTCATCCTTCGACTTTGAAAACTCGAACACCCCGATAACTCGAATCGAAGTCACCATCGAAGTCCCGTGCACTTTGAGTTATTAAAGTTCTACTGTATTTATTTTCCTGGTATAGAAAATTTACACATATCCACGTACAGTAGTTAAATTTTCAAGTTTTTGAAATATGCACTATAAAACAATAAATATAATTTTAGCTCAGTATTAATTTTTCATGCAAAACAAATGACCGCGAAATAAGCGGAAATAAGTAAACCCCGAAAATAAATATGTTTGCAGTATTTATATGACAATTTAAACCCAATTTAACTGTAGTACTAATAACTCATGACAGTGAAAAACGTAAAATAGAGAAAAGCATAAAAGTATGAACAATTTCATGTATTGTTAACTTACTTGAGCAGTTGAAATAAACAACACAAATGGTAATTTTCACTTATACACTTGTACTTTCTTTGAAAATTTACGTTAAAATTGATATCTGTATGTTGATATTTTAATCTTGCATGTAGCCTGTAGGCACCGGGACATACTTATGAACAAACATCGGCTCCTATATATTGGACACCTCTAAATATTCAGACACTCCCAATTTTTCAAATGTATAATTTTCAAATTTCCTCTTAGTTCCTGGACACTTGGAAATGAAATTATTAAAATTGTCTGAATACATTGAGGATACAGTAAGAAAAAACAGATCCCGCTTCATTATTCCACAGTAACAGAAAATGTTCTCCCTATGGAGTTGAGTTGAGTAATGGCATTTAATGTCTCAGTCAAGAATATTTCACTTATATAGAGACGTTGCCAGCTATAGGTGAAGGTGCAGCAATCTTGTCTGTGCATTGTGCTGATGGCATTATACAGCAGCCTTCTTTATCGTGCCAAGCCTACCTTGACACAGAACCTCATTTATTTTAAGTTCCCATCAGAAAGAACTGACTTTCATTTCATAATGCTGAGTGCTTGGTGAAAGAACAGTCACTACCCAATTTTAAGTCTTGGGTCAGACCTGGCCAGGGTTAGAACCCATAACCTCCAACTTACTAAGTGAGTATTCTATTGACTGAACTATCGCAGTGGTGGTTCTTCCTATGGAGATTTATGAATGTATAAAATGATAATACAATTCATAATTTTTGATGTAGACGTCAACCTTATGTTACCTTTTAACTGTGGATTATTCCACCATCTGTCATCATTGCTGCAGAAAACATTTTAAATTTCTGTAGGGAGAACATTTTTTGTTGCTGTGGAATAATGGAGCCAAATCTGTTTAATTTGTATTTCATTTTCTGAAAGAACCCGATGCAAGCGAGTTGAAAAATACATGCGATAATACATGCTTCTATGCTTTTCTGTGAAAATTTGGCAATTTTTCTTGTCAAGACCACAGCTAAATCAGGTTTATTGTTTCCTAGGGGAGACATGCCTCCATATTTCCCTTAATCAAGGGCAATATTATAAAAATGAAATTAATTTTAATTAAGTTTTTCAAATTATTTCATGTGTGCAATTTGTCCAATTCTTTCATACTTCCATAACAAAATGAATCAAAGCAATGATAAAGCTGAACGTAGGAAAGTAATGATGATGATGATGATGATGGTGGTGGTTCTGCTGTTGCCAATGATGATGACGACGACGATGATGATACAATAACCTGAAATTATGCAATGATTTTACAGTAGCAGAGTTATGTTGTTCTTTAAGGGCTAATTTTAGTCAGCCATCATAACTAACATCTTTAACAGAACTCCCAATGACAATTCATAACCTTTGTCATTGTCCTCATCATCATCATCAGTCCTCATATCACATCATCAACATGAAGACATCATCATCATCATCATTGCCATGATCATCACTATCATTATTAGCAGCAGCAGTAGAACCTATATCAACACTATCACCACCAACATAATCATTATCAGAAATCCTCATGTCACATCATTAGTGTGGTTACATCATCATCATCATCATCATCATCATCATCATCATAGCTCCTAATATTACATAATCATCATGATGACATCATCATCATTATCGGCAGCAGCAGTACCGAATGTCACCACCACCACCACTACCATCATCATCATTATCATCATCATCATCATCATCATCATCATCATCATCATCATCATCATCATCATCATCATCATCATCTTCTTCTTCTTCTTTATCAGATCATCACCATCATCATCATCATCATCATCATCATAACTACTCATGTCACATCATCATCAACATGAAGACATTGTCTTTATCATCATCATCATTCATCATCATCATCATGAATTATTATCATCATTATCAGCAGCAGAAGAACTGAATGTCAACACCATCTTCATCAGATCATCATTATCGTCATCACAACCATCATCAAGATAATCGTGATGATTATGATTACCATGTTGATGATAATATGACATTAATAGTTCTAATGATGATGATGATGTGACAATACCCTTGTTATATGAAATTATGCAATGATTTTGTAGTAGCTATGATGTTATGTTGTTGTTTAGTGTCTAATTTCAGTTAGCCATCATAACCAATATCTTTAACAGAACTACAAATGGCAATTCACCACCACCACCACCACCTCCTCCTCCTCCTCATCATCATCATCATCAACATTGGCAGCAACAGAACTCATGTTACAACCATAATCATCACCATCATCATATCTCCTCATGTCACATCATCATCATTCATCATCATCATCATCACAGTGCTCCAAGCAGGTTTTGAAACTGGTAGCCACATTGCTAATAATTCAAAAATTTCAGTAGCCATTTCAAGATTTTTGTCGCCAAACCTTATAAATATTTTATCTAATCACACCACACCGCCCATCGCTACTCCCGATTGAATGGTTTAGTGAGATCCTCGGATTGGTCCGGCCACAGAAGGCAGCTTTCGAGGCGGAGCGATGAGAAGACAATCAAACTTGATCATTTAGAGGAAGTTAAAGTTGTAACAAAACCCAAATCAAAAAGTGATTTTTGCCATTTGGCTGCCATTACCTTATGCAAAATTAGATCACAGTCAGTTATGCACTTTAAACTATAAAGTCACCTGCTTTGATTCAAGTGCTTTTAAGATATTATTGAGACTATTTGTCAGGTTGGGTGGCAAGTCATGAACAAAATTTCCAGATTTCCTTGAATTTTAGTGGCCAAACTCAAAAAAATTATTTGACATAATGGCAATCTTCTGGCATTTTGTAGTCACAATATCCGATTTTTGGTCGCAAATTTCGAGTATTTACTAGGCTACTTGGAGCACTGCATCATCATCATCATCATCATCATCATCATCGGCAGCAACAGAACTCATGTTACAACCATAATCATCACCATCATCATATCTCCTCATATCACATCATCATCATTCATCATCATCATCATTGCCAGCAGCAGAACTCAATGTCATCACCGCTATTATTATCATCATTTTCAGCACGATAATAATTATCATCATCATCGGCATCAACAGAACTCATGTTACCACCACCATCATGATCATCAACAACATCATAGCTCCTAATGTCATATCATCATCATCATCATCGTCGTCATTATTGGCAGCAGCAGAACTGAATGTCACCACCATCATCACTATCATCATCATTTTCATCAGATCATCTTGCCACATCATCATCAATATAGTGTCACCCTCACATAAAAAACCTTTACCATGATCAGCTACTTCCCTGAATTTGCATTCGACACATTAAGTTGTTTTCCTCTCCATTGTTTAAGTCATTGATTTGATTCATTTAACTCACAATTAATTTAAAAAAAAATAAAATAAAAATAAAAATTAAAATCTTTCTTTAAATGAAGTTAAAATTATTGTTGAATATATATAAATTGACCAAGTAAGCTTTAAAAGCCTGAATTGGTATAAACCATTCTGACACAACCTATAGCCCCTAAGCTAATAATTTGCATCTCCCAATTACAGAAGTTGTCCAGGCAACTGTTTCTTTCAGAAGTTTGTTGACAAGAATCATGTACAAAAGGGGAAAATATTTCTGAATATGATTAATTGATAATTAATTGATTATTATTTGGACAACTGAAATGTCCAACATAATCCTCTGCTATGATAAAATTACTTTGAATTTAAGTATTGTTAGGTGGTGGATAATTTTACTGTCCAGGTAATTTACGCCCGCTGTGACCCCCACTGAAAGGTGAAATAAATCAATACTTCTGAAGAACCAGACATCGTTCTATTTATAGAGTTTTTGACACTGTGTAAATCTACCTGGACTTTACAGTGGTTTTACTAATTACTAAACACTCTTTCAGACTGTGAGGATTTCATTATTATCATCTTCTTAATAACGCAGAAATTATCGAGTGACCAACAGGATTTTTATGAATTAAATATACATGTAAGGTAAGAAAAACACAATCTCGGACCTCTGTGCATTTTTTTTCTGTGCAAGCTTATCATGGTCCATGTGGATTGAAACTAATTTTTTCAAAGTAATGTTTCATGAATTATTCAATTATTTTTTGATGACTGTTTTGTTCCCAAGGATGGCATTTAAAAGTGACTGCATGTTGTACATATGGGTGGCCGCTATATAAAATTTGCATTCAGATTGAACTGTAATCTAGACTAAAATAGTTATAACTTTTAGATTTATTATTAATTAATGAAGTTTCATTATTTTATTTACTTTAACATGGCAAACAGTTAATGCTGATACACGTTAATTTTGTTTCTCATAAAGTGGTGAAAAATTTTGTCCTGGATTTTCACACAATATCCCTGATGTCCTGGATAAAAGTAACGTGTATGTTTTAAAACTGAAATCCTGATAATGATGCTCAACTCAGTCGTAATTTTTCATTGATGTGAAAGAAAACAAAAAAATTCTACATTTAGATCGCAGATGTAAAATATTTGTTTACATACAGGCTAGTTTAACAATGTCAGACGGACATGTGAGTATCCTGAAATCTTCTACTTCGAGGTGAAGTGAATTTTATTTAACCCCTAATATTTTTTTCATTTATTACATCTATATGTTTCAGAAGCCAAAATATCGTTTGAAAGTGTCATTTTAGTGTGTAGTACAATATGAATCTGAAAGTGAAAGTTCTGCCCATTGACCAATCAAATACATTGCCTAATTATATATGCAAATCTGACTTCCCGGACGGGACTAGGTTCGAAATTTCTACTCGATGTATGTGTGGGGGATGTTGTTTGTTTTTTTCATTGAAGTTGTTTTCAAATACTTGTCTGAAATTTGGCATTAAAAAACAATTACAAATACAAGAAATGCATTGGCTATGGCATACTAATTAAAATGCCTCTGTACATCAACCATAAAATGATGTTACTGAGAGCTAATCCATTCATGAATAACAGAAAAATCTGACCAATCAAAATGCTTTTAATAAATGAGAAATGATTTATAAAATGATAGCTAAGAGTTGTACCTGTCCGATTTTCATATCTTTCTACATACTCTTGATGTTTTGCTGCCTTTAGTATTGCCTAAAAATTCAATTTATAAATATTTAATTATAGATAAACAAATTTGACCTGTCTGTTTGACCTTTAATTTTTTTTTTGGACCACTGCATTTATGCATAGGGATAACAGTTTTTTTGTATACACAGTGAGAACACTAATCACTTATCTTATTAACTTATTACAGTATTAACTGTGAATCCTACTACTACCTATGTATAGGATGGACTCTTCTTTATGAATATTCCTAATGAAAGGTCGAAACAGACAAGTCAATGTTGTTTGCCTTTCAATCATTCTATACATTCCTATTATGCATATCTCTACTGTAGCTCAGTTGGTAGAGTGCTTGCTTCATATGTAGGAGGTCGTGGGTTCTAAGCCCAATCAGCTCTGACTTCACTCTGTTCTTTTGCCAAGCACTTGGCATTTAAAAATAAATGTTATATAACATAACTTTTGGACTTGTCAGCTGTATACATCCTTACATAAGTGCAAATTTTAAGTTTTTCATTAAAAAACCTTATGATCAATCATAGGCTGTGACAAAAAACTTGAATTTCCATGTATTATTGTGCCAATGCCTCAAAAAAATGCCTCTTTCTGTTTTTTTCAAATACAAGTACAGTCCAACCTGCCTTGAATGCTACCTTTATTTAAGGCCAACCTACCTTGGTAAAATGGTAATTTTTTTTATCTCAATTGCTATAAAAGGGTCATCTGCTTTTAAGACCAGTAAATAACATTCAAACCTGCCTTAAAGGCCACCTCTATATATATGAGCTACCTGCCTTAAAGGCCACTTCTATATATATGAGCTACCTGCCTTAAAGGCCACCTCTATATATATGAGCTACCTGCCTTAAAGGCCACTTCTATATATATGAGCTACCTGCCTTAAAGGCCATCTCTATATTAGGAGCTACCTGCCTTAAAGGCCACTTCTATATATATATGAGCTACCTGCCTTAAAAGCCACCTCTATTCAATGAGCTACCTGCCTTAAAGGCCACCTCTATTCAATGAGCTACCTGCTTATAAAGGTCACCTCTATATATATGAGCTACCTGC
This sequence comes from Anadara kagoshimensis, assembly GCA_021292105.1. Classification (NCBI taxonomy): domain Eukaryota; kingdom Metazoa; phylum Mollusca; class Bivalvia; order Arcoida; family Arcidae; genus Anadara; species Anadara kagoshimensis. The sequence continues at coordinate 47,626,527 of CM037858.1, forward strand.
TTATAAAGGTCACCTCTATATATATGAGTTACCTGCCTTAAAGGCCACCTCTATATATATGAGCTACCTGCCTTAAAGGCCATCTCTATATATATGAGCTACCTGCTAATAAAGGCCACCTCTATATATATGAGCTACCTGCTTATAAAGGCCATCTCTATATATATGAGCTACCTGCTTATAAAGGCCACCTCTATATATATGAACTACCTGCCTTAAATGCCACCTCTATATATATGAGCTACCTGCTTATAAAGGCCACCTCTATATATATGAGCTACCTGCTTATAAAGGCCATCTCTATTCAATGAGCTACCTGCTTATAAAGGCCACCTCTATATATATGAGCTACCTGCTTATAAAGGCCATCTCTTCAATGAGCTACCTGCTCATAAAGGCCACCTCTATATATATGAGCTACCTGCTTATAAAGGCCATCTCTATATATATATGAGCTACCTGCTTATAAAGGCCATCTCTATATATATATGAGCTACCTGCTTATAAAGGCCACCTCTATATATATATGAGCTACCTGCTTATAAAGGCCATCTCTATATATATGAGCTACCTGCTTATAAAGGCCACCTCTATATATATATGAGCTACCTGCTTATAAATGTCAGTAGAATTGTATCTCAATTGTTCTTCATTCATATTATTTGAATCTGTATATAAAGGCCACTTTTACTGGTTCCCTTGGGTGGTCTATATAGACAGGTTTGACTGTATATCAAAATGCTCTTTACTTATGTTATTTGACCCTCTTAATAAGTGCCACCTGCCAATAAAAGCCACTTTTATTGTTTACCTTTGTTAGTTTTTATGGATAATTTTGACAGTATTATAAATACTTGAACCTCTAAATAAGTGCCACCTGCCAATAAAAGCCACTTTTATTGTTTTCTTTAGTTTTCATGGACAATTTTGACAGTATTATAAATATTTGAACCTCTAAATAAGTGCCACCTGTCCATAAAAGCCACTTTTATTGTTTGTCTTTGTTAGTTTTTATGGACAATTTTGACAGTATTATAAATATTTGAACCTTTAAATAAGTGCCACCTGCCCATAAAAGCCACTTTTATTGTTTGTTTTGTTAGTTTTTATGGACAATTTTGACAGTATTATAAATATTTGAACTCTAAATAAGTGCCACATTCCCACAAAAGCACTTTTATTGTTTGTCTTTGTTAGTTTTTATGGACAATTTTGACAGTATTATAAATATTTGAACTCTAAATAAGTGCCACATTCCCACAAAGCCACTTTTATTGTTTGTCTTTGTTAGCTTTATGGACAATTTTGACAGTATTATAAATATTTGAACCTCTAAATAAGTGCCACCTGCCCATAAAAGCCACTTTTATGTTGTCTTTGTTAGTTTTTATGGACAATTTTGACAGTATTATAAATATTTGAACCTCTAAATAAGTGCCACCTGTCCATAAAAGCCACTTTTATTGTTTGCTTTTGTTAGTTTTTATGGACTATTTTGACAGTATTATAAAATTTTAAAACCTGTTCCGTTGTTGCTTTTGGATCTTTTCCTTTACCAACGCCATATCCTGTAAATGATATAAAACAAGTTTTAATTGTAAAGTTGTTGTAATGTTGTAAAACTAGTTGCTGGTTTGTTGTTGTTGCCAAGTTTTTGATGTAGTGTTGTAATAATGTTGTCATTTTGCAGTGACAGAGGTCCTACCATTTATAAGGTCCAAAAATATAGGAAAAATAGGAAAATTGGGTCAAAATTATAGGATTTTATAGGAAATAATAGGAGCCTTCACTAAAATTATAAGAGTTTTCACTAAAATTTTTAAATAGTTTATATAAAATATACATCCATGGCCTCCTTTCCCCCTTCAGCCATTCCCTTTTCTCCTTTTACTAACAAACATAAAATATTGGGAAATATATAAATGCCCCCAGTCTAAATTCCTGAAGCTACCAGTAACAATCAAAGCACCGACGGTGCCTAGCGAACAGAGAGCAAGAACAAAATGCAAGCATCTTTTACAATTGCTAATTAACTATCGTCATGAAGGATATGATATATATGATATGTATGTATTTTTTTTCTCAGAAAAGTGTTTTCAAAGTAGGCATATATTTCGTACTGCTGAAAACTTAAGAATCAGATGTTGCATAATACATGTAATTTTCTTGTTTCCTTTACATCTTTATTTATATCTATCTTTGGTTGTGGCAAGACAAATTTTATTCAATTGAAAACTTCAGTGTTCTATTTTTAAATTGCCATAAGCATTCTTCAATTTTTGCACAGTGGTTGTCTTTAGTGTATGTGGTGTGCATCTTGTAATTTAGTCAATATTTACAATATATTCCTTGTATAAGATTTTACAAAATACATTTTGTTCAACTGCAAACTTTTATATATACTTTTTATTTTTGAGAAAAGACTGAAATTTTTCACAGGCTTTGATTTTAAAATGCTGTTGCTACCAATGTAGCAAATGTCAAATCCTGAGGAAACATTGTCAAAGATAGGGAAGCTCAATTGAAAACTTCAAATTCCAATATGCAGTTGTATGCACTGTTGTCTTATAAAAAGGAGCTCGAAGGAGCCGCAATTGCTCACCTGACGCGATTGGCAGAAAAATGGTCACCATCACTCAGAACAATATTTTGTCATCGACATTAAAATCTGTATATTCCTATGTATATATTATTGAAATCGGAGCAACTTGTAAATTTCGGAGGGAAATGGTGACCATATCACAAATGACCAACCGGACACAATTTGTGTCTGCGCCACTTAACTCTGCATATCATGTTATTCATGTAAACCAAATACTCTTGAATTTTGAGCAATTTGAAAATTTGTGGAAAAAGGGCAGGCTTGCAGGAAATGACTGCTCATTATATATATATAAATAAAAAAATTAATGTGGAAAATTTTTATTAAATTTTCATGACAGCGGAGTAAAATGGAACATTTCAACCAATCAAATAACGGCTTATAACATGTGTACGGTACTCGCTGTATGCATGTATCAAGAGTTTATGAATCATAATTCATAAATCGGTTACGATGTATTTTCAAAATTCATACGTTAGCAATGTAAGAACTAAAATAATGTATCCATTGCATCAAACTTTGTTCCAAATAGTTTTAAACAATAATGCATATTCATTTTCATATTCCATACCGCATAATGTATACATCTATTATAGCACACTGATACTGATGTTCTCATAAATGACGCTCACATACCCACACTACATTATTAGTTTGCTCAAGGTTTGTCAATTGGCAGTTGTTCAGCCTGTCCGGGTTTTAAAAAATGAAATATATTATACATGAGACACTTTATGTGCGATGGAATGCTTTCCCTTGTTGGATTCTCTGATATGCTTCATAACCCATCTGCTTCCCCCTGCATTGTTTTCCCATTTAGCAATATCAACAATACTCTTGCCAGCTGGTGTTGGCGGCTTCCATGACAATACTCCCAGAGATTACTCTCTGTTTGTAAACATATAGGAATATATAGGAAATATAGAAGGTTTTTCAAATTATATAGGAAATTATAGGAAAGGGTCAAAATTATAGGAAATTCAGGAAAATATAGGAATGGTAGGACCCCTGCATTGATGTTGTTGTATTAATATTGTTATAATGCTGTTGTTGTAATGTTGTTTTGTTACAATGCTGTAATGCTGTTGTAATAATCCTGCAAGGGTGTTGTAATGTTGTAGTTTCATTGTTGTTGTAACGTTGTACTAATGCTGTAATGCTGTTGTAATAATCCTGCAAGGGTATTGTAATGTTGTAGTTTCATTGTTGTTGTAACGTTGTACTAATGCTGTAATGTTGTTGTAATAATCCTGCAAGGGTGTTGTAATGTTGTAGTTTCATTGTTGTTGTAACGTTGTACTAATGCTGTAATGTTGTTGTAATAATCCTGCAAGGGTGTTGTAATGTTGTAGTTTCATTGTTGTTGTAACGTTGTACTAATGCTGTAATGTTGTTGTAATAATCCTGCAAGGGTGTTGTAATGTTGTAGTTTCATTGTTGTTGTAACGTTGTACTAATGCTGTAATGCTGTTGTAATAATCCTGCAAGGGTATTGTAATGTTGTAGTTTCATTGTTGTTGTAACGTTGTACTAATGCTGTAATGTTGTTGTAATAATCCTGCAAGGGTGTTGTAATGTTGTAGTTTCATTGTTGTTGTAACGTTGTACTAATGCTGTAATGCTGTTGTAATAATCCTGCAAGGGTATTGTAATGTTGTAGTTTCATTGTTGTTGTAACGTTGTACTAATGCTGAAATGCTGTTGTAGTAATGTTGTTGCAATGTTGTAGTACATCGTACTGTAATATCAACAATATTTCAGCTATTTGTGACGTGTAGATGCTTGTTGCTACTGTGATGTTGTTAAATGGTACCAGTGATTTTGTTACATTTTTTAAAAACTACTTTCTGCCTTTTAAATTGGGAAAATTTGAAGTTCTTAAATACAGCAAACTGCATTATGACATGCATAGGATCCTCATTGCAAAGATGTTATTTTGTGGGCAAGGACAACTACATTTACTTTGCTAGTACATATATATCATTGTTGGTTTGGAAAATTTAGTGATAAAATTTATTCAGTAGTTATTTTAGGCAAACAAAATCACTGGGTACATCAACAATTTTTCAGAACCACTGCGGTAGCTCAGTTTGTAGAGTGCTCATTCCATAAGTGGAGGTTGTGGGTTCAATCCCCCAATGGGTCTGACCCAAGAATTGAAAGTGGGTAGTGACTGTTCTTTCACTAAGCACTTGGCATTACTACATGTAATTTGAAAGTCACAGTTCTTTCTGATGGGAATATAAAATAAAACAAGGTCCCATGTCATGGTAGACTTGGCACACTATAGAACCCTGCTGTATAATGCCATCAGCACAATGCACAGGCAAAAATTTCTGCACCTTTGCCGATAGCTGACTAGGTCTCAATATAAATGAAACATTCTTGACTGGGATTTTAGACACCATTACTCAACTCAACAATTTTTCAGCTACTTATAACAAGACTACTTGGATTCAATGTAATCTTAGATTTACATTAGAATCTTTCACTTGTTCAAGCAAAACTAGAAAGCTAGGAAATTATGTTTGTTAATTTGTAAGAGTTGTTCCATTTGGTACCAGTAAATAGCACAAAACTGATAACTGTATCATATTGAAAAGCTAAACTCAGGCCAATAACGATTTATCATTATATTGATCCAACCCTTCAAAATACAATGATTTAAAGCTACTTCAAGAAATTTATGGAATTTCATGAAATAAATTAACAACCTTCACATCAAATTTTGCCTACTATTATTAGTTTCAGAGGAGAAAATTGTGTCCCATTGACCTATTTTTGGTTGGTATTAGCATGTCATAAACAAATTTGAATTGCAACGACCTAGATATGCTACTGACCAAGTTTAAAAAATAAGAGTTTACAAAACACTCATGCCACATGCACATACACATCTTTTGTTATACTGTAAACTCACACAATGTTTTAGTTGAGTCTATTTACTGCTTATTTAAGCAATGTGATTATTATTCCTACCTACTAAGCCATTTCTGTTACCAACAATCGCTACTATTCTAAATGACCTTACACGCCCAACGCTTGCTGTCATATTCTTTACTTGTTTCCTCTAAAATTAAAAACAAGTCACAATAAATGAATTATATAGGAATTCTCACAATTGACGTATCGCCACCCATGCCTATAATGTTCCGAAACTGGACGCCATCACGGTGCCAAAGCAACGTCATGGCAACTAATAAGACACTAGTGTCAGTGATGTTATTAAACAGCACAAACCAGGCTGAATTTTTAATGTTTTTGTGTGTAAATCAACTATGCAGGCCTTTTGTCGAAACATTGTGGACGTGGCCAGTGATCAGTCAATTGCATTGGCAAAAAAAACAATATCACTGTTCTAGTCATAGTTATGAAGTATTCTCTTCAAGTTTCAGCCAACGGTGTTTGTGTGTTTGTGTGTGTGTGTGTGTGTGTGTGTGTGGGGGGGGGGTTCATTATAATGTAGCTGGCTGTATCCCTAATTGATGTGCATGAATTCTTCTAAATTGAGCAGGCAGCTCCTTTCGTCAATAAACCACTATGGTAGCGCACTTGGTAGAGTGCTCCCTCCATATGTGGGAGGTCAGGGTTTAAACCCTGACTGGTTCTGATTAAGACTTGAAAAAGTAGTGACTATTCTTTGGTAAATGGAATTCCATTTCAGCAAATTGAAGTCAGCCTGTAAAAAACCATTTTAATCTATTTATAGCATCATTTATAGCATCAGTAATCCAGACTTTTAAATCATTAGGATTATTCTACTGAAAAATATCTTTTTCTGTTTAAAGTTTGACATAATTCTATCAAACCTGTGAAAACACAATCTATTTATAGTAGTTATGCCCTTGACCTTTGACTCCAAAATCAAAAAGTTTATTTCCATCAGTGTATAAAGTTTTTTGAAATTACAATAAAGCAACTAAGTTATTGTGCAAAAAACTAATGTATAAGACAGACAAGCCATTATTATATATCTTATGGAACAGACCATATGGCAAGTTATTTAGGCTGTTGTAAATTTTGGTGCAGTTGTAACTTTTAACATTTTAATTTTGGTGATTTAAAATGTGGGTGAACATGTGGGTGACTATAGGGTTCATATAGAGACGCAAAAGATGGACAATAAACAACTAATAATTTATAATTGGCTGCATTTTATTACTTAACTATATAATGTTTATAAGGCCATATATATAAATTTTAATTTTGATTTTGAACTTCTGGCCAAAAACCAGGTCATACGGTATTTTGGCATAAAAATCAACAAAATATCGAAATTCAAACTTTTAATTTTTACACATTTTTAAACTTCCAATGTGTTATATGTATGTAAATAAAGTAAATGCTATAAATAGAATTCTTCAGGATTACGGGTTTCACTGGGGTGATTGTTATTGTTGTATAGCCTCAAGTGTGTACATATTAAAGGATAAGAGATCATGACATGACTAGAAGTGTCAAGTTCTTTTTTAGATATGGTAGAGTGTTTTTTGTTATAGAAAGTTTTTTATGTTTTGAATTAGGTTTTATGCCCTCAAAAGACCATCTGCATCACTATTTGGACTTACCTCTATAAGTATAGATTCAAATCCATGTTTAGCAAAGTCATCTGAAAATCAAAACAAAAACTAATGAATTAACAACAGCACCGCTGAGCGGGGCCATATACTAGTGATGGGAATTGGTTGCATTTTCATAATTGATTAGTCGGTTATAATCAGAAAATGATTTCGATCGATTTTCCGATTATAATCGGTTAATAAATTAAAGCGGAAATTACAAAGTAAATTAGATTAAATTCTAATTTTTAGTCTTGATAATATCTGCAAGATATTTGTATCTCAGTTAAGACTTAAAATATCCTCCATTTTTCTGATCATTTACTCTTCCTTACATTTGTGTTAGTTTTCTTTTCCAGTACATTTATTTCAGCAACAACTTCATACTTATTTTATAAGAGACGTTCGTCTCAGTCAGTGTGGAATCAAACTAACGGTTCCATTTTCCATAAACGAACTTCCGTAAATAATCGAAATGATCGATTATTAGTTTTTAGAATCGATTATTGCTAATCGGATACTCAAACGATTAGATATCAATTAAATTGATTAATCGGTCCAACACTACAATATACGCCAGTCAATATCTTTAAGGGGAATCTAAATAGGGTTTAGCAAGTACAACATGTTCATATTGTTTTCATATAGATATATATAATCCTGTTTTGAATAAATATGCCACTAGATATGATATTTGTTATAGAAAATATACTGGACAATATACGGTAAATGTCTTCTGTGATTTATTTTCCTTCTAAAAATATGTGTGTACCAGGTGTAATTGTTCATATTCTAAGACTACCAATGATCCAAGTTCAGATTATAAACACTAAGTTTCTATATTACGGTACTAGATTTTTGTTGAGGCATATTTAGCTGTATAAAGTTCAGCATTGTACAAACTCAACAATATTCACCTTAAATCATATAGAACGGTTTTGTGTGACTGTGCACCTTTTATGACTTGTCGTATTTTGGATCATTAGTGATCTTGGGATATAAATATCATGCCTGGTATACAGAGTTGTATTTGTTTTACAATCAATTATTTCTGATTATTAATTACTTGGTAGTCCAAGTCTTTGATTAAAGACACTCAGATTCCCATCATTACCTTATAGAATACTTACCATCTCCTAAGTTTCAAACAGATTCCTCATCACTACCTTATAGAATAATGACAATCTTCTGACACTCAAACAGATTCCCATCACTACCTTATAGAATACTTACCATCTCCTAAGTTTCAAACAGATTCCTCATCACTACCTTATAGAATAATGACAATCTTCTAACACTCAAACAGATTTCCCATCACTACCTTATAGAATACTTACAATCTCCTGACACTCAAACAGATTCCCCATCACTACCTTATAGAATACTTACAATCTCCTGACACTCAAACAGATTCCCCATCACTACCTGATAGAATACATACAATCTCCTGACACTCAAACAGATTTCCCATCACTACCTTATAGAATACTTACAATCTCCTAACACTCAAACAGATTCCCCATCACTACCTTATAGAATACTTACAATCTCCTGACACTCAAACAGATTTCCCATCACTACCTGATAGAATACATACAATCTCCTGACACTCAAACAGATTTCCCATCACTACCTGATAGAATACTTACAATCTCCTGACACTCAAACAGATTCCCCATCACTACCTGATAGAATACATACAATCTCCTGACACTCAAACAGATTTCCCATCACTACCTTATAGAATACTTACAATCTCCTAACACTCAAACAGATTCCCCATCACTACCTTATAGAATACTACAATCTCCTGACACTCAAACAGATTCCTCATCACTACCTTATAGAATACTTACAATCTCCTGACACTCAAACAGATTCCCCATCACTACCTTATAGAATACATACAATCTCCTGACACTCAAACAGATTTCCCATCACTACCTTATAGAATACTTACAATCTCCTGACACTCAAACAGATTCCCCATCACTACCTTATAGAATACTAACAATCTCCTGACACTCAAACAGATTTCCCATCACTACCTTATAGAATACTTACAATCTCCTAACACTCAAACAGATTCCCCATCACTACCTTATAGAATACAAACAATCTCCTGACACTCAAACAGATTCCCCATCACTACCTTATAGAATACTTACCATCTCCTGACACTCAAACAGATTTCCCATCACTACCTTATAGAATACATACAATCTCCTGACACTCAAACAGATTCCCCATCACTACCTTATAGAATACTTACAATCTCCTAACACTCAAACAGATTCCCCATCACTACCTTATAGAATACAAACAATCTCCTGACACTCAAACAGATTCCCCATCACTACCTTATAGAATACTTACCATCTCCTGACACTCAAACAGATTTCCCATCACTACCTTATAGAATACATACAATCTCCTGACACTCAAACAGATTCCCCATCACTACCTTATAGAATACAAACAATCTTCTGACACTCAAACAGATTCCCCATCACTACCTTATAGAATACAAACAATCTCCTGACACTCAAACAGATCCTCATCACTACCTTATAGAATACAAACAATCTCCTGACACTCAAACAGATTCCCCATCACTACCTTATAGAATACTTACAATCTCCTGACACTCAAACAGATTCCCCATCACTACCTTATAGAATACACAATCTGACACTCAAACAGATTTCCCATCACTACCTTATAGAATACTTACAATCTCCTGACACTCAAACAGATTCCCATCACTACCTTATAGAATACAACAATCTCCTGACACTCAAACAGATTCCCATCACTACCTGATAGAATACAAACAATCTCCTGACACTCAAACAGATTCCCCATCACTACCTTATAGAATACTTACAATCTCCTGACACTCAAACAGATTCCCCATCACTACCTTATAGAATACTTACAATCTCCTGACACTCAAACAGATTTCCCATCACTACCTTATAGAATACTTACAATCTCCTGACACTCAAACAGATTTCCCATCACTACCTGATAGAATACAAACAATCTCCTGACACTCAAACAGATTTCCCATCACTACCTTATAGAATACTTACAATCTCCTGACACTCAAACAGATTCCCATCACTACCTGATAGAATACAAACAATCTCCTGACACTCAAACAGATTCCCATCACTACCTTATAGAATACTACAATCTTCTGACACTCAAACAGATTTCCCATCACTACCTTATAGAATACTTACAATCTCCTGACACTCAAACAGATTCCCCATCACTACCTGATAGAATACAAACAATCTCCTGACACTCAAACAGATTTCCCATCACTACCTGATAGAATACTTACAATCTCCTGACACTCAAACAGATTTCCCATCACTACCTTATAGAATACTTACAATCTCCTGACACTCAAACAGATTCCCCATCACTACCTGATAGAATACTTACAATCTCCTGACACTCAAACAGATTTCCCATCACTACCTGATAGAATACAAACAATCTCCTGACACTCAAACAGATTCCCCATCACTACCTTATAGAATACTTACAATCTTCTGACACTCAAACAGATTTCCCATCACTACCTTATAGAATACTTACAATCTCCTGACACTCAAACAGATTTCCCATCACTACCTGATAGAATACAAACAATCTCCTGACACTCAAACAGATTCCCCATCACTACCTTATAGAATACTTACAATCTTCTGACACTCAAACAGATTTCCCATCACTACCTTATAGAATACTTACAATCTCCTGACACTCAAACAGATTCCCCATCACTACCTTATAGAATACAAACAATCTCCTGACACTCAAACAGATTTCCCATCACTACCTGATAGAATACAAACAATCTCCTGACACTCAAACAGATTCCCCATCACTACCTTATAGAATACTTACAATCTCCTGACACTCAAACAGATTCCCCATCACTACCTTATAGAATACTTACAATCTCCTGACACTCAAACAGATTTCCCATCACTACCTTATAGAATACTTACAATCTCCTGACACTCAAACAGATTTCCCATCACTACCTGATAGAATACAAACAATCTCCTGACACTCAAACAGATTTCCCATCACTACCTTATAGAATACTTACAATCTCCTGACACTCAAACAGATTCCCATCACTACCTGATAGAATACAAACAATCTCCTGACACTCAAACAGATTCCCATCACTACCTTATAGAATACTTACAATCTCCTGACACTCAAACAGATTTCCCATCACTACCTCATAGAATAAAAACAATCTCCTGGCACTCAAAACAGATTTCCCATCACTACCTTATAAAATACAAACAATCTCCTGACACTCTTACAGATTTCCCATCACTACCTTATAGAATACAAACAATCTCCTGACACTCAAACAGATCCTCATCACTACCTGATACAATACAAACAATCTCCTGGCACTAAACAGATTTCCCATCACTACCTTATAGAATACAAACAATCTCCTGACACTCAAACAGATTTCCCATCACTACCTGATAGAATACAAACGATCTCCTGACACTCAAACAGATTCCCCATCACTACCTTATAGAATACTTACAATCTCCTGACACTCAAACCGATTCCCCATCACTACCTTATAGAATACTTATAATCTCCTGACACTCAAACAGATTCCCCATCACTACCTGATAGAATACTTACAATCTCCTGACACTCAAACAGATTCCTCATCACTACCTTATAGAATACTTACCATCTCCTGACACTCAAACAGATTCCTCATCACTACCTTATAGAAAACTTACAATCTCCTGACACTCAAACAGATTCCCCATCACTACCTGATAGAATACAACCAATCTCCTGACACTCAAACAGATCCCCATCACTACTTATAGAATACTTACAATCTCCTGACACTCAAACCGATTCCCCATCACTACCTGATAGAATACAACCAATCTCCTGACACTCAAACAGATTCTCATCACTACCTGATAGAATACAAACAATCTCCTGACACTCAAACAGATTCCCCATCACTACCTGATAGAATACAAACGATCTCCTGACACTCAAACAGATTCCCACCACTACCTTATAGAATACAAACAATCTCCTGACACTCAAACAGATTCCCCATCACTACCTTATAGAATACAAACAATCTCCTGACACTCAAACAGATTCCCCATCACTACCTGATACAATACAAACATCTCCTGACACTCAAACAGATTCCCCATCACTACCTGATAGAATACTTACAATCTCCTGACACTCAAACAGATTCCCCATCACTACCTTATAGAATACTTACAATCTCCTGACACTCAAACAGATTCCCCATCACTACCTGATAGAATACTTACAATCTCCTGACACTCAAACAGATTCCCCATCACTACCTTATAGAATACTTACAATCTCCTATTGGATTCGGTGGCGGAAATTTCATTCCTATAAAACGAGAACCAGAATAGCCTCTCTCTAAAGGATAAACTTTTTTTCTTTTCTTTTTTTCACTTTTTTCAGGCTCTGCAATCTTTTCCTTATCCCTAAATCTGGATTCATTATGAAGTCCTTTAAACTCTAGTTTTTTTCTTCCGGTTGCTGCAATGTTTAAATGGGGGTCTGTCATTGTACCACATGATTAATACCTCTTAACGCTTGTGTGGAATGTTTTGGAAAACATTAACATTGCAAGTTCACAGAAAAACGTCGTTTTACTGGAAAACGCTCTCTTTTATATGCATTCCCATAGACATTGAAAATAAGTGTTCCACAAAATGTTAAGGGGTATTACGTGATACAGCAGCAAAGCCCATTGAAAAAAATAAAAATAAAATGTCTCTGTTGAACCCAAAATTGTCCTGGATATACTTGACATCCCATAGATCCATGGGGAGATTGAAGTAGATTAAAAGACTGTAAAATTACTAAAAACATAATTTATAATCCTTCAATTCATTTACCATATTTAATCTTCATCAATCAGGGTTCAATAATCTGAACAGAAGTCATGTGAGATATTTTTAACCTCTCTAGTGGGAGAAGTAGGGATAACTGGTGATGCTAAAATTTTTGTCATGAAATCCTGAGGCTCCTGCTCATATCTAAAGAGTTGGCAGGTATGTAACATAAATTCTTAGAAATGAATATTGAAACACATTCTTCATGTTTCTACATTGCAACCAAAGTAAAGGTTGTTTGTGCACTGTTGCATAGCGCTACTGCTCAGTTCCGTTGGTTAAGTTTCCACAATTTTAAAATTATTAGCAGTCAAATTCCCAAAATTTGTGAAAATTTAGTCCTTTTTCAAAGTAATTTTTCTCAAATCTGCTGAAAGATTTTTTGAGAAATAAGTTGTCAATGGCAATTTTGACTACCGTAAATCCTCGCATATGAGACGGGTGTTTTTTACCTTAAAATTTATTTTTTGAGATGGGGGTCGTCTTACAGGACAGGTACACTTCTGAAAGGCTGAAATTCTTGAGAGAATATCTACATGTGATCGCCAATGCCGCCATCTTTGATTTTGTATATTTCAGTTTCTTAATGGTTAATATATTTTACAGATCACAAACCGAAAAGAAACAGAAATTAAATGCTTTTAAATTATTATTATTTTGTATTTTTGTTGATTTTTTAATAAAATTAAGTTTTAATAAATAATTAAAATGAACAAATAAAATAAATGGTAAGTACAGATATCAAAGAGGTGGTAAAACATTTTATTCTTTTCGTTTTTCTTTTCACAACAATCTAGAAAATACATGTAACCAAATTTGTCTGCTTTGCATGTGAAGGGCCGAATACTAGTCAGCTCGTTCTTATTCCAACTCGTTCCAACTGATTATTGCCAACTCGTTCCACTTTTGACTACCAACTCGTTCCAACTGCATTACCAACTCGTTCCAACTTTTTTCGCCAACTGGTTCCAACTACTAACTCATACCAAATTTCTCAATTAAGTTGATCTACATGCGTTTTTATTTTATTTAATTTTTTATTTAATTTTCTTTTTTATTTAATTTTCTTTTATTTTATCTTATATATATATTTTATTTTATTTTTAATAGATAAATATTCCCCATAATTTTCTTTATTTCAAGTGATTATAAACACACATTATTAAACCTGACGCACTAAGAATAGCATAATATACATGATATAGATAAACAATTAAATTAACAAATAAATTATATAACAGATAAATAATAAATAATATTATGTATTGTGATCACATTTAATTGCTATGTCTTTGTTTATCAAGATTGTCAGAACTATTAGGTAGATCGGCACCATAAACAGATAAACGGATATATAGTTTGTCTGGCTAACAAGCGCATAAGCAGCGCATCTTTGATTTTTTAAAGGAATTTTAGTTTCGCAAATAAACCCTGTACTTGTTTTATAAACATTAGAGTGCGATTGAAAAATTATGTTATTTTTTCCTCTTTTTACCGACAAGTGTGCGTGAAAAATACATGAAAATGGTTTAAAAACACAAAGTATTCTTAAACAAGATCAAACGAAGTCTACGAAAAACTACTCACGATAACATCGAACCAATCAGAATGAATAAAATAATAAACACAATAAGAAAAGAAATGAAGAAAGATACAAAAGAAATAAAAAAGAAAAAAGAAGGACATATAAAGAAATCAAAGCACCGAAGGTGCCCAGCGAACAGAGAGTGAGAACAAAATGCAAGCATCTTTTATTATTGCTAATTACCTATTATCATGAAGGATGTTATAACTGTGTCAGTTTTTAAGTACAAGTGAAGATTGCACCGAGTCTCATTTTTTGAATATGTATTATTCTTCACATGTTTTTTCCACAGAAGTGTTTCAAAGTAGGCATATATTCTACACTGCTAAAAACTTAAGAATTAGATGTTGCATAATACATGCAATTTTCTTGTCTTCCGTACATCTGTATTTAGTTCTATCTTTGGTTGTGGCAAGACAAGTTTTATTCAGTTGAAAACTTTAGTGCTCTATTTTGAAATTGGCATAAGCGTTCTACAATTTTTGTTCAGTGGTTGTCTTTAGTGTATGTGGTGTGCATATTGTAATTTATTCAATATTTACAATATATGCCTTGCGTAAGATTTTACGAAGTACATGTACATTTTGTTAGCTGCAAACTATTATAAATACTTTCCATTTTTGAGAAGACTGGTTTTTTCACAGGCTCTGATTTTAAAATGCTGTTGTTTCCAATGTAGCAAATTTCAAATCCTGAGGAAACATTGTCAAACATAGGGAAGCTTAATTGAAAACTTCAAATTCCAATATACAATTGTAAACACTGTTGTCTTATAGGAAGCGGGCTCAAAGGGGCCGGAATTGCTCACATGGCACGATTGACAGAAAAATGGCAGCAATCAATCAGAACAACATTTTGCCATCAACATTAAAATCTGTATATTCCCATGTATTAACATTGAAATCGAAACAACTTATAAATTTCGCAGGGAAATGGTAACCATATCACAAATGGCCAATCGGAAACAATTTGTGTCTGCGCCACTTAATTACGCATACCATTTTATTCATGTAAACCAAATACTCTTGAATTTTGAGCAACTTGAAAATTTGTGGAGAAAGGGGGGCTTGCAGAAAATGACCGTTCATTTTTTCGTCATCCCCATTGATCTCGGCATACCATGTTTCTCATAAACTACAAATGGTCGCTAAAAATGGGTCAAAGACTCAATGGGCCGGGTTGCCATTAAGTCAGATGCACATCTTTGATAATCTTTTGATATATACAATACAAAGTAACTAAGTTTAAAAGTCTGGAAAAATGGGGACAAAATCCTGAAATATTTCCAAAATGTCAGGTGCATATCTTCAATATTTATAGAAACATTCTGTGAAGTTTAAAGGTTCTTGCTTGAAAACTGGAGTTGAGTTCACAAAATAGGTACCCTCAGTTCAAATACTTGCTAAAAAGTGACTAAGTTTCAAAGTCTGGAAAAATGGGGAAAAAATCTTGAAATATTTCCATAAAGTCAGGTGCACATCTCCAATATATATAGAAACATTCTGTGAAGTTTCAATGCTTTTGGTTGAAAACTGTAAGAGGAATTGAGTTCACAAAGTCGGTACCCCCTTCAAAAACTTGCTAAAAAGTGACTAAGTTTTAAAGATTGGAAAAATGGGGAAAAAATCTTAAAATATTTCTATAAATCAGGTGCACATCTTCAATATTTATAGAAACATTCTGTGAAGTTTCAAGGCTTTTGGTTGAAAACTGTAGGAGTTAATTCACAAAGTAGGTACCCCCAAAAAACTTGCTAAAAAGTGACTAAGTTTCAAAGTCTGGAAAATGGGGGGAAAATCTTGAAATATTTCCATAAAGTCAAGTGCACATCCTCAATATGTATAGAAACATTCTGTGAAGTTTCAAGGTTTTTGGTTGAAAACTGGATATGGTGTTGAGTTCACAAAGTTGGTACCCTATTTTCCCCGCCCGCCCGACATTCACCATACTATAAACCAGATTTGCACGCCGTGCAACCCGGCCAAAAAAACGGCCTTGTTCTTGTAGAATCACTCCAAAACGAGGAATCTTTGTAGCAAACATGCTACAAAGTTCCAAGCAACTCCATTTATCAGTTTCAGCGTAGATGTGTTTTTGAGAAGTTTACAGACAAACGACAGGCACATACAAAGTCATGATAAAAGCTCACGAGCGGCCTTCAAGGCAAGCGACAAATCAACACCGCGGCTCACACAAAAGAGAAAAGTTGCAAAGAAACTTGCTTTTATGGTTGTTGCTGCTAAAAAAGCTAATTTTATCTATTATGAGCTTGCAATATCCAATTAAAAGTTCAAATTTAGAAAATCACTTTTGAGGTTACTCTGGGCAGTTACGATAGTTTTCATTATTTGCAATTCGTTAACAAAAAGGTAGCAATCAAACGCATCTGACAAGTATCATGTCGATGATACCAAATGTGAAAGTCTAGCAATTTATAAAGATTTCTTCAAGATTCCAAGCATTCTCTACTGAAGAAAATCAAACAACGATCACTTACGGTTTGTTTTTAATAAAAAAAAACCAAACAAACCAACTACATGTACAGCTCAAGTGGATACGTGAATTTCCACCCATCGCGGTGTCAAAAGTTGCCGATATGAAGGGATTAATTTTCATAGACATTCACCTTAAATAACAGATTAAAAATATTTCTGCCGCGGTGGACAGTAAAATCGTCCGCCGGTAGGAAAAATCTCCACCGCGATGTTTATTGAAAATGAATTACATACCATTGATGGATTATCACGTTATCTAGGTACATGCACAGTCTAACTTAGTTTTTTACAAATGCCTACGGTTATTCAAAGTTCCCGTCATTTTTTTTAAAAATCGAACACCGCAGATTATTCGAACCCGAATTCTAGACCCAAATATTTATTAATGATACTTAACTACCCACCCAAATAAAAAAATCGAAGTTTATTTTCACCAATATTAAGTTTTAAAAATTCCAATGTGCACGTTTTACCGGTCTGTATGATTTCATCACCTCATTAACCAAGCGTAACGGACAGTAATTTCACACAGAGTGGCATGTACTAGCCTTTCCAAGCTCTTTTAAAACTTTTTTCCAAAGCTTGCCGACAAAGACGATTAGACGATTGAACGCACAATACCATTTTCAATTAACCACCCCCGCAACTTGTCCATCATAATCTGAAACCTAAGCACGTGCACACCGATCCTGCGGTATTCCAACAAAGTGACGTGTATTAGCTCTTTAAACTTTTGTTCAAAGCTTGCCGACAAAGACGAATAGACGGTTGCACGGACAATAAAGATACTTTCAATTAACCACCCCCGCAACAGGTTCATGATAATCTGATCTAATTTAAAGCGTCCTTGACACTTGTCTGTGTATTACATATCATGAGTACACAAGTACTTTCTTACCCCTATGTACTGTATAAAAGACATCTCGTTTTTTGTGTGTTTTTTTTTCAAAATGTCGCATGTAATTAAACACTCGCTATTTGGAAATTGCATTGAAAGCGACATTAAAAACTGATGCTCCGTGTCGTGGTAAGCGCAGCGCTCTGAAAAAACCACCCCATTAATTACCGAGCGCATGATTCTGCCATTTCACCTATAGTTGGTTTTGTCTCGATTAATGTGATAGATTCT
Source organism: Anadara kagoshimensis (assembly GCA_021292105.1). Taxonomy (NCBI): domain Eukaryota; kingdom Metazoa; phylum Mollusca; class Bivalvia; order Arcoida; family Arcidae; genus Anadara; species Anadara kagoshimensis. The sequence goes on from CM037858.1 coordinate 47,644,869, forward strand.
TTACTGAACGTCAAACCCCATTCAATCAACCAATCACCTCTGCTTGTTGAGACCACTGCGGTAGCTCAGTTGGTAGAGTGCTCGCTCCGTAAGTGGAAGGCCGTGGGTTCGATCCCCGGCTGGGTCTGACCCAAGACTTGAAAGTGGGTAGTGACTGTTCTTTCGCCAAGCACTCGACATATCTTATTGCAATCGGCATATCTTATTGCAGCCCGGAACATTAAAACCAATATCCTATCCTCCACTTAATATTATTATTATTGTTGTCATTATTATTGTTGTTGTTATTATTATTGTTGTTGTTGTTACTATTATTATTACGTTATAATAATAATAGTAATGATAAGCTAATGACAATGGTATAGTCAAACAACATTGACCTTTCATATAGGAGGGTCCACCCAATACATAGGTAGCGTTAGGATTCGCAGTTAATACAGATACACATTGTCCATGATTAGTGTTCACATCATATAGACGACTATACACGCGTGATCCCTATTACTTAATTATATAAATTTACCTGTCCATAATGAATATCTAAATCAAGGGTCAAACGGACAGGTCAATGCTGTATTATATTAAATACTTATTACCTATATTTATTATAAGTATAACTCTACTCTGTGATACTTGTTTTTGTTTTTTATGTCATTTATTACAAATATTTATATTTAGTTTTCCACCTTCATAGTCTTCATATTTGTATTCTGTCGCCATCAGTCCAACATTGTAAATAGTTAGGGTACAAGCATGTAATTTGCTTTATGCTAATAAAGTTATTATTATTATTATTAACGACGAGATGAAAGTCACGGTTCTTTCGGATAGGAACTTTAAATAAACGAGGTCCCGTGTCACGGTGGGCTAGGCACGCTAAAGAACCCTGCTGTATAATGCCATCAGCGCAACGCACAGGCAAAATGTCTGCACCTTCGCCTATAGCTGGCGACGTCTCGATATAAGTGAAATATTCTTGACTGGAACGTTAAACACCGTTACTCAACTCAACTCTGCTTGTTGGGGCCTCAGAGGCCGAGTTTTTCAAAGTGATCCTCTAGCTACCTTTCGCCGCCAAGGTTCGAATCGACGGGAAGTTTGTCAGTTTACTTGCCGTTGGCCCACTTGTCCTTAAATAAAATCCGACTAATTTACTTTACACATCCAGCTATTGGGGAAAATGTCCAATTTAAGAAGGAATAATTGCGAAACTTGGGTTTTGTCACTGTTTGCCAGCAGTGATACCTTGTTCATGTGTGTGTGTGTGTGTGTGTGTGTGTGTGTGTGTGTGTGTGTGTGTGGGTGTGGTGTGTTGTGAATCTTTAACTGTAAGGGTAACGGAAAACACAAACTATTACAATACACTTATTTTATCCTTAAAACTGATGACCAGTGGACAAGTCCTTTCAATATTTTACCACCGGCAAAATCATCCACCGCAAATTGCGGTGGTCAGATAGATCTAATTCCCACCGGCAATTTGCTGTCACGGATTAAGGTGGAAATTCACGTATCCACTTAAGTTGTACTGTACAGTGAAAAACCTCGCACTTTGGCGTATATGCTAGAATGAAGTCTATGTAAAGGTGCACGATTAAAGCCGCCTGAAAAGTCTTTTTTCAGGGCCGATTTTCATATGAAAAGGCTGAAAACGAGCACTGATGAAAAAAAAAAACAACGATATTCCTACGTCTGATAATCTTGAACTTAAAACTAACATTGCTTCGCCCTGTACGCTATCGCCACGTGAAACACGATAAATTTCACCCAGTTTTAGTTGCGATTTTAAATTAGTAACTTTATTTTAAGTTTTAACGCTATCCATAGAGAATTCATTTTATTCGCCTCGTGACGGCGGTTCGCCCATAGTGGTGGAAACTACAGCAGAATAAAACGAAATATTTAACCAATCAAATAACGGCTTATAACACGTGTCCAGTACTCGCTTATGTTTAATGATCAAGAGTTTATGAATGAATGCCTCATTCATAAATCGGTTACGATGAATTTTCAGAATTCATACGCTAGTAATGAAAGAACTACTATAATATAACCATTGCATCGAACTTTGTTCCAAATAGTTTAAACAACGATGCTAATTCATTTTCATATTCCATACAACATAATGTATACATCGATTATTTGTACACTGATAAATGACGCTCACATATCCGCACTACATTATTATAGTTTGCGCAAGGTTGTCATTAGCGGTTGTTCAGCCTGTCCGCATTTTAAACGGCTCCCGTGGCAGTACTCCCAGAGATTACTCTCTGTTCGTAAAAATGTAACATTAAAAAAAACAAATCTCTGCAATATATATTATCTTTTGGAACTCGACTATTATGGCTTTTGAAGAGTATACCTCTACGTGGTTAGAGCTGGGCAACGTTTTGATCAATTAAAAATTAGGAGATCCTTGATTTTTAAATCATTTTATATAAAATTAATTATTTAATTATATTAAAAGTTTGAACCGGTTGGTAACGGCTAAAATCATTAAAAATTCTTAAATTTGGAATGAGTTTGTGAAAAAGTTGGAAAGAGTTGGTAATTTAGTTGGAACGAGTTGGTAATTAAAACACAGGTGTAAAAACCTTGCATAAAAAAGTGGAACGAGTTGGTAAAAAAGTTGGAACGAGTTGGCGAAAATCAGTTGGAACGAGTTGGAATTGGAACGAGTTGACCAGATACCGAAGGGCCATTAGTGTCTGGTTGTAAGGAAACCTGTCTGCAACAGCTGATTGAGTAAACAAGTCAGCATGTTTTAAAAAATAGATATATACTTTTATTTAGTTTATAATAACGGAGTACCTGATACATCTTCTACAAATAGGTAAAATCTATAGGGTTTCTGAGGATGAGTAGTTCTTCCATTTTGGTTTATTTTTACGTTTTTGATTCATTCTTATCAATACACAAATCATTACGGTAATAAATGAAAATCAGACAAAAATTGGTGGAAAATTTACGGTCCGATCGGTAGCTTCAAATACCGTTCAGGTATGGTCTTGACTGAAAATTCTGGTCGTCTTATAGGCGTGGGATAGCCTGAAATCTCCAAAATAACAGGAAAATCCCATCCCTGTCTTACAGGCGGAGTAGCCTTATAGTCGGGGATTTACGGTACCTGGAATGAAAACATAGTTATGGATTATTAATAAAGACTAATTACACTCACCTTTATTATCTCCCATCCTTTTCACAAAAAATTTCTTTTGTCTGGCTCTTCCCTTCTTCATTCCTTGTGAACTGACACCTTTTACTGAACTAATAAGATTATTAAATTCACCTATAAACATAAAATATAATGTATTAGTTACATTAAAACCAAGAGACAAATATAAACCCCCAAACATTGTCAAGACAGATGATCAAAATTCATCAAATAACAGAAATGGAGTGGTCATGATACTGGTCCACATGGAAAGAAAGACAGTGATTCCTATATACTACCCTAAACCTTTGTTTACAGGGGGGGGGGGGGGGGGGGGACATGATCTGCAATTTTTTGTTGTTGTTGTTGTAGATACCACCATAGGTGGTTGATAAAGATAGTGGTGTGTATTGATCTCAGGCACTGTTTAGTATCACCAACATCACCCCCCCCCCCAATTTCCCATTGATAATGACCAATTACTGCATTAATATTGAGAGTTAGAAGTCCAGTCAAATCTGTATATAAAGGCCACTCAAGTGAACCAGTAAAAGTGGCCTTTATGGGCAGGTGGCCTTTATATACAGGTTCAAATAAAATGAATAAAGAACAATTGGGATACAGTTTTACTGGACTTTATAAGCAGGTGGCCCTTATATAGAGGTAAGCCTTTAAGACAGGTTGGACTGTACATATTGACTGTTGAAGCTGTAACAATCCCGAGCCCATTACGTAATTCCACGTAATAGGCTCCCTATTATGTAATTCCATGTAATATTACATCAAAATGTAATAAGGATCGGATACCAAATCGAAAGAAGGATTTAAAGTTATTTACTAGCCATGGTACAAGATTATTAATAGTTGCTGTCCAGATTCAAATTCCAATGATGATAAAAGTACTTTTGACTTCAGGTTTGGTGTATTTAAAATATACGATATGTCAGGCAGATGGACAATGGTATTCTTCAACTCTAAAGATCATGGTTTTCCGGACGGGATACATTGATCTTATATGACATTCTGTTTCCAAATTTGAACTTCTGTGGACAGTATTAATTTATTAAATTTTATCTGTTTCATAATATGTGGGTATAAAATGTGGAGCGCGGGACGCGAAGTCAGTTCTGATTTTGATCAGGTTATTGCAAGAAATAGAAATCTAGACAATCACAGTAAAGAAAGTATCTCACACACTCTGTTGTCTTATGTGGTTTTGTAACAAAGCCTAATTATCAGAAACAACATAACTTGTACTATAATGACAGCAACAAGCACAAAATTATTTTAAGTTTCATCATGGATTTACACTACAGTACAGACCTGTCAAAAGTTTAACACAAGGTTAACGGAAATGAGTTGATGCAGAATGGCAGAGATAGCTACTAGCTAGTGACTAAAAAGCTGCCAAAAGATAGATATCATCTGCCAAAAAAGTTGAGGTATAGGTAACAAGGCCCTGAACTGCCAATTGACAGATCACCGGCCATGCCCACAATGTTCCAATAAATGGCCGGCATGCTTGATTTACATGCAAGAAAGAGTAAAAACTCGGCCTGAATTGTGTCGTTTCATGACGTCACAGACACTAGTACATCATTTGTTGCTTTGGTACTGTGATGGCGGCCAGTGTCGGAACATAATGGGCATGGCCGGCGATACCTCAATTTGGAACTAATTCATTAATATAGTATTAAACTTTTGACAGGTCAGTACTGAATGTGTATCTGGACAGACGACTTTTTATTGGGTTAAATTATTGTGCCAGACTTACAGGTTATGATGATGTGTCTTGCAACATGATAATGGATCCTGCAGTATTTCATTCATGATGTCTATATGTCAACAGATCCATTACATGTCTAACAATACTGCAGGTATATTTCATTCAGGTTCATTTCCAGGGTGCACTATTTTCGACGCACACTTATTAGTATTTCATGGTGAGGTGGACTTTCACCAAAATCGAAGTGACAACAATGTGACGTCTACACTGCACAACGCCATACAAAATTTCTTTTTTACCAAAACTTTGCTAGATGTTTGTGACAATACTTTGCGAGTTGTTTATGTAATGCTGTGTAATGTCACATCAGCAATTTTTTCGCTATGCATGAAAAAATCAAGTTTATCATGCCAATTTGTGGTCTGTCTTGTACTAGCATATACTCCAGATGACATAACATGAACAAGAGGCACAAAAGGGCTGACGACTACTCAACTGGCAGATGTAATGCAATGTTATATATAATACAATTGACATAAGGTGTTCCAGTTTTGGAAATGTTTTGAAATTCCTGATATATCCACACTTGCTTTAACTTATGGTCCAATTCTTAACGAGAAGAAGATTTTCAAAGAATCTGCTTAAAATTTCCGATCACTTGCATAATTCACAAAACTCAGGTAAACTAAAAATTTCTCTGCAAAATCCGTACACATAATCAATGGCTCTGCTTCTACTATATATATTTCAAATTTTAACAAGGTGTTCAGAGAACACTATCCCCCCGCAAATGTGTATGTGTACATCAGTGAATTCCATACAAGGTAAAATATGCGTTATGGAGCTCTGGTTGGGCCATTTACCAGGACTAGATAAAAAACCACAACAAATAATTAAATAATTAGGCTAAAAATACACTTTACTTGCATATTTCATAAATATTATGCAAACTAAAACTTTAACGGAAAAACCTATTACCTATTAATACCCTAAGTTTTATTTCCTATGTTTAAAATTCTGATGAAATTGGAACATAAATATGGCTGTAATGGTTATTTATCAGTTTTGCTATTTACAGTAACAGTGGCCATCTTAGATACATTATATTTTACAAACTAAACATTTTACAAAAAAAACTGTTACAAATGTTTAATGACCCGAGTTCCATTTTCAGTGTTGAAAATTTTGATGAAAACGGTATATAAATAAGGCTGTAATGGCCATTTATAGGTTTTTGCTATTTATAGTACCGACGACCACCTTGGATATGCTATAAGGCTGTCAAGCAATCCCACACCAATCACTATCATACATGTAGCGAATCAATTGTCCAAGTTTCATCTCAATTGAATGTATAGTTTTCTTATAAATGCACGGAAATCAACTGGGACAGGGTACATAAATAAGGCTACAATGGCCATTATAGGTTTTTGCTATTTATAGTAAAGACAGCCATATTGGATATGCTTTAAGGCTGTCCCACACCAATAACTACCATAACAAATAAACTGACCAAGTTTCAGCTCAATCAGATGTGCGGTTTTCTGGTAAATGCACAGAAACCATGAATTGGGTGAAAAAGTCTATTTTTAGTAACGACGGCCATTTGTCGAGCAATCCCACACCAATCACTATCAGAACAAATCAACTGACCAAGTTTCAGCTCAATCGGATGTACAGTTTTCTTTTAAATGAACAAAAACCAACTGGGACGAACCCACGCACACACACACAAGCACACAGACAGAGGTATTACTATATCCCCCCCTTAACACTGGTGGCGGAGGGATAATAAAATCAGTTGAAAAATAAATATGTAATAAAAGTTTATTGATTTTTGTTATTTATAAAAACAAGACCATCTTGGATTAGGATGAAAATCACAAACTTTAATCTACCGTATATTCCGTATATACGTCGGCCCAGTAGATACGTCGCACCCCACCCCAGGCCAGCAAGCCCAGTATTTTCTAAAGGTCGTCTACATACGTCGCAGCCAAAAAATTGCCAGAGAACATTAAAGATTTTCTCGGCAAGAACCATTAATTTTCAATTCCATGAATAAAGAAACAAAACCTTTTACCGGTGTTATTTATTATTTTTCTTCTTAATAAATATTGTTTGAATAGCTTGTGTAAATTAAACAAGTATGTAGATATTATTTTTTACATGTATGGATACAAACGATGAAGATTGCTTGAATATAACATGTACTTTTTAGCTCCCGATCATGAGATCGGTTAATTCACATGTTGTTGTCACCGACAAAGGAAGTCAAAGTTTGATCATGCGCAAAGGTTGCGATATGTATTGCATAATTTGTTAAAACAAGAGGGTCGCTTATAGCGTTATTAGACTCATGTTTTAGATTTTACAATACTGGACTGTCGATATTATGTTAAAGTTGACGATCTATTGCTTACCGGGGGATAAATATCGCCATTTTATATTGTTCAGAATGACATGTGGTTTTGAATTCGAAAGTATTGGTCAATAACTAGGACGACCTCCGGTTGTTTGAACTTTTGTGAAAGAATAATTTGTATTCATTTTTTGTTGCGTTTAAAATCTAACCATGTCGTTAGAATTGCAAATTAAATTTTAATAATTTATTTTAATATCCGATCAGCGATTGTCGAATTCTGACACTTTTTACTTAAAACCGACAGATACGAAACTGCCGTATGACCTCTGACATAGGAATATATAATAGTGTTTGTAATGGCGGCGCTTTCTTCTTCAATATATAAACATAGGTACCGGTAAACATGGACAATTATATCAAAGGATAAGTTAACGGGAATGGCTTCAATCATTAAACAAACAAGATACACGCGAGGTGTTACCGGGAAGACTTGATTATTTAAAGTTAATTACAGGTGACCAGGTATTTACTTCTTTGCCGACGGCTATTCTGTTACACGTGACAACTTGAAAGTGAGACTCATACTTACCTTAATTAATCAATTATTTGTTTATTTCAAAAACTTTATTGGTCAAATTTAATAATAAAAAAATATCACATATAATAATAATATATTATACAAAAATATATCAAAGAGCAAAATTTACTTTCAACTAGAAAATTACCGTAACTTTCGGTTTGTCGATCTTCTAAAATGCCTTGAAAATTCGAGACAGATTATCAAAATATTTTAATGTCGGCTAGTTAAGTCGCATTGGATTTTAAAATATTAAAATTTAGTGAAAAAGTTGCGACGTATCTACGGAAATATACGGTACTCCACCTAGGGACCTTCAATTCCAAATTTGATTCTATTTGGTTAAGTAGTTACAGAGAAGAAGATTTCAAAAGAATTGGCAATATTTAGCTGCTAACTTGCATATTGCGCTAATAACACACCAACAAAAAACGTTTTGGAAAAAAAACAGTCAAATATATTAAATGGACAAAGTTCTACATTCCCCATACCAAATTTAAACCAAATTGATTGACAAATAAAATATTTAATGGCCATTTTTATGTTTTTTCTATTTATAGTAAACAGGACCATCTTGGATTTAGGATCAGGCCGAAAATTCTAAACTTTAATCTACTCCACCTAGGGACCTTTAACACCAAATTTGATTCTATTTGGTTAAGCAGTTACAGAAAAGAAGATTTTAAAAGAATTTGCAATATTTAGCTGCTAATTTGCATATTACGCTCATAAAATACCAATGAAAAAAGATAAGGAAAAAATGTTAAATGTTTTAAATGGCCAGAGTTCTACATTCCACATACCAAATTTGAACCAAATTGATTGACAAGTAAATATTTAATGGACATATTTATGTTTTTTCTATTTATAGTAAACAAGACCATCTTGGATTTGGGATCAGGCCAAAAATCACAAACTTTAATCTTCTATTCATTTGTTCCTATATAAAATCTTAGATAATCTATATCCAGAAGTTTCAAAGCATCAAAGTTTGTAAAACAAAACTTTCTTCGTTTCTTTTAAAAAATAATTCACGATTTTCTTTGTTATGTATATAGTATAGAAGAAAATTGTTGTCTGTCTGGTTCTTTAATATTTAAATAAGGGGGCAAGGCATTATTTAATTAGTGTATGTATGTTTGGCATCTTGCATGAAGTTTTAAGTGAGTTGTAGTAAGTTTGTTAAAAGTGTGTGTCATTCTAGCCTTGGTCTTCACACTGGTCAGACCATTTTTCATTATTATTGTTATTTATTTGGGAACATAGAGCCCAAAGGTTTTCCGGAGTTTTAGACTTATTTAGTTTTATCTCTGGTTTTTAATCCTGGGCATTATTGATGGTTACATGTAATATATATTTATGTGGATATTTACATTACAAAGAAATAAATAGCCGCCTATCAAATACCACAGGCTACATGCATATATTTCTTATTTTGTTGTATTTATTATAGATGGCATAGTGTTTGCCTGTGTGTCTGTCTTTCTTAAATGGTTTAATATAATAGACTGGCAAAATGTAATGAATAAAGCAGAATATCTCCCCCAAAAAACAATTTAGCAAGAGCCGTGCTTTAATATTGATTAAAGATAAAATTACTTACTTCCACCACTTAATGAACTGTATTGTCTGTAACCATCTTTAAATGGTGCACAAGAAACTGTATAAAACTTCTCATAAGACTGAATACATTGTGTTATTTTTGTACCTGAAAAAAGCAAAAATCATAAAAGTAGCCGAAAAAAGTTTTTAAACCAAACATTTTAGTGTTCTGTTTCCTACATTGATTATGATTGATTGAATGGGGGTGTCCTGATATAAGTGAAAAATTCTCTTGACTGGGACATAACCCCATTCAATCAATTAATCGATATTCAGGGGTCTTTCATCCCTCTTTGAGAATGGAGCCTGGGGACACTGCAATTGGGAAAATAGGTAGTGTTTTGACTCATTTTGGGAAAATGCAACATGAGGCACAAATATTACTTTCAGACTTTTATTGGAAAGACTGGCAAAATTGTTCAATACATTCACTGCCTCTCTTATTGATGATTCTAATTCATCTAAAAGAATTGTAGTGTTAAAAAAAATATTAAAAAATAATTGCAAAATGTAATGAATGGGTCACCCCCAAAAAACAATCCAGCAAGAGTCGTGCTTTAATATTGATCAAAGATAAAATTACTTACTACCACCACTTAATGAACTGTATTGTCTGTAACCATCTTTAAATGGTGCACAAGAAACTGTATAAAACTTCTCATAAGACTGAATACATTGTGTTATTTTTGTACCTGAAAAAATCAATAATCATAAAAGTAGCCGAAAAGAGTTTTTAAACCAAACATTTTAGTGTTCTGTTTCCTACATTGATTATGATTGATTGAATGGGGGTGTCCTGATATAAGTGAAAAATTCTCTTGACTGGGACATAACCCCATTCAATCAATCAATTGATATTCAAGGGTCTTTCATCCCTCTTTGAGAATGGAGCCTGGGGACACTGCAATTGGGAAAATAGGTAGCGTTTTGACTCATTTTGGGAAAATTCAACATGAGGCACAAATATAACTTTCAGATTTTTACTGGTCATAAAATACACTAGCAATTAAATGCAAATTAGAATTCTATTTGTCCATCTTAAATGTCTCTGACTTTATTTACAGTATTTCTAGCTGTGTCTGTAAGAGATGAAGGTTTAAACATCATTTGGAAAACATATAATTTTTCCATACACACAACATACAAATAAATTGGCAATATTAATTTTCCATTGGGAAAAAAAACTTTATTGAATTGGGAATGGGGCCAAATTTCAGCCCCAAATTTGCTTCAGTGAGACCCCTGATATCCAATGCTCAATAATGAAATACTCCAAGATGTGATATAAATAATAAATATAGATTTTCAATGGTAATTCATTCAACTTTTTAGGGAGTGTATACATTGATTTAAATCAACAAATGCAAGATAAATCTGGATAAATGCCTACTTTCATATTATCATACTGAGGTAAATAAAATACATTGAATCAGGATTACTCCTCTTTGTACAACAGTAAAAAATTACTATCAGAGTTGGTGAATTTGTGACAGTGGTGTATGCCTTATATCCATAGAATATCCAATAAAATTGAATTACAGTTGGTGTTTTTCACTTATTTGTACCTTGCCGTAATGTTCAGAAAATCTATATGCACATCAGTGATTAGCATAGAATAATTCTACACAGAGTAAAACATTGGCATTATGGGGAGTTAACATGCTGAAAAACCGATCCTTTTGCGCATATGACATAAAACATCACCAAGTACATCATTTTCCGAGTGAATATCACCATTTTTACAATGTGAAGTCACCATAACGCCAACATTTTCTTTCTACAGAAAATAATTTCAGACAATTACGGATACACATACAGATTTTCTGTTACAACTAAGTACATTTAAGTGAAAAACACCAATTATTATTTAATTTTATTAGGGTTTCTATAAACATAAGGTGTAATTCACTGTCACAAACATACTGGCTTTGATAGAAGAGTTATCATTTCTCACCACAGTCAACATCTTATGTAAGCCTTAGGCTTGCATGGGTGCATCTTTTTCTTTGAATTTCTTTGTTATATTTTGACTGCCAGATGTACAGTTCTTTAAAACACTCAGTCTGTGGATAGAACTTGGGTGGGTGGCGTTTCCATGCCTTATGGATAGAACTTGGGTGGGTGGTGTTTCCATGCCTTATGCATAGAACTTAGGTGGGTGGTGTTTCCACTGCTTATGGATAGAACTTGGGTGGGTGGTTTTTCCACTGTTAATGGATAGAACTTGGGTGGGTGGTGTTTCCACTGCTTATGGATAGAACTTGGGTGGGTGGTTTTTCCACTGTTAATGGATAGAACTTGGGTGGGTGGTGTTTCCATGGCATATGGATAGAACTTGGGTGGGTGGTGTTTCCATGGCTTATGGATAGAACTTGAGTGGCTGGCATTTTCACTGTTAATGGATAGAACTTGGGTGGGTGGTGTTTCCATGGCTTATGGATAGAACTTGGGTTGGTGGATGGTGCTTCCATGGCTTATGGATAGAACTTGGGTGGGTGGTGTTTCCACTGCTTATGGATAGAACTTGGGTGGGTGGTTTTTCCACTGTTAATGGATAGAACTTGGGTGGGTGGTATTTCCATGGCTTATGGATAGAACTTGGGTGGGTGGTATTTCCATGGCCTATGGATAGAACTTGGGTGGGTGGTGTTTCCACTGCTTTTGGATAGAACTTGGGTGGGTGGTGTTTCCATGGCTTATGGATAGAACTTGGATTGGTGGTATTTCCATGCCTTATAGAATAGATAGAACTTGGGTGGGTGGTGTTTCCACTGCTTATGGATAGAACTTGGGTGGGTGGTGTTTCCATGGCTTATGGATAGAACTTGGGTGGCTGGTGTTTCCATGGCTTATGGATAGAACTTGGGTGGGTGGTGTTTCCATGGCTTATGGATAGAACTTGGGTGGCTGGTGTTTCCATGGCTTATGGATAGAACTTGGGTGGGTGGTGTTTCCACTGCTTATGGATAGAACTTGGGTGGCTGGTGTTTCCATGGCTTATGGATAGAACTTGGGTGGGTGGTGTTTCCACTGCTTATGGATAGAACTTGGATGGGTGGTATTTCCATGCCTTATAGATAGAACTTGGGTGGGTGGTGTTTCCATGGCTTATGGATAGAACTTGGATGGGTGGTATTTCCATGCCTTATAGATAGAACTTGGGTGGGTGGTGTTTCCATGGCTTATGGATAGAACTTGGATGGGTGGTATTTCCATGCCTTATAGATAGAACTTGGGTGGCTGGTGTTTCCATGGCTTATGGATAGAACTTGGGTGGGTGGTGTTTCCACTGCTTATGGATAGAACTTGGATGGTGGTATTTCCATGCCTTATAGATAGAACTTGGGTGGGTGGTGTTTCCATGGCTTATGGATAGAACTTGGGTGGGTGGTGTTTCCACTGCTTATGGATAGAACTTGGGTGGGTGGTATTTCCATGCCTTATTTAGGCTGCTTTGAAAGGCATCGATATATTTTTGTTTGCATTTATATTTTTTCGATTTAGAATTGGAGATAGTTTCAGTCATCTATCGGTCTATCAGACTATCACACAGAATTACCAAGACCTGGTTTTATTACGCGTTTATATAAGTTTTGTTTTTACTGACACATTGATGTTAGTTCGGAACTTTATCAATTCCACTGGTACCGGTACATACCCAAATGTGTTCTTTGCACAGTCAGAGACCTCTGTCCCAAACAAAAACATGTCTTCAGTATCTGCGCCATCTAGACTATAGTTTTTATAGTTGTACCATCCCTGTCTTAGATGTTTTCAATAACCAGTTCTGGTTATCGGTGTTCTGTTACACACAAATAAGTAGTCTACGGACTATCATTTACCACGCTAAATTTTGTAATCCATGTGTCAAGGTCTCAAGGTTGTATACAGTGAAAAACGTACCATTTCAAATTTGACCTATGAATAATTTCCTAATTTTGATACAATGAAAGTTGCTTTTATAAGAGTAGTATGATTAAAAAATATTATTCAGAACCCCAAAGCAAAGCATTTTTGTAATAATACTTATCATTATTTTAGAATTGGATGAAATGTTTTTTTTAATTTTCATCCAAATTCCATAAAAGAAAAACAATGTGAGAAAATGTGGCGGCAAAATGGCACACACTACATGTGGATCTGGAAGCATGTTCCCTGTGGATAAAAAAAAACTGAAGTCAGGATGCGCACTTTATTGAACCATAGACAATATATTTGAATGGATTATGTCAAATGATGTCAGTATGATATACAAATTTAATTTTATATTAGAGACATATATATAAATCCCATTTGTCTCTACAATAAGCAACCACGGTTTAAATCGACTATACAAATAATACGGTGTAAAATAAAAGTATAGTAAGAGCAACTAAATGGCAAATGGGAAACACTAAACCAATATAAAATAAAAGCAAAAGCAAAGCAGATTAAAGTTGGTGAAAGCAACTAAAAGCTAATGACAGCTATCTGCAAGCCACACAGTGGCTTGAACTGTCAGATCACTGATTTTTTAGATTCTCAACTGTTTAAGAGACATGTCTTGTATATAGTGGTCGGGTAGCTCATTTCCCGTGAGCCTGCACCAGCAAAATTCAAAGAGTTTATTCCACACCTTCAAGTTTATTTACACACTTGGAATTTCCGCCTTATTTTCGCACCTAAAAGAAAAGGTAGTATTTTTAATTTTAATAATATCTTTAAGATAAACAGGAAATTTTTGTACCTATTTAAAAGACTTCAATAGCCATTGACCTTTTAATGATGGCCAAGTAGATTTTCATATGATGTGACATGGTCATCATATATAAACGCAGAGTTCTTGATTTTTTTTATATTATTTTTTTAATGTTGACTTCCCCACAAAAATGCCTGTCTGTGGACAGTAGTTGAAATTTGATAGTATAAACAGATAAAAAAATAAGATATGGTAAGTTTGTCCAATCTATTTAGATGTTTCTTATACGTTTTAAAAGATATACGGTTGGCGAGCACTGATACAGAATGGTGTACATGTGCACTGTGAAAAATATCCACATAAGCATATTATCTCAATAAAGAGAAAAATAATTATGTACATATTAATATAGTTATTAATTGTTTAAACTGGTCACTGCATGCACCGTGAAATTTTATACCCGTGAATAAGCTCCAAGGTTTGACAGCGAAATTTTATCCATGCATAATTACACAACTACTGACACTTGTATCTGTTAACCGACATAATTTGAATCAGCGTTGACGTAATGGTCTTGCAGTGTGCTCAGCTTATGCCTTGACATTGTTTGTACCATTCGTTATCCAAATATATTTGGGTACATTTCATATTGGGTTCGTTCATTGAGTTTATCTCCCTTGTTATGCGAGATGAACAGTAGAAGCTTTGGTTATCTATGTATCATAGGATTGTAGTTTCTGTTTATTTGCACAGGTATAAGATAATATAAACCCTCAAAGAAAAAGTCACTGACAGCAAAGTTAGATAAAATGTCGATGAATAACCTAGTAATACTTAGTTTTCTGTTATGTAAATCCCTCCCATTGTAGTTGGAGAACCCTTCATCAATTTTTCATACAGTGTATGCAATGAACAAACTACTATACCATTAATATAATTATTGACTTTTGATGGGGTAGACATAAAGGCTTTTCAACCTCAAAAATATTGTATTAACAAAATTTTAGCCGAATAACACTCAGCTTTAGCATAATGGTATTTCCAACATGGTTTTAGAAAGCATCGATCATGCGAGACACAGTTAGTGAACACAATTGAAGTAATAGCAAGATCACTGGATAAAAAAGAACAAACAGATATGCTAGTTCTAGACTTTTCCAAGGCATTTGACACCGTGCCACACCACCGACTCTTGTATAAAATGTCTCATTATGGAATTCGAGGAAATACGCATAGATGGGTAGACTCATGGCTCACACAGCGACAGCAAAGAGTATGTGTAGATGGAGAATAAAGTCCCAACAAACCAGTCAGATCGGGAGTGCCTCAAGGAACTGTTCTGGGCCCTCTGTGCTTCCTGATATACATCAATGATATGGGCAGCGACATTACTTCTTCACTACGTCTATTTGCAGATGATTCCTTACTATTCAGAACAATATCTGATGAACAAGATGCTGAAACCCTTCAGAAAGATCTCGACGACCTTGTTGACTGGGCACAGAAGTGGCAAATGACATTCCATCCTGCCAAATGCTACATACTGCGGGTCACCAAGAAAAGAAACCCCATCAAATATAAATACCACATGATGGGACAGATTCTGGATACAGTCCACCATTATCCATATCTTGGCGTAGAAATCTCTGAAGACCTAGGATGGGAACCACACATCAGCAAAATTACATCAAAGGCAAATAGAGCCCTAGGTTTTCTCCGCAGGAACATCTACAAATACCCCAAAGACGTCAAAGAACAGGCATACAAAGCACTGGTACGGCCACATCTCGAGTACCGGTATGCGTCGTCGGCTTGGGATCCATACAGAAAGAAACACATCCATGGAATTGAAATGGTACAGCGCAGAGCCACCCGGTTTGTTACATCCAGCTACTCCCGGGAACCAGGAACTGTGACCAACATCTTACAGACTCTTGGTTGGCAAAACCTCGAAACATGCAGAAGAATAGCCCGGCTCGTTCTCCTGTTTAAGACCTTAAATGGAGAGGCAGCAGTAAACATGCCAGCATATGTACCAAGACTAACCATACAAACTCGCCAATTCCATCAACAACGGTTCCTACGACTCAGCACCTCCACTGATGCCTACCAGAACAGCTTCATACCAAGAACCATAGCTGACTGGAACAGACTCCCGCCAGATGTGCTGCAAGCAACATCAGCAGACAGTTTCCGGGAGGCAGTGAGAGCAACATACAACATGTAAAGGAAATCCAGATTTTATCCAGTTTTTAATCAGCACTGAATTTGCCATTTTACCCTCTCTGTTATTCAACTTTTTAACCTGCACTCATGTTCACGTTTGCAGTATCTGCGATATGGGATTCCCTTTGCAGATCAATAGTATAGAAGTAGAAGTAGTTTTGTGAAGATTTTCAGTTTGTTATGATAGGACCAGTTTTAAACACATATGACTATTTATGGAGGGCAGTGTATGACCAATAATTTTTATCACCATATTGTTATTTTTAAATTACAAAATCTTTCACTTTAAAAACAAGTAAATGTATTTAAATTTTCATAATTAACAGAGAAATACAAGATTTAATTAAGATAGAGCTATATTTTAGATACTGGAAATATGGCGAAACTGTCATTTCTATTGATTTAATATTGAGGAAATTGTAAAGTTCTTTGTTGTTTAACTAACATAAAGTATTTTCATTAAAAGTACCCTTTGCCTTTTTTTTTTTTTTTTTTTTTTTTTTTTTTTTGTCGTCGCATAACCATGATAACATGGCGTGCATTTTTGGTTGGTGAATTTACTCATTGTTATGTCACATAACACTGACTGCATTTTTGCACAGTGGCACAGTGGACATATCGATTTATCAGGCTTGCCAAATGTGTCAGCCAATCAGGAAATGGCAAAATCATTGGTCATATAATGAAGTTGGCTGAATTATTCTCCAAGTCCCAAACTTGGACAAAAGGAATTTTTAGCTTTTAGTTCTCACTAATAAATCTTAATTACTTTTGTGCAAGTAATTCTTGTCTATTTTGTGCCACTGCACACCACAGGATAGCCCAAAAATTTTGACCAAGACTAAGATCTTTGACAACGATTCAGAACTGTTGGGGTAACTACAGGTGTGACTGTGTCAAATTTAATGCAAAATTGAAAAAAATACCCATGGTATCATTGCAGGGTTGTAATAGGGACTAGGTCTCATGTACTTTTGAAAATTAATGTTGTATATCAAAAATTGAATATGAAAAAAATACCTTTAGTGTTACAAAAATCTATGATAGACAGATAACTCCTATTACCAGTATTAATTAAAATTAATGGATTTTTGACATTTATTTATTTTTACATCTACAGTCCAACCTGCCTTAAAGGTCATTTCTTTATAAGGGCCTCCTGCTTATAAAGGTCAGTAGAATTGTCCTTTATTCATATTATTTTAACCTGTACATTAAAACCACCTGCCCATAAAGGTCACTTTTACTGGTTTCCTTGGGTGGTCTTTATAGACAGGTTTGACTGTATTTTTTCCTTAATTCTGAAAATCAGCTTAGTGTTTGTGAAACAATGTCATGTGTTTTATTGTCAACGGGGCCCGAATAAGCTGAAAATGTGGATGCTTAGTATTGCATGTGCTTGTTAATGATAACATATACACTTAAAAAAGTTTTAAATTTCTATTTTTAGAAAATACAGTGATGGCTGAAGACTCTGATAGCGATGTAGTATTTGAGAACTCCCCCTTACATCTCCATCTGAAGGATTGTGGGATTGAAAACTCTGTTTATGAAACAAAATCGGAGACTAATAGAGAATATCCTACTTTCTGTTCCAACAGATCATCAAGGAACACGATACATCAAAGTGTTTTCCAAAAAATAAATGAAAATTTTATCCAAAAACTGTTGAGGATGGCCACTTATTATTTTTGGGAGGAGAGTTCCATATCCAAAATGACATTACTGTTTAAGAAATCTTTGGCTAATTTGATTCTGAATTCCAATGCATTGATAGAAGATGATTTAATATTTCTTGAAAATGTTTCAGAGAGTAATGCAAGGGTGTCAAATTTTGATTTTAAAATTTTCAATTTTAAGGCATGGATATTAGTGACACTTATTTTTCCTTGTTTAGTCGCTTTCCTGTTCAACAGAGTTGTCTACCCTGAATTATTTGTGAATATGTATTGGAAATTCCTTACCGATACAATTTTCTTACTTATATTTCTGTATGTTCTTTATTACTTTGTGCAATGTTTCATACTTAAATTTAGAAAATCATACTTGGAAAAACAAAAGCAAATTCTGGTTGATATTTTAAGTATTGCTGATAATTTAGTGAAATACAGTCAGAAAGCATTGAGACTAATTCAGGAAGCGGAACTTGTAAAAAGAGGTTTTACACTTATCAGTCATAAGAGTCCAGTATGGAGGCTAGAACAAAGTAATCTACAAGAAACCCAACGTCAGTGTCCGCAACTACGTCAGTGTTTATTTCACGTTACCAGGGAAACCATGTTGATTTTTAAAACAGAAACATCAGACTTGTTATCAAACTTTCCCATTCAGACTGAAATAGGTAATGTGATAAATTACCTTGCCTGTATTCCATTAAAGGAGTACGGAGATTGCCTTCAAATTTCTGGTCATGACAGCGAGTCGAGTCAAGAACTGTTCAAAGTCACAGATGGCTATTCTGTTGCTGCGTTGAAAGGTATGAGGCAATTATATATTTTGCAGCAGTCGGAATATTTCAGACGTTTAGCTTTAACATATGAAGGGTGTGATGAGGACTGTATTGATAAAATTGATGTGATTTATTTATCAGAATTGAAAACGAGACTGGATGACCAACTGAAAGTACTACAGAAGTCACTGGAAAGCCATTCGTCTGTACTGGTAAATAAGGAACCGAGAATGATCAAGACAAGAAAGGAACATAAAACATCACTAGTTAATGACTTATATACAGCGGTTCACAGTCTAGACTTGCACCTTCAGTCTGCATTGTTGAGGGTTCGAACCCTGGGAGATATCCTCCATCAAAATATGGAAGAAGAGGACAATTCAAGTAGGTCCATGTCAGATGAAAATTTCAAAGAACTCATAATACAAATTCGACAGGAGTTGTATGCTTGTAAAGGCTGTTGGGAAGAAGGGTTAAATAGATTAGATAAAATGGAAAAGAAAGAATCAAAAGTAATTCAGAATAAAATAGCCCCAACATCCAGTCAAGAGTGTACTGAAGTGAAAAAAGAGGTCAATCTGATTGGGATGAGCGATCCTGTTATTGAAGATGAAGTTTTTGAAGCTTATATTCATGAACAGGAAGAGTTTGAGCAAAGTTCAGTTTGGGATGAATATCTTACTCCTGAGGAAAAAGCTAGAAAGAAAAAAGAGAAAGAAGAAGCATTGAGAGTTCTGTCAGAATTGAAAAATGTGATTTCACTCCGTGCAGTGGAGAGAGAGAAAAGGGAAGCATTAGCACTTCAAAGATCTGCTGCGAAATCAGACCCTTCTTCTAGTAATGATATAGGTGATCTTTGTTTAAGTAATGGTCAAGACAAACATTTTGATGATCATGTGCAATCTAAAGGGGAGGCAACCACAGCAAAGGGAGATAATTTGATTTCTGAACATAATGCGAAAGTTGAAATGAAAACTATAGAAAAGACAGCTGAATATTTATTAGATGATCGCTATTTTGACCATCGGTCAATTTTGCACAACAAACAAAATGAACAGTATAAACAGAATGAAGAAAAAATTCAATTTCAAGATCGTTTATCTAGTAGAACTCAAAATGGAAGAAGGCTAGATGAAATACCTGTAAATAGTCTATCATTTACTGCAAATTTAGCAGCCCTTGTGGCATCGAGGTCACAAATGTTAGGACTAGAAGAACAGACATTCGGTGATGATGATGATGATGATGATGATGATGATGATGATGATGATGATGATGATTTTGATGATGATGATGATGGAGAGAAGGAGGAAACGGAGGGGGGAGTATGATAATGGCAATGTTAGTGGTGATGATTAGGAGGAGGGGTAAGAGTATCATAATGGTGGTTGGTATTGGTGATGATTAGAGCTTAACTAGAAAACACTGAAGGAAATGGTGATCAGAAGTCAGGAGCATTTGTAATGCCTTTAGACATGACAGATGTGGTGGTGGTTGTGTTGTTGATGATGAAGTGGAGAATGTGTGACTGACATTTTGATAAAGGACACATGCATACTGTTAATGATAATTGAACAGTAGTCCGACTAATCAGCCCACTAAACCCCCATTTTAATTTTTTGACTTTTTGGAGGTTTGTCACAAACCTCCAAAAAGACCACTGCGGTAGTTCATTTGGTAGAGTGCTCGTAAGTCGGAGGTCGTGGGTTCGAACCCCGACCGGGTCTGACCCAAGACTTAAAAGTGGGTAGTGACTGTTCTTTCGCCAAGCATTCGGCATTACGATGAAAGTCACGGTTCTTTCGGATGGGAACTTAAAATAAACAAGGTCCCATGTCACGGTAGGCTTGGCACGCTAAAGAACCCTGCTGTATAATGCCATCAGCGCAAAGCACAGGCAAAATTTCTGCACCTTCGCCTATAGCTGGCGACGTCTCGATATAAGTGAAATATTCTTGACTGGGACGTTAAACACCATTACTCACACACTCACAAACCTCCAAAAAGTCAAAAAATTAAAATGGGGGTTTAGTGGGCTGATTAGTCAGACTAATTGAACAGTTGAACTGTGAAAACACACATGGCAGGTGCAGCTAGCTAAACAGGAGGTGCTTAACTTTCCAGAGCACATGGCCTCACTTCCCCCATGGAAGTTCATGTGTCTAGCCTGACTTGTCAGTTCCAAAGTTTTTACTTTGCTTCTGGATTGTGATTCGGACATGGATTAGTATGTTTGTTTTTGATTATGATGGTTTTGTGATGAAAATGGTGATCTTGATATGAATTGTGTCGAAGGTAATAAATAATGATATTTTTTGTGCTTGGTATAACTGTTTAGACAAAGTTGAAAATTTATAGTAGTTTTTGTGATATAAAATTGGTGCTACTTGTATTAAAAAGGTTGTTAAAATGATGAAAGTTTTTGTGATAAATTGTATTTTCTTTTCAAATGTCAAAGTCATGACTTTTTATACTTGGAGGTTTTGTCAAAATATTATATGGTTACTAGTATTAAAATTATTGGATATTGAACTCAGATTCAGTGTATATCTGAAAATTCATCAATAATTTCACAATATCAAAAACAAAATCAGGGTCTGGTTTTGCAATCATTCCTTAACTAACATTTTCTTTAACTTAAATTTGATAATTTTTGGTGCTATGAAGGAACAATTTTCCCCAGAACTTAACGCAAATATTATAAGTTTGATTCCATCTGCAAAATGATACTTTAAATCCCTGAATATCCTAACAATAAATAAAATGATTAAGATTTCAAATTTGCCAGATTAAGTTATGGAAAATCTTAGTTGAAACAAGCCAGAATCAGTTTCACAATCATTTCTTAGCTAAGATTTTCCTTAACTTAAATTTTGCACATATTTTTGTCAAAACTACATAAATGCAAATGTTTTAATCTAGAAGTGATCTTAAAAATGACACCTTAAATTCCTTAATATTTTCAAAATTAACAAAATTATAAAGATATGAAAATTTGCAAGATTTAAGTTAAGGAAAATCTTAGCTAAGGAATAATTGTGAAACCGGGGCCAGATCTTGTGTTTCAGCCAAAAAAAAGTTGTAAGAGTTTCCTCCCTTTAAACACGGTTTGATAATTATATTTTTTAGACCGTTGAAATACACATTTCGTTATTGTCCTCTTTATCAACAATTATGACTATTCTTTTAGAAATCTCATTTAACTACTCTTTTGATAAGCGCATCTCAGTTGGTAGAGTGCTTGCTCCGTAAGTGGGAGGTCATTGGTTCGAACCCCAACCGGGTCCGACTTAAGACGAAAAAGTGGGTAGTGACTGTTCTTTCGCCAAGCACTAGGCATTACGAAATGAAATTCACGGTTCTTTCGGATGGGAACTTAAAAACAAACGAGGTCCCGTGTCATGCATATGGTTCGCGTGCCACGATAAAGAACCCTGCTGTATTATGCCATCAGCACAACGAACAGGCAAAATTTCTGCACCTTCGCCTATAGCTGGCTACGTTTCGATATAAGTGAAATATTCTTGACTGGGACGTTACACACCATTACTCAACTCAACTCTTTTGATAAGCTTAACACTAAAGGGAAAGTGAATTTTCTCTTCAATAAAAGCAAAAGACAAGACGGCAAAGGAATTTTCACAGCAACTTCACAATTTAACACAAACTCAACACTTCACATTTACTTGGTTCTTACATATTCTTACTATGATAATAATATAATTATAATGCACATATGTTCATATTATAAAGATTTTTAAAAAAGATTTTCACTGTGTCATCCTTATAGGGTTTCAAGAGGACATACCACCTTCATTTTTGTAAATTGGAGAGCCCTTCACCGAGGCTTGATAATCTGTAGTTTCGGAAAAGATGATCAAAATAAAAAACGTATGACGGGCGACGCTCAACACTGTGACGACGGGCGATAAACCATTGCAATGGTTCAATCGAGCTTTCAGCTAGGTGAGCTAAAGAAGTTGACGGTAAAAAAGGAAATTGTAGAAATAGGACCCCTATACAAATTTACTAAATCCACTTTCAATGGAGATTTGTTAGCTTGGTCTTAGATAAGTTGGATGCACAACATCCTAGTGCAAATTATACAAAATGTATTCCAATTGCAAGGGCCTGTGTAATGTGGCACCAAATGCTTCAGCAAATGTAAATACAACCCATCGCACAAATGATTATTGTTATTTACGATGGGTAGTCAGATAAATTTTGAGTTTTTAAACCCTTAACCTCCAAAGGTCTGACTGACTTAAGGTAAACAGACATTCCGTAGTTGCGGTACACGGTAACACATAAAATTTGTTAATTTTTGTGACGACAACAAACAAATTTATTCAGCTCAAATAAATGGTCAGTTTGAATCGCTTTGCACTCTGGTAGATTTCACTTTAAAATATTTGTTTTTTAGTTTATTAGCCATGTAGTGGGGGAAATGGAGTACCGACGGCAACATGCAATTCCTGTTACCAGTGAGCTTCGAACTAATAAAGTTTAACCTGCTGACATGATTAATATAATTATTTATCGTATGTAATAATCTGAATTTGGTGAGGACTTAAATGACCAATACCTGCTGTCCAATTTCATACTAAATTCATTTCAAAATCACAATTCCAAAGCAAAGTAAAAACTTTGAAACTGAGAAATTAGGTTAACACGCGAATGTCCACCAGGGAAGTGAGGCCGGGTGTTCCGGAAAGCCAAGCACCTCACGTTAATCACGTGTGTAATTAAAATTGAGAATGGAACATTGGACTCTTGGACGTCGAATATATCCAAGTTTTACAGCTTAAAATCTCCAACGTTTTGACTGTGCTCTATCCTAATCTGCAATTTAACAAATATGCTTTTCACCAAACCATATTCATTATTACTAAAACCCCGGTATTTTTTTCAGAGAATGTAGCCACATTTTACAAAACTTAAAATTTTTTCACTTCAAACTTGAAAATTTCTATGTTCAACAACTCCACCATTTTTACAGAGTGTAGGTCACTTAGTAGTAAAATGATACAACTAGATTTTTTAATTTTTTTTTTTTGTAAAATGTGGCCACAATCTTAAAAACGGGGTTTAGTAATAATGAATATGATTTAGTACTTCTTTTTATGCGGGTTACTTTGTAATCCAGTGTTCAATCTAGCATTTAGGAGGGGTTGTTTTCAAACACTTTCTTTTAAAACGCCATAACATCCATATTTTTAGCATTCATGTCACGTTAAATACTAGTATAGCTCACAGAGGCCTTTACAATGGTGCAATTTGGCAAAATAAAGGGGCCATTAATGCACCTTATAGAATGGACACTGGAAATCAAAAGAGAACTGGTTTTCTAGCAAGTAAAACAAAATATTAATCTCGCTGTTGTCACGAAAGTGTGATCAGTTGAAGAGAGGCAATATACAGTACTGACCTGTCGGAAAATTTTAAACTAACGAAAAGGAGTCGAAACTCGGCTGCTAAGGAGCTAAGATATGGTTGGTTGGTTGGTTGGTTGGTTGAATGTTGCTTAACGTCGCGTCACCAATTTTTCAGCTATTCGCGACGAGATGATTTTATTTATCTCTATGGATTAATCTATGAACAATTTTTGTAAATGCATGTGAAGTGCGAGTGTGTTTTATGGTAGCGCGCACTCGGGGCGACTTTAACGTGATGATGGCATTATACAGCAGGGTTCTTTAGCGCGCCAAGCCCTCGGTGACACGGGACCTCGTTTAATTTAAGTTCCCACCCGAAAGAACCGTGACTTTCATTATGTAATGTCGAGTGCTTGGCGAAAGAACAGTCACGACTTACTTTTAAGTCTTGGGGGTCAGACCCGGTTGGGGTTCGAACCCACGACCGCCAACGTACGGAGCGAGCACTCTATCAAGTGAGCTACCGGAGTGGTTTTAACGAAGAGCGAGATGAGGTGCTGATCTGGCACTAATTCGTTGGTTTAGTGTTGAACTTTCGACAGATCTTACTGTATGGTGTTTCAGGATAAATGCCTTGTCCGCTATGTCTTTTGATATCGTGAGAAATAAAGCATGACTTTGCTGGTTGTGCAGAATAATTTTTCCATTTGTCTAGCAAGGGCCAATTTTTCATCTACAAAAATATTACAATTTAAGTGCAATGCTTGTGCATTCAAAAGGTCTGCATAAAGATGGATGTATTTCAACAATCATTATGTCCAGTAACTTGATATCTACAGTAACTCCCATCTCTCAAAAACTGCCGAAACGTATTTCAGCATCATTAATTAATCATTCAAATTAATATCTAATGCATATGCTTTTAATTCTTGTCAAACCGATAAACAAAGAGATGGTCTGTATGACCAGTTTAAATGCTTATTAGACCGATGGTCAGTTCTGTAGTAATTAAGTGGCATCACGGACAAGATAAATGACCGATGCATGTCTAAAATTGAAATGTACATTAAAAAATCTGACCACTCTGTTTAGGTTTTATATTCTCATTGTGCGACACGTGTTTAGCGGAATTTCCGAATTAGTTTCAAATTAAAGATAATTAGATGAAATAATTAAGAACAGATACAATAGACCAGATAAAGAAATGGACAACACAATTGGTCATATTTTATTTTTAAATGACCACTGTCCGCACCATGTTTTACGTTTTGTCTTTGTTTATTTTTGTTTTTCATATTTTATTTTTATATGACCAGTTCCCGCACTGTGTTTTTACGATTTGTCTTGGTTTTTTGTTTGTATTTTTAAATGACCAGAGTCCTTACCATGTTTTACGATTTGTCTTTGTTTACTTGTTTGTTTTTCATATTTTAATTCATATGACCAATTCCGCACTGTGGTTTTACGGTTTGTCTAGGTTTATTTGTCATATTTTATTTTTAAGTCCGCAGTATGGTCTATTGGCCGCCTTTGTTTATTTATTTGTTTCTGGTATGGTATGTTCTTGCAAAAAGTAAAAAATAATTGTGTTCTTCAAAACGGCACCTTAAATTCTTGGATATCTAAAAAAAAAATAACAAAAATTATCACGTATCAAATATGCCAGATTTAACTTAACAAACATCATGGTTAAGAAATTATTGTGAAACTGGAACCTTTTATATACTGTAAAAGTGTTTAAATTTGCGTGTACTTATTTTCGAGATATATGAAATTTAGATATTTCCGCGTAGTTAAATTTTCACGTTTTTCATATATGCACTATAAAACAATAAGCATAATTTGACTTTCTCTCTGTCACAGTATTAATTTTCGAGCAAAACAAACGGCCGCGAAATATGCTAAAATTAGTACACCGCGAAAATAAATATATTTACAGTACTATGACAGATCTGATTTTAAATTAAGCACCATTTATTAGTCGAGTAGGCATTTTACTAACCTAGAAATGTTCATTCCTATGAAGTTTTTTTGCTGTTTTGTTTTCCTCATAGGTCCTTGAACAAAACTAACTTAGTTGCCCTTCAGGCAAATTTGGGCAACTTGCACAATATACATAAATCCAAAATGGCCGCCAAACTTGAAATTGAAGTACACACTGCGACATAAAATATCTTCCAATAGCTTGTAATATATCTTTTTAGATGTTTTCAGGTATGAGAAACCCATTTTTAGTGTTAATTTTTACATACGGAACACTTACCTCGCACAATAAGGTATAAATCCAAGATGACCGACGAATGTCATCTTGAAATATCGATTTTATACAAAAAAAATTATAAAAGACTTTAATATACAAATGTATCTTTGTAGGGGTACTTAGGCATGGGCAATTCAATTCTGGCATTAGTTTTACATTAAATATCATCATGTCTATAATGACTGACCATATGTGTCAAATAACTATTCACCCTAGGATAGCCATGGGTAATCTCATTTTTGTGTAAAAAATTAAACACTCTCTTCCTCCAGAACAGTTAAAAATATGTACAGGATTTAGTTTTTAAGGCAAGCATGTCCTTGTGTGTTGCACTTATGATTTTGTGCCTTACATTGACAAAACATGACAAAAAATTTCTTGTGGCACCAGGTATCCTTTCACTATAACATGTAATGAGAATCGATCTTTGAATTTCAATCCGAAATCTGTTATCGTTCGATACTCTTTAGGAGGATCTTGACCGCGGTACCTTTTCACAACATTAACTAAAGGTGAGACAGCAGTTAATGGTGTTTGAAACAGATCAGAACTATTAGGGTTTGATGTTTTTTATGGAGAGCCCGAGGAAACGTCACAATCTTTCCTGCTGACTGGCCATACAGAAAAAAGAATGGTTCAGATACCACCAAGTTATTTGTGATCTTTGTTAACCAGAACATCAGCTAAATGAGGAGAAAAGAGTTTGTAATTAGGATGCTGTATCACAACCACTAAGAGCATGCATGCCTGGCAGCTCAAGATATCTCAAACGATGATCATGCCCCTAATAGCATGCACGCTAGGTCGTTCAAGACATCTCGAACCAAGACCATGACACATAAAATGCATGCCTGGCAGTTCAAGGCATGTCAAACCAAGACCATGACACATGAAATGCATGCCTGGCAGTTCAAGACATCTCAAAGCAAGACCATGACACTAAGAGCATGCATGTCTGGCAGTTCAAGACATCTCGAATCAAGACCATGGCACTGATAGAATGCATGCCTGGCAGTTAAAGACATCTCAAACCAAGACCATGACACTGAGAGCATGCATGCCTGGCAACTCAAGACATCTCGAACAAAGACCATGACACTAAGAGCATGCATGTCTGGCAGTTCAAGACATCTCGAACCAAGACCATGACACTGAGAGCATGCATGCCTGGCAGTTCAAGATATCTAGAACCAAGGCCATGGCACTTAAAGCATGCATGCCTGGGAGTTCAAGACATCTCAAACCAAGACCATGACACTTAAAGCATGCATGCCTGGCAGTTCAAGACATGGTTTGTTGTATTGATGTTCAAAACTTCTATCCTATCACTCCATCTGTACATCACATTGTTTTAATGCTTATACACCAAATACACCAAAAAACAAAACATCTGTGTCGTCAATCAGCACACAAATGCTAACATGACCTGTTTTTGCAGCTGGGAGACATAAACGATACCATAGTTATGCCAGATTCATCATGGCCGGATCCACAATCGTATACATATTGCTGTGTTGTTTCCTTTGTCCTGGTCCTTGGAAGATATGAGGTGGTATTTGTCACAAAAACTAGATTTTCTTTGATGCCAATATGACCTTTTTTGGATTGATGCAATGAAATCTGATGGGTTATCGCCATATGATCAAGGGATGCGGTAGAAAAACTGAATCATGGTGATTGTTTTTGAGTTTTGGGTGAACTAACCCCAAAAAACGAATTGACTATAGCTGACTTCATGCCTTTCCAATGACAGCCATTTTCAACTACTGCCAAAAAGGAACAGAACCGATATCAAATACAAGCAGAAGCTAAGCTCATACTGCCCTTGCTGTCCAAACAACGGTAACCAAAGAAACATGTTTCCAAGATTAACAACTGGCTTTGTTTTTGCATCTTGACAGCTTCGCTTTGAAACGTATTGCCTTTATAGAACTAATGATGGCATTGAAAAACTCATCAGGTAGACTGGATTGTACTTATATTCCATCTATTCATACATTACAACTGATTCCACCACATTGACACATTTGAAGCAATTTTGCTAGCAATTGTTTAATGACCTGCTTCTATTTATATGGAGTTTGAATAAGCAATAAATTTTGGTTATATATATTTAAGGAACACCGAGGATTGAACTCATTGAGTTATGGTCGGTATCACTCTCAGAATATATTCATTCCAATCGATCAGAGAAGCACCAATCTACCCACTAAAAGGACCAGGCTAAAGAGTCATGCCTTTAAAGGCTCATTTTTCAAATTTGATAGCAGTTTGTTCTCCAAACTGGTTACCCAAGACAACATCCTTATAATCACCATGGTGTTGACATGCAAAATGTTTGACAGGACACGCATGTGTTTATAGCAGACACTGAGAAAGTTTGCCAGCACATTGTACATGTCCAGCATCCAATAAAATTATTTGTTGGGTGTGTTAATCATGATACAAATAGTTTTGATGGTAGACAGTGCAGGGGTTTTATTTTCTGTGGTCCAGTATAATTTAAAAGTGAAACAGCATTGTCAGATCTAGATGTCGGGATGTTGCTTAATGGTAACTTGGGTAAGTTGAGACACCAAAAGTAAGCCAAATCTAGACTGTGCACTACCTTTTCACTTATACCACATAGGTGAACATGGAAGTCTGTAGTTATAGTGTGTGTCTTATAGCGGCCATTTGGAGTGGAAATAGTAGATCAGATCAAAATATCAAAACTATCAAAAAACCAAAAAGATGAGTTCTACTGTTCAACTCCAGCCAACTAATTTGTGGAAGGTTGCGCATTTTCAGTGATAGATTTTGCTGCAGATTACCAAAAGCAAAATACTTCATTATATGACGTAATGTATCAATGTTCATGTAAAAATCAAATCAATTTACTGCTTCCAAACTTATTATTTAGTTTGATAAAAAGTCACAGTGTTGTTTGGTTTTATATGTGACTGGATTAACTATGATAGCAATAATGTGGCTTTGAAAACTTCTTCGTTGGATACTTGCTTTAAAAGAAACCTTAGCAATTGGAACTAGCCTTTACGCTAGATTTAGTAAAGCTGAAATCACTTCGATCATGTTTTAATTTCTTATTAAAAGGAATTGTTTGAACCTCATTTTTGCCCTTTAAATCAAAATGTATCAAGATGTATGGTTAAGTTACGCAGCATTGAATGTGATATGCTGAGTTACATCTAATAATAAAAAAACCTGTTACTTCTAACCTTGTCTGGTCAAAATTGATAATATATACGTTTCAATTGCCCCAAATGTTAAAAACAACAACGGAAATGAGTTCCTCATCCCTGAAAACATACAAAACGGTATATTACAAGCTATTGTTGAAAAATTCTTACGAAAGATAGATTTTCAATATGGCGTCAGGCAGCCATCTTGGATATATGCAAATTATGCAATTTGCCCAATGTTGCCTGTAGGGCAACTAACCTAATTTTACTCTAGGGACCCTATAGAATATAAAACAGCAAAAAAACTTCATAGGAACAAACATTTCTAGGTTCAAGTATTGAGTATATGGGAGTGTCAACTCGACTATATCTCAGTAATTTCGGTGCAATTGATCATTTACTGCAACGGCATAGTAACCACGAGAAAACATTCCTCCGCAAGACCCTTTGTTACTTTGGCTAGTCAGCATAAGGTTTATACATGTTGTATTTATGTTACAAGTTTTATTTTTAAATGCACTAACCATAGACCACTGTATTTTCATTATAAAAACAGTTGACCATAGTGACCACTGGAAAACTGCGTTAATGTATCCTGTTGATACTTTGGCTATTCAGGTTCAGTTATATATTTATTTTACAAATTTCATTTTAGCAATAGAAACCAATACTTTCAGTACACACAACAGTTGACCATTTCCTACCGCGGCATAGTGACCACGGGAAAATGCAATAAGCAAATTTGCCCAACTGTAATTTTGGCTGTTCATCATCAGTTATATTTTTTGGCAAATTTTATTTTAAATTGACCAGCCTGAGATCTTGGTAATTTTAATGAAAAAACGGTTGACTATTTGTATTCACGGCATAGTTACCACATGCCTCCGTCAGATTTTCGAACATATCCCATCTTTACTTAGGCTATTCAGCACCGGTTATTATAGTAATGTATTTGGCAAATATTTTAAATTGACCGGCCATAGATCTTAGTAATTTTATGGAAAACGATTGACCAATTTCTTCCACGACAAAGTGACCACAAGCCTTCGTCATATCTGGATATGTGAATGTATCCCATACTAACCGCGGGAAAACATGCCTTGACTAGATGTGCGAATGTGGCACTTTGTTTTTTGGCTTTTCAGCATAAGGAATGTGCATGTTGAATTTATTTTTACAAATTTCTCCTAATTTACATGTATAACCATAGAACTCGATATTTTCAGTATGAAACGGTAACCATTTGCTACCACGGCATGGTGACCATTGGAAATCTGTATGAATGTATCCGATTGATACTTTGGCTATTCAGCATCAGTTTTATATTAATTTTACAAATTTCATTTTAAATTGACCAGCCATTAAAATCAATACTTTCAGTATACAAAACAGTTGACCATTTGCTACCGCGGCATAGTGACCAGGGAAAATGCAATAAGCAAATTTGCCCAACTGTTATTTTGGCTGTTCATCATCAGTTATATTTTTTGGCAAATTTTATGTTAAATTGACCAATCTTGGTAATTTTAATGAAAATCGGTTGACTATTTGTATTCACGGCATAGTTACCACATGCTTTCGTCAGATTTGTGAATGGATCCCAGCTTTACTTAAGTTATTCAGCGCCGGTTGTATAGTGATGTATTTGGCAAATACTTAAAATTAATCGGCCCCATAGATCTCAGTAATTTTAATGAAAAACGATTGACCATTTGGCAATGTATTTGGCAAACATTTTAAATTGACCGGCCATAGATATCAGTAATTTTAACGAAAAACGATTGACCATTTGCATCCACGATCTGTCAGATGTGTGACGTTACTTTGGCTCTTTATCATTAGTATTCAACATACTTATCCATGTCCAAATCGAATTTGACACATTTCTATTAAAATTGACCAGCTATAAAACTCAATAATTTCAGTAAAATAGGATGAGCTTTTGCTCCCACGACATAGTGACCACAAGGCTCCGTCAGAATTAGATGTGTGAATGTATCCCATTGTTTTTGTCGAAACCAAAACGCTAACGGATGAAATAACAGTGATTATCTATACAACACATACCGCTATTAGCGCACCTGTTTATCGGCATCTTTTGACTGTAAATCCTAATTAAATGAATTTGTGGGTTCGTGAAACAAGTTAAAAGGATAAATTTATACATTTTCTCGCCTATAAATTTTTAATCAAAATCCTCACATTTATACATAGGATATTGATGAGCATGTTGCAACCACTGTGGGTAAGTTATGCATGTGGTTTTATGGAAAAAGTGTACATATAGATGAATATTACAAAAGTACACAGAAATATATATTTTAGAAAATAAAAAAGTCTGAAATAGATGAACAATCAAACTTGGTAAATTTGGAAACCTATTGGCAGCCAGCAAAATATCAATTGACTGACAAAAAGCAAAACGAAGCCACAAGTGCACTTATTGACTATATTATCGGTGATTCACTCCCATTTTCAACAGTTGAAACTTCAAATCATGAACCAGAAATACCTCGCATCTAAATGAATAAATTCTTTTGCTAATAAAATTAATGAAATGCAGTTAATATAATGCATTACTTTAGTTAAGTAATTGCAATATGATGCATTACTTTCCAAAATGCATGTAATTGTAATATAATGCTAGTTTTGTCAAAGTAATTGTAATGTAATGCATTACATTGCAATGTGACTCGCCAAATGCCTCATATGCAGTACGAGTACTGTCAAAACAGACACAACCAAGAACACAAAACAATGTACATTCAAATGATAAAACAGTCAAACAAGTCAAAATGGTATATGGCATTACCTGCCAGTAACCAACGCAACCAAGAAAACGAAACAATTCAAGTACATGTAAATGATAAAAGTGCTGAACAATTCAACAAGAATAAGCATAATTGCGTATTACGACCAACGATGATAATATTCTCGACTTTGGACAGGCACTTGAATAAATACGAAGCGATGTTGTTGTAGTGATTATTGAAGGGTCCTAACCATCCCCACTTACTAGTATTGCGATACATTGACTGGCAATTGTATACAAATAGTATGGTTGTTAGCAACAGGGTTCTTTATCGTGCCACCCTTACTTTGGCACGGGACCTAATTTATTTTAAGTTCCCATCCGAAAGAACCACGAATTTCATTTCGTAATGCCGAGTGCATGGCGAAAGAACAGCCAATACTTACTTTCAAGTCTTGCAACAGATCCCGTCGAGGTTCGAACCCACAATATCCCTCTTACGGAGCGAACACTACCAACTGGGCAACGTATGGTGTGGTAGTATGTTTTTAAATTTGTATGATGCTGCAATACTTTGAACCCGGCTTGAACTAGCAATTATTTACAATTGGATGTTACGTTATTCAAGCTGTGTATGACCACTCCAAATTACGATAACATAAGGACATCCTCGTGGTCAGTGAATTATGTAATTATTTTTAATTTTTAATTTGGAATTACAAAATAACAAAGCGATAAAAGCTACTCGTCGGTATTAAAACTTCATGCTTAATTAAATATTTCTAATTTGTTTTCATTCTTAAAAGTTAGGAGATACTTAAAAGCTAAGTGTGCCTCATCCGCTCGCCCAGGAAAGGTCAAGTGGTCGAACGGTCAGACTTTTTGTGTCGATATGAAAGACGTCATCCTGTGACCACAACAACTTGAGAAACCCCCAGTTAATCAATTTATACTAGTCGACTTTTGATTCATTGCTCACGCGTGTTTCCAGACCTAATACATTATTGAATACATGTTCAGTTTTAGCTAAGATACTGGTACCGTCATTTTTCTGCTTGTTTAGACTGATGTGGCGTCGGTCATCTGTACAGTGCGTATTGTTTGTATTGCTAATTTCAATGTTAGTGCAAAATACAATCATAATGTGCACTTATTTGTATATTATCATTATTAATAATAAAACTAATAATAATGACAACAAAACTAATAATAATAATATTAATAACAATAAGAGATAAATACCCGGTCACAAACATTGCCTTGACGCACGGACGGACGGACACTAAGTTTGGTGTGCGACACATCGTCTTGTGCTGGTTTAAAATTGTGTCAAGTTGATCAAAATCCATAGACAATGAGAGATGTAGCGGAAACGATATAAAGACAGATGGTCGGAGAGACAGAGTGATTCCTATAAACTTCGTTTGTGTGCAGATATAATTTTAAAAAATACAAACATATACATGGCATTTGAAATACAAAGAACCGAGAAAGCACAAAATAAGAAACAAACCGTACAACTGTTCAAATCATTCTGTTTGTGACAGTGAATTACTCTTTAATGCCACAGAAAATCAAATAAACATGAATAAAGATTGGTATTTTTCACCTACTTGTACCTATTCATAACAGGAAATCTATATGCGCATCCGCGATTTGCCTAGAATATTTCTACATAGAGCAAAACGTGGGCGTTATAGGGATTTAGCATATTGAAAACCCAGGCAAATGGCGCGGATTCTGTAGTGCATATGACATAAAACGCCACGAAGGACATCATACCCCATGTAAACGTCACCATTTTTGCCATGTAAAATCCCCATAGCGCCAACATTTATACTTTATGACAATCGCGGATGCGAATACAGATTTTTTCAGTAACGACTAGCATTGTTCAATTTTATTTGGTTTTCTATGAAAATAAAGCGTAATTCACTGGCACAAACAATGACTTGAACAATAGTAAACTATAAGATACCTGCATTTCATTATTGTAAGCGTGTTAATTAAAATAGGAAATTCAAAAAGTTCCCAGAAAAAGATAATTTAAGGTTTTAAGTAGGAACAATCTTTTAATATGTGGATTTCCAATTTTAGTATGAGTGGATACTGATGATAGATATATCTGACTGGCATAGCATAGTGCTACAAAACATTTTAAAATAATATTTAGTCATTTAAATGCAAAAAAGGCGGGAATATTAAACTATTTCATTCATAAAACTAAAATATTTTCTTAAGAAATAAAGATAAACATGAGACCAGCAAGCACCTGTAGTGGTGTTATGTCCTGTGTTCTAATCAGTGTCAATAATTTCATTCTAAACAAACTGACATCACTCGGATAAACATATTATTAGTAGCTTTATGTTCCTCAATACCCTTAATAAGTAATTTGTGGCGCGTAATACCTCCCCAAGTCAGCCATTGTTTTGTATCGAAACAACTTAAATATTTTTGTAATACTTATATTTTAACATACAATGAAGTCGGTCATACAATATGGTCTCCAGGCTGTTTTTGAAAGAACCGTATTGGAAATAAATTTTAATGAAATTTTCATATCAAATTTGACATTTTTCTTGCTTCCAGCATCAATTCAGAAATATGTTTGTGTTAAAGTCTGATTGACGAACCAATCTTAAAGTTACCATAGTAACCGACAGACTGCCAACGCCTTTATGAAGCAGAAATATGTTCATTTTAATCTGTTTAAAGAGACATGTATGGTTTGAATGTTGTTGTGTGTCAAGACTAATGGTTTTAATGTCATTTAAAAACCCATGTAAGCTATGTCTTGGAGCTTTTGCTTAATCTTTAGTTTATTAAGTTCATTATATAGAAATGTTCGTTCAAATTTATTGAAGATTTTGTGTCTTCTGTTTGCTGGTTCTAAAGTGCGTGCTGGTGATCAAAGCGTCTCTCATTGCCTTGGTTCCGTGAAACCCTACTCGGGAAGTTTGTCAGTTTGCTTGCCGAAGGTCTTTAGTTTCCTTCTAGGATTCCGGTTTCTTTCACCATACCAAGATAATAGTGAAAACATCTTGATTGGCCGTTACTCCACTCCATTCAGAAAAAAACGTCCATACATCAGTTTTAATGTTGGCTTACAGCAGTGTTCAGATTTTGAGGCTAGGGGCGTCTGAATACTTTGAAACATACAATGATAGAAGTGATGATAAGATTCCGGTTCACTCTATTAGTTGTATGGTTTTGGTCCATCAGACTTTTTTATTGCAATGATAAAATATATAATGTATTCCTATCGCAGTTTACGTTTAATGTTTTGTTGCAATGTTTTGTCTATTCGTTTCATGCAAGCATGGTTTTTGTGAGATTATCAATTCTTTCAGTGTTTTGTGTTTTATCCTTCAAGAATAGAGTTTTTTATTTTATTTTCCAAAAAAGGAGGCGATTAAAATTCATAAAAATGCAAGTAGAAAAAATAAGTTTTAGTAGAATACCACAATACTTATCTAGCTTACTTGAAGCATAGTACTTCACTGGAGTGTATCTTTGTAATATATATATATATATATATATATATATAATATTCTATAAAATACAAATATTATATATTGTCTTACATTTTAAGGATAACATATGCATACTGTTGGCTAATTATTTGGTAAAATAAGGCTTTTTTCAATGGACATTTTAAAATACTTAATGTTTTCTTAAATTAAAAATTGGATGACATAAATGCAAGGGCATTTCAGCTTTTTATTCAGCATGGATTAGTTATGTTGCAATATTTAGAATTTTGAATTCTTTTCTTCTTTTGTCACGATCAACCTTTGAATATTTGCTTTGGTGTTTTGGTAAAACTTTAAAATTCTGCACATAACAATATCATAAATTTTAACCATTTTCTTTAACAATATTTGAATATTTTTCCCAGTCACAAGTCTTTTTTTTCAAATCAATATCATTATGCATGTCTATCATCGAAACAAATACAATTTTATATTAATAATCCTCTGGCTATTTAAAAAAATGTTTTTAAAAACTACTCAAGTACTTAAATTTTCCACTTTAGTAAAATCAACAATGACATGTTCATTTTTTATTTTGATAAGAATTGTCATTGCATTGGAATTTATGTAGTATTACGGTAGGTTAACGAAGTTTAGCTTTAGTCTTAAACACCAGGCCCCTGGTCCCAGTTTCACAATCATTTCTTAACTAAGATTTACCTTATCTTAAATTTAGCAAATTTTGGCAAGCTCTTTTTGGAAATACAAATAAATATTTTTGTCAAAACTAAAGCAGATGTCATAAGCTTGATATAACCTTTAAAATGACACCTTAAATTTCCTGATATTTTTAGTTTGCCAAATTTAAGTTAAGGAAAATCTTAAGTTAAGAAATATTGTGAAACTGGGACCTGCTTCACAACCATTCCGTAACTAAGATTTTCCTTAACTTAAATCGGGCAAATTTTGGCAATGTTCTATGGTACTATAAATAAACATTTTCAACAAAATTAAATTATAGCTGTAATAAGTTTTGATTGACCTTCAAAATGTCATATTTAATTTATTTAACAATTATTAACAATTAATAAAATTATTAAGATTTCGTTGCAAGATTTAAGTTAAGGAAAATCATAGTTAAGGAATAATTATGAAACCGGAGCCAGTTTCACAATCACACTTCAACCAATATTTTATCCAACGCTAAATTTCTATTTGTAAATAAAAAAGTCGTCCTGATTTGTAAGATAAGAAGCTGTCAAACTCTCGTTCTTTGGAGCCAGAAAGCCACC
This sequence comes from Anadara kagoshimensis, assembly GCA_021292105.1. Lineage (NCBI taxonomy): Eukaryota > Metazoa > Mollusca > Bivalvia > Arcoida > Arcidae > Anadara > Anadara kagoshimensis. The sequence continues at coordinate 47,681,986 of CM037858.1, forward strand.
ATGTAGACACATACATGTATTTAATTTTCATTTTACATTGTGCAACTCATTTGAATAATGCCATCATTGGCTTGCTTTAGAGTATTTCATGTATATTGTTTCTAAATCATCACCAAATACCTAATTTTGATTTCACGCGTGACAGGCGTAGCTAGATAGACAGGCGGTGTTTACCTTTCCGAAGCACCCGGGCTCGCTTCAATGGGTGCAAATTAATTTCCAGTTTTGTTTTTACCATGTGTTGGGGAATATGTTTTGGACATGAACCAATGCGTTTATGTTTGGATTTCATGTAATGTATGTGTTACGTAATGCTGGACCTTTGACCTTTTGATATGTTTTCCCAGTCGATTCGATCCTAAACTATTGGGAAGGAATTAGACCGTCTAATAATAATACGTTTTACTCTACTTATGGAATTCATGTACATGTATAATATAAAAATGTTGCTAGGAGTCATTTACATGATCTGTAGGCTATCCGGCATCGCTTGAGACTTGAGCAATATATAAAATATATACTTTGGGCTTTTGGAAATGGAATTATGATATTTGATACAACTATAAAGTTCTGAATGAACCCCAACATAAACATACCAGTCCATATTCAAATCATAATCCGAAAAGCAAAAGTAAAACTGGCAAAGTAAAAAAAAGTCACTAAATGTTTTAAAAAAGAACGTAACCGCACCAAGTATACCAATTGTTTTGGCGTTAGTATGACAAAACGCTCACGGTATAATAATAATAATAATAATAATATTGATAATGATGATGATGATCATGTAAACTTGAGCCTGATTCGGTGAATCGAACTTAAAAACCTCAAAAAGAATGTTTTGGAACACATTATGTCTATTAATTCAAAATTATTTTCCACAGCTAATGAAATCATCTTTCTTCAGGGATTAAGAGAAAATGTTTTAAAACCGCAATAATTCTAATTATTAACACGAGGCATACAAGCTCTTAGAAACGGTGTGTCTAGGTGGGCACAAACGGTGCTATCATAAAAGAACGTGCATAAGATGTGCATACACGTGCAGAAGTAGAAAGATAAAAAGCCATCTGCTAGGAAAATTTGTTTATAAGGTTTTTAGTTCCAAAATTCTTTTATGTGCATTTGTAGAAATAAATCTAATTGTTAACATAAATAGGGTATGGTGATTCCCGAGGACATGCCGATTGGTTTACCGAGATGTACCAATTAGGCAGCTAAACGCATGCACGCCATCTGGAGACAGGTTGTGTTCATCTGAAGACGAACAACAGAGGGTTGGACAGAAAATTGAAGATGGAGTTATTATCCGTCATAAAATTTGACATTTATATCATTTCATTCTGAGATAATAATGATTCGTAATTATAAAAATATTTCAAACTAGAAATCAGACATCCGTAACGGTATTTAGTTTCACGAGACAGTGTGTCCAAATGATTTGGAAAATAGTGTGTGTTGATGCAATGTTGTTTGCAGCATATCTAATAATGAAAAACAAAATAGTTTGTTGATATTATATATTATGGTATTTTAATACCTTTCTATACCTTTTTTATAATTATTTTTATTATTATTATTATTATTATTATTATTTTAAATTCTTTCATATATATCTGCATCGCTTTTTATATCTTATATGCGGTTTTTTTAATAAAACATAAAAAAATTAAAATAAGCGCATAACATTGAAAACATATACTCGTATTTTATATGTCATATAGGCCCACGTCATTTAAATTTTTACTGAAGTTACGAATAGTTCAAGCTGCTATACATTTAGTGCATGTAAATTTTGAATACATAAAACAAAAACATGTTTAAGTTACAATCTTGAAAACAGAGTAAAATATTGGAAACTGCTTAATAGTTTAAACACGTGAACTTCAACCAGGATGCACCTCCTGTCCGCCACAAGAGAAATCAAAATTGAAAACGAAAGAAGTATGGAACTATTAAACGTCAAATATATAATATATATATATATATATATATATATTATATTAATATATATATATATATATATATATATAATGACATTATACTTTTCAGCAGTATTGTGATGACAGCCATAAACATTTTGAGAGACCAACATCAAAACAGAAAAAAAACTTCGTTATAATATACATGGTATGCATCTCTAAAAAATATAAGTTATTTGTATAACACATGACCACACGTAATTGATGTCCACCAACAACACAAACACTTGGCGATATAACTGTATCACAGATGGCCTATCCCATACTGTTCAATCATTCAGAATCATTCCTAAGAATTTCCTAAATGAAATGAAACAAATTTTTGCAAGCTGTTTTTTTGACCTGCAAATAATCATATTTGTTAAAAATAAATACAGAAGTAATAAGATAACCAAGATTTACCTTAATTCAAAGTTTAGCTTATTTTCACAATCGTTCATGGAGCTGAAATACATTTTTTCACATACTATAAGCTTGATGCGATCTTCAAATTGACATCTTTAACTATTAAGTAACCTAACAATTAACAAAATTATTAAGGTATCAAATTCGCCAAACTTATGTAAAGGCATATCTTAGTTCAGGCATGACTGTAAATCGATGACAAGCTCCAAATTTACAATTATTTCTAAACTAAGATTCCTTAATCAAGCAAAATCGAAATTGTGGTAATTTTGTTATTCTTTCAAGATGTTTAATAGTTAAAGACGTCAATTAAAAGATAGCTTCAGCCCTTAATAATATATGCATTCTAGTTTTGTGGAAAATTTGTATTTAGTTCCATAAACGTTTGCGAAAATAATCTAAATTTAAATTAAGGGAACTCATAGTTAAGAAATGATTGTCAAACTGTGGTCTATACTGTATTTAGCAGTACTGTCTGTATCAGCTTCTATACAAAAAATATATTTCGCTCTTTTTATAATTTAGATGTTCTACAGAGACGTACAAAAAGTATTCGGTCACTTTGAAAAATTATATTATTTTTTTAAATTCAAAAATTTATTTTTTGTCAATTGCCATGATTTTTTCAGTGTTAAATGTAAAATTAGTTGAACTTTGTTCTAAAAATAAATAGAAAAGGGAATTTCGTTGTCTTTAATATTTTGAAAATTATTGAAAGAAACTACAATTTATCAATGTAAATTTTATAAAAAAATTATTCAAGAAATAAATTTTGAGAATTTTTTATAAACATGGTTTTTATATGAAATAAAGAAGGATTTTGCAAAGTGACCGAATCCTTTTTGCACGTCTCTGTATATCAAATATGTAAACTGCAATACTATGGTTTACAATACCGCTTTATATCTAAAAGATAAAATATAGCTCCAATATAAAATCAGTAACTTATTTTTTATATTTATTTTAGATGTTTGTTTATAGCCCTGCTGATTTCAAATTTAATTACATTCAACATTTTTACTTGGTATTCTTGTGTGTGAAAATTTCTCAGTCTTGCAGTTCAAAACAATAAAATGCTTTTAGCACATAAATTTACAAAACAGCGCCTGTATGACTAAATATGTAAAATAAACAAAGTGAGTCTTCTTTTTATATTTTAAAATTTAATAATCAAATTTTATATCTACAATAAAATACTACATAATAATAAATTTAAAGTTAGTATTGGCAACTACCGGTTGTAATTTCGGAGGAATGAATCAAATTCTATCAAAAAGTTTAAACATGTTTTATGCAGGATGCAGTATGGTATATTTTACGTTTATTGTCATATTAAAATGTTGTTGTATTCTCTTCAACCACGTGCAAGCTGGATCATTTAATCAAATTTTACTATATATGTTGACTACAATAGAATTGTTACGAAGCTCGTAAGGTGACATGCGTAAAAATGTTATTCCATAATTTTGAAATAGCTTTTCGTGTATTCGCAATAGTTTGAATTTTCAAATCAGTATTTCTTTAATCCTTCGAATAAGTTTTTCGAATATTTACAATAGTTATATCGAAAATTCGAATTAGTATTTCCAATATTCGAAATACTTTTTTTCTTTTCGAAACAGTAATTCAAAAATACGAAATATCCATTGCGAATAAACGAATTAACTATTGTGAATATACAAAATAACTATTGCGAAAATACGAATAAGCTACTTATGAAATAGCTATTTCGAATATACGAAAAAAGTTTTTTTTACACGTGTCACCTTGTGGGCTCCATACAATGTCTGTTCAGAGGCAATGTTTACTAACAGCAGTCAGAAATTGTTAATGGCATAGTTTGAACATGAATGAATTTGGTGGTATTGAGTGCACGTCGCTCTCCTTGCATTTTTGAACCAGTAAATCGTTTCCTTGGTGCTGTAGATGCGCTTTATGTAGTTAATTGTTATGTATTCAAACCTGTCTACAATTTCCTCGGTTTTTCTTATATAAAGTGTTTCTATATCTTTGGATTTGCCCATTAAATCACTCTGTAAGCATGAATATTGCAGATTTCTAATCAATAACGGAAACGATAATGGAATGCTTTAGGTACTCTAAATAATTAGATGATATTATGAATGGGTTAGAAATGATTACGATGAAGACGTGGAGAACTGACAAAGTTACAATCATTCCATGGTATCTTTTCATATTTCTATAGTTTACCGCTTTCATTAATTATGATAATACGATAGAAATGAGAAGTCGAACGTCCACGTGAAAGCGAGTTTTAGGATTTGGACATGTGAATGGAATACACTATACCTTTGACAGACGAATGGTCGGTTGAGAACGTTGAATTTGGTGTCAATCCAAATCTGCTAACCATTGTCACGAATTAAACGAGATCGAACATTTAAAGGTTTTATTTCCGATGACTTTTTATGATTTATTGAATTTTTTCTATAAATATGATTGACTCGATGAACATTCGTGGAAATACATAATCCCAAACTAGAATGAAGATCTTTCTGGACGGGAAAATATTCACTGCATTTTAGTCTCAAACATCTGATCTTATATTATCGTCGGTTTAGGATTCTAATAATCTATGTTTCCGTAAATTTTATTTCCATTACTATAAATCAAAAGACAATTTATATTTCTGATTGTATATCCTTATACTGGCGCTTTACTTAGTTTTTTATCATATAAGGTGTGTCTTTACCTTTGGATTAACGAACTTCTTCGATCGGCGAAAATATTAATTGACAGTGTGTACGTGTGTGTATGGCCGTAATTAATTACGGAAACATGTTACAATAATGGAATGCTTTAGGTATTCTAAATAATTCGATGATATTATGAATCAGTTAGATAAGATTACGACGAAGGCGTGGAAAACCGACAAAGTTACGATCATTCCATAGAACCTTTTTCATGTTTTTATTGTTTCTCGCTTTCATTATGATAATATGGGAGAAAAATTAGTCTAAAGTTCATATGAAAGCGATTTTTAGAACTGCATAAGTAACAGCAACATCAAACGCTTTGGTAGAATTCTGCGTTCTTTGTAAAGCAAAAGATTTCCAATAAATACATCAAAGAATAAGAGAACTTTTGTGTCATTCATTTCATGGTGGAAGTAAGATTTTCTATTTGATTGCATCGGTAAATAAACATATAATTTCTTTTTTAAATGAAACAATGAATCATCTCTCTTGTCTTGGCCTAAGCGTATGTTGGGTTTCTATCAGTTTTTACTTTGAGTAGAATTGCTTTTCTCATTACCACATATATTTCAGTAGGATTTCTATTCTTTACAATCAAATCTATGAATTGTCTTTTGACAGTGAACACAGTTACGATTGTGTTTCGCTTCCGTGTTTCACGGTGTGTTCTCTTTTAATAAAGCAGAAATATCAATATCATAATTAATTTATCCAGGTAAGCGGTATTGTAAGGTAATGGTGAATGTATTCTAACATGCTACAACAGTCACTTAATGACAAACAATCAATTAAGGTATTCACTACACCTTCTTGTTGCGATAACATCGCTTTTATTTTTTCTTTTGGAATCAAAATTAGACGCGACCATTTTATAAAGATTAGACCGGAATACGTTTTTAACATGAAAATTGATTTGTTACTATTTAGGGCTGTAAGACTGATTAAGCGCTGAAGGAATATTTCTCTGCATGATATATATGTCTTTTTTGTGAACTGCACGTGTTCGTGTATATACCAGTTTTGTCGCCAACAATCACCCAATGTATGTCTGCGTGTTCACGTAATGTACGTCTGCGTGTGTTCAATTTTGTGTTTTTTCATATACTTGAAATTTTATAATTTTCTTTCATGCATCGTAAAAAATTCATTATTTTTATAAAGACTGGGTAGACGTTTCAACATTAATATGAATGTCACGACTTTATACGATCTCTGATCGGAACCACATTTCTTTGATTCTAAAATAGTGTACTATTAATTTGTTAAAAACGAACATCTAAAAACTTAAAAGTAGTCAAAATTATCAGCATACTTAAGTAATGGAAACGGTCAATGACCACTCATTTATAACCTGATTCGATAAGCCCATTATGAGATTATTTTGATATTATAAAATTAAAATTAATGTCTCTGTTTATTATAAATATGAAAGAAATTGACATTTTGCGCACTGCGAAATTTGCATCGCGAATTATGTTAAGTTTGCAAAATGTCCAATTCTCAATTTCATTTATCCATAGCAAAAATATGAATATCAAATCAACAATTTAAACAACAAAACAGCCTTAGAATGTTTACAAAAATTAGCATCGCTATAAAGTAGAATTTTAAATGTTTTTAAATTATTTTGTGCACCGCCCATAACAACATGACGTTAAAGTATGAGAGCCAGCTCTTTTAATATTAGAAATTACCTAACAATCAAAATGCATGAAACAAAAACTATATAGTGAAACAGTCATGTAGAATTCAAAATTCGAAAACAACACGGTTGCTGTTTCTGTATGTACCTAACAAATTGCATCGTCGAATAAACATGATTCATGTGCATAAAATACAATTTTGTCACGTTAAAAAAGTTCCAAATTTATTTTTATTGATTAATTGCAAAGAATTTATTCATATATGCGAACATATGTGCTATGGAACATTCAGAATTTTTATTTAAATATCAATAAGGTTGCACTCTATATTTCATGTTTTCCGTCAACTTCACATCCCACACATTGTGAAAAGACAAAACGTTATTAATGAAAACTTGCGCATCTATTTTGTCAAATTAAACTGTGTTTATCAATTTATCGAATTCCACACGTTTAACGAAATATCACAATTAGGTATAATAGAAATATTTTTAATTAAATGTGTTTCAAATTTCGCCATAGTGTTGTCCCATACTAGTATATGTGACGTAGGAACACAGTTGTGTTATGAAAAATAAACCGAAAAGTATCGATAATACTTTATATTAATTAGCAAACAAAACGTGACAGCGCACGCAACGATGTTGAAACTTTTTTATTTTTACAGATGTAAACAATATCCACGTAGGCGCATCATTTCTGAATATATCATGCTGTTGTACTAAAGTGGTTCTGTATGATAGTATGGCACCAAAACCTAACCAAACAGAATAGCATGTCTCTGTGTGTTTTAAATGCGGATGCGTTATTTTCTTATGAATAAACAATTCAAAATTCCAAGAAATACATTTTAAACATGAATAGGATTAAAAACAAAAATTGTATTGTAATTTAAGTTTAGGTAACACGAACATACCTGTCCATGGTTAAAATACAATCCCAAAAACAATGAAAAAGGCTGAAAATTGTCAAATGAAGTTAATCAAATGAACTTCTACAAAATAAAAAGAAGGGCAGGTGCTCCGGAAAAGGTAAGCACCTTCTGTCTGGTAAGCTACATCCGTCATGTATGAAATAAAAAAAATGAAGACGAAATAAACATGCAACTGCGAGACATCAAGTACATCCATAATAATACAGAGATATCATACTTATTACAAGTCTCAATAGCCCTTACAACAAGTCTCAATAGCCTTTACAACAACACATAATGGGCTATATTTGTATTTTGAAATTACATGTTATACTAGTTTTGATTTCACAGCACAAGACGGTCGTTTCGGAATACAGTTGATATTGTAAATTCTTGACCTTATATGAGTTGTTGTTGTAATAATAAAAGTGTATCCAGTATTGGGGCTTTAGTACGTTTAGATTCCCTAATCATTAAAATTACTTTATAACCAATAGTCACAAAACACACACATTAAAGAAATATTAAAATTATACCATAGTTAACCAAATATAAACCAACAACCTAGCATTATATAAATAACATACATTGTACTACCAAATACAAAATATATAAATTGACTTTCATGTAAACTTTGTTTTATTTTATCTTTGATTATATCAATTACACTTAATTTGTGGTGCTACGGGCGTCTAGTTGTTTGTGTTAGAGGATAATTTGTGCCGAATTAGAGACGATATTGACTGACCCCATGAGAATCTTAAATCAAACCTAATATTATAAAGGTTTTAATTAATACGATTGTGGCATGCTCTGTTCAGCTCATTTTCAGACGTTTTTCTTTCTCATTTTTTCTTTTTGACTTGTATTTGTATTTCAAATTTATTGATTAACTTATTAAAATTTATTTATATGTCAGTATTATTTGTATGCACTGCCACTTGATTATTTATTTATTTATAATTGTAAGTATGTTTCAAGATCATTTAAAACCCCTTCAAACCACATATTCAGAGTATTAATAATAACATCTCAATCATCTACGACCCACATGTGTTCTCAATACCAATTATTCAAATACACATTCTAAATGCTTTAAATGTAACCTCTGTTCATATTGAAGGTCAATTATTCAATTTATTGACGTGTTACAAACCCATGTACCTCCCGCGTTTGTACAAGTCTCAATAACTAAAAATTAAATGTACAGAGGCACTACCATCCCTTTCAGCAGAACACTAAAACGTAAAAATTAACTCCAAATCATTTGCCAATGGATATTATCACAAAAGCCAGTTTTTCATATGAGAACTACCCGTATATGTTAGTTGAGATCGTTTTCATTTCCAGTGTAATTATCAACAAAAACGGGTGTTATAAGGCCTATTCAAAAATTGTTTCTATCCTGAATGTTCAAATGTTAACTGTTAGTGTAAAGACATCAATTGTCGACCCTGAAATGATTGCAAATGTCAGCGGGGGAAGGTATCAATAGTTCGCTCAGGATTCACAATTATCGATACGGTTAACCGGCAAAATTTAAAAGAAATCCTCAACGCTATCTTGCTGTTTGGTTCATGCTTCGACGAATTCGCGCACCAATTTACCTCCCAATTACAATGTCATTCTCCGCGAATTGAATGTTGTGACTTTCTCTGCAAATAATACATGCCATATGACGGTGATAATAGCTTAAATGGTGTGTGAGGGTAATTTTGCCCTTATAACCAGATCAAAAAATATAAACAGATTATTTAGGAGCTTATATTTTCTACTTGAATTTTCATTCTTTTTCTCTGATCATTCTGTAAGTCAAAACAGTTTAAGCACGGATTTGAGAGAGACGATTGAGCATTTTTGTTAGTTTATGAGGATCATTATCACACAGATAATTTATTTCCAATAAACGGATAATCCCTGAGGTTCTGCTACCTTGTAATCCCTTTGCAAAGCTCTAAATGATTGGCCTTCAAATCACTTTATAGTCCATTACCTAGATTTAGATGTTCCCAAACATCATAAGCCTATTAATTTACTTTTTCAAAAGAAGTTGAAACATCTCCTTTTATATTACAGAAATGTTAAGTATCTGTCTCTATATATATACAGTGTATGTATTTACAAACCATAATCTCTAGTTGTAGGAAGTAGTAGAAAAATATTTAATCCTTCAACGTTTACATATTGTATACATGTATGTCTATTGCATAATATACCAGTGTTATTTTACAGCACTAGACGGTCGTTTCGGAATACAATTCATTAGTAGTGCTTGGACCAAAATTGTGAAACCAAAAGCTTTTTAAGGGATTGGAAAAAATATCCAATGATCCAAAACATATTTAACCAAATTCAGCAAAAACATGTCTGTAGGATCCTCAAATGTTATCTTAAAATGATTTTCAATTTCGTATTTATATTTTCAAAATTTATATTTACAAAATTTATATTTTCAAAATGAAAAAAGAATATTTCGCACAAGTACAAAGTATATGGAGCAGGGGTTTTCTGTATTAATTATTCTCTATTAACTCAAAATTAATTTCAATCTCGTATTTAATTTTATCAAAATGAAATTAGGATATTTTACACAAATATTGTGTTCGAACTATGTGGAACAGGATGGATTTCATGCATGCATTATTTATTTGTTATTAACATTTACACCGTAACGAATATAATTTTTTGTTATCAACAGAAAAATATTCAACATAACAAAGTATATTTTGTAACGAATATAATTTTTTGTTATCAAAAGGAAAATATTCAACATAGCAAAGCATATTTTGTAACGAATATAATTTTTTGTTATCAACAGAAAAATATTCAACACAAGTATATAATTTTTTTTCAAAATCCAGCATATAGAGAATGAATTCATTTGTTTCAATATTAATTATCTAATTATGGTGTAAAAATATGCTTACCGTAAGTTACCTTTGTTTTGCAACCCAAGACATTTAAAAATTCTTGTGTTTAATGTCAGTTTCCTACACTGTTGTACTACCAATTATCATAATCGGAATTGATATCACTACTGTTGAAACAATCATGTATTTAATAACAAATAAAAATAAAATACGTAAATAAATAAAAGTAAAGGACAACAACTTTAAGTATATATATATTTTTTAATAGTTCATTAAGATTTTGCAAATTTAAATTTAAAACTAAGGACATGGATTAGTATGTTTGTTTTTGTATATTTCGGTCCAAAGTGATACATCTTTTGGTTTTACAAATACATGTACAAATATTTCATCAAATATTTCATTGTCTTCACAAGAAGAAAATCGAAATATTTTTTCCGGTGTATCAAAAACAACCATACTAATAAATGCCTTAAATATTTCACTTTCTACTAACCCCATAATAACAAAAAAGCATTTTCGAAAATCTAATTGGATGGGATACCAATCATCTAAGTCTACAAACCCTTATTCGATACGGAGATGAAACAGTCCACGACATATTATAAAAGTTACGTTTCTATTGCGATTTCACAAATTTGGTTATGTAATCAATCGGTATGTATTAGAAATTAAACTTAATTTAAAATGAGAAAGTTTGGGTCAGTTTTTACTTTGGTTTTAGTATTGCGATTAGAACACAGATCGGAATGTCTGTTGTGGATTTAATTTTTTTTCTTTTAACAGCTTTTTACAGTTTATTTCTTTCTTAATCAGAAATAAATGAAATGTTTTGAAATTTACACCAAATCATGTTGGAAATTAATTCAAAATTTACAGTGAAATAGAAGAGGGAATGTTACTGAAAACGTGAACTTGATATCAGTTCACTCGACTAGGATACCTACACGATACAACATACACACAAAGCAATTGCAAACCTATAGTGGGATAGACCCCATATTTAGTGGTACTGGAGTTATTCTATTGGTGTAGTTATAGTAATTTAAAAAAAAGTAGAGGAGAGAGAGAGAGAGAGAGAGAGAGTTCAAATCTCGTATTTATTTTACAAAAAGTACATAAATGTGCAAAATTATATATTATACCAACAACCAATAAATTTATATGTATATGTCAAATAACTAACAATTTAAATGTAAGAAAAAATACTTTTGTTTTCTTCTGCATAAATTTTGTTCTGTATTGGAATTGAAATATATTTAAACATTCCAGTCTTCAAACGACGCAGAGTATGTGTTTATCTTATATAATTATATAAATACATTTATTTTATTCAAATGCATTCAGAGGTAGCACATAACAAGTGCTAGGTGCTAAAATATACGTGACATAGCTGCACTTAATACATGTAATGGAAATTGAGAATGAATTGAACACGTAATTGTGGTTTATAAAATATATACAGGATAATTTTGGATAACAGAAACGTCATACATATCAACAATATTGTGATGAAGGCTCATACACTGTCCTTGATAAACAGAGGTTTATCTCCGAGTCAACAAATTATTTCAAGGATCTTGCTGCCTTGTATAAAATTCATGTTGTGGGAAAAACTCTACCATAGCACATTGACAGTGAAACAAATACATTATAAGCAGAAAAAGCGGATGTATTGCAGAATTGAAAAAGAAAAATGACAATAGAACGAATAAGGTCATCGCATTTGTCATATTTTCAAATGTAGCCTTTCATGGGTGCCATAATTGCACTTTAATTCCAAATATGAAGCAGAACTTGATAAAAATCAGTCGTATTGTTCCTTTCAAGCTGCCATCTATCCTAGTTGAAAGAAATTTTTGGGGTTCTGCTTCATGTCTTGGACTTAATATAAGCTTGTTATTACACCCAAGAGATGCGCTCGGTTAAAGCTTTGTGACAAATTTAATGATTTTATTTTTTTGTATTTTCTACTTTTCTTTTCTATACAGCAATATACCTGCATATTCTGCTAATAGTGCATTTGTTTTGCAAATATACGCTACGGTAGAGTTCATTAATACTACGAGAACGTAGTACAACGAAGTAAGCTGCTTACAAACAAATTATTGACCAAGGGATATTGTAAGCTCAGGCTTATCAATGTCTCAAAATGTGTTAGGTTTGTCCTTACATTATTTTTTATAAGTATGATGCCCCTGTACAAAGTTAAAGTTATCCTGAATATGTTTGGCGTGCCATTTTCCAATGTTCCTTTTTCATTCTAAATTTTGATTGAACACTTGTGAAAATTGTTGCTACCTAAATATGATGAATGCGCTACCCTTCCGGATCGCTCTGTCTCATTTCCCTGTATAAGTTCATGTTTTTACTTAGTTTAAATTTTCTTTTGGGATGTAATTTGAAAACGAATAAATTAAAACAAGGGAAGTGAGTCCCGGTGTTACGGAAGGATAAAGCCGTTCCTGTCTCAATAATTACGCCCGCTACACTGAGAATGAAAGAAAAATGGAACGTTCAAATATAGCCAAGATACATTTAATTTTATGCTGTGAGTAAGGTGAACAGAATTATAATACGTCAACGTCCAGGTGTGCTTCAGTTTATTGTGTGGTTGTATTTCTAATTCTGGCATTAATATTTATAATGAAATATTTATGCATTCATTCAATTCGTTCAATTTTCTAAACTAAAATTTCCCTTGAGTATAGTAAAAAATTGTGTTTAAGGATATTGACCTTAAATTGCAGTTGCTGAACGCCACAACTAATATACAGTGTATGTTGATTTATATGTAAAAAAAAAGATTAATGCAGTATTATTATTATTATTAATATTATTGTTATTATTATTATTATCATCATTATTTCGTGCATTAATATTAACAGTTAACAGTTTTGCCCCCAAAATCATTCCTTACCAATATTAGTCTCTCAATTATAACTGATATTTTTATTTTTATTTGTATGCCTTGTGTATTTGAGTTTACCAAAGTTTTCGCTTGATAGGTGATTAACAAAAGTCTGTCATTAAACAGAAAACTTTTTTAGACTTCCAAATGAAAATGTTTGCAAGGAGTTTGCCGGAGTTAGAGTCACTAAGAAACTACATTACTTAAAACAAGAAGTACTTACCTTCCCCGAGCGCTCGGTCTCACTTCCCTGATGGATGGAAGTTCACTTGTCAGTTTCAAAGTTTTTGCTTTGCTTCTGTATTGTGATTTGGGCATGGTTTAATATGTTTGTCTTTTTATTAACAGAAAGCAGCGTGTAGATAATTAAGTTTAAAAAATCACTAATTAATTCTACTACCAAGCTAGAAAATTCGTAAAAATATCCTTATTAATAGAAATAAACGTATGAACAGTATACATGTAGTTATTTCTTAGCTGACCACTTTTTGGGTTTTTTTTAATCTTTCCCACAGGAAATTAGGAGATTGCTCCCAAATGTTGCTTCAAAATTGTTAACACTGCTATAAATGTTCACATCTCATTGCTCATACCTTGTAAAACTAAACCACAAGGTGCGTCACAGAGTCACAAAATTAAAACACGCGGTCAGATAATGGGAAAAAGAATACAAAACAAAAAAGCAATATTGGGGAAAAGAGGAGAAACACTAACCAGAAATGATAAAGTCAAGGTGTATTTCATTTATAACCATATCAATTATCGTCCTACCATTTTAAGATGGGTCTAGTTTAACTTTTATATGTATATCTATTTCAGCGAAAGTCTACAAGATTTGCATGATTAGGTAAACTGAAAGGTAGGCTGTTTGTAATTGTATATATTGTATCACCTATTCCAGGTGTCATCTGCACGGTAGAAGTAGGAACACGCTGTAAAACTTAGATTAACGACGAAACTTTATCAACAGGTATTGCCACTCCCTGAAGAAATTTGGTAGCCTCGATTGCTTAAAAGCAAGGTTTAACGAATTTTAATCCCATGGGCAACCATAGCATGTTGACTTGAAACATATGCACAATAAGCATGAGAACCACGTATATTGTTGCATAGAAAATGGAAAGTTAACAATAGTCATCACGTTTGTCATAATGCTTCAAATGTAGCCTTTCGTGGACGTCATAACTGAGGTATAAGTCTAAATTTGAAGCACAACTTAAAGAAGATAAGTCGCACCTTTTATTTCAAGCTCATTAGCATAGATGGCATTCACATCGGATAGTCTCCAAATGGAGGATTGTGAGGAAATTAAACGACATCTTTATGTGTGTATGTGGAGTTTAATGATTTGGCAACAGAACAGTCTCCTTTCCAGATTTAACCAGGTTCTGCATAAAGCCTGCTTAAAAAAACAAATCCGCAAAACACTACTATAAACTATCAAGCAACCATGTTCCCATGCAATCACGCGCGTTATCGTGCAACCGATAGTGATAATCTCTAATTGAACTAAATATAGCATCAAATTTCTTGAAAGTATCCATCCGTTTACTAAAGCACATCTAATTCTTTGATTCATGTTGTGATATGATTAATTATTCAAAACACTGCTCTGATTAATTGGTCAAATATTGTATTTTATTCGAAATAGTTCCTTTTATTTTTTTAATCGACCATAAATATTTATTGTCTTTTAACTGAGAATAGAATTTTCGTCCAATGGAATTCATGTTAATAACTTGGTAGAACTTATTGTCCAAAAGTATTCATTTTAATAACTTATTTGGTTTTTAAACAATAGTATACTTCCTTTTTCCGTGGCCACTGGCTTTTGTCTTCAATTTGTTCGCTGTGCAAAAGTTTTAACACAATAAGGAGTTAATTTGAATGCATTCATGTCTGTCCTTGTTGATTTTCCGCATTTATAAAATCACCATTTCGGTGTTTTATTTACATTTCATAAACAATTCTCTTTGGTCTTATTATCGAATACCTGAAGTGATTCTGATGCTGTGGCTTTAACTAAATACCCCTTGTTCTAATTAAAATGCCGTGTTAATTATGCCACAGCAATACTATACGAAGGGATACGGTCATCAATTGTGTCAAATTTGGTCATCCAAGCTCTTACTTTTATGACAACGCTTTTGGTTGGAAGTTGTTGCTGCTTTTGTATGCTATGTAGTTATAATCAAACACAAACATAATGTCCCATGCACAAATCACAATCCCAAAGGCAAAGTAAAAAGATTGAAATATTGCAAATTAAATTATACGCGTGAACCCCATCATGGAAGTGTGCATGTGCTCCGGAAAGGCAAGCGCCTCCTGTCTAGCATGTTACAATCGCAATGTCTGAAATCAAAATTTAGAATGAAAGGAACATTGAACTACTAGTATATGGGACGTCAAACATATCAGAATAGATTTGGATACAGAGACGTAATACTTACTAGCATCAAATATATTAGAATGACGGTCCTGTAAAGCTTTGGTAAGCCTGCTTATGTCACCGTCAACAATTTAATTGTGAGCAGCAGTTGTTTCCTTGTACAAAGTTCCTTTATTTGGAACAATGCGTGTTAATAAAAACAAACATATTAGTCTATTAACTGTGAAACAAATACGCCATAACGGGACTTAAAGGCAGTTATATTGCTGCAATGAAAAAAAGAAAGGAAAATAATTTCTGCAATCACTGGAGAGCTCCCTATGATACGCTGCACATAAAGAATGCAGTACAATCCTATCACCTATCCCAAGTTTTACACTATCCAATATTTTTTGTGCTGAACGACACAAATGTTCTATGGCCAATGTACAAAATATACATTTAATTCAAATTTTACTGGGAGCATTTATTTTCGCATTTGCGGTCCCTATTTCCTATTTAAAATCACTGTTTAGTCAGGATATTAGAATCATTATGTTATTTAATGCTTTCTGTGGCTTTCGCACGCTACAAAAGAGACGTCAGTTAACTTGTATTCAATTGTAAATAAAATCAGAAAAATTTATTCTGTGTGTAAATTAATTAAAATGGCTACACAACAGAAGAAAAGTGTCAGAGGACGGGAAATTGAAATATGTTCCTACAAGAAGTGAAGATCACTACTTCAATAATCTGAACACCTGAGTTACGGTACCGACCTGTCTAAAGGTCAACACCGAGCTCACGAATAGGAGTCAAAGCTCGGCTACCAAGTAGCTGAGATATTGGTAGCTATTGACCCAGGAGATAGATAGCAGCTGCAAAAAACTGCCGCAATATGGCTAGCGAGGGACAAGAGAGAGGTGCAAAATTGGTACTAATTCGTTAGCTTTGTGTTAAACTTTTGACAGGCCTGTATTATAGTTTTATTCACTTTGAAGCAATTATCGACGATTGACACAAAACCTGCTTGTTTATTCAACATTCGCATCACGTCCTATGAGCTCTTCGACCCTTTTCTATTCATTAATTGTAAAATATCGCATCAATATAAAGAAGGGAAACCCGGTTCGATTTCAACTATGTAACCCTTACCCGCCTTCCTTTTAGAATATATAAATCTATGCACGGTCGGATGTCACATTACGGATACACCAAATATCAAATTATCGCTTCTACGCCATAGAGTACTGATACAATAACATCATGCTCCAACAGCGCGAGTTTGATGTGAGAGAAAAATATATTGATAATTTTTATTTTGCTGGTATTCATGTTTTTGTTGTAGGTAAATACCGACTTGATCACATGTTGAGCATTAGACCTCACATACGTTAGAGAGACGGGCAGACATATTACCTCGTGTTCTTTGTTGATATTTTTACGTAGGCTTATTTATCTCTGACGCAATTCATATTAATTAATGTTGGTGGAAATTTTAGACTTACAAGTGTTAATGAAACGCGTATGTATACGAGTACATATGACGAACGCACCCCCGGGGATAAGGACGTTTGCATGATACAGTTATTAAAACATGCCCGATTTCTAACATTTTTTCTCTCGCTAAATTTTTTATCTCGTGCTTATTTTTGTATTATTTATTTCAAACATAATTACTATAAAAAAATAGAAATTAAAGGTATTAGTTCTTCAAACGTTTTCGACAAATTGTGTTTATAAAAAACAATTTCCCAATATGCACACAAAACCAATGTCAATGAATATTTACAACGATTGGCAGACTAGGGTTTCAATGTACTATTGGGATCACTTGGTAAGCCTATTGGAAATACAAAAAAAAAATCCAACTCTTGCAAGATTTATAAGACATTGCAAAGATTTAAAAAGCACTTTTGCTGGAACTTGTGTTGCAATACATCCATTGCCAGTTGCAATTGACACGTCCATTGCCAAAATAAAATGAACTCAGGCCGTATATGAAATGTACAAAAGCGTGTGCAAGATTAATGTAAGACCAATGAAATACATAGATACAATATAAATAAATAAATAAATAAATAAATAAATAAATAAATAAATAAATATCAACTCATTTCATAACAGAGGAAGTACTGCACTATGCAAAGTGATATCCCAATTTGCGCTGTTTTTGTGGACACCGTAAGCCACGAATTTATATGTCAGTGAAATGATTGGTTGGTTGGTTAAATGTTGGTTTACGTCGCATCAGTAGTTTTTCAGCTATTCGGGACAAGAGCTGCTTTATTACTAGTAACCTCTATGTATGTGAAGCGCGAGTTTGTTTTATGGTCTGTCTTGTACCAGCACCCACTCGTGTGACTTTAAGGTACTAGTTCACCGCGTCAGTAGGCCGCAGACATGCGTACCACTCCCCCATGCACACATTTAATTTATCAATATGAAAACATATAAAATTAAGTGTGTTGCCAATGCTTTCTTCTATATATTTCTCTCTCTAAAGATTCTCGGAGTCTCTGATTTTCCGTGTTCAAAGAGCCCTCATTTAGAGATGCATTTGCTCTCTCAGTCCACATTCTAGATGTGAAACTTGAAACATTTCTCCATCAAGTCAGACACATCATCCTTCGATCTTGTACTGAATGCTGATCATGAATAGTCTGTGACTGGGTTAAGGTGTTAATTCTGAGGATTATGTGGAAGATTACCCAAGTCCAATACCTGATCTGTACGAGTCTCATATGTTAAAAAAACTTTGAGCTAAAGCATATATAGGATTTGTTGCCTATTTTTTGTTCAGTGTTCTTAAGAACCAGTGGATTGTTGGATTGCTTTTAAGCAACAAACACATAATACTAAGGATATAACATAAGATATGTAGTCAGTGGTGATTTTTGGAATGGAATGGAATGAAAACATAGCTTACTGAAACAATTCCGCCTGCAATTGAAAATTAAGTACATATGCCCCCCCCCCCCTCCCCATCCCTAACACGTGATCTCCATTGGACACTTAAGAAGTGTTTATCGTTAATGATACAGCATACTTTGCTGGTCAACAAGTAGTGGACATTTAGTCATGTCCTTTTCCGTGGTCAAGAGGACCTATTTCCTATCCAGGTTCCTGTAGTACACTTTAAGAAGTCTATACATCCATTCAGAATTATTACAAATAAGGCCCTGTTTTATTCTATGCTTAGTTTGTACTTAATCCCCTGGTAAATAAAGTATTACCATTACCCACAGGAGCCAGTTTCATAATAAAATTTAAAAAAAGAGTAAAGGGGAACAACGAATCAGATCTTTGACTTGTAGGGTGTTACAGCGGGCAAAATTACAACATTTTTCTGTGTTTTCCATGTGAACATTTTATTAAAATTTTAAGTTATGTCCAAAAATTTAATGTCAATTTAAAGAATATTTATCTGCGAACAAAATGACACCAAGATCACGGTGATCGGACACAAATTAAAAAAATAATGTAGAATTTTGTCGGAGCACCTACATGTCAAAGATCTGATTCGTTGTTCCCCTTTACTCTTTTTTTATATACTTAGGGGTATTTTTTAAACTTTATTATGAAACTGGCCCCTGTGTCCTATGTATAAATTATCTGATGCACTAAATATTCATTCGAGAAACTCCTAGATAAATCATTTTCAGTTTCAAAATGGACGGAAAATTAATATTTCACAAGCATTGATGTTCATACGCCTGCTTTTCAAAGTCATTTTCGGGTGACCTATCAAGTTTATATATACATATAGGTATCCTTCCTATGCACCCGGCCTCACTTCCCCGATGGAACTGCGCGTGTTCTACCTAATTTGTCAGTTTTCAACGTTTTCACTTTGCTTCGTGTTTCTTAGACATAGACCGGTATGTTTGTGTTTGATTGTTTGTAATTACATATTATACCAGTTTTAATTTTACAGCACTAGACGGCCGTTTCGGAATACAATTCCTCATCAGTAGTGCTTGGACCAAAATTATGAAACCAACATTTTTTTGAAGATGTTGAAAAGCTACCCGAAGGACCAAAATATATTTTACCAAATTAAGCTAAGGAAATACTTTGCATGAGGGAGCATACCTTAGTTTTTGAGAAATTTCAAATTTTAACTTGCAGGAAATTTAGACAATTATAGTATATTTCTGACAATAATACGAAATTATTGCCTACTGAGTTAGTGATATCCTCGGGGGCACCAGCCACCAGCAGAGATATCGGCTCAGGGGTTTAAATTACATATTATACAAGTTTTAATTTTACAGCAATAGACGGCCGTTTCGGAATACAATTCCTCATCAGTAGTGCTTGGACCAAAATATTTTCAAGGTTACTTTTTATTCAGGATTTACAAGGTTTTTCATTTTGAGGTGCAAATGGAACCCGCTATACTACTATTCTTGTAAATATGGCTTGATTGTTCATGAGTTAAGGTTTTCTTTTGTATTCCCCTACCAATAAAGTTATATGTAAAATTTTACAAATTAAATCTTCACAGAAATGCTTAAAATGGCTGAATTCCGTCATTTTATGTTTTTCAATCAAAAATCAAAATTTCGGTAGAGGTTAAAAATGGAAGCCCTTTCGTCCATGAAACTTCTGACCATCTATAGAACTGGTTTCTTGTTTCTGCGACACAGTAGCAGGATATCGCCACAAAAGTACTTATTCGTAACATCAAAATGTCTATTGCATAAATGAAATATATGACAAGCACATGATCAGTTTATGCAATACCACCCTTTGTTCTGAATATGTGTTAGTAAAACTCCGAGTTGTTAAGACGATTAGGTATCTACTGCTAATCTCTGGTATTTTAATCCTGTGCTAGTAAAGTCGATGTATGCATAACTGTGTATTAGGACAAATCCGAACAAAGTCAAAAACCTAATCAACCAGTTTATATGAACTGTCATGTGCTACATTTGAATTTTTATAAAATAATGCATTCAAAAGTAGCACATGTAGTCACATGACAAAACTAGTACGTAAATCCTTGGGAAGGACTTCCATTAAACTTAGGCTGAAAAAGCCCAAATATGTCAGAATCAAACCATTTTGAATGTTTCTGTGAAAATTAATTTTTCAAATATTTCATAGAATTTAATGGTTGTTGGGTACTAAAAGAAGCCTAGGTAAACAGCATCGACCTGTCCATTTGACCTTCAATTTAAATATTATGGGCCAGTTCATTTATTTATGTGGCATATAGGTGGGTTTTTTTTTTTTTTTTTTTTTTGGTGTACAACATGAGAAAAAAACTTGTCTTGTTCTTATATTAACTGCAAATTCAAACACTGTTCATACAGTGAATGGAACATTGTATAAGGTCAAAGGGACAGGTCGATTCTGTTTACCTATATGTCAATCTTCGAGAGATCGATGAATAACTGAAAACTGCTAATGCGACGTTTCAGTTATTTATATGCAATATTGACGATAACATTTAGTAAGAATTCAAGGTGCTTACTACTTCCGTAGCACCCGGTCTCACTTTTTTGGTGGCAGTTCACGTGTTTAGTTTTTAAAGTTTTTATTTTGCATTGTTAGATTGGGATTCGATTGTATACTTATTGTAAAAAGTCGCCATATACGATGAACACAACAACGGCAATGGAAACTACATCGTCTCAGTTGAGACTAAATTATAATATCGAAGCTGCAATACACAAGGAGGGGTAACCGTAGTAACCAATGTTACCATGGTAACCAAAGTATATATATAGCAACCAAAGTAAGCATAGTAAACAAAGTAACCATGGCAACAAAAGTAACTATAGTAACCAATGTAACCATAGTAACAAAGTAATCATAGTAACTATAGTAACCATGGTAGGTCGTGAAGAATAATAATGACAAAACAAAAATATACAAAACAACAAATTTATTAGAACATAATGGCATGTTCCAATCGAAAAAAAAACCACATGACTCAATCACATCATATATTATCATATATCTCACCATTATTATCACTAACATTCAAAACGCTTCCATACCACACAAATAGACACTATGGGCTGTATTTCAGTCAACAAATATATGTTATTTTTAAATGTTAATTTACATAAAGTGAATATACAATATATTTTTATCACACATTGCATCAAATAAAAATGAGTTTTTTTATATTATGTGGTTGATGATAATAATTATGACGATGAAACAAAAAATAATCCGTTCATCTCATTTTCTCATCATTAATCTCCATAAAATATATAAAATTATAATATCTACATAAATTATTCACATATTTGGGAAATAATTTCACATTCAAGTTTTTTTTCACACAACCCGATAGATGATATGAACACTGATTCATAATTATTTTTTCCAGGAAATATTTTTTGTCTTCAGAAATAAAATTCGTTGTATGAATTTATATATGTAAAGGGATCACCCATCCCATGTCATCAGATAGTTTATTTCAAATACTATTTAAATGGCAAATTACTTGTAACCAATGAAATTTGAGTATTATCAAAATTGGAAATGGTCATCTTTCATGCATTTGGCATAATGCTTACGAAACGTCGTAATTATCTAAATTGACTATAAATGAAAAGTGTAGAAATGCTACAAAAAACATATTGCATTTCATGTGAAATTATTCTAATATATATTATGCACGTTGTCTATTCGTGATTGTCATGGAAATCATGAAATATACTACTTGTATTTTGTTCTCAGAACAGACAAGTCAACAAAAAGTCAAATAGGCAGTTGCCATGGCAACAAAATGGAAAATGGAATGGAAAATCTCTAGACAGTAACAAAATAAAATGTATATGTTAATCTGTCAAAATACTAGTTGCAATGGCAACAAAATGAAATAGAAGATTTTAAGACAGTAACAAAATAAAAAATATCAGTAAATTGTGTTATTTAGTTTTTAACACTTAATAAATTAACTTCTTAAATAGTGAAAAATTGGAATGTATTTTGCTGATTAAAAGAAAGAAAATAATTTCAGTCTATTTCCATTGAGATCTCCAAAGATTATTCATTATATTGGCATATGAATACAATAATTGGAATATATTTTGCTTTGTACTCTCCCAGACAATTCATGGCAAGATGGTCACTTTTGAAAATTACTTTAATTTAAACCACCAGGTTGAGGTATGACTTAGTTACATCTGCATTGTGGGCGCATTTCGACAAATGCCAATGTCTTATCACTTGCCGCTGCATGGCGCAGTTGTTCTCCACATGTTTACCATGTCAGGTCAAAGTTCATTTCCGGAACGCTGACATATCTGCATTGCTGCGCATTTGTTCTTAACATGTTTACCATGTCAGGTCAAAGTTTATTTCCAGAACGCTGACATATTTGCACTGCAATTCATTTAGGCACAACAAGTTCACGCTCGTCCTTGACCTTCACAATATATACTTTTGTACTCCATCTAGCGGTGCGAGAGCACACGTCATTTATTAAGTTCACATTAAGTTATTTTTACTATTTCACAATGCTTGGAGTTTCGGCCATGACGATGTATCTTTGTACTCTAAACAATCGGTATGATTTGCTCTGGACAATGTCTGTGGACCCGGTAAAGATCCATATGAAACCTGGTTGCCATAGGAATTTGTTAAACCGGACATAGAATTACTCATCTGGTTGGTCATAACCGGAAGTTGCATATGATTTAAGTAATCCATACTTCCGTAATATGATGAAGGTCCATAATTTTGATGGGGGTAAGCGGCAGCCTGAGAATTTGCCATTGGGTAACCTCCCCTCTGCATACAACTATTTGAATTCATTATGTCGTTTACTGGCGGTATGGCGGCCGGACTCCATATTGAGGATCCGGTCATGGATCCGTTTGTTACTGGACTGCTGACAACTGGAGGTTTACAATACACGGGGAAGCTGATTGTGGGGGTGGTGATTTGGATTTCTTTGGTGTTGGTGGCTTTGTTTTGCCTTCTTGTGCTTTTTGCTGCTGACGACATTTCGCCCTTCTGTTTTTGAACCAAACCTGCAAAATTAAAATACAATTCATTATTACACTTATTTAACCAATTAAGCATTAAAGCATAAAATATTCAAATAAAAAGAAATTAACCTTCCGCCATTCAGGTCATAAAAAATAGGTCTCGTGGTATTTTAGCCGTTTTATGATAGAATACACATTTGAATACGAATTAATTCTATGACGAACAAAAATTTAACGCTACAAAAATAAAACACTGGATTCTTTCCAGTTTTGAATATTTTTTGTTAGTTGATACTGTAATCAGTTTCACGAGTATCAATTTCTTTTATTTCTCCAATATTGACATTTAAACTCTCCATGAAAAAACATTGTTAAGTTCCCCAAAAAAGCAAATCATGCTGAAAGTTTACACGGTTTTACTTCCGCTTAATACGATTGTGTTTTCTCTCTAGTTATTCACGATCTAGTGAACCAACAGCTCTATAATTGCAATCTTGTGTCAATGCATTCTATGAAATGTACACGAGAGATCAATTTCAAACACAGAGGCTGAGAAGGTTGAATAATTATCTCCCTTGATTTCATTTTCATCGACCTTTGAAAATACTGTCGAAAAAAGGTCACAATCATGCCAATTATTAAACAGTTATACACGTTTATGAAACATTGTTTAAAATTGGATAAATTTCACTATATTAATTTTTATTTTTAAAATGATATTCAGATGATTTATTTTTTTAAAAGAAATATGAAATTTCGAATTAGTAATTAATTTGCATTGTTTTTAAGACCTGTTTTTCGACATTTGTTCCATATGTAAGAATTCTGGAACTTGTGTAAGGGAATATCGGCAGACATTGTTTACACATTACACCTTTCACACACTTTCCGGTGATAATTAATTGTAATTAAACCCGTCAACACTAATTACTTATCACAACAAGTCGATCATGTTTCCCTATTGACCCCATTTACAAACAATAGAATCGCCTGAAATGGACATACCGGAATTTGACGAAGTTGTGAATTCCGGAAGAACAAGCATGTCAAGTGTACGTTTGTTTTTGTTTTTCTGAAATTCGTTTATTTAAAAAGAAACGGTTTGACATGGGTATTGTTATGTCACTATTTCTTGTTTATAAATTGTCTGTCACAGACACCCGTAAAATTTTACGAATCTCTCTCTCTCTCTCTCTCTCTCTCTCTCTCTCTCTCTCTCTCTCCACTGAAAAACTTCTGTCGCAGATAGGTGAAAATACTTTACATCTCTCTCTCTCTCTCTCATTGTTATTTTTAAAATAGCACAACTTCCCTTGTAGTTTTTATTAGTTGCTAGTACATCTCAATGGAGATTTTATTTTTACTACGAAAATGGTTAAATAATCAAAAACTGAATCAATAGTTATCCCATTCATTATCACATTTCGCTAGCATTTAAAAACCGCTTGCTGAAGGTGAGAGGAAAAGCCTGAAGCTAACAATGATAGTTCTAATTCACGCTAAACTGAAAATAAACACGTCCATCTACAAATATATATTATTTTATTTGATATTTAATTAAGCACAAATTGTTTACCTATCTGGTCAATTTGTGAAATGACAATAGTGGAAATGGGAAATCTTCTCAGGCGAAACTAAAATTAACAAACTAGCTAGAAATTGGATAAACATCCTCCCCGTAAAATCTATGATCATTTCCGGAAGGTTATAAATAAAAATAAAAATATATTTTCATTTTTCTCATTTATATATTTATTCTGTGTCAGTTTTTAGTTTCCAAGTTTGCCAACTATCCCAACTTTTTAGACGGTTTATGTAAATAGTTTTAGCCTACCTATACACTGTAGATATCATATTTAGTTTTCCAGCCTCTTTATTTATTTCAGTTTTTTTGTTCGTAATTTTCTTTATTTTTCAGTCGAAATTAAAATTTGATTGGATGGTATAAATGAAAGCCTTTTCTTATTTTTGTTGTAAATTGTAATTATTTAATAAAGATGTTCTTTCAAAAATTTTAATTACATGGTATTTTTCAGTCGAAATTAAAATTTCGTTGGATGGTATAAATGAAAGTCTTTTCTTATTTTTGTTGTAAATTGTAATTATTTGATAAAGATGTTCTTTCAAAAATTAAAATTACATGGGAAAAATGGCTGCGTTAAAAGGATAGCAACCCCCCCCCCCCCCGCCCGTTTTATCTTGCGTATTATTCCTTTCCTGTTCATCCATTGGTCGATGTATGTTTTTGGTTACTATGACAACATTATATTTGCATATCTATTTTTAAATAAATGACACGCACCTGTACCCGTGATTCTGGTAAGTTAATTTTTAAGGCTACTTCTTCTCTCATAAAGATGTCGGGGTATCTGGTTTTCTGGAAAAGAGATTCTAACACGTCAAGTTGTGCTCTAGTGAAAGTTGTTCTCTCTCTTCTTTGTTTCCTAGGATTTCCTGAAAAATAAATAAATAAATAAATAAATAAAAAATAAATAAATAAATAAATAAATAAATAAATAAATAAATAAATAAATAAATAAATAAAATACAAAGTATAAAATGGTTACGTTTCATAATCAAATTCAAAATTAACTTTTGTGAATACGTTGAAATGTATTTTTTGCTTTTATTTTGAATATTCAAATCCGTTCCATAATTTAAATAATTATTTGATTCACTGCTGAATCGTTCTTAATATTATTATACTAAATATGAGTGTTTTTATGAATGGAAATGAATTTGTCATCCTTGTTTGTACCGTGTTTGATTTGGAGTACTACATAATCTATATATGAATGTTAATACGGGTGATGTTGTCAAGTTTAATTAACTTATTTAATCCTTAACACTTCATATACTGTCACTCATATCTAAATCCTCTCTTTAAATTCAAACAATTTACTATTGATCTGTTTGCGTTATGGATTTGTGGTATAGAACCCGAGCGATACCTCCAAATACACTACAAGTGCTGTAGGCTTTTAAATGAATTTAGCATCGTAATGGGGAGATAATTAATTAATACCCGAGTGATATCTCCAAATACACTACAAGTGCTGTAGGCTTTCAAATGAATTTAGCATCGTAATGGGGAGATAATTAATTAATACCTGAGTGATATTACCAAATACCAAGTGTTGTACGTTTTCAAATTAATTTAGTTGTGGTAGTTGGCCGGGGAGATAATGAATTAATTAATATCCGAATGAAACCTCCGAATACACTACAAATGTTGTCTGTTTTCAAAATGAATTTTAGTTTGTTAAAGGGGAGATTATTTGTATTATTCATACTGCACTTTTAATAAGTTAGCCATGTAGTTACAATTTCTGCAAAAAATATTTTTTTACGTTCTTATTTTGATGAATTGCTCTGGGTTGTTCTAAATTTCTAAAGTACATTCTGTTAATTCATTTTAATTCTTTTCAAAATTCTTTTTTTTAAATTCTTTTTAACCACATGAACAAAAGTCTTCTATTGTCCTAGGTGTGGTGACATAACGTTGTTACAATAAACTATTCCATTCATACCTGAATCTCATTACTCCATTCAGTATTTTATTTTTTGAAATATTGGGTGTCAAAAAAGATGTATAAATTTTAGTAATAAAATTCCAAAAACAGACCACACATGACATTTTCTGGTACATTAAGAAAACACAAGGGTTTATAACGATTACCTAACTTAACTGAGGGAAGTTTTCCTACTAAAATCTACTAGGTATTGACAGACTGTTACCTAGAGTCGTCAACGCAAGCTTCACAAATATGCCAGTCCACGTTTTCAACTTTACAATATCATCACAAAAAATACTAGCAATTGAACTCTCCGTGCCTTGAGAAAGTTTACAAATTAAATTGCTTTCGTACACTCTGAATGAGCAAGGCGATTTCTTGTTAACTATGCCTCCATCTATTCATATTCAATCTGGATGTTTGAAAGGAATCCGTGACTTGAAGAATACGCGAGTTTGGTGTCGTCTTTATTCATGTGAAAATTTCTAGTCCAGACATCACTTTCCATTCAAATTACTTTATTTTCAAGTCAAGTAATTGAAAATGACTCCCACTTGGTTCATATCTGTATTTAAACAGTGATGGGAATTTTTAACGTATTGTGTTTTTCTTGAAATTACTTTGTATATATTTAAATGTTTTATCATAATTTAACGATAAGTAAAAAGGTTATTGTGATCGCTGATTCTCTAGATACGGGCAATTTTGTCGAACACTTTTCTTTGTAATATAATCATTTTTGAGAGAGAGAGAGAGAGAGAGAGAGAGAGAGAGAGAGAGAGAGAGAGAGAGAGAGAGAGACCGATCATGCAAAAATGCACATCAGCTATTTTCTGATTTTCAACTGCCGACCACCGGTATGAGTTTTTATCGCTTTTCTTCAAAAAATAATTCAAGTATATATTTGATAATAAAACTATTAACAAAATATTGAGAAGATAAACAAACGCAAATGGATTTATAATTTTATCATTATTATTTATTTATTTATTTTTTTTTTTGGTCAATTTCATATTTTCCATATGTCTCTGAAACTGACAATGGAAATGATTTCACTATCAGAGTCAATATGAATATCAGTGTTTTTATCTGAGCAATTGGATTAAATGTGCACATATAATAACTTCCGTGGAACAAGCGTAATATCGCTATTGAGAATTTTATTTTCCGACTCACACCCATTTATCGGAATCAATCAATCGATTAATGAATGAATGCTATCACTCAGTTTACGATGCTAAGTCGCTGATTTATTGCCCATAACTTGTTCCTGATCATCACTCGATTTCAATGACCATTTCATTTTAATATCATTTCCTAAGAGCCCACCCTCCCCATTACCACCGTGCGGTTAACCTATCATTTTGTGTCACTTTAGGGATGATCTCTTGAGAACATGTTGGGTGATCTCCTAATGGTTGACACATTTGCTGACAATAAATAAATTTATTTGTGGAGTCAAAAATTATAAAAAAAAAAAAAAAAAAATATCAAAATTATAAATAAATAAATAAATAAATAAATAATTGTTTTTGTGACTTTGACATGGTTATGCCAGTTGACTTAGTAATACTTATTTATTTACATTTTATAAACTTCGGAAAAAAGTAATTCCATACATAGCAATGAGTAAGTGCTGTCAGTTTTGGACAGTAAGTCATGAGCATGAATACAAGCAGGGATAGAAGGAGATGCGACATGGGCACAAACCCTCAATTTTCTACTTGCAATTTGAGACAAATAATACACAAATACGGCAATTTCAAGATATAAAAAATTGTCTGAAACTAAACACAATTAATATTGTAGTTTTACACATTGTAATAATTTTTTTAAAAGCAAAATGTAACCCAAAAAATATGATAACAAGGTCACAATAAACCATTTACCTACTTTTATTTTTGAGTAAAAAATACATTACATTTTAAAATTTAGTTTTTTTATCTTATTTAATTAATTTCATTTTTTATTTTATTTTCTTTACACCGACAGAGATATCATATGTTCCAGGTGTGAGATGAAACCGTAACAATATTTCTAACACTCAACCGCTATTTACAACCTCCCAGCATCAACATACACCATCAATACAACCCCTGGGTGGGTCGGGAACAAAACAACAATGGATACCTTTCAACAGAAAGTTATCAAATGAAATTTATCCTTGCCCCATGCGGAGTCGAGTTATTGTACGGTGTTTCCGGAGAATAAAATGACCACTCGCAAAGAGAAAACTACCTAATAATTGATTCGCCTGGATGAGTTAGTTTCCTGTGTTGGGAAGACATTTTCTGTGTTACGGAAGAAATGATGAGATACTTAATCGTACCAGTTACCCCGTCTTAATACACCCCACACACGTGTGCAAACAAAAATAAAATTCAATTTCAATGTCGAGGAATTTCAATTTTTTAACAAATATCAAACAACGTTAAAGCTATGTTCTAACCCACAAATATTTTTCTCAAAGTTTACACATGGCGAATTTTGTTTTCCAAACTCAATCAATTAAAATTTCATTTCATTTTACCAAGAAAAAACGACGATGATTTTGTTGTTTATGGTTTTTCAGAATAAATATATATAATGTAAAAGATGTTTTTAATTTTATTAGAAAGTAAAGTGACTTGTCATTCCCATTTTTCAGGGAGCGACATGTTTGTTCTCAAAACATGGTCTAAATAAAGAAAATGTGACCCTTTTATTATCATTATTATTATTTGTCTTCTTTATAAAAATATGCCAACGTGTATCTTATTATTTATATTATTTATTTATTTATTTATTTATTTATTTATTTATTTATTAAATCCCTGTACCAAATGGATGTTTTTCTTTAAAAATGAAATGCGAATTTGAAAAAAGAAATATTTAAGATAAATATCTGTATCTTTAAAAATGATATGCCGCATGATGAAAAATTAAAAAAAAAAATTATGAAAAATTTGAATTGAGAAACGGAAGAATCATTTTATGAACAACAAGGAACAAGCAAGTATTTTCTAATTACATGTTTAAAAAAACCAAAAATACAAATAAAGAAGATTTTTATTTTACACACAGAAAACACGTAAATATTTTTGAAACCTTAATAAATAAGTACACGTGTAAATAAACAAACAAAAAAGTAAAGTACACGTGTAAAAATAAACAAACAAAAAATAAGTAAATAAACTGAACATGTTGTGTGTGAATATTGAGTGCATCATCTGTGCACATTGTGGTCTATTATAACACATGTATATCAGGTTATATCGTCTATTAAGAGTTATATTGACTTTTACATTTTTCAAAAGACCAAAAATCGAAGATGAACAGATAATCTCAAATATGTGTGTCATCTTGGATCAAAAACCCTTTTAAGGTCGCGTATACTATTTCAAAGTAAACATTTCCGTGTTATAATATTAAATGCGATATTTCACTTTTGAAATTAAAAGATAAAAAAGACTTATCCCAAAAATACATAATTTAGATTAATCTGAATAAATAAACTTATAAAAATGACTTAAAAGCACATCCACTAAAACTTAAGTTATTAACAGAGATTATAAGAATTACATGTTTAACGCGTATTTGTATAGGAAGTAATTGTGTATTTCCCTTACCTTGGTACCCCATAGCTGGATGCATCAGATCTAGATTTGGAGATGAAAGACTAATTCCGTTTACGGAATACGGGTTGGCTCCGACGTTTCCGAGTTTTCCGCTGGACACGGGAGCTGGTTGTGAATATGCCATACTTGTCATAGCCATGCTGGTTTGATGGTATGGTTGATGATGGGAAAGATGATGATGTGATTCTGGGGACGAGGTTTCCAAATAAACGTCCGTGTTTTGTTCTTGTGTATCGTTCACAGGAATTCCGGGTTCAGCTGAAGAATAAACAAAATGAAAATAGGATTTACAATAAGTCCATAAAAATTAAATGTGCTGTAAGTACGTGAACAGTTAACTGATGACATAAAAATGACAGATAACATTTAAAAGTGGGATGATAAACAAATATATAATGATCTATCTATTTAAAACCTGCAGCTTTTATCCAATAAATATACCTTTAACTGGCATGTCACACAAAACCATCCTTAGCTCTCACTTTCTAAATTCGCACCTTATCCGATTTCGACCACGATATGAACTGACCGGTCAACTTGGACACTTCATAATCCCACCTTTGTCACATTTTTCTATATAAACACCCCTTTTTGTAATCCCACCCCTTTCAATTATCTCTCATCACACACGATCGATTTCATTGGCTGTTAATAACAATACAGCCAATCGGGTGAGATGAAATATACATTTTATGGTTCCCATGAAGACTTCATACAAATCAATCTCAACAGAAAAACTAATTAGGTGACTACGTGAAGTTAATTAACCATTCTTCAGTAATTAATTAGGACCGGTTTCTAACAGTACCGCTAGAACCTGCGTGAACTGATTTTACCCGCTGATTACAAACATATTCTCAAGTTTAAACCCATTTTGAAATCATTAAAATATATTTTTCTAACTTTAAAAATAATGATGAAAATAAAATAATAAATTTTGAAAGTTTAATAAAATATAAAATGGTAAATTGTGTATTTAATTCAAGTGATATGACATTTAAACAGATTTTTCTCTTAACAAATTGTGTATTTAAATAAGACTCACTTGCGAATCCTTTATTGAAACAATGTTGCAATAAATGAAATAAGACAAAACAATAGAAGTTTTTGAAGGTCTAAATTTATAATGAATAAAAGTGTAAATAATGATTTTGTTTTCTTATAATAAAGTTACGTGAACCTAGATGGCGTTGTATATTTTAATTTAATATAAAAACATGTTTACTTATTTGGTGTTGAAATAATGAACTTAATCAAATTTAGGTTGATAATACTTATTTACTTTGAGGTATTCCCCACTACAATATGGCTTATTTTTAGAATTAAATTAAAAGTACTCTAAACATGAATAGTAAAGGAGCGATTAGGATTTCAAACGGTTCAAAAGAGAAAAGGGTATGGCTTCATTTAGTTAGGGTTCCTCAACCCATCTGACTATTTTGGTGAAACACTTTTATTGTTTGTCCGAATAACAATAGTTTGAAAACATGTGAAACCTATCAATCACATAATTAAAGATTGATATCCCTACGAGACACTAACGAAATGTCTTAGAAAGCAGAGTAAAAAGACGGTCAAAGCATTGTCAAGGACCGACTTCTATTTGTAAAGTCCACAAAATTTTTATTTTTTATTGGAAAAAATAAAATGACGGAATACAATCATTTTGAAACATTTTTGGGGGTCAAAGCATCAATGGAAGGATGCACCCCTCTACACAAAGATTTTATTTTGACTGAAAGCAGACTATAAATGTCGGAATAAAACCATTTGGGAAATTTTTGTGAAAAAAAAAGTTCTTCGAAAATTTATGACATAGAATTTAATGGTACAAAATGGGGGTAAAAAATGAAGTCCTTCCGCATCAAAGCATCACAGATACGTCATGTGAGTAAATGAACGAAAAAAGTAAATAAAAACCTATGTTATAACACAGCTGCTTACATATTCATGTTACTAGTGGATGTGACTTTTGTTGTCCGAGTGATCGATTTCATATTTGACACCTATCAAAGTGATGATCATGTTTCATTTTATCATGTCGATTTCAGAAAAAATAACGATCTTTGTTGCTTTATTCTTATAGTGCATATTTCGAATGCACTTCATCATGTCGAATTCAGAAAAAATTACGATCTTTATTTCTTCATTCTTTATGGTGCATATTTCGAATGCACGTCATCATGTCAATTTCAGAAGAAGAAAAATAAAGATCTGGATTTCGGTTTTTATCCTGGGTATGTTTAGCGAATTGTGTTTTCGACAACTGTAGATTATAAAATATCTTTTATTCAGTCTTGTGCAAAGAATCTGAAAGACTTATTCTGACTTACAGATACAAAGAATTTCAGCTCTTGATCTATTATTCTGGATAAAGGCAAGCAAAACGCCTTGGCTGTCTTTTTTTTAATCTTGTAAACCATCAAGACAACTACCAACATTTTCATATATACACTTTCAAGCGACTGTTAATTATTCTTATAATATTTTAAGAACTGTCATATACCATTTTTTAAAAATTTAATCATAAAATACATTCAAAAAATAGTATATGACAGAACTAACAAACTTTTATACTTTGAATGTCTGTAGTTGTGAAGCTCTTCAAGACATTTCATTCAAAAGTAAACTGGCCAGAATGTTTTAGGTCAACCAAATTTAAAAAAAAATTGTTGGTTGTCACCACAGCAGAACCTCACAATCACTAAACTATGCGGATTTTAAAGAAGAAAAAGATATTTTTCTGTTATTACATTATTTCATTTATCTTGCCATTGGTGGGAATGGGACATTTTTCTATTTATTTCATTCAAACTTTTATTTTTTCGTGCAATTGATGAAATATTGCAACTGCAGATTGATGCCAGCTGCAAACAAACTTCTGTATTTGTCATGCTTATGAAAGAATAGTCCCTACTTTCAAAATCATTACTTAACTAAGATTTTCCTTAATTAAATTTAGCAATTTTGGTAATTTCATATGGAAATACAAATTACCCCTTTTGGCATAAAGAAATGTAGATTTTATAAGCTTGATGAGATCTTCAAAATGACACCTTCATTTCTTAATTTCCTAAATGTTTTGAAAATTCACAAATTCAAGAATTCAAACTTACCCAATTCAAGTCAAGGGTAACTTAATTTAAGCAATTGACATATATCTTTTTTAAAAATTAATCATACAATACATTAAAAGAAAAAATGGTATATGACAGAATGATTGTGAAACTGAAACCTGTATCATTGCCTAGTATCAATGTACCTGCTTGAGCTCATTGTATCAATCGTGATGCCGAGC
Source organism: Anadara kagoshimensis (assembly GCA_021292105.1). Taxonomy (NCBI): domain Eukaryota; kingdom Metazoa; phylum Mollusca; class Bivalvia; order Arcoida; family Arcidae; genus Anadara; species Anadara kagoshimensis. The sequence continues at coordinate 47,716,183 of CM037858.1, forward strand.
TAATCATGACGCGAAACAATGAAAAGCGCCAAGTATAGACATCACACGTAACAAACAAAACACTCTATTAAACGGTTCGTGATTTGCTTATTCTAATACGAAGCAATAAATTTTAATCAAAATTTTTTAAGATTGAAAAAAAAAATCTTATTCCCATTTGACCAAAATAATATAAATATGTATAGAAAAACCATGAATTTTTAAAACTTAAATGAATACGTTGATAATTAAGAAACGAAATTAGCCAATTCACATGAAGTATGCAGTCTGAAAATGGTGTAAATTATTAATTTCTCGTTGTGTTTCGGGATATTTGATGGAAATTGCGTGAAAAGGCAGATTTAAGGACTTCTACCGTCTTTCTACTTGTGTTTGAAAATCCCTAGCTAGATCAATTTGTGTATTAGGATAAAAACAATGTGAACGCAGTCATTTTATTATTTGTCTACGCACGTTGCAGAAATGAACATAGGAATTGTCTGGGGAGTTGGAAATACATTTAATGCTGGTTTGTTACCCAACATATCAGTGTAATTTATTTTAAGTAAAAGGCCTACCAACTCACGCGACAAATAGAACTCGTCCCACGGGATGGAATTAATGCTATCGTATGGTCTTCACGTCATTTTTTCTTGTTATAGAAGAAACCAGAAATGTGTTCGTTTTAGATAGATTTATTCGTTACACTGATTCACCAAGACAGCCATTAGAATAGGTTTTCTATAATCATTCTTTCTAATTAACTCCTATCCGAACACCATACCTGGCCATCAAGGTTTTGATCTTTTTGTCTTCTTTTTAAAAAAGAAAAATTAATTTGGTAAAAAGCGTATCGGATCAAATCGGCGGCTACAGACCACGTGTCTTACGCTGGTGTGCGCTCGGTAACAATAAGCAATGCTAAATGAGAGCCACAATGTACTAAAAATAAAACATTGGTAATCTTTTTGTAATTTTTATTGGAAATTTATTAAATAGTATTGCTGGGTGGCTGCAAGACTTTAAACTTAAGCATTATTAGACAAATTACTTTTTGATGGAATATGGAAAATCCCTGGTTTCTGTTTGACTTCGTAACACACGTATGGCTTCGGTAATTAGGACAGATTAGTGAGGTTATCTTCCAAAGGGACGGGCATGGGCTTCATCACTGATAATGATTTCTTAAAGCGTGAAAACATGACGAATACAGCTGTTAAGTTACACAAAATAATAAATAATGTCATATACCATTTTTTGAATTTAATGATAAAATACATTCAAAAAATGGTATATGACAATAAATAAAATACATTCAAAAAATGGTATATGACAATAATAATAATAATAATAATAATAATAATAATTTTGTATAAAGGAAAAATATTCAAGAGATATATATTATATATATATTTTATTAAACTTAAAAAAATCACAGTAATATTAAAAATGGTTCGATTCCATCGTTTTTGAGATTGTTCATTTAATATTTAAATTTTAGAGGAGAGAGGGTACAGAAGGAAGTTAAATTACAATTTTAAATAATTAACCTATCTTATACATGTTCTATTTTTAAAATTTCTGTCACAGATGAAATAACAAACATGTGTCACCCATATTGAGAAAATACATTTATTCATTTTGTGTTGAATTTTTGAAATAAAAATTCAATAATCAACTTTATCAACAATTTATGTTTTAATTTGCAACAACGGTTTGGACTGAAATTTTGGGAAAATGCATTTTTTTCTTTTAATTTAATTATGTCAATTTCAGTCGGACATTTCCTTGTTAACCATCTTGACATGTGTGGGGTCCGACCAGTCATAATGGGTGTTGTTAATTTTGTCACCCTCTTTCGTAAATATAAGATATTTACCATATTCAAATGAACTTAACTTTCAGGTCCATATAGCACTCTTTGACAAATGTGGCAAAACAAACAATTATCCAGGCATTTGACATTATGATAATAAATAATTAGTACGGAGAATTAACCGACTACACTTTTCCTATGTATACAAACGTTTTCCTGTGTTATATTATAAAGGAATCACGTATGTTAACTATACGGGAACTATTTGTCTAAAACAAATTTTAGCTGAATAGAACACTCTCTCCAGAGTAAAGAATATTTTCCGTCAATTATATTTACTTTCTGAGGCCCCTGATTGACAGTGTAAACTCAAACATCGTGATCGATAATTAAAATGTAGCCTAATGGCGAATTGAACAAAACAAACAATTTTATTAATAATTTTTCTCTTGTTTAACATGGTACGAAAAGGCTAATTTTTCGGTCAATAAAGATACTGAAAAAACGTGTTAATAGTACGAAAATGATATTTTGTCAATAATAGTGATATGATTTTTGCACGTTTGTATTTTTTATTTTTATAAAAAAAATCCATATTTTAAGATGATGAGCGCTTTTAAAAAATAGAAATAGAAAACAAATTGCTCTGTTGTTTAATAATAACAGAAGTTGGTTTTACGTTCAGGAAATTTAATGTCAATTTCAATGTCAATTTCTAAATGAAACACGATTCATTTCTGGTCAAATTTTAAGATGAAAACAAACTTTCGTGAATACGACTTCCTACGCGTTATTCAGAAATGAACATCGTATCTAAGGGAAACGGAACATCTGATCAGAAATGCACAGTTTTAAATAGAGGTCCGATGTTGTCATTTTAAAGTGAATAAATATTAGACGGGGTTGTGTGTGTCTGTTTAAGTTTTTATATAATAATATAGATGACACATGTGCCATTGTAAGGAGTTTCATGTTATTATGTAACTCTAAAAGTGTAAGAGAAGATCACTTGACCATTTCGGCCAAGTTAGTGACCATGGACATAAAGTGGACTGAAGTGAGGGGAAACAAATGCTTCTAAATTTGACCCAAATATTTTATAAAGTGTTGTTGTCAAATTATTCCGTTTCCTGAATTAAATACTAGGATAATTGGCTAAAAACTGACCGGCTTGACCAAGGAGTAGGTTTGTAATCAGCGGGAAACAGTCGTATCTGATGGTCGAATTCATAACGCTATTATATTTACTCAATGGCTAACTTAATTTGAACTAAAGACCAAACTGTTGAAAAAAGGGTAAATTGTATTTATATTTTGTAACTTCGCCTCATGACGAAAATTAAATGAAAATTATTAGGTTTATAATAACCTTACCTTTAATATGGTCTGGTATTGATGCTAGAGATTCGGGGTCGGGACTTTGTTTTACAAATTCTGAAATTTTAAAAAAAATATGCGTAATTTTTTTTTAAATAAGTAAATACATAAAATAAATAAAAAGTTAATAAATAAATAAAAAGAATGGGCGTTTTATAAAGAAAAAATAATAGCTAAAACTGGAGGAAATTATCGTAGTTCACTTTATAGTTTATATTTTAACAAACAATATTTATCTATTTATCCATGTGTGTGTTTATCTGTTTTGTAAAAAAATAAATTTCATAAATCGGAAAACTTGTTTAAAATAATAGGATTGCTTTCTGAAAGTGACAATCACAGAGGTTTAGAGTAAAATAAGGTAAATTAGGTCACGGTGATCTAATTAAAGACATCTCACATTTTAACTTCAGCAACGATGGTAATAATATTGCCATGATATTTATTGGTTTTATTATTATATTATTATTATATATTATTATTATTATTATTATAAAATGTGAACAGAAATTTTAAAATGAAAAAATACATTAGATTGCCAGATAGGTTAGTTGCCAAAAATAATATGACGAGGTATGCTGTTCATTCTGAATAGTGAGTGACCACTGGTCATCTTCATCATGCTTACCTTCCAACTCGTCCCTAGTGACCGGATTGGTCATTGAACATTCGGCTACTGACATTGTAATTTTATCAAAATTTTACGTCAAAATTTAAGACGCGATTTCAAGATGATAATAAACTTGTCAAGGTGGATATTTAAATTTCCAGTATCTGAAAAATCACCACTGATCTCAAATAAAACTAAAATGATGAAAATTCTGATGTAAAAATCCAAAACTGTTATCTAATTTCGTTGATAGTATCAGTGCACTTTTGTTAACAAGGTGTGAACACACTCCAAAGAAATAAACAAAATATCAAAAATTAAAACGTAGTTAGACCGGACACCAGTCGCTCAGAGGGTAGAAATGGATTACTCAAGTTTGACCGCTGTCCACCCGTATATAATACACCTCAATGGCCAGTCCATTGAGAAACTATTGTTCTAGGACTTCATGTCCATTCACGAATCCTTTCATTCGTCCACCGCAATGTATAATTTCTTCTGTCTTTCGCCAAGGATTAAAAATTACAATTTTGAAAATTAAAAAACTTGAAAATTTAAACAAAATTGAAACAGTTAACTCTGAATGTTGCCATCTAATACAGTTGTACAATTTTAATATAAAATGTATTTTTATTTGGGGAGTAGTATTGTTTCTTAGAGATTTAGTTTTTGTCTCTAATACCGTTTTAAGAGGGTTAAAATCTTTTTATAATCTAATGCGTAAAGAAAATATACTAAAACTTACCGTTTTCGAACATATACGAAACATGGAGGTAATACTCTGTAGATCGTTTTACGTTCACCTGTTGATAGCTGGGATTATCCAAATTAAGTCGACATGAGAATACAGTGAGAATTGTTTAGTGAACTCAAATCAGCCCACTTAATGCACCAAGAAAAAAACTTGGCTAAGTTACAAACTAAAAAATGCACCTTTACAGTTTTAAATTTTAAACAACAAAATGTCTCAGATAACTTGATAGAGATTAAAAGAATCTAAGAAGCTTGCTTAACCATGTAAAAGCCTGCTTACGTCGAAAGGATGAATAAATAATAGTGATTGATCTTAATGCATCTTAACATCCAAATACCCATCGTGAATAAAAAGGCGTGTCGCTATTGACATCTTAACCAATCAGATAGTCCGATTATACCAAGCATCGTACTCATCATTAAGATTCATCTGAGTGAACCGAATGTTAATTTCAATAGAAAGCTGAAAAAAATGTTTGACCCAAAATCCCCATCATTATGATAAAGAAAAAATAACGTGTTAAAAAGCTGCCAAAGAGAAAATAAAATTTAAGAACACGGATAAACGGTTGTACATAATCCGTATAGAATCCTTATATCGCATCTCTAACATAACACTTCATTATCCGATTTTTTTAAAAGGCGGGAAACTTAACATAAATTACTGAACATTTTAACTTGTTAAAAGAAGATTTGCTAAGTACTTAACGCATGTTTAAGTCAATAGGATAAATAATAAAAGCGTTTTAAAACAAATAAAATGCTGATAAAACCCCATAAGAATGTGTGTGCTGTGTAATTTTTTAATATTTAATATTAGTATTTAGTATGAGGTGTTTGGATATGGGCTCTTTTTAATTCTTATTTGACTTGATTTATAGTGATTGTTGTGTAGCAATTTTTGTTTGTTCTTTATTTCATTGCATAAGAATTTTTTGGGATAAAAATTACATTTGATACTGAATTTTGGAGAGTATGTGAAAACGATGAAGCAGCTAATACAGTCATTATTTTGGAAGTTAAAACTGGAAAATGACACAAATTATTCACAAATGAATATGATCATAAAATACACTCAGTATAATTTGGAAATCTTTTATATGTGGAATTAATGTTTATTTTAATGCATAAGCCATTCGAATTCATTTTTGGGGAAAACATAAGCATGATGTTTTAATATAAATACACATTCTAATTTTTGTTATGGTAAGTGTTCAAAGCTATTTGATGACCTTTCGTGGTCACAGTGACCTACTTTTTGTCATACCTTCTTTTATAATTAAGTTTGTATTTATATAATGCTCTTACCAATATTTATATTATTTGTTACATTTATATGTTTTCATTTTGTATGTTATTGCAATATAAGAACTAAAGGAACTTTATAATAGATGGCAAGATTTCCTTTTGTACCCTCCCCACCCACCCATTAAATTGTATGTATCAAAAATTTTGAAAAAATATTTTCACATAAATGATCAAATTGTCATGATTCCCTTAATTTTAGGTTTTTCAGTCGAATTTGAATTTAAGTGGGGGAGGGGTTACAAATGGAAGTATTTCCTTATAGATATTTGTGTCAACAAAACAAGTTACGTTTGTGTTTTAGCATTTTCACCTCGTATATGTAAATATTCGTTATGTTCATACTGACTTGCAATATTTGTATCAACAAAATATATTAAAAAGTTTGTGTTTTGGTGTTTACAGTTTCCGACGTCGAAAAAAAAGGAGTATCAATATTTTTTTCAATTTCTGTAAACATTCGTATGTTCATACTGACTGTGGATATTTGTATCTATTGAATAAAAACCTATTGAAAATCGTTCTATTTAACTTTGCAGTTGATCGGGTTATTGGGTGTATATGATGTACGGATCAATGGCTAATTGAGGCATAATTAACATAATAAAAGTTTTGATTTTGTAGGCTTTTTAACACAAAATTTCTGTTTCAGTCTCGTGTTAAAAGTTACCATTGGACCGTATCGTATCATAGCTGGACACGACATCCTATTGTCGGCAAATAAAAACACAACGGATGCAACGTGAAAAGGTGGAAACCTTTCATAATAGAGACATTCAATTTAAGATTTCAACCTCGGCGAATTTTATTCTCGCCCGTACCTCGAGTAAATTTATATTGTAGGGTAGAACAGATTGCTGACTGGGTTTGATATTAATATCATGATGTGAAACACATTTCATAGTTCAGAAAAGGACAGGTCCAGGTTCATAGTGTGTCCATTTGAAATTTTGGTTGTCTGTTGCATATAAAGAAATTTACTGGGATTCAATTTATGTGTCCATTTCAACTCTAAAATGCATTTAAAGAAGTCGCCGAGATTCATAAATGGTGTGTCCATTTCAAATCTAAAATGTCTGTTGCATATAAAGAAATTTACTGAGATTCATAAATAGTGTGTCCATTTCAAATCTAAATTGTCTGTTGCATATACAGAAATTTGCTGAGATTCATAAACAGTTTGTCCATTTCAAATCTAGGTTATCTGTTGCATATAAAGAAATTAACTGGGATTCATAAATAGGGTGTCCGTTTCAAATTTAAGTTGTCTGTTGCATTTAAAGACAGTTGCCGAGATTCAGGCATAAATAGTGTGTCCATTTCAAATTTAAGTTGTCTGTTGCATTTAAAGACAGTTGCTGAGATTCAGGCATAAATAGTGTGTCCATTTCAAATTTAAGTTGTCTGTTGCATTAAAGACAGTTGTCGAGATTCAGGCATAAATAGTGTGTCCATTTCAAACTCAAATGTCTATTGCATAGAAAATCGCCGAGATTCATGAACAGTTGTCCATTTCAAATCTAGGTTGTCCATTGCATTTAAAGAAACTTGCTGAGATTCATAAATAGTTTGTACATTTCTAATCTAAAATGTCTTGCTTTCAAAGAAAGTCGCAGAGATTCATAAATACATGTAGTGTGTCTATTTCAAATCTACATTCTCTATTTTTATTCGGACATGGATAAGTATGTTTGTTTTTGATTGTCTATTGCGTTTCAAGTATTTTTTTTAATTTTTAAAGCTGTGGACGTTTTAACACCAGTGCTTCATTAAATAGATGATATGCAAAGACCTGCGCAAAATTTGGATAGACAAACACCAGTTTCATTTACTTTATGTCAGTTTTGGAATGAGTGATTCTGCATATGCTGCAAAAATTAAAACTTTTTCCATATTATGAAATGTCTCTATATTATGAAATGTCTCCTCACCCCTCTCTCTCTCTCTCTCTCTCTCTCTCTCTCTCTCTCTCTCTCTCGTTTTATATTTTCTATATGTTGTACTTTTAGTTCTTTATTTTAATTTTCTCGTCGCGAATTGCTGAAATAATGCTGATGCAACTTAAAACAATATTTCACCCACTCTTAAAAAAGTAGTAAATAGGAAAATCAACAATTCGGTGAAAACAATTTTCTTTGATTGAAACTGGTGTCTATTGTTAATAATTAAAATATCAATTTAATTAGAAACATTTATTTCAAATATGTTAATTTCAGTTTCGGTATCTGCATGATCCCAGCTGAATTAATTAGAATTCATAATAAGCCGAATTTTGTCGGCAAACCTAAAATAGATCTAGAGATTGCATTCTCGGTGGTATACTGATGAGGGCACAATATTGCCCCCTCCTCCGTCTTAAGACGTCGTGAACCGTCTTGTCCATGTGCTGATATTGGAAATTAAAGTACAAAAGATTTTAATTGAGTAGTTTACTAATTTCGTCCCTACTAACGGCTTATGACAGAAACAAACACCAGAAAACAATAGGCACCCAGCTGAGGAAAATACACCGGGTACGAGAACCTGCAGGGTTGGTTCAAACCGTGAATGAAAATTCAACAGGTCTTGCTTATTTGTGTACCATTGTTCACAGATTTAAATGAGACCCACCTTGGGCAATCACAGAATGGGAGCGATTGCTCAAAGTAACCGAAAAGTGAATTTTCAATTTTTTTTTATTTTAATCAACCTCGGTTCGAGATAAAAAATATCTGATGGTATTAACAAATCGCGCCTAATTTATGGTATTAGTTTTTTAATCACCTTAAAAGGAATTAATTCGGATTTGCACGGATTAGATATAACTTGTAATATACCGAATATGAATTTACATGTTCGTAATTTTTTCCTCGTAAAAAAATTGCATGTAGAATCTTGAAATTTACATCTTAATTTTAACTTCATATTAATTTTCGTGGCAAAAAGTTCACGAGTTAATTCGACAGGTTAATTAGTGTTAATTATAAAAAAGAATTGCACGTAGGATCTTGAAATAAACATCTTAATTTAACTTCATATTAATTATCGTGGCAAAATTTTTCACTTCATGTTAATATTTGTGGCAAAAAAATTAACGAGGTAATTAGACCTTTTAATTATAACAATAAAAAATTCGCGTGTCAAAGTGGCAAGATGTTGATTCGGCCATTACCTAATCTACCCATTCTGATATCAGGATGGTTAATGGTTAAAACAACTTCTGATAAAATGGTTGTCTTACACAAATCGTATGTTGTTACAACAATTAATATGGGTTTAATTTTATCACAAACTATTTCCCTGTTAAAACTTGATGCCATACTTGTTATTCCTGTTCCCGTGACACGATGATTTTTTTTGTCCCAACAGGACTTGAATTCCTGTTTATTCTTATTTATTTTTCAATGTTGATGTTTGTGTTACCAGGAAACAAGAGGAAATGGGAATGCTGTTCCAGGAAGTCATTTAGATAGTTAAAACATCCAATGTTATTTTTAATAATGATTCAAAGATGCAATGATAAAAGTACACCCTGCTTCTTTCTGAATAAACATGTCATGTATCCTATGTCTGGCGAATTAAGTACATTTAAAATTATTTCTAATTGTTTTTAATTTAGTTTTAATCACGTAAGAAAAGTTTGTTTCTTCTTATTTTTTAAAAGATATTTGTAAAGTTTTGTTTTGTTAATGTATAAGGACAGACCAAATGTTCTAAAGGACTTATAGACTGATATTGAAACCATATGACCAAAATTGAATAAATTGAAAAATAAAAAACTATCACTAAAATGTTACATTTTATTTACAGTTGTATTTATACAATGTATAATAATGTATCCGAGAAAAAATTGTATAAAAGCTGCGACGGTTTCACTGCCACCATTTGTTCAGTCAAATTTTGGTGTTATAGAAGGGTTTTGCGATAAATCGATGGAGGCTTCTTATTAAAATAGAAGAAACTGATTTTGGGAATTAAAAATATTGTAGCGATAAGTGAGGTGCCAAAGTAGTCGAGAGACATAAGTAACATTATAGAGAGGTTTAACATTGGTTATGAGGTATTCGTACTGTCATATACCACTGGTTTGAATTTAATCATAAAATACATTAAAAAAGTGGTATATGGCATTGTCATGTGCTACTTTTGAATGCATTATTTAATAACAAATCAAAAGTAGCACATGACCGTGAGTACCATAGGTTCAATCATTGACTGCATTAGACAAAAGCCCTAGAAACATGGCTTATACACTTGTCTTTTGATATTGACGAAGCTATTTAATGCATGTAAACTACCCATGTTTACACTCAAATCTATAAATATATTGCATCTTCATAATCTTTGTTAATGAATGAATGAATGAATGAATGAATGAATGAATGAATGAATGAATGAATGAATGAATGAATGAATGAATTTAGTTGTTGTAAGCGAAGCAAAATTTTCCAGTTCAATCATTGACAGCATCACACAAAAGCCTTCATGATAATGCTATATTGCAATTTCAGTTTTGAATTTAATAATAAAATACATTCAAACAATATATTTTAATATACCATTTTTTGAATGTATTTTATGATTAAATTTAAAAAAGGTATATGACAATAACGCTAAAAAAGAACAGATAGAAAACAACAGAAACGTGGCTTAAAATTCACGATCAACTAATTAATAAAAAAAAAAAGATTAGTTGAAAATTGTTGCAAGATGTTTCAGCTATGTGGTGATTTGAATAAAGCGGCAGCTTTAGATGAAAAAAAATAAGTTGAATCTAAAAATAAAAATACGTAAAGTTGATCTACATGGAATGAAGTAGTATGGGGTAGAGTGAAGGTATTTGACGCCCTGTCAAGATTCTTTTACTTATATCAAGATGGTCAATTTAGGGAGATGTGCTCGACGATCACCACCCATACAGCTCAACACTATGATCTGTAACGATGGGATTCTAACCTAGGCGATAAGAGGCGCTGTAATCTATAAACACACATTTTAGACTAAACACAGTCAAGATTCTTTCCATTATACAGAAGCCTTTAGTTCAAACTTCGGATAGTGGGGGAAAACGGAATGACCGTAGAAATCAATGGGCATTAAAAAACGAACTAACATACTTCCTAACACAATGGTCTGTCGAGTTGAGATTCGTATTTAGAAGGCGAGAGACGTTGTGGCCTGCAAGCGTGCGCTTTAGACCAGATTACCGGTAATTCCGAGTACTTACAAAGTAACTAAAAAGAGAGCGATCTATTGTTAATCGAGAATCTTTCCCGTCGCCTAATTTTCGCGAAAATTGTCATTCAAGACATTCATGAACTTTTGATTTTAGCATCGTAGGATTAAGGTCAGTAGAAATACAAGTGAATTAAATCGTAATCAAATATTCACGAAGGTTTCATATTCGCGTCTTGTTACCCTCGCTAATTCACGGGGAAACTTTAGCTACAAATTATCATATTCAGATTTTTTAATATTTCCTTTGGTAAAAAAAATAAATTCTGCACATGGCATGGCAAACACGACAAGTCAGGGAAAAAAGACAAAGAACACCATCAATAATTAATACCAAATGACCAGTTCATTTTTTTATATTAAAACGTATAATCTTATATATACGTCGGATAAAAATCAGATATGGACGACGAGTGCATGCTACGATAGTGCACGTGTGTAAAGTCTGACCGAGAATGGTCTTTACCATCACTGTCAGTACATATTCATTAGAGAGGTTTGACACAGATTTGATTAATACTTAACTAAGAAGTACAGTGGAATGGTATACTGATGTTTTACGACCAGGTCAAGATTCAAGCCAGTCAATATTCAAATTGGAGTACCCGGAGAAATCATCCACCTTAACAAATTCTGTTACTGGAGTATGCCCGAGAGTGAGTCAATGTGCCTGAGAGGGAGTCGGTATGGCTGAGAGGGAGTCGGTATGACTGAGAGGGAGTCGAACATAAGATAGACAATTACAGTTGCTCTAGTTCGCTTGTGATTGTAAGTGGATTGGCACTCCGGTTCCCTACATCATTTCTGAACTGACTGCCTCGATGTACGTTAAATTTCCTTAACCGATGCGTAAAACTCAATAACTCCACTCCATTCTATTCTACTCATGAGATCTAATTTACATATCAGATATTTGAGATTTCGCTCAAAGGGAATATGATAGAATGATCAATATTTATTGTTGATGCGGCTTTTAACATGATACATTTCATTTTATGAAAGTTAAAAGATTAAGCTTGATAGTAGATACCCTTAACAAAAAACTAGTCTGTTTGACTTACTGTAATCAAAGTAGTACTCGATTCCGCCAACATGAATCCACTTAATTCATCCGAAGTCCTCAAATCTTCAAAACCCACTTTCAACTTCTATCTATCAATTAATTTAAAATTAAAAATCATACCAAACGTTATCAAAATAATCTTGAAGTTAAAAAGAGCAAAAAAGTTTTTTTAATGTTTATATACATTTGTATAGGGGAAAATATATAAGTTGCCATATCGCTTATTGCATTGGCATGTTCTGACATCACGGTTGTGCAAACAGATTCGACATCAAAATAAATATTAGCAAAACTAACAAATTAATGTAGACAATATTCTAGTCTATCACCGACCTGAAAAATTTAAAATTTGTAAATAAACGTGTCTAGTGAAACACTGGTTTTTCTTCCGGTGTATAGAGTGGTTAGCGTTACGGGGCAGTTACCAGTGAACACTCATCAATCATTGGTGAAAATGACGACGAATTGGTGAAAGGAACAAGGTTGTACATTTCAAGTTATACACAAAATTCCAGAGAAATTTTAGTACAACACAACTTCTAAAATATTTTAGCCTTAATTACGTTCAGATGCAATTGTCTTAATGGAACACAAACAAAAGCATAATAAAAACTTTAAAAACTGACAAATTAAGTTATAATTAACTTCAACCAGGGAAGTGAGACTGGGTGCTCCGAAACAGTAAGCACTTCGTGTTTAGCTAGCTACATCTGTCAGTCAAGTGTGTAATCGAAATTAAAAACGAACGAAATATGGAACATTGCGACGACAAATGTATCGAAAGTTACAGACCTATCTACACTAAATATGAATGATTTTATTGCATAAACATAATTAATGTTATAGCATCAAATAACATTTAAATAAATATAAGAACATGGCAGAGAACAATATCAATGTTGTAGAATAAAAGTTCTATGTCTCCAATCTGCTTGGGGATAGCCGCAGAGTCTTTTACACTAGTATTTGCTTCTAAATATTTTAGTCAATACACAATACACGCGACATATTTTTTTCATGAACGTATCTTATACTTATCGACAGATATTTCTTTGCTTTATCTTAAATTAGGTCAAAAACATTTTTTCATGAACATTTTGTTTCTTCTTAATGATAGGTATTTCAAAGTTGCTTTTAAAGACTCGCTTAAAATATCATCGGTTTCTGAAGAAGGAAATACGGGAAAGTGAAGATAAAGAAAAATAGATTTATATATGTAGCTATGTTAGATAGCACAGTGAATGCATGGGTTTAAAATGCATCAAAAATACTGCCTTTCCTCTTGACAAATCATTTATGCCGAGAAAATATGTGGAAATTAAAAGTTTCTATCAGAGAAAGCCAAATTACTAAGAAAACTGATAAAAACTAAAACTTGAAAGAATTTTTCCATCAAGAGTACGACCAAAGATCGATGCCAAACAGAGATGATGGAATTATAAGGTTCATAAATCCGCGTGCTCTCGCATAGATAATCCCTTGCTTCGCCATCATTTTCACACCATGATCAAGACATTTACGCTATGTTAGAATGAATTATTTCACTAAAACACTTGTCACTTGCTGAAAGGTTGCGATATCATTCAAAAAGTAATAAAATTGAGGCCAAACGGCCTACAATTTACACAGCAGACGACACAAGAATAGATGACATGGCGCGATCTTCTTATCATCCTCGCGCACGTTCTCGCGAGGAGCCACGCGCACGTTAACTAGCTGAGTAATGTCGATTGCCGCGTGCGTAAAACATACATTGAGTAGTCGTTATCTACGGGTGGTCATATCTGGCGTTTCCAGCTTCAGATACATCTATCTAACTCATCACATTAAAATTATTTGTAATAAAAAGACGTTGAGAGAAGTCACAAATTAGCAACCAAAGAGATGCTATCATCAAACATTTAATAATGTTGCAATCACATTCTATTGTAAACCCTTAATTATTTTTCAACCTTACGGCCTCCAGGATCAGCAGTATCAATGAGATAGAATTTAATATAAAATCTTGGAGAATAAACGAAGTCTTAGTGGTCACAGGTCCTTAGATTTAAATCCGGGTACCTGTGTTACCTTGTAAATCTGTAATTATGGCGTGTTTAGTAGGAATCATTCGGGTTAGATAAGGTGCGCGATTCATCAATGTCGGCCACAATGAAACAGGTTAATTGAGTGACGGAGGTGACTGATTAATTATTTTACAAGTCGCACACTTTCCGATTTGTAATTAATTAGAAATGTCGATATTTTTTCTTTGATCATAGTAAATAGTCCACGGGGCTAATAAAATCACTAACCAATATATAGCGGGGACAAACCAATGTGTATTTTTTAATTTAGCTTCTGTAGTTGAAACTGAAAAGAATGGTCAAAATGGAGCAATTCATTCAACCCAAATTCGACAAATTAATAAAGAACATTGTCATGAACAAATTTCATATGTAACAGAAAAATGCAATTTCACGAAAGTAGAAGGGTGGGGTGAATATAGGGAGGGAATGGACACTAGGTGACCATTTAATCGACTGTAATATTTGGCTTCAGAGCAAAGAGTTGCAGATTATTATGCATATTTGAATATTGGCAATTAATAGGTCCTGAAAAAAATGTTTGGTTGACCATTACAATTTTAACAAGTAATCGTCTCTGGTTTTATTGAAAGTGTTCATTGAATCCGATCAGACTATATGCAAATACTCAAGTCTACTTTACAGTAAGTAACTAGACATTCGAAAGAGCTTAGATTTGCAAGGTAAGCAAAGCATTTCTAGCAAAATAGCCAAGTAACATACATATAGAATAAATAAAATAAAATAAAATAAAATAAAAAACAAATACAATGTAAAATAAGATTAAATAAATAAAAATAGATGTATACAAATAAATAAATACATTTGTAAATAAATAAATACATTGGTAAATATAAAATTTCGGTCAAAAATTATTTTTTAAATCGGGCAATATTAAACTTTTTTATTTTTCGTTAAAAACACCAGAAACCTTTCTTATATATAGTACACCTTGTATTTTGCTAAAAAAAGAAAAGGAGAAAAAAGTAGCATATATATAAAACCGTTAGACGTTTTTCTTTTTCGTTAAAACATCTGAAACTTTATACCTTTTTTTGTAGTAGTTGGTTATAATTGATCTATCGATTTATAATCCCTACATTGATTAATTGTTTCTGTTTTTTATATGTCTTGGAGGTTGTCAATTGACCATATGGTCTCCTTTCTTTACACTTTAAAGGTTTTAGTTTTGTATCAATCTTAAATGAAGGATTTCCTAATTAGAAAAAAATAATAATCAGAGCTTTTTGTTGCCTGTAAAAAAAGTGAACAACACAAAAAGTCAATGAACTTTAAAGATTTAGCTAAAAATACAAAGGTACCTATTCATAACATGAAACATAATAAAAATTGTAGCCAAAGAAATGACATGCAATGTTTAGTATTTAGCAATGACTAGGGCCACCCAGAACACGTTGCAAAACATTTGGAGGAAGGGGGAAACGTCCTTTACATCGATAATCACCGATTACGTAACTTATGTTACCCGGATAAGATTCACAATTTGGTTTCTATGTTAACAGGAAAGTGTGAATACAATGATTTAGTTAGTCAATGAACTTAACATAAGCAGAATAAAATTAAAACGGTTTTATATATGTTTGAGCATTTTAAATGTACGTACAATGGTATATTCAATGGTAATATAGACACTTTAAGATTAACTGATTATCTTACCCTCACCTTTGTTGCAAAGCTAGAGCACGCTTAATTTGGCCACTCGTTGCAAGGAACAAAACTAA
Source organism: Anadara kagoshimensis (assembly GCA_021292105.1). Taxonomy (NCBI): domain Eukaryota; kingdom Metazoa; phylum Mollusca; class Bivalvia; order Arcoida; family Arcidae; genus Anadara; species Anadara kagoshimensis. The sequence continues at coordinate 47,732,108 of CM037858.1, forward strand.
TTGAAAGTGGGTAATTGAGGTGAATATATAGTCATTATGATGTGTCCAGTTGCACAAAACTTTTTTAATGGATTATTAATGAAACCATAATAAGCAAAACATTGATTGGTTTTCTAGTTATAGTATAATTAATGATTTTCTGACGAAGCTTTGTGCAACTGGGTCCTGCTTACTACAATTTAGATACACGTAATACGCCAATGTAGCACACTTGTGTTTCAAACAATGATTAATTTGTATTTGTATCCAAATCACGATGTCCTGGCTTAGGTTTGTAAATGATATGATATAATTTAAAGGTATAACGTGACAAGATATTAGTAATAATCGTATGTCAAGGGGCAGCCTCCCACCACCTTAGTTTAAATTGTACAACAACAACAACAACGACGACGACGACAGCAGCCATCAAAGACGACAACATTAGCAGCAGCAGTTGCAACAACAACAGCAGCAACAAGAACCTCAACAATAACAACAATAAAAACAAAACAAAAGAACAACAACAAATAAAAATAATAATAATTTTCCCAAGAACTTTGTTAAACATTTGCTATTGAGCATTACAAATGGAATATCGTCTGCTTCTCGGTGAGTTATTTAACTGGAGCAGATGGTGTGCGGATGGGCACCCAGCGAGGAAGTCATACAGTCGTACACGTAAGGTCTTCTGTTACTCAGCGGAAATCACGACCTTGGGTTTTAATACCTGACTTTCCTAAAACCGCGAGTTATAATGTGGTAGGATAGCGCCAGAATACAATGTAGTAATCTTTGAATGACGTGTTCGGATTTTGAGATTTACTTTGAAGAATTCTTAATTAATTAATCAATCAGTACCAACCTGTCGAAAGTTTAACATTTAACAGAAAAGAGTCGAAGCTCGGCTGTCCAGTGACCAATATATGGATAGCTAGCGGCTGAAAACTGCCCAGAAATAGATGGCAGCTGCAGAAAAGTTGTCTAGATTATACGAGATGAGCCGCCGTCAGCTTAGTATTAAACTTTCGCCAGATCTGCACCATAGACGCTTGATTTCATATACTTAAAATGAACAAACATATCCTATATAAACATCATTTGAAGAGCAAATCAAGATAGAACTGCTGAATTATCATTGCTAAAACCTTCAACATATTTAAACAAGGGCACTAGATGCCATTTTGTGGTTATATGCAAGTTATATATTAGTTTTAGAATCAGGTATCTTAATATGTTTGTTTTTTTTCTTGTGCCCAATGAATATTATCCATGTCCAAATGATAATCCCAAAAACAAGAATTTGCTTATTAGTAAACTCGTCAACTTCCACCAGGGAAATGAGACCAAGTGCTCAGGAAGGGTAATCACCTCCTGTCTAGTGACACTAGAAATGCAATTTGTTTCCCAGATATAGAAAAAATAGATTATTGTAAAAATGAATCTCAACTTGTGCCCCGGAAAAAAATAGACGCATTGCAACTTTATGCCCTGGATGTAGAAAAAATAAGATGCATTACAAGTTGTGTTCCGGGTGTACAAGAAATAAATTACATGTATTGTAAGAAATGCATTGCAAGTTGTATCCCAAGTCAGAAGAAATAAATTATTGCAAGAAATGCAATTCACCTTTTGTTCAAGGTAAAAAGTAATGAATTATTGAGGGTGGAAAATAATCATTAATTAATTATTAATTTTAACGAAGCGCAAGTCTAAAGGTACGGTACTGATGCCCGTAGAACTTGGATCGGATCTGGGTTTTCTTCCTGGGCGGCAGATGTAAAATCGAAGTGCTATAACACGCCGTTTATTCTATGTTATGGTATTATATTTATTCTTTTGAGCGATTCTTATTAAATATTAAGCGAATCGGGGAGTATTAAGTTTTATCAATGGAAAATAGAATATTTATACTTTGGTACACAAGGCATATTGTGGAAAACTCATGGTTATCAGCCGTACAATGGGAAGCTATATATTACAAACAATAAAAGTGCGGTTGGTCTGTACCAAAATCTGCACCACGAGCCAAGCGTTGCCATGGAAATTATGAGGGTGCAATTTGGCATGCAAATAAAATATGTATATGAAATGGTAAGATATAGACAGTCTACACGATATTGCATATTAAAATTGACATGATATTTTAATAATGGATGTACGGGAGATAAAATTCATATGACAATATTTCATTTTGGCCATTTCAGATGTCATATATGTCAGTTTTAAGACTGAAATTTACGTGTTTTTCGTTCAATAATTGCCGCTGTTTTTGGACGAAATTATAATTTTAAAAAAATGTTTCAAAATTCATATTCATGAAAATATAATGTGTATAACATTTGTCTTGAGTGCTGTCATATTTTATGTGCATTTTATGACGTTTTGAGGTAAAAATAGTAAGAGCTTGAGATTAATGTCTCATGGCATAAAGGATTGCCGGATCGACGCCGTTAACAGTTACGTATGATTGTTCTGAAGACGTAGGGACCTTAAGGGGTGCTTGTTGATTTGAAGGAGCGTGGAACCGTTTAGTCTTCAAATGAAGACATTAGTTTTATGTTCAGATTATAATTGCTTCCAGACAAGACTCTGTCTTTATGTTTTCTTTATTGCATTGGTTTGTAATGGGGCTTATTCTGACTATTGCTACAAGGATCTCTTTCAATTTGACATTGACTAAATTGCAATTTTTGAGAAAGCTGGTATACCAATGTTCAACACTTTCAAAATATACTGATGGATGTCAGTATTGGTACTTTGATTATATCGCTAGTATCAGTCATTTGTAGTAACGCTAGACAAGGTGGTCTGTCAAGAAAAATATTTTTCTCAATAAAAAAAAATCCGAGAAATATATACACAAGGTGTTTGGCAATTGCAAACTACTAAATGGCAAATGGCTCAATTGCTTGGGCATTCATTTTGTAAAATAAAAAAACAAAAATTTACGTTTTTATAATCATTAAGAATTGGATTAAATATATCTATAGTTCGTGTATGTTACGTATAGAGTAAGGATATGCTAAAATGTTATTTATATCACTTACGCTTCTGCGGACATTGTTTAGCGACACTTTTCGAAAACGGTCAAATAGGATTTTTTACTATGCCAGTATTTAACATATGCAGCAACGCCATATAAGATACTCTAACAAGAAAACTTGATAAGTTTAATAATCACTATATATATATATATATATATCGAGAAATAACACAAACGTTTCTACATTTCTTATATTTCTGCAGACGGTGGGTAATCGAAACTGTATACATCGGCTTAAATAACCATTGCAATTTTTGTGCCATTTTCTTCCGATTGCAGAACAGCTTCTTCCACCGCTACCATTTTTCTTCAACTACCGATTGCAGAACAGCTTTTACCACCGCTACCATTTTTCTTCAACTACCGATTGCAGAACAGCTTTTACCACCGCTACCATTTTTCTTCAACTACCGATTGCAGAACAGCTTCTTCCACCGCTACCATTTTTCTTCAACTACCGATTGCAGAACAGCTTCTTCCACCGCTACTATTTTTCTTCAACTACCGATTGCAGAACAGATTGTTTCAGTACAATGTTTGCTTCAGCTGATTTTATATCCTAATTCAAGGAAATGCATTGCTGAGAATCAATTTAGGAAATGCAACCGTGAGTTCCTGCAATATTCAATGTATTTTGATAATAAATGTATATTTTGGGTGTCATTCCTTAAACGACCTTTAAAAGACAATAAAAGTCTAATGTCTTGATAATTGATATAAATTGAAAACTTTACAACCCGATCATTTCCTGATTTTGATTTATCGATTAGGGAATAACTAGAATGAACCGATGCTGAACTTGCCAATATACTCGTAAATTGTATGTATAATTTGTACCGCACACTGCGACTTTCGCTGCATTTACCATTAAAAGGCCGGATGTATCGATATCATACGGTTCCATTCGTCACTACCGGGACTATTTTCCCAATTTTTCGTATCAATAACTCTCTTTTTATATAGCAGTAGGAGAAATAGCTCGTTCAATATTGCAGACTGATTTCTTCATAGTGTAGAATCCGGTCGTATGGCGATGTCTTTACAATTGGTCTTCCTTCGTTGAATATCTCGATATTGTGATGGTAGTCTTATTTGATTTCAAATTGTGTTTTAATGTAGCGAACTATCCGGTCCTATTTCCGTAGTAGAGAAAGCACGAGCTTTTAACGACTATATTGAATAACACAAATTTCCGTCGCTAGATGGTAGAACATGATATATCGATTCTCTCCATAACGTACATACAGAACAGACCTGTCGAAAGTTTAACACTGAGGAAACGAAAAGGAGTCTAAGCAGGGATGCTGAGTGGCAGATATTCGGATAGCTAGTGACAGAAAAAACTGTGAAGGTAAAGAAAGCAGCTGCCGAAATATTGGATACCAGGTGCCAAGATGAACCGTCAATCTGGCACTGACTCGGTAGCCCAGTGTTAAACTTTCGACAGGTCTGTAGTTCAGTCTGCTTTTAGATCAATCTGACATTTTCTCCATAACATCTTAGCAGTAGTTTTCCCAGCGGTACGGCATTTATTCGTAAAATATTATATTTTATAATGTTCGCGTTTTGTTTTTTCAAATTTAAAGCCATTTGGTTAATTGGATTTAGAAAGGTTATTGTGAGGTTCCATTAACTACACCTTTCCCGCTTAAATTTATAGCCTCGGTGAGGACAATACCAAAGAGGTAGTACCTGGTACATGCTTTTACGCAAAATGGAAACAAATCTATTTACTAATAAACGCATCTATCGTATTAGGGTCTGAAATTCAAATGGAATTATGATTCAATAATGAATATCTGTTTAAATAAATATCGATCATAGATGTGTTTGTTCACAATTTTCTTCTTGTTCGTCTAGTTACATTGTTACCAATGCTGTTGTGTTGCTGTGCTATTCACTGTTGGCGTGTTGCTGCTTTTTTGTTGTTTTTGTGTGTATTTGTGTTTTTTCAGGTTTTTAAATGATAGTATGTATTTTCTTTTCAAATATAATTTGTTGGAAAGAATGAAGAAGCATAGCAATAACACGTTTGCCAAGTACAACTTCATATACACATATGTTCAGAAAATCAAATCACGTACATGCATCACGTGAAGCAGATTATTCAATGTCCTGGCCTAATTGATTTTACACGTGGCGAATGTATCTAAACAGTATAGGTGCTTACTCTTTCTGAGCACTCGGCCTCGTTTATCTGGCGGAAGTTCATTTTAAACATTACTTTACCAGTTTTCAAAGTTTTTCATTTTGTTTTTAGGATTGTGATTTGAACATGGATCAGTATGTTTGTGTTTGGTTACAATGATTATATTCATACAATGACCAGTGGTCAAGGTGCTCCAGACTGACATTATAGACAATAAAATCCTAACCAAAACAGCCAAATCAATTTCAATTTTTATTATCATATTTTCAGCACGCATCAACAAATTTGTTAAAAACTGGACAATCGGGCACGTTTTAAAATTACAACTTGGATAATTTATTCCCCAGAAAATTGGCAAACAACGCCAAGCCCAGATGCAAAAAACAGAACTAAACTATTATTCAGCAAATATTTAACCCACAAATTTAGAGCAGAGATGCTGAGAGAAATAATACAACCCATCTGTAACCACTTTACCCGAGAGCTAAATTTTACGGTATTCAACTTGTTAATTATACTTATGGAAGAAACCCCCTCCATAGTTTAAAATCATCAATACCAGATTCTGTGGCGATTTGTAAATCCCTCCTATGATCGGCGGAGCGTACTCCAAATTACGGCCTCACTTCAATCTAATTAGCCGGAGAGGGTGACCATTTAAGAAGTTTCTCTTTCAATCTAATTATATAAAATAGGTATTTTACAAAGTACTTTCACTTAATATGACCAGTAGTAAAAGTTCAAGTACTTTGAATTAAATGCGATAAGTATTATACCCGGGGAGAATAATCCTATCTGTGTATTCAGTCCGGTTCTGTCTTTTATATACTCCCCGTGCCTTCAGCGCTTTCGGAGTTACTTAGTCTCCGCTCGTTAGTTGACCAAGTGATCTATTTCATTTTGTCTCAAATGGATTTTACTGAAAATAATCCGATATCGCACTAATATTTACCAGATAAAGCAAAGCCGATGTTCATATCCGATCAATTTCAACCCTAGTAAGCAATTTAATTGTCAAATTTTGACGCCAAGAATAACCCGTAAAAGTCGAACAATCATAGTGACATTGCAAGTGACCCAAGGTCAAATTAATTTCAAGGTCATTTAAAATATTTTGTGAAATAGCAGAAATTTTGAAATACAAAGGCTCTGAAAAGCGCTGGAACATCACAAAGATGACCGTACTGAATAACATAATTAAAGATGAAATGAAACTGTATACTAGTAGTCTATAGGTCAAATACAAAGGCCATATACTACAGTACCTTTTTTTGAAAGTTAACAAAAAGGTATATAACACAAACATACTTGTCTGTGTCCAAATCCCAATCCCAATGGCAAAGTAAAAACACTGGAAATTGGCAAATTAAGTTATTTAACACATGAATTTCCACCAGGAAAGTGATGCCGGGTGCAACGGAAGTGTAAGCACTTCCTGAAGAGCTTTATACACCCGCTACGTGTGATAGCTCAAAACATAAAATTCTACCTCTATTCTAACATTCTGTAAATTTTATCATGATGTATACTAGAAGTAAAACTCGACTATTGCTTTTTTATTCAGGTGAACCTATTCCATAACTAAAATAAAATCCCAATTCTAGAAGGAACCATGTTATGTTATGCTATATCCTGCAATCTGTGTTCGAAACAAGTAAACATTTTCTGTTGTGTTAAATAAAGGAAACTTTCGAAAAAGTACTAGATCTCTCCAAAAAAATAGCTAGTCTTGGACTCTGGACTGGCTGTTATTTCCAACACTGCTATACTTGTTTTTTTTTCAAAAAGGAATGTAAGAACGTAACCTGGAATGTTAATTGGTGCACGGTAAGCTGCATGAACCGTTCTAGACCATTTGACCACGCATAGTACATGTACATATTTCAAAAAATTCTAGGTTTTGATTTGATAATTTCAATATTTTTTATTGTGGTATATTAGGGGCTGTAGAAAAGGTGACTAGTCCTTCCCAAAACTAGCCATTTTCGGACTGGCTGTTTTTCCCGAACATTGCTGAAGTGGTTTTATTAATAAGAAATATAGGAATTGGAATGTTAAGTGGTTAACGATACACTATATGATGACCTTTGACTTGACCATTTGACATAGAGTACATATTTGTTACGTGAAAAAATAGTTCCCATTCATTAAATGAAATATGCGGTCAATTAATTTTTCAATAAAAGTGATGACATATCATTTCTTTCCTACCATTATATCACTTCCTCTTGGTCGGGTATTTAAAATTATTAATAACCATACCCCCACCTTTTTAGGGTTGGATAAACCTACGGCGATACTTTTTTAAAAAGGTGTTTTTCTCGAATGTACTAACTAATTAGTGTAAATATATAACAATACGTATGACCTTGAAAATATTTATTTATTCTTTAAATAACAGTTACTACTAAATTTAAAATGTTTGTGCCGATTGCGTGGGTGTATGTCCAAATGTCCTAAACTACACTAAGTGACCCTAGGTCATTATTAGGATACCTCATAAAATTAGTATTTCCAGATTTTATGTTTTTCATGAATGGAATATAAAAATATGTGGCTGAAAAGCATGTACACGTGCTTAGCAACAACATGGACAGTCAACGCGACAATAGACGGAGGGATGGGACTTCCTTTTGTAAAAAAAAAAAAAAATGAAAAAACTATGTTTCGTTGAAATGCTAAAGATGGCTTGATTCCGTCATTTTTAGGTTTTTTTACAATAAAAATATATAAAATTTTGGTGGGGGAACAAATAAATGTCATCCAAAAGAGTAAATAAGAAAACAAGTTAAAAACGCAGTGTAGTTGTAATTATTTTGTCTTCATGTTTTGCATTCGGAAAACAGTACTTTTTAGAAACTATACATTTTACTTAAAACCCTTAAACATAGTCTTTTGAAACACTTTTCCTTTCAAAGATAAAAACCATTTTTAGTTCTCAAAAATGTTTAAGAATAGAAAAACACCTGCATTTATATAATGTTTTACATACCATTCTTCTCAACCTGCAAGGCAAGAAGTGGTCCGATTGCTTATCATAGAATGCAATTGCGTATTAAAATTTACTATTGGTCGACTACCTACCTAAACGTCTGCAATTAAGCCGGAGATAAGAAAGCTTTTTGGAAGAATTCTCGATTAAATGGTTATTTCTGACCCATCAAACAGTTTTTGAGAAATTTCTGAAGTAAATGGTTGCCATATTTAATTTTTTATTAATTATTCTTTGTCATTTCATTCCTTTAAGCCTGTAAGTTCTTTCAAGAAAACATCGATGAAAATACGTGAAATTCACGTAAAAACAATCGGTGTGTAAGGATACATTGCAAACTTTAGTGATTTCATGTAAAGTTAATTTTGTACTGGTTTTAATTTTAGTATAATGGGAAAAACAGCAGAATTAATAGAGACGCCATTGAAAAACAACATTTGAGAACACCATTTCAAATACTATTGACCAGGTACAGTGAAATATTGTATTCTTTTACAATTACTTGTAACTACTGATAAAAGGATGCATAACCTGTTATTATATTACTGTTGCTTCTTGTCTCACGTCCCTGATGGAAGCTCGCGTGTTCAGTAACTTAACAGTTTGTCAGCGTTCAAAGTTTTTACTTTGTTTTAGGATTGTGATTTGAACATGAACCGGGATGTTTTTGTTTGACGTTAAACAAATCAAGCTATTTTTTCACAAAATCAAATATTTATGGTACAAATATGCACCAACAGAAAGCTTATACACCAATGTCAAATTAAAACAGACTGTTTCGAAGGAAATGTCTCTTGTTTTAGAGACAAGCGTTAAAGTACTTTAACTGTGGAACTACACTATTAAAACCTGGGCTGAATGACCTCGTTTTTCTGCACGCGACGAAAACAATATTTCTGATATTAAATATTTTATCTAATGATAACCGATCCTTATTTATTATGCCCAAAATGAAAAGGAAGACAGTTTTTATCCGCCAATTGTCCGGCAGGGGGCATCATTTACCGATTTCCGACAAAAGGTTCGGGTCCCCAATCCAATCATTTGCTTTAAATGAGCCGTACATATTTCACATCTTATAATAATAGCTTGGAAAATAGGTGTATCGAAATAGGATATAATGAGGCGAAAGTTTTTTCTTGATTCAAAGAGTTTAAAATTAATTGCGGAAAGATGTCCACACTACTTCTGATGTAATTGTTAGCTTGATTGTCTTCAGGGGTCAGGCTTGCGTAATTTTTACGGGATACTTGTCCTTCCCCGGGGAAAGGATTAAAACTGCCTTTCTACAATCAGTAAATATCACACGTATGGGGATTCCCTCCGTCTTCTAATGATCTCCGCTATAAAAACAGAAAGTTAACCTGTCTTGTCTATTTGTACAAATATGTTCTTAGTACCACAAAGTAGTTAATCCAAACGAAAAATTTTATTAATTTGTTTATCCTTCTCGGATTATTTGTAATTTTTGACCAGAAATAATTTTTGGTGTCTACTTAATCCAATACAAAAATAAAACTTTACCATAATGAACTGTAAAGATCAAAACCCGTATACTGTTCAGTAAAATCACACTTCGAAAACTAAAAATAACTGATTATTTGACCAATATTTTCAGGCTATTTCAAAGCTTTAAATAACCATAGTTCTTTGTTGTTTGGCTCTAGAAAGATGAGTGCCGGATAAATAAATATATTTTGCAAGGCATTAAAGCTATTATTCCTCTGACTGGTTTAAAGATGGGATGTTTTGCATCGTTTCTCAAAATAAGCATCTCTTATAACATAAAGGTTGGATAGTCTATTTAATTTTGTATTAAAACAAATAAAAATGAAATGACTAAGATGAAATTACCAATATCAAACACAAGAATGCAGGTCCATGTTCAAACTCCGGAGGGCCATTCCCAAAAGCAAAGTAAAAACTTTGAAAACTTTCGAATTTAGTTAAACATGCGAACTTCAGACCAAGTAAGCATGCGCCAGTTCGGGATTTCAAGACATTCGTGTACATTTATAATAGCGTCTTCGGAAGACGATCTAAAAGAACAAAAAGAGAAAGAACATACTTTTGAAAAATAACGCGAATATAAAACCAATGCTACTAATAAAGGCCACCCTTCAAGTTCTTCACCGTCTACAATAAACATACTGATGTTGAAAACGTTATCGAAACATGACATGAAAAACCATTAATGGTTTTGTACAAATTGCTCGTAACATATCGATACATATCTAGTTTTTATTTTCGTTTTCTATTTGTAAACATATTGCAATTTTTGTGAAGCATTGAAGTTATATCTACTACAATGCTTTTTCGCATGTCTGCTTTTATTTCAGTTCAAGAAGGTTCCTTTTTCTTGTCAAAGTAGCGAGTTTCGAAAAAAACATGATTAATTTGAAATAGTAATCAAATATATCAGACATGGGTGGTTTTTTTTTTAAATTTGATGATTTTGCAAAAGTCTTCGTTGTGGGTTTAGTGTTTGGTTATATTATATTGAAGTTATAAAAATTAGCTTGTTTTGTAGTGATCGTTGTTGTGAGTTTGTACATTTAATTCGGTGAAAGGAAATTCGGATTTATAATGAAAGGGGTCAACAGATATTTTTGTTTGTTAATGCATTATTGCAACACTTGTTCCGGGATAAGTTTTCAAACAAAAACACACGATTGAGGTCAACATAATTAATATATTTGTTTTTTAATGCATTATTGTAATAAACAATCTTTTTCCGGTTTTACTTTTATTTTTTCAAACAAAAAACGATGACGTCACGAAGATTCGGAGAAAGCAGTACACAATAAATTGCAAAGTAAACCGGATATGTAACATCCGTCTGCATCCAATTTAAATTCAAATCGTGACCACTTTGTGTATTCACATATCAAAATAGACCGTCCGGCTGTAGCGCGCTCATTAGCGTGGGATCCTTCTTCTTAATCCAAATATCCACACCACTTATAAAGTTTTGCCTGTCAACAGGAAAGGGGGGTAGCTGATATCCTATGGGAGGGTCACGGAATAAGAAAAATAATTTTGATGTTATTATAAATAAAGGGTCTAAGTTAGCCTAAAGTTAAGACCATCGCGATTATTTTTATTCTTATTTAAATAACGGAAATGTAAAATTGAAATGTTTAGATAATATTGTTTTATCTTCGATTTTCATGTCAAGTTTTATTTAAACAGTTAAAATACTGAGGGGTCGGGAAAACTCTTGAGGCTAGCGATGTTGTATAATTGTTGAAGTGTAGGTATGTCGCTAAGTACCCCTTAAGACGATTTCAAGTATATGCCTTTGCAAACAAACTTGAAACAACTAAAAAGATATTGAAATTAAAAGATAAACAACCATAAGGACATCGTAAGACCTAAGGGCAGCGATCTAAAGTCAACAAAAGATACAAGTCATTTAATTTCAAATTTTTTATATGTTCAAATGTTTAAGTAGTTAAATAGATGGAAAATTGACTGCTAATTTAAATGTGGTTATGCTGTCAACAAAATGTAAGCAAGCCAACATGTATACGTAGTCTAACATACTCAGCATTATATATGCTAATTATGAAAATATCCATTATTATAAAATAGCAGTATTTCCTGCATCTTTTTATTTTTTAGTTGGCATTTGTTAAAAATAGTATTTGTATGCATAGTTTTATCTCTTTGTTGGTATTTGTCAGTTTTGTCGCATGGAAATAAATCAAAGGGACCTCGATGGTATAAAGGGTTCGATTAGCGTCTCGTCGTCTAGGTTCGATACTCAAGCCGGGCAGATACTGATACTAGACTGCGTGTCCGTTCGATTTGTCATAGGTTGCTGTTTTTTTTTCCGGGTATTCCGGTTTCCCCCACGATCCCTTAACTGCCCGCCTCGATATTAGTGAGATTATGATTTTGAAGTCTATAAAGATATAGACAAAACATAAAGTAATAATAATAATAATAATAATAATAATAATAATAATAATAATAATAATAATAATAAGGCCTGAATTGCTTTATAGACAAAACGGAAAACGTACAAACAAAAAATAGTGCCCGAGTTGCGTAATAGACAAAACGGAAAACGTACAAACAAAGATCGCGTAATGCTATCAATGATTGGCTGAATTGTGTAATAGACAAAACGGAAAACGTACAAACAAAGATCGCGTAATGCTATCAATGATTGGCTGAATTGTGTAATAAACAAAACGGAAAACAAAGCGGCACTAATTTTATTGGCCAAACAAATATATCAATATCAATTCCCATGTATAGGACTGTACCCGTAAACAATATTATCTATCTGTGTCAGAGAAACAGGATATTAATTATTTATGCTTTATGTCCTTGTGTCCTTCAGATGGACCAATTAACCTTACCCAAACCCATACACCAATAGCATAACAACGTCGTCAAAAACATGTTTATGAAGAGATGTATAGATAAACAAAAGTATTGTATTTATAATCAAAACAGATGCAAAACCCAGCAGAAATACGCAGCGACAACGATGCTCAAATCATTTTCATGAGAAAATAAAATGACCGCTTATAGCAATTGTTAGACTTATTAATGCGAAAACATAATGTGATGCAAAGTAAATTAAGTAGTGCGTATAGAGACATCAACAATAAAATGCGACAATGTTGTACAACGCATCATCGTGAAAACAGATAATACAGCAATTATAGAAGCCTTGCCAAAATATTGCGACAACGCTGTACAACGTATTGTCGTGCTAAATAAATCATTGCTTATACCAGTGGTATGGTTCGCTAATAAAATGCGACAACGCTATACACCATAATGTCATGGAAAACGGAAATAAGACATTGCTTATGTCATATACTATTTATGAATTTATTTTGCCAATATGTCAGTTTTGAAAGTATTTTATGATTAAATTTTAAGAATAGTATATGACACATATACCAGTGGCAAGGATTGCCAATAAAATGTAACAACATTATATAACGCATAAACATATTGTGAATTAAACCTTGCTTATGGAACTGAACAATGCATCATCGCAAAAGACAAATAAATCATTGCTTATAGAAGCTCACCAATAAAATGCAACATAGCTGTATAATAGATTTTTTAAAATAAACCATATATAGGTATAAGTATAATAGCAATACAATTATGCTGCTCATTGTAGAACCACGACTTTGGCGAATGTTGCATGAGCGAGGTTTTTTAAATGGTGAGGGACACCTCCAACCTTCGGCAAGTGAGCGAACAAAAGAGACATAATCATTCAGGGTTAGGAAGTTATTGAAATGTATACGTGATGTTAAAGGAAAAGTTGAAAAATAAGTATGACTGTCTAACACCTGTTACAATTTTATACTGATTCAGAAAACATTGTATAAGTAAATAAAATGTGTAGAGTAAAAACAACCATCTGTACTTAAAAGTTAGAGGCAATGTCCTTTCAAATGTAACACGAATTTTGAATTTTCTGTATAAAACGGGAAATTCCAATAAACTGGGCCAAATCCATTGGGCATATTGAACGAAAAATTAATATAAATCCAACCTTAAGTAAGTAAGTTGAGGAACTAGTTTGAGTAAAAAAAAAAAAAAAAAAAAAAAAAAAAAAACATTAAACGCCGTTCAATGATGCATGTAGAAATGACACATGCATAAAAGAAACATAATAACATGTACTACAGAACAAAGACGAGAACAGAAAAGCAAAGCAATACAAGAAGAAACAAGTCAAATTGTCTTGATCTGTAATCGTTATATTTGTCATTAGGGACTTTTTAGGGATCGGCTATTTTTGACATGGTAGAGGTCGTTGTCATCTTACACGTGTTTATCACTAGCTGTAACCTTTAGACTGTGTGTGGGTGTTTGTCATATCTCTGGTCATGATTCCACGTATTAGTTATCTTTAATGATGCAAAAATACAAACATATATCGACTCGGTCGTTAAATCATATTTACAAATATCCTTAATTCGAGTATGGTGAGTCGCCACAGGAACGAACTGTCTTTTTAGCGAATAGGAATTATCTGTTGACGAAATAATATTTGGTTTGTCATGCCGCCTATGGAGGATGCAAATTTGGCGATGACGAGAGTTAATTGTAATTGCATTTTAAAAAACTTTGAAAACTTTTATTTACCCGGTAATTCCATTGGGGAAGTAAGGTTGGGTGCTCCGGAAGGGTAAGCACCGAGGACAGAAGTAATTTAGCGAGAGACATCCTTAATCATAATGATAATGAAAGAAACATGGAACTATTGGACGTCAAATACATCCAAGATAATTTTGTATAAAATGAAACAATTTTAAACAAGACGTTGATAAAAAGCAAATTACATTTTTACACTGAAAGTAATGTTGTACTTACCAATGACACCGCCTCAAAAACTGAAAGCTTAGAACGGCTTCAAAACCCCAAATACACAGTCGAGAAAAAATAATCCCAAAACTAGCTCTCTCAAAATGCAGCAGTATCTGCAATGACTTTTTTTTATTAACATAGGTTTATATTTGTCAGAAGGTGCGATAAAACGAGTGAAGTATTCTTTTAAATAGAAGTAGTGTCCAAACAACTACTTCTGACCACTTAAACATGGAGATTCTATTACACAAAGTTTTCAATTTTATCTTTTTTCTTTTAAAATACACGTTTTGTGGTTTTAAAACACCTGTTGAATAATATCTTGCACAGGTGATTGAGGGTGTACAGTACAGCCCTGTCGAAAGTTTGACACTAAGCTAACGTATTGGTTAAGCAAATCCCGGCCCCTCGTTAGCTTAAAGCTCGTCAACTTTATGGTAGCTCATATCTAGCTTTTCAACCATGTGCTATCCATATCTCGGCCACTCGGAGCCGCCCTTCAATGCGACTCCTTTTCGTTAGCTCAGTGTTAAACTTTAGACAGGTCTGTACTGTAGTCATGTTAGACACAACTTCATTCAGATTTAGATTTTATATTTTTAAAAAGGAAATAAGTGTACGGCTTTAACATTTTGGAAGATTTGCTTTTTTTTCGTCTCATTAAGTTTATATTGCAGATTATACTTGAAAATTGAAAAATTATGAAAAAACCCCTTCGATGTATATGGATTATTTCCCATCCTTCCATTACCTTCGACAAATACTTAGATCAAACAAATCGGAGTGGAACAATGGTAATGGTGATTAACGCCTTAATCAAAATTCATTTGCCATATTGAGACGGTCAGTTTAGGGATGGTGGAGAAAAATAGAGTGCCCGGGAAAATCACAGGCTATCGACAAGGGAACTGATAAACTTTCTCACCATTACATCTGTCCGAGCGGGATTCGAACCTAGGCAGTGAGGTATATTACGAATCTAAGGCGAGCACTTAACGGTCAATGTCCAAATAACTAACCCAAAAGCAAAGTAAAAACTTGAAAACTAGCGAAAGTTAATCATATGAACTTCCACCATTGAAGTTAAAGCAGGGTGTTCCGGAAGGGTAAACACCTCTGCAACAACTCCAAATGAAGACCAACGCCTAAAAAAGTCTTGACTTCATTGGGCGTTGGACTTCATTAGAAGTTGCTACATACCTCCTGTCTTGCTAGCTACACCCGCTACATGTGAAATTAAAATTTGAGAAAGAAACGAACATGGAACTATAGGACGTAAAACAATCCAGGGTAACTTTGGATACAAATCATACTTATCAACAATATTATGATGATGACCATAAATTTTTAAGGCTTGCAATGGCCCTGAGTCAACCGTTTATTTATCAACAATCTCAAAAGCAAGGACAAGGAAGGGGTATATGCACCTCTTGCATGGCTACCTGTACTAGCCACGTGAGAATGAAAGGAACATATTACTAGTATATAAAGTGAAAAAAATGCAAACAATCCGCGGTCAATATCTCAAAAAACTTGTTGTTTTACTAAAAGTATAATAATAAAAATATTCTACTCATTTTTTAAAGATTTTTCAGATTTTTCCCCAAAATTTCACATGAGCTGTCAGACACCTAAATTAATTTACAACTAGAATATATCTTTTGATTGACCACTTATATAAACCTCTCGAGCAACAAGTGGCAGAAATTTCAAGAGCTTTTTAAACCAATTGGAACACCTGTGCCCAGGAAGAAATATAAATCTTCCATTTATATCAAATGTATAATAATGGTTATTTTGTATACATTTTAACGATCCCATTTTATTTAATTTTATTTCAAAATTGTTACAGTTTTTCTGAAAATTTGAAGTTAGTCGGTTACTTGGCAGATATTTGTGGGCGCCAAACGTATGGGTAATTATCATTATGTATTCGTTTTAACGATCCTATCTTATTATTTTTCGAAGTTTTTCGTAGAAAGAAATATTGAGTTGATTACTTGGTAAATATTTGTGGGCGCCAAATGTATGGTAATGATACTTTGAATTAATGCTAATGATACCTTTTCGTTATTTTTCGATATTTTTCGGGTTTTTTTCTGAAGTAAAAAATCCAAATGATGAGTCGATTACTTGGTAAATATTTGTGGGCATCAAACGTATAATAACGATCATTTTGTATTTATGTTAACGATCCTGGTTTTTTTGTTTCGAAATTTTCCGGTTTTTTTTTAGAAATCAACAAACAATTCCAAAAATAATGAGTTTGATTACTGGTAAATATTTGTGGGCGCCACATACTAAAATTCCATACTTATCTGACCATCAAAAATGTTTTTTAATTTGGAAGGATTGTATGGTCATTATTAATTGGGAGTATTTATGAAGGTGTCCTTGTGTGTTACCCCTTAGGAACTTCCTAATGAACAAACTGACCATTCTGTTGATATTTTCCTTTCATCGCAGCTGGAAGCAACCAAGGTAGGCCCACAGTACATACCTGTCGAAAGTTTAACACTGAGCAAACAAAACAATGAGCCGAAGTTCGGCTGTAGAGTGGCTGGGCCTGAGCGCACGAAAATGTTTCGAAGTCCGGCTGTTGGATGGTCATGGTATGAAAAGCTAGTAACCGAAAATATGCTTAATGATAAATATTTACAATTATAATATCTTTTCTTCAATAAATTATTTGATATCGACAATACTTTGCAACTTCATAGAGACATTGTTCCACGCGCTGACGTGATCTGACGTCAGATGTCAAATGCCCTCGTTGACTGACAGGAGCCGACCCATTTTTATAAAAGGTGCACCAACAGCGCAATTTCAAAATAGTTTTCAAATCAACATGGAAAATGTGAAACGGCAATGAAATTAATTTTTATAAATATTGTAAATATAAGAAATAAGGTAATTTTCAAATGTCTTTATGAACTTGCAAAGTATAATGGGCTGTCTCAACTTGGAGCCGAGATGAGCTGCCGATTCGTTACTTATTCGTTAGCTCTGTCTTTAACTTTGGACACGCCTGTACTGTACGTTAGCCCTACTGTTAAGATGACCTGTAAGAAAACGTCTCGTTTAAAATTTTCGACAGCTAAATTGGCTCCCAACAGAGTTAATCAAAGCGGCTACCTATCTATCGGTGTTTTTGCAAACCTCTTTAATGGGTTTAAAAACCCTATCATTTAGCTGTTAAATGACCAGGGGTAGGTTTCTATTTCATCAACAGCCAATTAAGCCTAAATTTTTCTCCCTGGAAGTAATTATTACCAATTCTGATTACGTTTTAACGAGCTTTATCTGTTTCTGCCTTGGTAGTTAACAAACCATTATGCATTTCAATTCTTACACAATTTATTTCAATCGTACCAAATTTAGGCCAATGGAAAAGCCAAAACTAGGTGAAGTCCGATGATGTGATTGTATAGTCTGTAGTCAGTTTACAATTAAGACCTTTCATTTGCAATAAGAGAAAACATACGTGTATTTTTTCCAAATCAAATACAAACATACTGGTCCATGTCCATGTCACAATCTTAAAATTATGTTACACACGTGGACATTCATCGGGTCAGTGAGACCGGGTGCTCCGGAAGGGTAAACATAGCTACATCCGCCACATGAGAACGAAAAGAACGTGGAACGAAGAGACCTCAAATATACCCAGGGTAATTTTGGATACAGAGACATCATACTCAACATGATTTTTTTTGGAGCGTCATGATAAGCATATGCTTGCAATATACCCGAGTCAACAATTTATTTGTAAGCACCCTTGTTCCGTTGTATAAATTTGCCGCATTGGAAACAAGCTCTACTATAGCGTATTAGCTGTGTCATAATCAGGAGAGCGGCAAATTGCTTTATAGAAAATGAAAGTTGTCAATATAAATTCAAAATAGAACAGATTAATTTTTAATTCTGAAATGTAGAGTGTTCAATAATAATTAATAAGTTGGAGAAACAAAGGTTCTATAAAATTACACCACATTATTTAGTCTTTAACTCTAGTACCCGTCCAAAGTCGTGGCTTTTAATTTTGAATCATTGTTCTAAACATATGTTTGTCTTGTGTTCTTTGGGTTGTTTTTTTTTTCTTTTTCCATTGGCAATAGCCAATAACATGTTTTACATGTAAGAGTTACTTGCCATGCTTCCAGTTTACTCGTTTTTAGCTATGAAGATATACTATATTAATTAATATTTTTAACGCCTTGTCTCTGCTTGCGTAGGACCATACAGACACGCTTCTTTAAAAAATTTCTTAATTAAAGATAAAGTCTAGGGGTTTATGGCTGTGCTCTAATAATCCCCCACCCTAACAGTAAGTTACCGTTAAGGCGATTTTCTCAAATAATAGCATTAGCGGCATATTTAAAGACCGAGATAGATTGAATGATGTGCTGATGAGCGGCAATCATTTGATAACAGTGTAATCAGCAAAACAGTATCACACCCCTCTCTGTGCTGGTGTAAGACAAGGTGACATACTAAGCCCTGGCTTTTCAGGCACGTGGATACATTATGTATGAAATTCAATGATATCATCTTTTAAGTCTTCCGCTGATTGGAATTTATGTGTAAAATACTTATATGTTGGACAGATTTATCTATGATTAAAGAATGTGTTGTCAATCATTACAAACAAGAAATCCTGAAAACATTTTAATCCCCATTATTGATCATAACACTTGTAAGTTGTCAATAGAGGAAAAACAAAATTTCAAGACCGTCCGAGATTAAAAAGGCCGCGTTAGTCTGAATTGGCACTTTTTGAGAAAGTTTTGAAGAATTAAAAACATGTTTTTGTTGCTTTTAGTTTAAACAGAATTCTGGTTATTCATGGGTATGGTCAAGATCGATTTTACAATAATTATTGTTGAAGCCATGGACGTGTTCCGACATTACCAAGGGGCGTGAATAAGACTTGAAATCTACATTGCAACAATGACATTCTCTAAAGTATTCCACATCGGCCTTGTTATGTATGAAAATAAAAAGATATGTTTTCAAGTAATACACTATATCCACTTTTTGGCATGAAACTGTTAATTTAGATAGACTGTCATATTGTGAAGTTTTGAGTTTCGGAATGATATACTCAAAAATATATAAGATGACAACAATGCCTTTACTTTGTTTTTCAATTCTTTAAAACCCTTTCATTTGTCTATTTCTAACTTGAAGAAACAGTTTTATATCAGAGGGAAGTTGAATAATAATTCTTTAATCAAACACAAACATACCGGTTCATATCCAAACCACAATCCCAAAAGCAAAGTAATGCTTTTTTTTTTTTTTTTTTTAAAAAAAAGGCAAATTAAGTTAAGCACGTAAACTATCACCAGAGAAGTGAGACCGGGTGCTCCGGAAGAGTAAACATAATCTTATCATCTCAAATGCATCAATTGAAACTATTTGCGAAATTGTGTTTGGTTTTTTTTTTCGGTTTCGTCAGATCATTGCATTCGTTTTTTTTCCTTGTACAGATGTGTCAGGTTTGTAAATTTGAAATAGGGAAGTTCGTGATGAAAATCAGATTACATTTATCAATGTATTTGACATTGCCCTAAAAGTGAAGTATATGTTTTAACAAATCAATTTCAATTCGACACTTGATGTCAATATCTTGATCTCAAGTTCAGATAGATAAAATATAACACTATCAACTTTGAAACAACACTACCTGACTACATGATACTTCTTGACATAAAAAAACAAGTGTTTTTATATTTCAACTTAAAATATATGAATGAATATTGGTTTCATATATTTGTCCTATATTTACCGTATTTATATAGGAACAACATTTAACCATGATTTTTTTTTCAAGATGCACGTCTATTTGTTTTCTTTAAATAATTTTGATATTTCTTATCTTTTCTTCTTCTTCTTCTTCTTCTATAGTAAGGCCCTCAAACGTTTTATGGCCGTCAAAACAATATTGTTGATAAGTACAATGCCCCTGAATCTAAAATTACCATGAACGTCTCATAGTTCTATGTTCCTTTCATTCCCCATTTTGATTTCATACCTAGTGGGTGTCTAGTGGGTGTAGCTGGCTAGACACGTGATGCTTAACCTCCCGGAGCCCCCGGTCTCACTTTCCTGGTGGATTTTCACGTGCGTAACTTAATTGGCTATTTTTAAGTTTTTTACAATGCTTTTTGGGGATTGTCATTTGAAAATGGGCGGATATGTTTGTGTTTGATATATAAAAAAGGGGAATATTTTCACTTTTTCACAAATTTCAGAAAGATGTCTTCAGTAACGTTATCGAAAATCAAACTATATAAGCAGCAGATTTCAGAATAAAAAAACATGTTATACTTCATAAATCGACAAGTTTAATTCATATTTTATCATCAGTATAATTAAATACCTCATATTCATAAAATGTTAATGTATTTCAAATAAATTATACTGCATTAGATAATATTTCACTCAAAATCCATTCTGTTTAGTAGATCAAGAACACTTTAGGTGTAAAATATTCCGTTAAAATGGCATTAAAGACACTAACAAGATCAAAAGACGAAAATTACATTTTACACGGGTGATTTATTCAAGAGCATGTGTATGGAAGCTAAAAATTAATTTTAATGCAGACCTTTGGTAAAAAATGCGTAACTTCGGTTACAGAATATATCTGTCAATTTTCGTAAGTTGAAATTCAAAAACAGGAATCTGTCAATTCCGTGACATATGCCGAAGCCGTTAGCATTTGTTTTTGCCTTCACACAATTCTTCATTGCAAGGTACATGTTAAACGTTCTTGTTAAAGACGACTTGCACGCGCGTGAGTGTGCGCACAAATGTGTAATGAAAGAGAGAAGCATTTATAGATGAGAAGTATTATCCTCAAATAATTAAATGAAATATTTAATGGGATTCGTTAATAATTGTTACACGGCAGAATAAATCTTGTGGCGAAATATGGACATAAATGTTCCATGCGTCGTATAAAAGATATTAACAAAATGGACCTGTCGCATTAGCCGATCGTTAGAAACTAATTAGAGGAAGGGTTTTACAAAGCTTAGACCGATTGCATAAGGCTCGTTTTTGTTGCATCTTTATGTGAATATTTTTAGGACTAATATTTGCAATACGGCGTATGTCACTATACAATTGGTGATATTGTCCCAAAGATAACGTGCATTATGTTCTGTTCTTTTGTACCCGACAAATCCACAAATGTTGCTAGATTTTAATGTAAGAAGTTCATGTAATTAGCCATATTTTGTCATATTTCTTGAATGGTTGGTTTTTCTAAGGCGCAAGATTTTTAGCATCTAAGATGGAATATGTTTGCAAAGAAAATAATGACCGATTGATAGGGTGAGGTGACTGAACGAAAGAGCTTGAAGGTGAAACGAAGGCTATGCTTGTGTCAAAACAGATGCGCAAATCCTGATTGTAAAGATGTGATGCAAGACCCGGTAACTCCGTTACCTTAACCAGTAAGCCGTATTGTGTGTTTCAGGCAGTAGATTTGACATTTCTGTTCAAAACTTAAAATGTTTACAGTTGCTATTATTAAAATAGGAGCAGATAAAGGCAAACTTTGGTTTTTATTTAAAACATTTTAATTTATAATAACATATTAAAATTGCACTAACCATTTGGTTCAGCTAACCGGGAGTTTTGAACAACCCGGTCCTGTTTGTAAATCAGTTGAAAAACTTGCTTTACACTCCAGTTGCAATATTTCAAATTTAATACATTTAACTTAAAAATAAAATAAAATAAAATAAAATAAAATAAAATAAATTAATAGAGTAGAACCATAGACTGAACATTTTAAAACTAAGATCAAATATTTTAATAGAATAATTCGAATCAATTAAGATTTTCTAAGGTCTAAGGATGTGATATTGTTTTCCAATTCATTTTTATTGTTATGGACTGTTCTCTATGGGTCTGGCTATTGTATTGCTAATTACACACCATTCAGTTGCACATTTCCATATTTCAATCAAAAATTATTTCTCCAAAGAAATTGCCAATTTTGTCGTATTTTATCCAGTTTTATTGCCTAACTCCATATAACAACACTGTTAAACATAGTGTGTACGTGTTTAAACCACGTCTTACTTCTAGCTAATTAGGTAATAACTTGTTACAACGTTTACCTGCCAAACTAATTACACCTTTGTCAAGCTAATTACAATTTTAAATAACGTCACACAATATTGCACAAATATGGAAAAAATCGTAAAAGAAAACGAAAGAGTATTCCTTAGAAATCAATTGTAAAAACAAGAAACAAAACACGTCATTATGAGGTGTCCGGAATAATCCGGAATTAGCCGATTAGTTAGACTACCCGTTCGGATAACAATGGCTATTGAAATGGATTTCATTAGCGACGACACGTAAAACAATTAGATAAAATGTACGTCAACAGCCCAAAAAATAAAGACGTGTCAAATGTCAGTCCCGTTACTTATTTTTACATAAATTAGATACATTTTGATTGTTTTTATAAAGGGAGAATTTTGTGATTGTACTGGCGCGCTCTTACATAATTGGCATGTGCTACTTTTTAATGCATTATTTCATTTTTTTTTTCAAAAGTAGCACATGACATATCAATCATGTCAATCGGACTCAATCCCCATTAGCGCTAACTAGCCATTTTTAACCCATTTCTATTATAAGAAATGCCATGTGCTACTTTTTTAAATTGACCGATTTATCCTTAAAATTGTAAAAACAAAAGTTTTGAATTTTCACGAAATAAAAACAATTGTTATTTGCTTCTTTTGAATGAAATTGTTTTATTAAAAATCAAAAATAGCACACGGCAGAGATACTAGTTAACAAAAAGGATACATGTATTTGATAAAAATAAAATTATTTGATAATCAAACTTGTTTAGATTATACTAGAACCATCACGGTATTTAGACATATAAAACAACAATAATACAGTCAAATCTGCTTTAAAAGTCACCTCTATATAAGGACCACCTACTTTCAAAGGCCAGTAATTTTTTATGCTATTTGAACCTGTATATAAGGGTCATTTGCCCATTAAGTTCACTTTAATCGTTCCCTTGGATGGACTTTATAGACAAGATTGATTGTACTGTAAATGTATTTATTTTAGCGTGTACGAATTTTAGCGCAAATTACTATTGGGGACTTTAATTAGCGTGAATTGCATCACCTTGTACAATGTGGTCATATTTTATTTGATAGTGGATTTAAATAAGCGCTATTTATCATCGCGAAAATCGTTAAAATTACTACACTGCTAGAATATTGTAGTTAAACACGTTTAATTAATGTAATGAATTTAATAGTAAGTAACACGAAGATATATGGGTTATGGGGGCGCTTACCCTCCCGGAGCACCCGGCCTCACTTCCCGTTGGAAGTTCTCGTTTTAACTTGATGTACTAGTTTTCAAAGTTTTTGCTCTGCTTTTGAGACTGTAATTTTGACATGGACTGGTATTTTTGTTTGATTAGATATGAGAGGTCACTGAATGTACCTCTTTAAAACTTATACTGCATCGATTACACTTTCATTGAATAACAGGTAGTTGACGAAAAATTTCGAGCGAAAAATCTATTTATTTCAACCATATTATAATATCAAGTTCTTGTATAACTTTAACCAAACGCATTAACTGTTTAAAATAATTTCATGCTGTTTTTAAGGACCCCAAAAACCTCATTGCAGATTGTGGCATCAAAGCATTGATCAATGAAAAACCAACTTGCAAAAGTTTAAAGGTAAAAAAAAAACCAAACTATTTACAAAAAATGTCTTTGAAGTTGTAAAATAACTTATATATCCATCAATCAACATGAAGTACCAACTTGGTGCAGTGTGTGGTCTATCGGGTGTGGTCTAATGAGCCTCAGCATAACAACTTCGGAAATAATAACAAAAATATTGAAATTATCTTCAATGATTCATTAGCATAATTTCAAGTACCATTCTCTTTAAATGTACACAAAACATTATTAATAAAATCTGTTCATTAAACTATCAAAATGTTTGTATTTTTTCCTTTAAACTGCATTTTGCAAGATGCAGTTAAAACGATATCCTTGAAATATATGAAAAAGACCATTCAAAATATTCATGAGGAACTTTAAACAGTCAACGAGATAAAAGATCTCCCTGCTAGACTCCACATTCATATTATTGGAAGGTGGCATCTACAGTATGCTGTTTAATTTGTTCCAGGTCAGAATACTCAATACTATCATCACATGTCGAGATGGCCCGTGGACTAGCGATTATATTTAATGAATAAGTCTTCAATATCTGTCAAAAAACTGATTGAAACCCGTTGATATCCCGTCAGAAATGTGACGAATACATGTTAATATAGCACTTTGGTGTGATATATATACAAACACTCACTCTGCATGAGAAACCTTAGTATTCATTAACTTTTTTTCTTAAAAAATCTCAATTGCATTTTGTTTGAAATATTTTAAGTACTTTTAAGTTCACAAATGGGTCGTTTAGTGCGAAAATTGAATATTTATAGATTTAATGAATTATTTTTTATTGATACAGTTCGCATACATTATTTGGAATTTTACTATGCCATAAATAGCTTAACTGGAAAAGGTTATTTGTAACGGTTTTGCATTCATGCCATTACTGTTACTGATAGTGATTGTGGTGATTATTTTATTGCCTTTTGATGCTGCTGCTGCTGATGATGATGATGTGGGTGATGCTTGTGGTGGTGGAGTGGTTTTGCTGTTGCACTTTTGGTATTGTTACTGCTGCTGTACTGCTGTTGATGACGATGGCGGTGGTACTTTTGCTCTTGCCTTTTTTGGTTTGCTTATGCTGCTGATGTTGTTGTTGTTGCTGTTGTTGTTGTTGTTGTTGTTGTTGTTGTTGTTGATGATGATGATGATGATGATGATGATGATGATGATGATGATGATGATGATGATGATGATGATGATAGTATAGTGCCACGTGGTGGATTGCCTTTTCGATCGGTGTTGTACTGATGCTCCGGACGATGTGTTTGTCATTTAACATGTTGATTAGATTCTGTATACTTACTCCTGATGTCATATGTCTTTTTAAAAATTATCAATAAATATATTTTTAAAATGGTATATGACAATATAATAATGTTATATGCTACGTTTTGAATATATTTAATGATAAAATTTACGATAAAGGTATACGGCATTTACATGCCATTATGTATATTGTAAACCAACTTGACCCTTGGTCAAACTTTTACTTCGGGAATTAAAAAAAATAAAATTACTTATACCGTTCATACTTTTTGACAATCAAATCACCAAAAAATAAATATGTAAAATATGGAAATTGATTTTAAGTGTCATGTTAAAGTGCACGTGCTAAAATACATATTATCAGAATTTTACACAGGTGAGGTAGTTTGAAAACCACTCATCAAAATTCTAATATCTGAAAAATATAAATTAAAAATGCATAGACTTTCTTATTGAAATATATATAATTTATAAAGTTGCAAATTTTATTTCTTTTTCCATAAATGACATTGCCAGTTGAAATGAAATAAAATGCATTAAAATGCCATCAATACAATAATATTGTTAAAATATTCAAAATAAGAGGAAACCACAAACAAAAGACGAAGTTGCAATCCAGGTGGCCAATGCAAAAATTGAAAAAAAATGTATCATGTTGGTCCTTATTTCTTCACATTTATATTTACACGTCTTCTTACAAGAAAATGTGCTAATTTTACGTTTTATCATTATTTGAAATGCAGAAGCACATCTTAAACGACATCTGAATGGGATGTATCGTGCCTCTCACAAAGGCATAATATAAAAAAGAACTGCCCATGTTTAGATGTTTTATCGTATGCTTGAAAAATGCACGAACCTTATCCATGTTTATTTATTTATTTATATTTATTTTGTTTTATTTTATTTTATTTTATTTTATTTTATTTTTTATTTTATTTCATTTTATTTTATTTTATTTATTTATTATTATTTATTTATTTATTTATTATTTATTTTTTATGTTAAGAATAATATAAGACAAGAGCCACTGTACTCACTTCATCTTTTGGTACATGCATGTATGTATGTAAATTCCATGAAGCTTCTTCAGCTCAAATTCCGTTAATAATGCTTTAAAATATTTCATATTTGACGATAAAACAATGGATGATTTATTATCTATTATTTCGATATTTTACAACTTTTATGTAAAACTGACTTATGATTTGTTTCAAATACTTTTTACAACACATAACCAATTTTTTATTTTTACCTTGCTTTATGATCATCATATACGTATATTATTACTTTATTTGGTTTTTCTTTCTTTTTCTATTTTTAATTATTTTCTGTTACTATTTCATTCATTCATTTTATATATAAACATATATCCCTCACATTTACATACACGTGACAAATGTTCATTTCTCAGTTTGCCACATAACCGCTTCTTAAGGTAACACACCGATTGTGACCTGCTGTGTGGCATATGATCACATTAATTTTACTTAAATTTCGCTTATGATTTAACATAATATGGACGATGGTCAGTGGTCACTTGTCCTGACCAACAGCTGATGCAGATAAATGGCATTTGTCATACCAACGTAGTGGACACAATGATGATATTTGTGTTATAAATAGTTCGTCCTTTTGACTGAAATGTGTTCGATACAGATTAGTTGTACATGCACGTGTTTTTGTTTCTTATGCAAATTTCTTAACATCCACACCTTGATTAATTGGATACAGGTATGTCGGTCATACTCTCTCCAATAAATTGTAACATATGTAAAATCAATCACATGTTTAAATCACAATCCAAGAAGCACACACAAAGTAGAAACTTATGATGATTAAATGGATAATTAAGGCAATTAAACACATACATACCGGTCAATGTTCAAATCACAATAAAAAACGCAAAGGAAAATCTTTGAAAACTGGTTTAAATTGAACACGTGAACTTCCATCAGGGGAGTGAGTTGGGGTGCTCCGGAATGGTAATACTCTCTCCAATCAATTGTAACATATGTAAAAACAAACACAAACATTCTGACTATCACAATCCCAAAAGTTATGATGATTATATGAACATCTCCAGTAATATGTTCATGGCAATCAAACACAAACATATCGGTCTATTTTCAAATGGCAATCCTAAAAGCATAGTAGACACTTACTTTGAAAACTGGTTTAAGTTGACCACGTGAACTTCTATCAGGGGAGTGAGATTGGGTGCTCCGGAATGGTAATACTCTCTCCAATCAATTGTAACATATGTAAAACCAAACATACCTACCTGTCCATGTTCAAATCACAATCCAAAAATCAAACACAAAGTAGAAACTTATGATGATTAAATGAATAATTAAGGCAATTAAACACATACATACCGGTCAATGTTCAAATCACAATCCAAAATAATAGTAGAAACTTTGAAACTGGTTTAAGTTGAGCACGTGAACTTCCATCAGGGTAGTGAGACCGGGTGCTCCAGAAGGGTTATAATCTCTCTAATTAATCAAAACATATGTAAAATCAAATCACAATCCCAAAAGCAAAGTAAAATTCTGAAAGCTATCTTAAGTTGAACACGTGAATTTCCATCATATCAGGGGAGTGAGACCGGGTGCTCCATACTCCCTGCGACCAATTGTAACATCACATCGGACCGGTTCTTGTTCAAATTGCAATCCCAAACTTTGAAAACTGGTTTAAGTTGACCACGTGAAGTTCCATCAGGGAAGTGAGACCATGTGCTCCGGGGAGGGCCATACTATGTTTAATCAATTGTAACATATGTAAAATCAAACGCATACATATCGGTTCATGCAAAGCAGAGTAAAAACTTATAATTATTTCTGGTCTTCACTTGACTACATTTCATTATGTAAATGTTACTGGTAGTAACTGACTATATCATCATGCCCAATAACATGCTGATATTAATCAGACACAAACATACCAATCCATGTTCAAATCACAATCACATAGCAAATCGAAAACAAACAAAAGTTAAACACGTGAACGTTTGCATTTGAGTTCGTGATTTGAACAGGATTGAAAAAGCTATTTTAAGCCTCCCGATAATACAATTAGTGATGACCACTATCAAACTTTTTGAGGGCCTTTATAAACCTAGGCTTGCAATATCCTTGCAACAATTTATTTGTAAACAGATTGCTTTGATATAAAATTCCCGGAGTGGGAATCTACCATAACGTATTAATTGTGAAACAAATACACCATACGCAGGAGAAGCAGACTTGCTGCATGGAAAAATCTCACCTTTCAAAGCCAAATCCAGCACCTAACGAGGCACAGCATGATATTTCAAACGCTTTAAATAATACCAGACCCAGTTTAGATTTATTGTATAACTATTTGTTTCATAAGGTGTAAATTTTCATAACATATGATACGGTGGTAAATAACTTAAGTGCTTATAAACAAAACTACCGTACATGACAGGGAAAAAATTAAGCTGAGAATTTAATTCGGGGGAAATTACTTATTGTTCTGTCTTGCATTAAAACTAAAAGGAAAACTTTCAGAATTGCAACTTTTTTGGATTGGATCTAATTTAAACGACTTTTCACAACAATTGGTGACTGCTTATCAATAAAAAACAAAAAAATCCGGTCTTGTCCAAATTATAATCTCAAAAGCAAAGTAAAAACTTGAACAAACTGACAAATTAAGTTAATATGTAAACTTCAAGGTCAATGATAAGTTCTTGCACTTCCTGTCTAGCTAGCTTCACCTGTCACGTGTAAAATACAGATTGAGAATGAAATGAACATGGATTCGGAGCTTTGTATTCAGGGTAATCTTTTATATCGGTTAGCTGCATGCAAAGGTTTGAACACATGGACTGCCGATATTGATGCCATGTGACTTATCTCCATGAATTAATTTCATGTGGTGCAGGAGTGTATGCGGGTGTGTTTGTGGCCCGCCTTGTACAAGGGTAAACATGGTTTAATGGTGCAGGTCCACTGATATATAATCGTGCAGATTAACAATGCATACATCCCTGACCCATTATACTGACACCCAACTAGCGAACATGGCTAATTGTAAGGGAAACCCACTTTCCACATATGGTGTTACAATCGGGCACTGAACTCACTTAGCAGAGAAAGAATCTAGCCACTAAGCCACCACGGCCCTTATTGATTTGTAATAAATATCCAGTAAATATTAAGTCAAAAGTTGTAGCTGAAACAGATTTTTGGCAGAAAAACAGTCACCAATTGTAACACACCATAATTTGAAATTCTTACTAGATTTCAGAGAAAGGTCTTGAGTTGCATAACAAAAGCACAGAATGTTTTATAAATGCCACGATGAATTGTCTATGAAAGCAGGTTGATATGTGGTGACGAAGTGCTTTAGGACAATGAATATCACCAGTACTGTTATCTTCCACGCCAAAATGAATTTCACCGTCAAATTCAATAACAATATTCCACTTTTCCTTAAAGAATTAATTTGCACACAAGTTTCACATAATTATTATGTTATGAAGAACAACACAAGCTCCTTTTACAGAACAAGACACATCTTGCATTTTGTTTTATTATTTTGAACATCACATTGCATGTGTTCTTGGTTTTCCTGGTTGCAAAAACATACCAGTCCATGTCCAAATCACAATTCTAAAAGCAATGCAAAAACTTTGAAAATTGATAAAGTTAAACATGTAAAACTACCAGGAAAGTGAGACCGGGAACTCTGTCAGTCTGTGAGAATAAACACATGCTGCTAGCTAGCTAGATCTGTCATGTTTAAAATCAAAATTGAGAATGAAAGGAACATGGATCTATAGGATGTCAAACCTATGAATGATAATTTTGGATACAGAGACAGCACACCATAGAACTATGGGACGTCAAACATATCCATTTTGGATACAGAGACAGCACACCATAGAACTATGGGACCTCAAACATATCCATTTTGGATACAGAGACAGTACACCATAGAACTATGGGACCTCAAACATATCCATTTTGATACAGAGACAGCACACCATAGAACTATGGGACCTCAAACATATCCATTTTGGATACAGAGACAGCACACCATAGAACTATGGGACCTCAAACATATCCATTTTGGATACAGAAACAGCACACCATAGAACTATGGGACCTCAAACATATCCATTTTGGATACAGAAACAGCACACCATAGAACTATGGGACCTCAAACATATCCATTTTGTATACAGTAACAGCACACCATAGAACTATGGGACGTCAAACATATCCATTTTGGATACAGAGACAGCACACCATAGAACTATGGGACCTCAAACATATCCATTTTGTATACAGAGACACACCATAGAACTATGGGACCTCAAACATATCCATTTTGGATACAGAGACAGCACACCATAGAACTATGGGACCTCAAACATATCCATTTTGGATACAGAGACAGCACACCATAGAACTATGGGACCTCAAACATATCCATTTTGGATACAGAGACAGCACACCATAGAACTATGGGACCTCAAACATATCCATTTTGGATACAGAGACAGCACACCATAGAACTATGGGACCTCAAACATATCCATTTGTATACAGTAACAGCACACCATAGAACTATGGGACGTCAAACATATCAATTTTGGATACAGAGACAGCACACCATAGAACTATGGGACCTCAAACATATCCATTTTGGATACAGAAACAGCACACCATAGAACTATGGGACCTCAAACATATCCATTTTGGATACAGAGACAGCACACCATAGAACTATGGGACCTCAAACATATCCATTTTGGATACAGAGACAGCACACCATAGATCTATGGGACCTCAAACATATCCATTTTGGATACAGAGACAGCACACCATAGAACTATGGGACCTCAAACATATCCATTTTGGATACAGAGACAGCACACCATAGAACTATGGGACCTCAAACATATCCATTTTGGATACAGAGACAGCACACCATAGAACTATGGGACCTCAAACATATCCATTTTGATACAGAGACAGCACACCATAGAACTATGGGACCTCAAACATATCCATTTTGTATACAGTAACAGCACACCATAGAACTATGGGACCTCAAACATATCCATTTTGGATACAGAGACAGCACACCATAGAACTATGGGACCTCAAACATATCCATTTTGGATACAGAGACAGTACACCATAGAACTATGGGACCTCAAACATATCCATTTTGGATACAGAGACAGTACACCATAGAACTATGGGACCTCAAACATATCCATTTTGGATACAGAGACAGCACACCATAGAACTATGGGACCTCAAACATATCCATTTTGGATACAGAGACAGCACACCATAGAACTATGGGACCTCAAACATATCCATTTTGGATACAGAGACAGTACACCATAGAACTATGGGACCTCAAACATATCCATTTTGGATACAGAGACAGCACACCATAGAACTATGGGACCTCAAACATATCCATTTTGGATACAGAAACAGCACACCATAGAACTATGGGACCTCAAACATATCCATTTTGGATACAGAGACAGCACACCATAGAACTATGGGACCTCAAACATATCCATTTTGGATACAGAGACAGCACACCATAGAACTATGGGACCTCAAACATATCCATTTTGGATACAGAGACAGCACACCATAGAACTATGGGACCTCAAACATATCCATTTTGGATACAGAAACAGCACACCATAGAACTATGGGACCTCAAACATATCCATTTTGGATACAGAGACAGCACACCATAGAACTATGGGACCTCAAACATATCCATTTTGGATACAGAGACAGCACACCATAGAACTATGGGACCTCAAACATATCCATTTTGGATACAGAAACAGCACACCATAGAACTATGGGACCTCAAACATATCCATTTTGGATACAGAAACAGCACACCATAGAACTATGGGACCTCAAACATATCTATTTTGGATACAGAAACAGCACACCATAGAACTATGGGACCTCAAACATATCCATTTTGGATACAGAAACAGCACACCATAGAACTATGGGACCTCAAACATATCCATTTTGGATACAGAGACAGCACACCATAGAACTATGGGACCTCAAACATATCCATTTTGGATACAGAGACAGCACACCATAGAACTATGGGACCTCAAACATATCCATTTTGGATACAGAGACAGCACACCATAGAACTATGGGACCTCAAACATATCCATTTTGGATACAGAGACAGCACACCATAGAACTATGGGACCTCAAACATATCCATTTTGTATACAGTAACAGCACACCATAGAACTATGGGACGTCAAACATATCCATTTTGGATACAGAGACAGCACACCATAGAACTATGGGACCTCAAACATATCCATTTTGGATACAGAAACAGCACACCATAGAACTATGGGACCTCAAACATATCCATTTTGGATACAGAGACAGCACACCATAGAACTATGGGACCTCAAACATATCCATTTTGGATACAGAGACAGCACACCATAGAACTATGGGACCTCAAACATATCCATTTTGATACAGAGACAGCACACCATAGAACTATGGGACCTCAAACATATCCATTTTGTATACAGTAACAGCACACCATAGAACTATGGGACCTCAAACATATCCATTTTGGATACAGAGACAGCACACCATAGAACTATGGGACCTCAAACATATCCATTTTGGATACAGAGACAGTACACCATAGAACTATGGGACCTCAAACATATCCATTTTGGATACAGAGACAGTACACCATAGAACTATGGGACCTCAAACATATCCATTTTGGATACAGAGACAGCACACCATAGAACTATGGGACCTCAAACATATCCATTTTGGATACAGAGACAGTACACCATAGAACTATGGGACCTCAAACATATCCATTTTGGATACAGAGACAGCACACCATAGAACTATGGGACCTCAAACATATCCATTTTGGATACAGAAACAGCACACCATAGAACTATGGGACCTCAAACATATCCATTTTGGATACAGAGACAGCACACCATAGAACTATGGGACCTCAAACATATCCATTTTGGATACAGAGACAGCACACCATAGAACTATGGGACCTCAAACATATCCATTTTGGATACAGAGACAGCACACCATAGAACTATGGGACCTCAAACATATCCATTTTGGATACAGAAACAGCACACCATAGAACTATGGGACCTCAAACATATCCATTTTGGATACAGAGACAGCACACCATAGAACTATGGGACCTCAAACATATCCATTTTGGATACAGAGACAGCACACCATAGAACTATGGGACCTCAAACATATCCATTTTGGATACAGAGACAGCACACCATAGAACTATGGGACCTCAAACATATCCATTTTGGATACAGAAACACAACAACTATTAACAAAATTGTGATGACAGCTGCAATAATAACACTATCTAAAAGGCAAAAATAAAAAAAAAATAAAAAGTCATAGTTTACAATTATCATATGGACTTTATTTTGATAATCAAAAGCAACATTTTGCACTAAATACCTATACTATAATGAAGAATAACAAAAGATAGATAATAATAAAAACACAATTTAAAACAGGCAAAACAATATCTGGCAATATAACAGTTGTAATTCAAACCCCTTATCAGAAATACATTTGTAAGTTATACTGGTTCAGATGCACCCAAAATGAATACTGACATTGGACCTTTTATTACAGACCAGATATGGACCTAGTAAAAATAGGTCAAATATTGGAACCCTTATCAGAAAGTACATTTGGAAATTATATTGGCTTTAAAGGCACCTAAAAACTGACATTAGATGTTTTATTACAAAGTATACCTCTGTCCAGTAAATATATGTCCAATTTTTAAACCTTCTCAGAAGCCCACTGGCTTCTGATGCACTTAAAATTGAATACTTGTATTGGACCTTTTATTATAGAGTAGAAGTGCCCAGTAAAAATAGGTCCAATATTCAAACCCTTATCAGAAGAACAATTGTTTAAGATGCACCCCAAATGAATGCTCTTACTGGACATTTTATTAAAAAGTAGACCCAGTAAAAATAGGTCCAATATCAGTATGAAGTACCCTATTATGATCCTAAATGAACACAAAGAACCTGATTACTCTTCTGAAGAACAACCTCGCCTTCTTTGTAATGACATTCTAAACTACATTCACTTACAAGTAATTATATATATAAAAAGTTTCAATCATCAAAACAGAACTCCCTGATATTATTTCTGAGTAAATGTGCTGAATATATAAATATCAGTGATAACCATGATTGTATATTTTATATTTAAACACCCAAATGAACTTATTTTATAAGAAAAGTGCAAATACATGGATACACAACAGGCCTGTCAAAAGTTCAACACCTGCTTAAGAAATTGTTGTCCATTAGCAAGCTCATCTTGCCTTCTCGTTGCCATTATCTTGACAGCTAATTGACAGCAGATTTTTTGTTATGAACTATCCATATCTTGGTCACACAGATACCAAACTTCTACTCATTTTCATCAGGTGATTGTTAAATTTTTGACAGTCCTGTACAGTATGTAGATTTGCTAACAAATTCAATGACATCATGTTAACAAATGCATCAACATTTATTTTCAAAATTCAACCATTTATATCGAATGGCACAAAAAAGTAGATTGGAAGGGAAATCTGCCAGGGAAAACCAAATTTTTATTTCTATGGGAGTATTTTCATGTAGGAAGCACTTTCAACATGTACTTTGTTAACAAATGACATGTATATTGGTAAGCTAATGAATCTTAACTTTTCCTGAACTAGACTGTCACCTCAGAAACCTTACCTTTATAAAGTACCAGTAACCAATAAAAGCATTAGCAAAACGTGTAACCACCCACCTTAACTTATTTTTTATCTCTTTTCCTTAAAAGTTTTAAATATACCAAGCAACCAATAGATTAAATGTTTTGAATACAAATGTGCTGTAAACCAACTTTTATTGGTGGGTTTATTGACTTTGCAATTCTTTTACCAAAGCTATTTTCCCCCGCTATTTTGTGACTATTAACTTTCCTGATATGGACTATTATGCTAGTATTAATAGTGTCCAATTCTGAAAATCTTTGCATTAAAATGCATTAAATTGCATAAACTGTTTAGGTGGCACTAATCACAAAGATGGGATATACAGACAGAGGTGTGATAACTCTGCAGTTTCCATGTCTAGCGGTAAACATTGCAATATCCCATGGCAATGTTGACCGCTCGTTCAAACATTGTGAATTGTTTGATACTGGGTATAAATAATACAAGCTCATGATGAAAACCTTCAACATTATTTTATCCACACAAAACACATGAAAGTTGACCACACACAAATAAAAGTTGGTTTACAGTTTAAAAAATCCCAACCCATCTCATATATGAGACACTAAGATAAGAACTACAAGAACTAGTGAAGGATGAAGCCTTTGTGAGTATGTCGGTAAAATGAAAACAAGCAAAACAACAAAACAACAATACCTCTCATAAAAATATTTAGCACCACAAAAAAATGACAAGGCAATACTTTTTATGAAGTAAATGATGAATTGAATCAAAATGAGGTTTTATTGAGTTAAAATAATACTTAGTACTACTCTATCCTGCTTTGGTTCTGTTTACATAGATGTACAGCAAACTCATTTCTTGATCTCTATTTCTATAACAATTCAACAAGAGAATAACTTTTCTGCATTTCTAGTCCAAATAATAATGAAACAATGTAATCGTGGGACATCTGACTTTTGAATTTTAACAACTAATGAACAACTCTTAAAGCTTTAAGAAATAAGGGCAGATATTTCATCTCAGGATCCAGTTTCACAATCAAAGATTTTATTTAACTTAAATTTGGCAAATTTTGGCAATACCTTTTAAAGCTAAAAATAGAAATTTTTAAAAAAAGCTATGAAAATGTAGATACATGTATCATAATATTATAGTTATCTTCAAAATGACACCTACATTTCTTAATATCTTAATAATTAGTATAACAAAATCTTCAATATTTCAAATTTGCCAATATTTAAGTTCAAAAAGAATTATTGAGAAACTGGGACCTGTTAACTTAAGAATATCCCTAGATGATTTTAGAATGAATAGTAGACACATCATCATCATTATTTGCCAAAATGAGCATCAGTGTACTTTCTTTCCAAAAATATTAATGTTTAAATTAATAATAAGTTAGCTCTATATAATAAAACAAAAACAATACACAACAACTACAAAAAACAATAGTGTAAAAGCTCATAATACATCATACAAAACAATATCATACAATATTACTTTGGTGATTAAAGGTTCTATAAATGGCACATACACATATAATACTCAAAGTACAAAAAACTAAAGCTTGATAACAGGCTATATACAAAGTACAGTACAGACTCATCAAAAGTTTAACACCAAGCTTACAAATTAGAGCTGAATCGGCAGCCCATCTCTGTCCCTTGTTACCTAGATGCTAACAGCTTTTCAGCAGCTGGTATCTAACTCTCTGCAGCTTTATGGTCACTAGCTATCAGTATTTTGGTGACTAGGTAGCCAATCTTGGATTCACTTTTCGTTAGCACAATGTTAATCTTTGGACAGGTCTGTACTGTACAGACAGTATACAAGATTATATTCACACATCATACTTATCACATTCTTTTTATCACAATGACTGGATTCCATTACAGCCTAATCCATGAACACATGAAGCATCATTCCAGTTTACCCTACTCAATTATGGAAAAGACAAATACTAATGTTTTCTACAGATTTTACATCAATAACTAGCTAGACGGTTCCTTTTTAATATGACATTTTGTTTAGCTGGTAACCTTAGAAAAATCTTACAATTGGCTCATAAACTGTTTCGATATGTGGCCCTAGGTTTGCTTAAAATTGGCTTGAATTCAAACATTGCAGAAAACAGCAATATCTGCATCTTTAGTTCACTCTCATGACACCCTATTGTCAATATATCTTTTTCTTTAAAAAACAAAAATATCTCTCCCATAATTACACATTATGCTTTTATTTCTTAAACAAAAATTTCTTTTCTCATATTAAACCATGCTTCTGTCACATGCTATATTTATCAAAATAATGCTTTCAAAAACAGCACAAAGACACTTCTACAAACCTAACATAAATAAAGAATTATTGTACAAGGAAGTAATATATAAACGGCAAGTTATTCAACAACATAAGATTTCAATGTCAACTTAAAGAGTATACAATCTTGTTAATTTGATGTTCTTTTAATTAAGATCCAAAAATAACATAGTGGTAATGACAAATCTCTGTCAGAATATTCTGCAATTCTGAAATACTGTAAAACATATAATGCCCTGGCAGTTTTGGCACTTTTCATCAGTCAATTTTTTAAGCTTGCTTTTTGAAAAATCTTTTTGTTAACAAGGCCTGCTTTTTGAAAAATCTTTTTGTTAACAAGCCCCCACAATTTATTAGCAAAACTTTTCATAATGCAAAAATAAACCAATTCTTTAAACCACTAGGTCAC
Organism: Anadara kagoshimensis; assembly: GCA_021292105.1. Lineage (NCBI taxonomy): Eukaryota > Metazoa > Mollusca > Bivalvia > Arcoida > Arcidae > Anadara > Anadara kagoshimensis. Next base: position 47,770,192 of record CM037858.1, read on the forward strand.
CAAAGCCTCTTTTTGAAAATATGGGAAGTATAGAGTATTATTGGAAAGTAAAGTATTCATTACAAGCAAAGTTAACTGTTTTTTAAACTTGAAATTATTATAACTGATTCAAGGAAAAAATAATGCTTTTTAAAAGCAATCCATCTATTTGTTTAAATATTAGAGTTACATGTGTATATATATAACACAAGAAAAATACCACCTACAAATTTTTGCAATCACATGAGACTCACATGTTACCATAATGTGATTGTAATTACATGTGACTATAATTTGACTACTGTAATCACATGTGACTACAATGTGACTGTAATCGTGTGATTAAAATGACTGTTACCTATACAAAGTTCATTCTATATACAAAAGCTACCCTATTTTTTTTTTACAAGATACACTACAAATACTACAAACATGAACAATAAAAAATACTCAAAAACAAAATTAAATATATCACAGTGCTGATAATATTACTTTTTATACATTTAAACAAATCTGATTGTTATTGTATAACTCATGCAGGTTTTCAGCAAGCTGAATTTATAGAAAAAATAAATGAGCAAAACCTCTTTTTATTGTCCCTCAGTGGCTATTTTTTAAGTTTTTTCTCATTATCTTTCGTGATTTATTGCCAAACCCATTTAAAACACAAAATGTTGATTAAAGCATTGATGGCAATAAAAATAAAGATTTGATCAAAAAAGCTTGCATCTCCATGGTGATGCTAAATCTCCTTAGTGATGATTGATACATCTCCATGGTGATGCTAAATCTCCTTAGTGATGACACATCTCCATAGTGATGACACATCTCTATAGTGATGATACATCTCCATAGTGATGATATATCCCCATAGTGATGATACATCTCCATAGTGATGATATATCTCCATAGTGATGACACATCTCCATAGTGATGATACATCTCCATAGTGATGACAGATGTCTTTAGTGATGACACATCTCCATAGTGACAAGAAACATTCAAATTCCAATTTTACAAGCTATCACAACTCATTTCAGTTTCTGACAATAAACACAATAAAGAAACTAAATGTTGGAAAATACTTTTCACATATTTTATCCAAAGTGTGTTACCTAATCATGATTACTGGTACTAGTATAATAAATTTCAAATGCCATGATAAAACAACAATCTCTCAGTTATATTATTGGTACTTCAAGTTTTGTAATATGAGACTTTAGTGAAAAATAAAAATATTTGCAATACCGGTTTTCAATATGAGACAAGAACATCATGGGACTAATAACTCAAAACAGATTTATCTGGAATATTTCTTTACACATAAATAAGCACAGTCAACCAAGTTTGTTATTCAACATTGTTTTATATTTTGAAATTTAAATTTTTATCAAGAACTTGAACCACCAACACTATTGGACACTATTTTCTTATTGTTTGTCTGGACTCTGATCTATGTAAGGGTTTTCAAATGAGTTTTTTTGCCATGTTTACACATTGGCTTTACTTATTATTTTTTTTTTTAGATTTAACCGTAAGACAGTGTCCTAGCATGCCATATTTCATATATTTTAATAAGCATAATAATTTTGTTATGTGACTTGAGCATACAAATAGACACTTTTTTTACCATTTTGTCTGGTCTCCATCCCAAGTAAGGGTTTTTTAATAAACAGATTTTATTGCGACATATTTCAGTGGTTTTACTTATTTCATCAAAAGGTATTCTGCATGTCATATTTCATATTTTGAAAGGCTTTTGATTAGCATCCTATCCAGGTTCAATTCTCATCCTTTATGTACTGGTTATCTTGTAACTTTAATCCCTTTTTCTGAAAAAACGCAGACTTCCGTGTGAAGGAACCATTCCTCGCCTAACCGACTATATCTCAAACTACAGACGAACCGTAACTATACCAGACTTATTAACACTACACTTGGCTTTTGTTTCTGCCTGTCAAAAACTGTTAGATTTTAGCCTTTGTCTTCGCTTGATCCTTCTATAGCCGGAAAACCGGAAAATAAGTAAAACCTTCCCAAGGGCCTTAAGAAGCTAAGAGGTTAAATATACCATGATATGGTAGATAAAGATATTAACATGATTATTATATATTATTTTCCTTAATTAATGATACAGCAAAATCCATGTGAAAATCCCTAAAATGCTGCATCAGCATTAAATTAAGACTGAAGTGAACTACGGTTACTTTAAGAACTCATAATTTCATGAAAGTACATGTTGAAAGTATAACACTGAGCTAAGCTCCAAAATTTTGAGTCGAAGCTCGGTCGAGATATCATATGGACAGCTAGAGACAGAAAAGGCTTCATCAGTTAAATAGCAGCTGTCTTGATATAGTTTAAGAAGGGCAGCATGAGCTGCCCATTCGGCACTAACTTGTAGGTTAATGCTAACACTTTTTGACGGGGCTGCACTGTACCTCTACATAGTAATTTTGCTTAAGAGGAAGCCCATAAATCATGCAGACATCTGATAAAAGAGAAAAACTTTGTTCCTTTAAAAAAAATTGCATTTTCATTCAGGCAGTTGTATGTATAGAATTGAGAAAAAGATGTAGAGATTGTTTTAAAAAATCTAATATCCTTGCACATATCTATTCACATAGTTCCTTGCATCTTGTATGCATTTAATTTTATCTGAATTGGAAGAAACATGATTTGGAAGTCAGTCAGTTGAAACTGGCATCAAGGAAAGGTAGACAGCAAACCATTTTCAGAATAAAATACCCCTTACATACATGTACTCTTTGAAATGAAAATTATGGAATTATACTTAGACAAATATGCATCAATAACTTAATGGCCATCAAAAATGGAATCCACATGGCCCATTTTTTTAAAAACATGTATGTGGACTAAAATGAGATTCAACATCAAACACATGATTAAGGGTGAAGTAAAATCAACAAAAATATCCAATAAAATCAACAACAAATATCAATAAACCACTGAGCAAAATCATTGTACAAGTCAGAAATAATACAACTCGTATAATCAAGGAAAATAAAGATTTCAATGTACAGTGGATCCTGTCTACTATAAACGGAGTACCTTCCAGACTAAAGATTTCGTTTGGCTAAGCAGGTAACTGTGAAATCATAAATTTTTTTTGGTGTCCTTGTTTTTGTAGATACCTTGTCCAAAAAGTTTACATGTCAACAGAAAAGTAAATATTACAAATTTGTCTTCAACGTTAACCACAGACCAGTAATTCACCACCCAACAAATTGGTATTTTTTCTTAGAACCACAGAAATTGGATACCACGAAAATAAATGATTTCACAGTTATTCTTTATAATTAACAAACAATATTAATTGTGTATTCTAATGCAGTAGTTCAATTTACACAGTTTTTTGGTTTATGCTCGAGTTAGTTTTCACAGTTTCCACTGTACATAGACATAAAATTGTACCAATATATACAAATGAAACTCATGATACTTGAGTGAATATAAAAGCTATAGATTTTAATGAACAAATGAAATGTTTCAGAATGGGTATCCAGCTTCTATCATGTGATACATGCAAATATTTGTGAAAGGAAAAAATCTTAAGCAATTAAAACTTTGCTCACACCTTTAAAATTTTTGACTGCAAAATTGCAATAGCATACCAAAATAAAAATATTTTCAGTTAAAAAAAGAACACATGAATTTAGATTTTCTAATGCAGCATGACTTGTCACAACCGTAATAAGATGGAGAAAAAAGAAAGAAAAGGTCTTAATATTTATGAAGAAATATATTTTGATAATCAAATGATGGTGTTTGCCACTGTACAACATGATACCCCTAAAGTTTTTGCGAAACAATTTCTTCCACTGAATTCTTTATCGCAATTGTTGATGTCTTCCCGTAAACAACATTATTCCAGGAATACTTGACATAATGTTTTCCAAAACATTCCGCATAAATGTTATGGGGTATTGATCATGTTGTATGCTGGCAAACCCTATGTGATTGTAAAAGGATTAATGATACAAAGTATGTGAATACCAAGAGTTATCAGAAGACGAGCCATAGCTTATCGGCACATCTAGTCCATCAAAAACCTTTTACTGAGATACTGGACTGATGCTCATACTTATTTTACTGTATTTTATACAACACAAAACTTATATACCAGTAAAATACACTGTTAAAATTGATTAACAATAAGGTTTTTTGAACAATTTGTGACACCCCTTTGGTTAGCCAAGGGCTAGTCATATTCCTTGACATTTAACTCCTTTCCCCCTGAATTTTAATAGCTATTATTTTTGATTTGGTATAATGAGACAACAATAAAGCCAAATTTATTTTCAAATTACAGATTACCTATGGGACATACTTTCAATGATTTAAAGCAAATCAAAAAGTGTACAGTTAAAACATATAATAAACATATTTTTTTTACAATTAACAAGTCATATTAAATTATATGTCCAATCTTCCAAAATATCATATCAATATGAAATGCTATCACAATGCTGACATTTGTTATAAATGGACAGTTTCAACAAATTGGTGATTTTTATCGCTGATTTTTATTTATAGGGTTTATAGGTAAATATCCTCTGAAATTTGTTGGCATCCCTCCCCCACCCCACCCCCAATATACATGTACAGTAAACAGTAAAGACACGTTAATGCACCACCATAACTTTCCCACCTTGCTTATTGCCATATGCTATTTTGAAGTTCCAATATCCAATTTCTTCTTTGTTTCTATGTACACCTCTGTGGATTTATCACCAAACCCTTTAACAATGCCAATATTGGACAGAACATGTTAATGGTGGAAATAAATTGAGAATTTACTGTATGCAGTCTGATGTCAAAACTCAGATGATCAAATTTTGAGTGCTGCCATTTGACTTGGTTGCGAGTCCTTGTATCAATACCATAAATTTCAAAAGGCGATACTGACAAACCCTCTTACTAAATATTACAAACAATTATACAGAAAATAGTTCTTTATGATGAGTCTGCATTTTTGTATAAAGTGAAAATTACATGCATGTATTTTTTTAATGTAATGCCACAAACACAGTGTAGCTTGTAAGCGCATTTAGTCTATCAATGTCTGTTTTTCCCATAATTTTTAATTCCATAACTTCAACATATTCAAAACTTTACAAAAAAATGTTTTCAATTACTTTAGTTGCACAATAAAAATATTTTACTCCAATGAACCCCAAAGCGGTGTTCATTCCAGAGGAAGGGGCCATGAGGCCTATAACCCCTTATTTTGACAAATGACCCTATTGTTACAGCCTTAGTGGGTCATATTAAGCATTTCATAAGGAAAAAATGTTGTAATGGTGTTTTAGACGAAAGTTTTTAATAATGGCCCTGTCTGAAAAAGTCTAAATTGAAGAAATGCTGAAGAAATGGTACCAGATACCAGTTTGAGATATACATTTTGTATTTTGATACATATTACATCAGTAGATATAGGCCTATTACAAAAAGAATTGTGTTTTATATTGCACATTTACAGCTTGAATGTCATACATATGATTGTGATTGTACAGACTTTACACACATACAACATTGATGATAACTTGTGTGATACAATATCAATAACCCATGATCATTACTGAAAGATTTTACCCAATTTTCGGCCATTATGTCAAACTCCTTAACATAAGCAAGGCTCCTTGACATAGCAAGGCTCAAAACATTCCTTTCTAACCCAATGGTTTTTGGACCAGTAACTTTTGAATTCTACTGGAACAAACCAAAACTTTGCTGACACAAGACTGGTACATACCCTATAGCTATTTGCTAGCTCTATCGAAGACTGGTACATATCCTATAGCTATTTGCTAGCTCTATCGGGCCAGTATAGGTTGTTCACTATCAGATGGCAGTGTTTATAAACATGGGCGACGCCTAAATCTGTTGGAATAGCATACTATCCTTATATACAACCACGCCATTCTTAAGCTTTATCTGTCACAACAACTTGCTGTATACATTGCCATCAGATTGTGAACGACTCATAACATGAACATTTCACTGGCCTAAACAGAAACCTAGCATTGTAGAAGCAAGTTATCCATTTGCCCTTTTCCTCAGCTTGATACAGAACAAAATATCGCTTAAGCACAGATCTGTATCATTTAAGAACACAGAAGCAGCATGGAATGTTTCTGCCATGTGATAATCACATGATCTTTTTTTTTAAAATGGCTGATCACATGACTGTCACATGGTCACACCGTTTTCTCCACCATTTTGTGTGTTATTGTAGAACACATTGTTTGTCCTGTTTTAATATATTTCCTTGTGATATCTTCATGTCTAACTCTTCATCTTCCTCAATCCTGAAAATAAATAAATAAATAAATAAATAAATAAATAAATAAATAAATAAAAGCTAATTATAAAATAAGCAGGTCCTGTATAAAAGCACTATTGCCAGATCTACTGACACATTTTGCCAATACTTCTGGTTCAATTTTACCCTCCTATGTTAAGAGTTTTAAAATCAACAGTTATTTATAAGCTTATCTTGTGTCTTTTATTCTGATCATTTTATTCCTTTGTCATTGAGTGTTGATGATCTTGCTGTTTTTGTTTTAGCAAAATACAGGTTATTTAGCTGACCATTTCTATACACAAATTGACAGAAATACCAACTAGTTGATTGAATTAGATTTAAGTTCCATTCAAGAATATTTCATTTATATTGAGACACCATCACCTATAAGTGAAGTGGCAGAAACTTTTACCTTTGAAGTGCACTAAGGATAAAGTGCAGGGAGGGTTCTTTGGTGTGCCATGTCTATCCCGACACAGGATATTAGTTTTTAAGGTCTCTTCCAAATGGCAAAGGATTCAGTGAGTTTCATTTCCAAATTTATAGTGCTTGGTGTGAGAACAATAGTGCTTCAGTGTGTGTGTGTGTGTGTGTGTGTGTGTGTTCATCATTTTTCCCTGATTTTGAAATTTGCATTATATTTTCAATGACTCAAATTGATTCTGCTATAAATGATGTCAAAAAGAACACACCATATTACAATGTAGTATGTTACATTTATATCTGGGAAAAAAGTTTAGATTTATTATCCTAATCTGAAAATCTTAAAGACTTTTTTTTATTTTAAAAAGTTAAATAGAACAAATTAATGGATAAACACAAAAAGCCTTTAATGATGTTCTATTATCTTCACATTTTAGTGGGAGAATTTTAACACAAGTGGTGACATAAAAACAATTCAATACAATATGGTAGAAATTTGCAAGCTGTTTTAGATCCTCAAATAAAAACTCAAATAATATTTACATAAACAATAGCATAACAATAGCTACGTTTTTTTATCCAAACCATAAAAATCGATAAGAAAAAAAAAGTTTTGAATTACGGTAAACCATATGTTACTGATTTTGATTTTACATGAGAATAGAGGTAAAAAATTTATCACAAATATTGTTTATACAAGCATAAAACTCCATCATTAGAAATCGTATCTGTTACTTCAACGTTAAACTATATGGACTAATGAACCGTGTTTAAATACCAACCCAGGCGGTTAACTGCTCAAAACATTATTACTGCATCAAAAATGTGGAGTGTAGAAAATCTCATGTATATTACTGGTAAAAAGCCTCGTTAGACCTGTTCTATTACCTGACGCATTTCATGTAAAGTCAACCGGTATGTTTTCCACTTGCGCGCTCCAACAAGCCTTTCAATTCTGATGCTTATAGACAAGTTAATTGAAGAATAAAGATGAGCAGAAAAATAGTTTCTGTTCCTGTTGGTAACCATCATACTGCTGTTTCAATTCAATGATTATCAATAGACTTCCTTGGAGAAGAAATGAACCTTTCAATAGAAGGCCATTACCTATGATATTTCAGTGCACTAGCTTGTATAGAAATCACGGAATACAATCAAAAGATAGAGAAACATCACTCTTAATAACGAAGGCAATTTAATGTAATTTTTTTTCTCATTTTGATGCCATTAGGTAGGTTATTAGCTAAACATTGTGCAAATAGACTCATCTCCTTGCTCTTGCTGTTAACTGTCGGCTGTGTTAATGATGAATAAAATGTCACATTATTGTTTGTTAACTAAATCTCAGGTGCAAATCACAGGTAAAACATCTTTTTGACATAAAAGATTATCTAGGTGTTAATATCAATTCATCGATAGAAATCTCACTAAAGTAATGTTACACTTAGTTTTTTTTATTCTCCGTTTTTTTTTAATAATTGTACGGGTTCGATTTTAAAAGCTTATTACAGTATTACGTTTGTATTAATATAAGTTTCTCTTGCTGAAATAGAGACAGGAAAGGGAGAAAACGATGGAAAGAAAAAATAAAAATAAATAATTAAACTAAAGTAATATTATTTTTTTTTGGTTTTTTTTATTTCTGTTTTTTTTTTCTCCTATGATTGTGTGAGCTTATTACAATACTATTAGTATAGATTCTCATATTAGAATTAAACAGGAAAGAAAGAAAAATGATAGAAAGAAAATATTAAAATGGATAAATACAGTAAAACGTGTCTATGAAGAAAACTGTAAAATGTGGTATTTAAATGAAGGTTCAAATCATGTATGGGGCAAAGGCTCCTTTCAAAGGGAGACAACTCAAAAATAATAATTTTGTTGAATCTTTCAAAGAAACAAATCTCTCTTCCTGTGTGTATTTGTGTAAACAAATCTCTCTCTCTCTGCCTCTCTCTCTCTCTGTGCAAACATAACCGTTCAAATTTTATTAACAACTGTTTAATAATTTTCCACTGTCACAATATTTCAGACGTAGTTCCATATTAATATTAATTTGATTTTAAAACACTCGTAATATCCAAAAACATCAGCCTGCTATCATGATATAATAAGATTACAAATACACTATTAGGAACTCTCAACAAGTCCATTCAAACAATATAAAAATTTGCAGATTAAGGATTAAAATCCACCAGATTAGTATGTCCAGGAGATTATAACAAACAGTTTAATGGTTAAATATTCAATATATAAAAATGAATCATCGTTGTAATAAAAAACAATTAAAATATTTCTGTTTGTTTAAAATAAACAAACTATCTCTATGTAAAATATTAATTTCTTTTATTCATGGCGTTTATCCGTGTATGAATCACATGAATGAAATAACTGAAACTGCCTAAAGCGCAGGTTTACGATTCAGTGTCTCACACCACGTAGTTTTGGATTTGAATCTCACTTTAGAAAATCCTAAAGGGAGTATGTTTATCAGTTTGCTTGCCGAAAGCTGGTTGGGAATTAAGGTACTCTGGTTTCCTCCACTATCCCAGAACTGAATGGAATCAGTTAAAAATGCAGCAAAACATTTAATACATTTTCCATGTATTTTCATACTTTTAGATAAGTGATAATTTATCCAATTTTTTCATTTCCATCAGTTCAATAATTTATTTTATTACATAAGTTTTTTTACAATTTAAAATTGTTTCTTTTTTTGTTTATTTCTTTTCACAGTATCCTTTTAAAAAAAAAAAAAATTGATATAAATATTTTTAAGAATTATGTATACCAGTAATATATATTTAAAATGGTTTTTTTTTCTTCTTTCTTTCTTTTTTTAAATAAAAAAATATAATTCACATCAATATTTCTAAGAAGTTTTTTAAAATTAAAATTAAAATGTAAAAGATAAAATCAAGTGAGACAGGTCATAAAACATCAGTTTTAAGAAAAACCATTTTCATAATTAAAAATTTTTCTCAATTTTCTAAACAAGCATATTTTTCTGAAATTAAATCTGGGATAATGAAATAGCAATGCTTAACAAAGGGAGAGAAGATGTCACAACAATAGATTGCATGATTAGTTAACAACCATATATCAAAACTGACAACGAGGAGCATGAAATAGAGCAAGCCGAAGCTTATAATCTTCCTGTGAGTTAATGTTTTTAAGAGGAATTTCCCTTTTTAACACCATAAAATATGTAACTATTAGATTACACCTGTATCCAATAGGGTAATTATCTTTTCAACATCTTGCAACCTTTTACAGATGATCGTATCTCGGATTTCAGCTCCGGCTATTAACCCTAGCATATTAGACTTTTGTGTCGTATCATACAAAAAAGGCCAACCCTATAATTTTATCTTTTATGGCCGTTGTTTGATGGTATAATATGGGGCTTATCTGCATCGTAACATAATCATAGGATCATATCTAGTTGATTTTATAGATAAACTTCGTAATTAAAGAAATAGTATGCATAACAGTTAACAGTTAAAAAAAATCAAAAAAAATCTCTACAATTTATTGGATGTTTGCAGAGACCGAGTGAAACTGATCTTGGTAAAACGGCAACTAAAGACCGTTACTTTTATGATAATTAAATCTACAGACATCACAAGATGAGTAAATACATGTTAAAATTGTAGTTAATATAAAAAATCTGAGATGCGAGAAAAATGTTATGATCTACGACAAGTCCCTAAAGACTTATGTCATATCCCTTGTGATCTATTAGCGTGATTTAATACAGGGTTTCCATTAATGTGTGTAATGCAATATTAGGTTTTAAATAATTAGATAAATTAGGATTTTTTTTTTATATATGGAAAATTGCATACATTCTGGTTAACAAATTTGTATAAATACAAAACTTATGTTTAAGCAAAAAAAAATTTTCTTTTTTTAAAAAAATAGGGAGTTGTTCCGACAGAAAATTAAAGAAAATGTCCATGGAAAACCATAAAAAAGAAATCTATAAGAAATTGGAAAGAGTTTAATTTGTACCAACCACTAAAATTTTTTTCAACTAAAAAAGCCTAAAACTGATGGAATCAAGCAATTTTGAACATTTCTGTGAAAAATAATTTTTCAACGTAAAATTTAATAGGTGGGGGAACAAAAGGAACTCTTACCAGGTCATTTATAACAGGGAATTCTGATGGTAGTATTTGTTCTTTAACACAAGACTTATGGATCGAGACACCTCACTGCCTAGGTCTGAATTCTGCCTGGGCAGATCTTAGTGTGAGTAAAGTTTGTAACTTCAATTTCAAATGTTGGTTTTCTCCAGGCACTCCATTTTCCTCCACCATCCCTGACTGCTTCTATGTAAGTGAAAGGGTCTTGACCAAGGCATAACTGCTAAGAGAGCTTAGAGTAAACAAGCTCTGATATCAGAAGTAACATTACTTACGCTCGTTCTTGAGAATCTAAATGTTGAACCAGTTCATCTCGTTTGTTTACTATTAACACTAGCTCCTCAAGTAGAAGTTTCTCCCTGTGCTTCTGAGCTTCAGTCTTCTGCCAATCTGTAAAATAAAATGAAAGAAAAATAGTGAATTTTTACACAAACAAAAATAACTAACTTCAGAATTTTGTTTATTTTTAAATTGATATACCTAGTAAATGTTATTGTAAACTCTGTTTTAAACATACAGCAAAACCTTGTTATAACGTGTCTCAATGATGTAGCCATTTTGCTTAGAGCCACAGTATTTTGAAATAAAAATCTATTTTTCTTTTTCTTTCAAAGGGCAGATTAGTGGTAGATGAATAGATTCAAAATGTTTTGTGTTATATGAATCTTAAATTTCATTTTTTTTTTTAAATAAATTAAACCAAGATTCAAACTGAACATTCAGCTACATATTTCAAACACAATTTTGAGGTCATTGATATTTATATATATACATATTATATTGATGGGAGAAAAATTAACTGACCATTAATTTAGTAGAGAATTTATACAACCAATGGTCAATATTGACCTTAAATGACATAGTTTTGTAAATGTGACACATCTGTCTAATATTTCCTTAAGTAAATAAAGAGGTGTCATAAATATACTGAATTAATTAACAATAAAATCAAACTTGTTTTAATTGATTAATCTACCATTACGAACAAAATACCAATAAGAAACTGGATGCTGTATGAAAAGTCGTTCTCTTTCTCTCTCAGTCAATCTTTCCCTATTGCATACACACAGCACTCACATGCACAGCAAATGCACACAAGAAATCATCCAAAGTTACAATACCTCTCTCTCTCTCTCACACACACACACACACTCTCTCTCTCTCTCTCTTTTGCATACAAACAACACACTCACATGCACAGCAAAGACACAAAAGAAATCATCCTGAATTACAATCTCTCTCTCTCTCTCTCTCTCAACTGACTTTTTCCTTAAAAACATGAGCTTCAGAATTTTGCATATTATTCATTTTTTTTCTTGTACATTTTTATTTATTCCCTGTATTTAGAAAAAGGTATAAAAATACAATGCAAAAGTACATTTACAAGAATGAAGAAATTTTACAAAAACAAATTTTGCAAATTCTATTGATCACATAGGCTCAAAGAAGTAAATTCATTTTACTGATGAATTTTTATGTGGTTTGTTGGCCAATGTACACAATCTTTTTTTTAACCATACTTTAACTCTATTAAATATGAACTCTTTGAGCGAGTAATTTCGTTATTTACTGTTAACTGCCTGAGTGAACATCTAATAAGGTTATTAATGACAGCCTTACATAACATATCAAGCCAATTTTACCCGTTAAAATACAAAATATTAAATTGTCTCAAGTTACAAAGAAAGATTTTTTTTTCAATTTATTTCTAAAACCTGACAATGCATATGCCTAATTAAGTCCTCGCTGGAAATGAGCTTTTCTCTAGTTTGATGATAATTCCCAAATCTTCTTTTCTTGATTGTAATGCTGTTATAATTGTCTTGAAGGTTATTAGCTGTTTAAGCACACATTTTCTTTTATTTTTACATTAAAAACATACATAGTAATAAACGGAAGAAATCCAAATTAAAGTTGCATCTCACAGAGAAATGTCAAAGTCCCTTCAAGAGAATAAATACCAATGTACAGGCATAGAAAAGAACAATTACTACTGCCAAAAATGACAGAAAAGCCATTTATCATTTTTTCAAATCCTGTTAATTATGTAAATATCAATTTTCGTAAAGCTAGGTGGCTTAAACTGTGTTAAGTCTACCAGACATCCTAGCAGGCTTCTTTTTCTTCCAGGCACACTCTCCTCGTTAAGATTTTCACAATTCATTTAAATGTGTATATAATTCAAACTTGGGTCCTCATCACCTCTAAGTACAACCACTGTCATATTCAATTTAATTTCCTATAAAGAGATAAAAGAGATGGGCGAGAAAAAAAGACACCCTTGTTAAAAAAGACAGTGACTAAGATCTCATATTATATCTCTATTAAATGGAATTTTTTTATATCTTTTCTGTGTGGTGTTTATTGTTTTTCATGGTATTTTGTCCATTATTTTCTATATGCATCAAATCATCAACATATTTTTGGTTTTTGGTGTTTGTTGACATGGGAATTGTCTCCAAATTTTTGCTGTTGTAAACATTATTATCTGTGTGCACCAAAGAATCATTCTATTTTCTTGAAAGTTTGTTGTTTACCGTATTTCAAATTTTATTTATTTGTTTATAATTTTCTTGTGTGTGCTACTTATATAAGTTTTATGTACTGTGTATCTATTCAAAATTTGTTATGAAGGAGAATAAATGAATTGTTGAATGAAAAAGTTTTAAATTATTTTAAAAAAAAAAGCAATTCAAATTTTTTCAAAAAATATAAGGCAGATTTTAAAAATAAAAAACAAACAAATAAATAAATAAATAAATAAATAAATAAATAAATAAAAAACAAAAAAACAGTTACATCAAAGTTTTCTTAACTTAATTTTCATAAAACCAGCACTGTTCATTGTTTTGGCTATCTAATAATAATAATATTTATTGCATAAAGCAAAAACGGGCTTATAGCCCAACATAAATGTTAAATATGATAGCCACATAATACAGTTTTAACACATAAATTGTATTTAAAGAGATGAAGTGAACCACATTATATTCTTAAATATATGCAAAACTGATCAAAAGTAAAAAAATTAACACTCTTTAAATTTCAGCATTTAAATAACATTTTCTATTAAAAGTACCAGTGGATTTTCTTAAATCCATATAACAAAGGTCATAGGAGGTGTCTAAATAATGTTTAATTCAATTATAACACTATCTTTATTTTTTTTATTTACTGTAAGTGAAATATTACACTTGCTAAACTGAAAATGGTCAACATTTAATTAATTCTTCAGCTTTTAACAACCGATTGATCAAGGATATAATTTGTACAGGTACTATGTTTAAAGTAATAGTGTTAATTTCATGACAACTGCAGGTGTGTCGTCGTTTTTGACAAGCTGTGTAAATTTCTGGTCTTTTTTACTTCCTAAAGCCATCTTGAGGCGGACTTTCAAATTTGATGTTCCGGAGCCTAAGATTTCGTGTTAACACTTCAGCCACGTGCCTGCCAATCTTTCTTAAACAGTCTATTGTAAGAAAAACGTTAGCAGTGTATTAGTTTTCATAGTGATGGATAAACTGGAAATCCTCTTTTCTTCCTTTTGTGTTCAGGTGTCTGGGACTGCAGCCAAACTTGTGCACCGTTGTACAAGTTCTCCTAATATCATGTCATTCCGTTTTATTTCTTGTCACTAAAAGCCGATGGAGTTATACAAATTGCACACATTTCTCGTCTAAACACACTCCCAAATGTTTAAACTAAGTTCATGAACCGAGTTGAAGTCTATAAATTAGGCATAATCTTTCAGAAATAATATCAGCACTGTGACAATAAATAAGATTTAGAATTTTCAGCTCTTAATTAAATTGATGCAGCATTAGTTGGTGTTTAGTCTTTCTACGGTTTCTTGCTGTATCAGGTTGCCACGGTAAATGAAACCAGAGTGCTACTATTAAAACTTAATATGTGTATTAGCTTTTATTATTCCCCAAACCATCAAAAAAGGTTAATATTACCAGGTTTTAATACTTAATTTTAAAATCCCCTTTTTAAAAGGATTATATACATTTTCTAATGATGAATTTATGTATATTGAATATTTTTTTTTTTTTTTTTTTTTTTTTTTTTTTTTTTTTACTAATTTTAAAGCTCATCTGATGAAAACCGTTAGTTTTTTGTTCGTTAATTTTCGAGGCAGAGACTCCAATACAAGACAGATGTTCATGTACTTATGAGGTTTCTGTAGTTTGATATCATCAATTATTAATGTAAACTGTAAATTTTCAGTTAATAAAAATCAAATTTCCGGAATCTGGCTCTAAAATTATCGGTAGTGAATTCTAAATGCTATTACTTGGTAGTCTGCATACTGTATAATGCTTATATTTTGCTGTGGTTTTATTTTCGCTATATTTGCGGTCCAGTGTATTCTGCTAAAATTAAACCACCGTGGAAATACAGCATTTTAGAGCATTGTGAAACCGTGAAAATTTTACACCATGAAAAAAGCAATATACAGTAACACTGTATCTGTGAAAGAGGAAGTGAAATGTCTTGAAACAAGGGGAATTCAAAATATTGGTTGTTTGGTTTTAATGTTGTTTCAGATCACATCAGTAATTGTTTCGCTACAAAGCAAGTTCATTGATCTCTAAAGTTTAAGCTAATAAAATGGTGTATATTTGTGATGTGAAGTTTGTTTTATGGCCTGCCTTGTAATAGCACACACTTGGGTAATGTTAAGGTGCTAGCTCACAGAGTCACTATGTGTAGACAGGCATACCCTTCCCACAGTCGCATTATACTGACACCAGGTGAACCAGTTGATACCGTCCTCTTAATACCCATTAACAAGCGGGGAAAGCAGTGTCTCAAATTTAGGTCTTATGTATGACCCAATCGAGGATGAATCCAATGACCTCCCCCTCTCGGTGCTAAACTGGCACATTAATTTAAACATGGATATCATTAAATAATATCTGTACTTAATAAATAAAAAATTGTATGTACAAATCTACAATTTCTTGGGCATTAATACACCTTTTTCTTTTTTTACTTATTAATAATTTTTGCCTGTTTTTTGTTGTTTCTAGTTTTTTTTACCTGCTTTAACTACCTGTTATGTGTCTTGCATTGTAACAGTATCAATTATCATGCCATATTTGGGTGTTTGTTATACAACATACAATAACATAATGACAGAGATTAGAGCACCTTGCCTGTATAACTTACACAAATACCTCCCTGTTCTGACAAGAGGATTTAAACCTTTTAATTTGTTTATTTTCCTTATCTATTTAAAAAAGAAAATTCTACTATAATATGAATTAAATGGTGCCTTAAAATTCATAGGAGATAATCAGATTATTGCAAATAAATCAGTTCTCATGTGGCTTAAGTTATTTCTTAGCACATCCTATATATATAATACGTTTTTGTTGAAAAAATTACAATGTTGACACCGAACAATATACTATCATAACATATGGCGCTTGCTTTTATATTCAAATATTCATAATCATAATAAAAACGTGAATTTCTAACTGCACATATTGTAGACATACATAACACAATTTAATGGTTAGGGAATGTCAAGAGGGAGCTTGGCAAAATGTTTCCACACTGAACACACAAGACTCTCGAGCTCACCACAGCTGTAGTGTATATGATTAATGCATACAATAGATTTATGCTGAATTTTCATACAATATATCAGGTTTTCCACCACAATGCTTTGGTCGATCACAATACAACTATAGTATGATCATATACTCTCAATTTTTAACTTGTTGCATTGATTTTTTATACTCCTAAAAATATCTAAAGGCGTTATACCTCTTTTGTGAAAATTTTTATTGTGGGGCCCTTGATTCAATAAAACGAGGTACATATGATTATGACACATGGTGTTTTAAGTACGGGGCTAGACAGAACATATTTAAAATCCATATATCATATTGGAAATTTAAATATTACGCTTTTCTTGACAAAATCATAAAACGAAAACGTATATATTTTCCTTCCTCGTTAAAATGTCATACTTGTACTTATTGAATAGCTTATGGAAACAAGGGGGAAAACTTTAAAAGTAAATATAAAACGCCAAAATGACTTTTAGAAAAAGCAACTGACAAATGAGATTCAAATTATGACAGATTAATTTTCCCTCAATTGTTATGTTAATTTTTTAAAATGAAAATTTTTGACATCATAATTTTTGAAACCAAATTTAGGTTTTCCTTGGACAATTTTCATTGTTGGTAATTTCTAAGAAAGTGCATAATTAAGTGGATGACTTGGATTAAGCAATAAAAGGGTTGTTAAAATTTGATGAAAACACTCGACTATCCCCCATATTTATTCATTCAATATTTTACTCTGCTGGTGGATCTATGGGAAAATTTTCAAAGATTATGATAATTCATGTACATAAAATATAGATACTGGTACAGGTAATTTCATTTATGTCACTTTATTTATATAAGATAATTTTTAAACTAAAACTTGTAAACAATAACCACAAAACTGAGAGTAAAATTTGATACACTGAATAAAGTCATTAAAGTGCTAGAAAGTGTTTGATGGAACAGAACTATATCTCATATCGTAAACCAAATAATTGATTTATTGATTGGATTTATTGATTGATTGATTGATTGAATATAGTTTTATGTCCCGTCCCAGTCAAGAGTATTTAGCTTATAATGGGACATCACCAGCTATAGGTGAAGTGACAGAAATTTTGACCTTTGTAGTGCAATCAAGACAATGTGTAGATAGAGTTCTTTAGCATGCAATATCAACTGTGAAATGGGGATTAGTTTTAGTTTTTAGGGTCTCTTTCAAAGAATACGTGTGGGTTGCATTTCTAAAATGCTTGGTGAAAAAACAATCACTACGGTACCTATTTTTAAGTCTTGTTCAGACCCATCCAGGATTAAACCCCACATACATCCACCTCTAGAATAGGAGTGTGTGGGTTCTAACTATACATGTGCTCATGCACACATTTTTCAAATTCAACAAACAGTGAACTTTTATAATTCAAAAGATCATTTAAAGCAATACCAGTGTTCATTCTAAAAGGGTCCATGAGGGTTTTGATCCCTTATTTTGTCAGATGATCCCATTATGAAGGCCTTAGTAAGCCATATTTAACATTACATGTATGCAAACATATTGACGTTATGGTGATTTAGAAGAAAGTTTCTGAAAATGGCCTTCTCTAAAAAAAATCTAAGATTGAATACCAAAAGAGTACCAGTAATATTTTACATTACAGTCAAACTAGTCGATAAAGGCCACCCAAGGATAACCAGTCAAAGTGGTCTTTATGGGCAGGTGGCACTTATATACAGGTTCAAATAATATGAATAAGGAACAATGGGATATAATTCTACTGGCATTTATAAGCAGGTGACCCTTATATAGAGGTGGCCTTTCAGGCAGGTTGGACTGTATTATCTATATAGAAATTCTCTAAGTTATCCACAGAATCATTGATAAATGCCAGACCACAGCAAGACACAAAAAATAAAACACATGATATAACAACATATAACAGTGACATATTACACATTTACACTAATACTGGTAAATAGGATTGTCTGGACAGCAAGGAGTAGGACTTACACACTGGGTAGTAATGATATAATGTCAGCTGGATATGATGTCAGTACACCTGATTCTCCCTCTCTTTCTCTTTTTTTAGTGGTTATTGACTCTTATTGTCAATAATCAGTACAATAAAGTCATAAAATGTTGTCCTTTATTAAGATATTTTGAAATTAATTACAACAGAGGAGTGGAGTGAAGTAGAGTTTCACCCCGAAGTCAAAATTGTCTCTGTCCTGATTTTCGAACATAGGCCCTGTAAAATTAAAGATGTTTGGATGTGATCTTTGTAGCAGCATTTTATCTCTTCACAATACAGGAAGTTTTTACCTATTTACAGGTGAGTTACTGCAAGGCCCTACAAAATCCTGAGCCTTGTGAATGTGACCTCTGTAATAGGATTTTATCCCTTCATCATTTTTAGGAGCTCTAGTTAAAGATCTTAATGTCAGTGATGCAAGATGGATGAATATGACTGATCAAGTTTTTAATTTGGTGATGATTACTCCATCAAAGGATAAAGATGTTATTAGTTTCCAATCAGGCTAAATACCAATTAATTATCCCTTCTTTTTAAATCCCTGACTATGAAAAGACACTAACTACGCCCATGTAGTAATTGAAAATATTACCCGAGGTTATTCTTAAAATCTAAACATGCTACGAATCTGTTGTTGAATTCTGATCTATTGTCGCAGTCTGTCTGTTTCAATCTGTGAAGAACTTTATTTATTTTTACAAATGCTCAGAATTTCTATAAAAATACCACAATCTCCTTATTTTATTGAATTGAATTAACAATTATTACCCGACTCTTATTATATCTATATTAGGGTATTGCTTACTTAACTGTAAAGAGGATATGACCAATATTTTAAATTGATAAACAAATATAATTAAGACACAATAACAATCAAATTCTTTATTAATCTTCTCTCAGCAAAATTCTGTTTCTGTAATAGCATGTTGAAAATTTGCTAACTGAACTAATAAAGTTGTCATATTGGTGACTGAAGCTAAAACAGAGAGAGAGAGAGAGAGAGAGAGAGAGAGAGCACAAAAGATGGTATTTAATATACGGTAACTAAAGTTAAATTAAATAATTAAAAACACAATTTTAAAAATGGATAAGTCACAGAGAGAGAGAGAGAAAGAGGGAGAGAGAGAGGTCACAAAGAGCGAGAGAGAGAGAGAGAGAGAGAGAGAGAGAGAGAGAGAGAGAGAGAGAGAGCACAATATGGTATTTAACAGAACTAAAATTTGTGAAATTTGAAATGGAAATACATCATGTCTTGAAGATTATTGGAACCAGAATCTTTCTTCTGGTGTTCATCTTCAAATACAAATGTAGTTCCCTTGATGGATAGAAATTTTTTAATTGACATGTATGCCACTGAGCTTTGGTGAGTATTTTTGTCAAAAGATGTTTATTTTTTATGACCAGCTTCTTCATTATATCTAAGTGTCTGTTTTTGATATTTTTTTTCCAAGTCCTTACTATAATCTTCAATAAGCGAGCCGACAAATTTTTACATGCTAGAATCTTATCTGTCACAGGGGGGATTCAAACCTAGGAGTTTAGAGGGTGTGTGATCCATGAAACAAGCTTTAAACCACTTGGCCACCAAGGCCCCTCTTATTGTCATGAATCTGAGATCCATAAGCAGAGATGAAGCTTAACTATTTTGAGATAGGGGCCCAACTGACTTCAGAAAAGAAGTTGTAATAGTAATATATAGCTAAAATATCTAAAAATTAAGGGACCCATACTGAATTTTAGTAGCCATGGGCTACTGGGCCCCTGCTAATCTTCATCCCTGCTTTCGCCTGCACAAGCTTTAAGCCACTTGGCCAATCCATAAGCCTTAGTCCTGGGAACTGGAAATATTAATTAACAATAGTAACCAAACATGAGAACAAGATTTTTAACCCCTGAACAAAATTATCCCTTAAACACACAACAGTTCAAACTTCCTGTATTTAGTGCCAATGTGAGATAGAAATATTTGAACAAAGTATCAGGACAGTCTATAGCATTTTAAATATTTATTCAGATGTATTTAAGAATCTTTTATTTCATTACTTTATCAAATAGTATATATAAAAATATAAATAGTATTCTATCTTATAAATTTGTGTATGTTTTCATAGCTGTTACTTTTATTTTGTTTAATTTAAATAAGAACATTAAGATGTCACTGAATCATTTTTTTTAAAAGGTGAAAATTAAATTTTGCCTTAGGTATTACTGGTTCTTTTGTACATTTTTAAAAATTAAATTTCAATGTGCAATTTTGAAGGAAAAAACTGCTAAAAATTTCATATTAAAAAATAATTAGAAATAAAAAATGAAAATATTGTGACAGTTGTTCCAAGATTATTGTACTCCAATTAAAAGACTGTTTCTGTCAGTTCTGCAGATCAGAGTACATAAATTTGAAATTTAAAACCATCCAGTCAGTTAATTATAAGATGATAGATGACGTTCATTTCACCTGTACTTGTAACATAATCAATTTCAAATATTCAGTTAAAAAAACATTTATATTGTTTTTAGCATCCTAACACCTTTTTGCAATTTTTTTTTCTTTTTGTGTGTGTAAAATTCACCTTTTTTATATCTGACATTTCATTATGAAAATTGATGTTCATTTCACCTATATTTCTATTGTAATCAATTTCAAATTTTATGTAAAAAAAACACAACATTTATGTCATTTTTAACATCCCAACACCTTTGTTTGTCAATCCGTCTTTTCTTATTTCACATTCCATTAAGAAAATCGAACAGATTTTTTTCTTCCTATTAACAATAAAATCTGTTTAAAAAAGAAAATATTGTTTCATGAATTAATTAATGTTTTTAGTATAGTTGAGTGTATAACAAATTTCTATATGAACTACATGTACATTATTATGAAGATTGGTGAAATCAATCAAAATCTAACAAATTATTTTTCTTATTAAAATTTCAATAAAACCTGTTAAAAAAGGGAAAATATTGCCTTTTGAATTATTTTTTAAAGTGAAGTTGAGTGCATTACAAATTTCAGTATCAACCACATTATAATAAAAATCGGTGAAATCAATTAAAAATTGTCTTACTTTTTTTAACGAATAAAACTTTTTATTGATTTACCTGATTCGGGAAACATATGGAGTTGCGACAGAATACAATCAAGACTTGGAAAAATGTGGACAGATAGAAAATTAAGTCGTCAAATCGCATCTATCAAATTTGACAAGACCAAGATAGTAAAACAATTAAGGGGACATCAATACAGTCCCGTAACCCAAACAAATTTTCCACTACATCATCAGATGATTGCCGCTTTGTTTCTTCTCAGATACAGCAGCTGGTTATATTTAGGTGGGAACAAAAGGAAGATAACATGAAGACGCATTTCTACCTGTGATTGACAGGTACAGGTAACTTTCTAACGAGACGGTGAGGCAGGTTTTACGAATGTCAACAGATTCTCTGACATAAATGATAAGACCGAACAAACACCATCTTAAATTAACCATATGGTCCAGTATAGCAAAAACAACATCACATTGGCAGGTTACGGTACTATTTCATGTGTATTGGTGATAATGTTTCAATTGTCCTTAAAATTACCAAATTTTATCAATAGTCCAAATGTGCTATTGCATGCTTAATGGTTCTTTATTACAGCATCAAGAAACAAGTCTATATCAATATAATACAGGAATTTATGTTATGTGGAGAGAGAGAGAGAGAGAGAGAGAGAGAGAGAGAAGATTTTAGATGGTGAAGGAAACTAAAATGCATAGTGCTTACAGACAACCATGACTTTGCAATGTAATAAGCTCAGATGACCATAGACAGTTGAGCTAAACTAAAGGTGACACTAGTGTACTGTGTGTGTGTGTGTGTGTGTGTGTGTGTGTGTGTGTGTGTCTACATTGTACAGGCACATATAAATGCTCGACTATAAACATAGTCTCATGGTTAATTTGTAGCGTGTAAATTTTTCGATCAAAGACAGAAATTTCCCGGTAAAGTTTTTTTCCTCCTACTGGTTTCTCTGAATCTGCATCAATCATTCCATCATCAATTTCAATAAATCACTACATACAATAATTTAACTCTTAATTAACAATGATTTATCTTAAATTTTACTCTCTGCTTTTTTCTTGAAAATTAATATTTTTAAGTCTGTTAAATAATCTATGGTTAAATCAGCCTGCTCGTGGATGTATATTTCATGTGGTACTGATACAATAATAGAGTCTTATCTATAGGATCTCAGGTGTGCACATACACCTGATCCAGGTAAAGTAATTATCTAATTAATTACCGCGTTAAGGTTACCGTGACTGATTACAACTAATACCGCTTTATTACAGATCTATCCAACGACAACGCTAAGCAGATTAATTACAAGGGAATAACGGACTATTTACGGAAAATGAAAGTGAACTTTTTAATTGTCTGGTCACCTGTGATGGATAAACTGATAGCGTATTACAGTCAGGATTCCTGCCAATCATTGAAGTCATAACAACATTTTTTGAGTCAAAATATTAATTTAACAGAATGCTATAATAAGATGTAGACAGAATATATTACCGGTACCGTAAGCCGGATCAACTAGAGTGACAAACTCATTATAATCATTATCCAAGATTTTACAAAAATTATTCTAAAAAATGTTGGTTAATATGAGATACACATTTCATTTTAAAATAAATACATACTGGAATATGATATCAGGTATTGAAACGAAATGCTAATCATCGGGAAAATGAAAATTTCATTACATTAAAACATAACAAGATAGATGTAACTGAAACCACCTTGCTGGCTCAGTAGTTGTAGGAGGTTATGGGTTGGAACACTAGCTGGTTCATTCAAAATTAATTTTTTTATTTATTAATGTTGCCCAGTCTGTTTCAATTGCTTCTAACTGTAAGCGTCCTATGCAGCTGCCACAAGTGGCACCTAGTCACGGGACTACCTGAAAAACTACCTGGTAATGAGCTTTTTACAGCTCTAGTATGGGCAGGAGATGAAAATCATCTCAGAAAATTTCCAAGTCCCGAGTGAGGTTCTAACCCACAGCCCTTGACTTCAAAAGCCAGTGTCCGCCCATAAGACATAAAAGCTTGAAGTACTAGTTTCAGACCTGGTGCTCAGTATTACAAGGACAGAATATTAACTGTATCAACCCGTTTCAGGATAATGTGACTGGGTTTTCTTGTTTTGACATACTGACCCTGTGAGCTAGAACCTTAAAGTCACCCTAGGTGTGTGTTATTACACTGCAGACCATCAAAAACAATAATATTTTTTGTCAAAACTAAAATTTCTGCTTGGAACATGAGACATTTTTGAGATACAATGTAGTCAAACCTGTGTATAAAGGCTACCCAAGTGACCCAGTTAAAGTGGTCTTTATGGGCGGGTGGCCTTAATATACAGGTTCACATATGAATAATGAACAATTAGGATACTATTCTACTGACCATTATAAGGTGTGGCCCTTATATAGAGGTGGCCTTTCAGGCAGGTTGGACTGTATATGTTTTATCCCTTTGTCCTTATTTAAATTTTTACAGTTGTCCATTTAGAAGGTGTATTGCTATCTTCGGTTATATATTTGGCAAAACTGACATTTCTGCTCAGAACATATTCCGTTGACAAGATATACTTTTCACTAAGATTGTAATCCCTTACTTCTACTGCTTCTAGGCACAAGAAGTTTAATATTTTCATCTTTATATTAAAAAGTGACAAAATCTGTCTTCAACTACAACATTTTTTGGCTTTTGATTGTTGATTTTTTTTTTTGGTATTTTTTCCCCTTTTCAAACATTTTCATCTTCAATTATTCTCCTTAGAAGATGAAACCTTTAAAATTTTGTCTGGTATTACATAGAATCTCTTCTTATCAGCTGTAACCTTGTAAATCCAGTCTCATACTGTTAACAATCCCTAAACATTTTGAAAAAGTAACAGGGGTATTTCAGTTTTGATAAATGACAATTGACAAACATTTTGGGTTTTGGTAAAGTAATTTTATTTGCTTCTTAGACCTGATGAAGTCAGGTTTCGAGAAATATTCAATGGGAGATGATTCTACAATAAATAAAGTTTAATTTCTTAAATCTTGAAAATTTTTGCTTTATCTTTCTATTGTTAATCTACAAATATCAACTAATTTTTTTTGTTCTTTGTCTTCTGTATTTTATGGGTTTCTTTAATGTTCAAATTTTTGCCATTTTTTCAATCTTTTTCTTTCCATTTGTATGTTTTTTCTTTAAAATCTACAAATTTTCAGTAACCTTTGTATTTGTTTTTTAATCTTAAAATTTTTGATAACTTTTTTGTTCATTTTCTTGTTTTGTATGCTTTTTTAAAAATCTACAATTCATTCCTTTTTTCTCTCTTTTGTTAGTTTTTTTGGAAACTTTTTTATTCTTTTTATGTTTTTTAAAGTTTTTTCATTTGTTTTGGGTTTTTTTTAAGTTTTTGCCAACTTTTTCATCCTTTTGAAGTTTTTTATCAAAATTTTCGCATTTTTTCATTCTTTTTTACTTATTATATATTTTTTTAAATGTTTCTGTTATGTTAATTATGTTGGTCTGTTGTACATGAACAAATCTGGTTATAAATTGCTTAAACAAAAGATCAAAAATAAACTCAAAGCAATTATTGAATTAATTTCTTACTTCTAAAACAAAAAGACAAAAAATAAAGTAAAAAAAAATATTGAATTATTTTCTAAATACTGAAACAAAAGATGAAAATTAAAGTAAAAATTTTATTGAATTAATTTTTCCAAACACTGGTACTTAAAAAATAAAAGACGAAATATGATCTCAAAAATTTATTGAAATAATTTTTCAAATATGTAAACAAAAGACGTAAAATAAACAAAAAAATTTATTGAAATAATTTCTAACTTCTTAAAGCCTTTTTAAATTTGTTTCAATGACATGCCGCATATACTGGTACTCATGGTCTAAACCTCACTGTTTAGTCAAATATGTGATTAAAAATGAAATATCTGAATTGTAAATATTTTTTGTATAATCCGCTAAATGCAGACATTAGAATACTAAAATCCGCCAAGATTAAACATAAAATTAAGACTATTTTATCTGATTAGGGAATTAATCTCGGCTTTATGGATTAACACGATGTCAGAAGTGCGGATTAAGTATGCGTAATTGTAACTATACACATATTAGAATCGGTATTTCTAATATTATGACACCACTTCTTTACTCTGGCAAATTCTAATGTAAATGTGTTTATTCTTGTTTTGAAAAATTATTTTATAGAAAAAATAAATAAAAAAAGACTAACATTGAACATGCTGAAGTAATTCTCTTTATCATATCTATTGTGTGCATTTGAAATTCTAAGAACTTTTATTTTTTGTGGGAGACAGTTCAATTTAAGTGATATGACAATTGTTTCTGTATCATTTTGTCTACCAGTATACATGTATATGTATTTAAAATTATATATAATGTATATTTCAAAATATTTCAAGACTAATTTCTTGCTTTTGCTGGAGACAGATCAATATAAGTGCTAAGACACTTGTTTCTGGGTTCTTTTGTCTATATAAGTATTTATAATAATATATATTGTATGTTTCAATTGTTCTTTGACTGAAAAATAAAATTAGTTTAAATCAAACAGAAAAAATTGACTTTGTTTAATACACTATAGTCCATAATACTAAAATTGAAGAACTAAAATTCATGTAATGTAGCTTGAAAGTTAAATTTTATATTTTGTCTCCATAATAAAGAGAATGTAAAGTCTATATAATTTCTTTAACAAAATTTTAAACATCCATTGTCTTTCTGAAATGCTAATGTGTGAAAAAATTCATGTTATATGTTACGGGTATATTGATAGATTATTTCTAATATTCTCTGTGTTCAACTGTTATCATGCTGATAAAATTCAGATATTTTTCCTTGTTAGTATTTAAAATCAAATATTCAATTCTAGCTTCCAATATTTAAGATTAATCTGTTATATTTCAACTGCTGAATGGCTGTATGAAATCAAAATGTACCAACGTGAATTAAAGAAAATAAATTTAAAAAAAATTAATTTAATTTATTTTCATGACCTAAAAATAGATTTAAAAAATTTATTCAATTTACTTTCATGTCTAAAAAATGAAATAATATATTATATATTTTTTTGTCATTTAAAAACAAATTGAAGAAAATAAACTAAATAAATTATTTCATTGTTTTCATGATTTTAACAAAAATGAAATAAAAATTATTATATTTTTCAAAATGACTACTTATTCAAATATATATATAAAATAAAAAACAATTTTTGAAACAAAAAGAAATCGTAAGTAAACAAACTATTTTTTTAAGTATTTGATATTATTATTACACCTGATCATACATTTCTTAACGGTTCAGGAATGTCGAGATGAAATTCCTGTCTAAAGAGACAGCGAGGAGGGCCAATATAGCCAAATGGAAAACAAACAACGCCAAACATAGTGTATCAAAACACTGTCCGCTAATTTCGGACACGGGTTTAGAAATGAAAACAGCCTGATAGAAGTCAGTGAAGTATGAACAGCAATCAATTTTAACAAAAAATAGCCGGATTAGTATCTTTCATTGAATAAGATATTTTGACGAGGCCCATATCTGCCTAATCAACGAGAAACTAAAAGGTCGGGTAATTAAACAAACACTTCACTACACTTGTCATATAGTGTTCTCCTGAAGGGTGGGTTGTATTTTCTAGGTTGTACAAGAACTGAGTTATTTGTATATCTAAGTTTTCATAATGTGCTATTCTCTCCTTAAATCAACAACACACAGGGATTTAAATCAACAATTACATGCTCAATTAGATTTTAACGTTTTCAAAATCAACAAAATTTTAATGTAATTTCATACACATGTAATGACTAGTTTTTAATAAATTTAAAAGAAACAAAAATATAGAAAAAGAAATAGAATTTCAATTTTTATAAAACATGAAATATTCATTTATGGAAAGTTATTTATTTAGGTATGTAAATCTGGACTATTTATAGAACATACCAATATAGATTAAGAAATATGATGAAATGAAAAATATCACAGCATTTTAAAATTATACCAAAAAAATTAAAATAAAGTTACAGTAGAAACATTTGAACAAATTCTGTAAATTTTCTTAGGAAATTTGATAGAAAAATATTTCCAAAATAAGTTAAGAAATATGATGAAATGAAAAATATCACATTACAATATATCAAAACAAATAAACTTTTATTAAAAACATTAGAACAAGATTTTACTAATTTTCTTATACCCATATGGTTGATCTATTTGTATTAACAAGCAATATTTTGGAAAAAATGTATTGATTTATCAAGCTGGTCGAAGGCCTTTCTTTTCCATACTAATTCATACGTACCGGTACATAAACATGTACATATATATATTTTCTCATATACTGTAAAAGTGGTTATTTTCCCAAGTGGAAATTTTTGAGAATTTGTATTGTAAGCATTTTATGAGAAGCATATTTTAACAAGTTTGCCCATCGTTGAGGTACATGGCATACAAAATATGAGGGGAATTTTTGTGATTGTTTCAATTCGCAAAAATAACGCAAATTTCCACCACACAAAATAACCATATTCAGTTTCCTGATCTATGTTGGTACATTTTATTAATTACTGATTATTCACTGAGTATTTGTATCCATAGTTTTGCAAAATTTAATATGTTTAACACTGATGTCATATCAAAAACCTGGAAATTTGGGTACCATAAATATTAGAGAGAGCTTGTGGCTTGGCTGTATTGACAGATAAATTATACCACATTTTTTTCTTTAAATTTTTTCCAATTTGCTTGTCATTCTGACTTTTCCTATGTTTCCATTACTAGTACATATCGTCATTGGTTCCACTCCTGGTAGGCACTATCGCCATTGGCTACTAATTTCTGAGAAATTCTTTCAAAAAGTAACATATTAAAAATATGTAAAGAACTATATTTTCATAATTTTTGTAAGCTACTAATAAACTAGCTTATTCACTGATGTATGGAGATGTGATACTGATTTTTTATACTGATAATGGCAGTTGAAAGTTAAAAGTCACAATGTAACAAGAGAAGAAAACTTCTTAAAACAGCCAATTTTAAATAAAAACTACCAATATTAATTTTTTATCTCAAAATTTATTCATCTATTCTGATTGTTTAAATGTTTAATGAATGGAGATCAATTACTTTACTGGATTTTTATGTGACATGTGATATAAAACCTTCTAAAAAATACCAATATTAATTTTTTATCTCAAAATTTTATTAATCTATCCTTTTAATGAATGGAGATCAATTACTGCAAACGTATCTAATTTCGCAGTATAGGAAATTTAGACATACTCGCATAGTTAAATTTTCGTGTTTTTGAAATATGCACTATAACACAATTAACATCACATAATTATCATTTGGTATGAAATTTTGCGCAAAACAAATGTCTGCCAAATAAGCAAAAATTACCGGTAGTATGCTGCGAAAATAAATATGTTTACAGAACTTTACTGGATTTTTATGTTATATGTTATATATTTATACAGTAATGTTATGGAATTAATAACTCAACTGATATGAGATAATAAATATCTGTGGTAATCAGAACATAATCCAGGCGATTACACAGTAATGTGATGTAACATCGATACCTTACAAACTGACAAAACAAAGGGAATTAACTGGAGATTAAAATTTTTTGTTTGAGTTGTAGAATATATTTCATTAACATTATTCTAGCTCATGATGCTTCTCTCTCTCTCTCTCTCTCTGGGTTTTCAACATAAACTTATTCCAGCTCATGAATCTACCATGTTTGTCTCTCTCTCTCTTTCTCTCTCTCTGGGTTTTCAACAGAAACTTATTCCAGCTCATGAATCTACCATGTTTCTCTCTCTCTCTCTTCATGATATAAAATATGATCCCAGAATTATGAAATTAAGGGCCAAATAGTAAAAATTAGGAAAATAAGTTTTAAAAAATTAGGAAAATAAGTAAATAACTAAACCAATTAACTAATAAAAAAGACCCCACCCAACAATATCTTAAGGGGTATGAAAGAAATAACATAAAACTTGTGTTTCAATATTTCTAAATTAAGATGCTATGTGTACCAACCATGAAGACAAATATTTCCATCAACAGCATTAAGTATCATTGTTGTCATACATAAAGTGTGAAGAATTTTTATTTGTGAGGATGTAAGACTAATGTCTCCTCTGTTATGGTTATAATGACCATTTTGAACTATGGTAATTCTGACAATGTATAAAATTCAGTCCAGTGTTACTTTCCTAAGTTTCACAATCAATCCTTAACTAAGATTTTCCTTAACTCAGATTTTGAAAATTTGAAATCTTTATAATTTTGTTAATTTTGAAGATATTTAGTATTTTAAGTTGTGATTTTGAATATCACTTCTAGCTTATAACACCTGTATTTAGTATATTGACAAAAATATTTGTTAGTGGTTCCAAAAGAGATGGCCAAATTTTGCCTAATCTTAAGTTACAGAAATACTTAGTTAAGAAATAATAGTAAAACTGGAGCCTGGGTCAGAATGATTAGAATTTAAAATGTGTAGTCACAAGAGTAACTAGAAAACATAAACCATAATTATTTAATACTGGCAGACCTTATAGTAGCAATCTTTCCGTTCTTGTTAGCCAAAATCGCCATTGGATACTAATTTCTAGAAATTTGTTTCATAAACTAACCGCATTTAGCAAATTTGTGAAAAAATACTTTAAAAAGAACTATATTTTTATAAATTATGGAAATTTTGCTAATTTTTAATTTGTGGAAACCATGAAATACTGGAAATATGGGTTAGAGTAATTGAAAATGTACACATCATTCTTGTTAACATGTATAGTTATATTTTATCTTTGTATCTGCTTAAAGTACTAGTAAATAGTAGAGGCTGGAGATGCATTTTTAATACACCAGTTACTTAAATCCACCACGGTAAGACTTCCTTTACACCCATTACATTTAAGTGAATTTTTAGAAAAAAATATTTTCCACAAAAATGTTTAAAATGGCTAGATTTCATCATTTTTAGACTTTCGGCTTTTCAGTGGAAATTAAAATTCAAGTGGAGGGTACAAATGGAAGGTTTTCCTTAAACAACAGAGAAAACATTAGAATATTCATTCAAAGCTTCTCCTTCCATTTGTCGCACATTTCAATTATGAAATTCTCCTCTAAAAGGTACATCATCCTGTTTCTAGAAATAAATGCAGCTGTAGAAAAAACATTTTTTTGGCTGCAGATGAATTTTGAAGATGGACACAAAGTACATAATTTTTGTGAAAATAAATAAAAACTATAATATATAATAATAAACACATTTTGTGTTATCCTTTGTTATATAGAGAATGATATTTAATTCTTCTAGCTGTTCTTCTTAAATTTCCATATATGAATCAAAATGTTTTTGCATGAACAACTAAAACACGCTACCTGTACCAACAACTTATATCCATGTTAAAAACACTTTTCGTTAACATCCGAAATAAACTACAAGCTTCCAAATTAATTTGGAGGCCAACATTTGAAGAACACTCACCTTCGATAGCCATCATTGCTCGGAGTTCCCGATTCAACAATTCAAATTTTTTTTCCAAATCGTCTTCCTTTTCCCTGTAAAAATATGCAGAAGAAAAATAAAATGTTGTTTTATTTCATTCAATGTTAAAACTCCTCTCCAAAGGATCTTTTACATGCTATTTATATAGTGGTAGAAAGTTTGTAGGAAAGCTGATTTCTTAACAAGCATTAATGTAATGGGTTTAGGGCTAAAGATGATAATATTTTTACAATATACTTATAAGACTTAGAAGTTTTCTCCAGGGATTGTAAGTAAAGAAACTGATCCTTTGCTTAAAACCATTAATATTTGCAGAAAGAAAAATATTAATAAATTACGTCACCTAAATTAAGATTTTTAAGGTTACGACAAAAACGAGCCCCATGAAAGAATTAGGTGTTAAGAAATATTACAAATGTTTAATGACATCATAAAAAATTGTCAAGAAAATGCAGTTGTAAAAAGAAAAGCAGCTAAAGAGATTTGGATCAGGATTGAAAGTTGATGTCCCCTGCGTACAGCACAACTTCTGTATAAGGCTGGTTAAACAACAAAAAGCTGCTTATGTTATTAGTCAGTTTTTCTCTTTATAAGGAGCTTGACTTCAGATAAAAACATTTTTCCGGACAAACTTTTGGAAAATTTATTTCATTGTCACATATCTTGTCTTGGAAAGGTTTCCAAGTTTCTAAGTCTTCACATAACGGAGGTATATGATATTTCTCTTTCCCATGAGTTTGATAAACGGAATCTGAATAATATTTATTTAATGTCATATGCAAATCATGTGATTAACCGTTTAAATCAGAAAAGAAGAGTCATTTAGACGACTGTATTAGCAGAATAAATTTGTTGGAATCTTAATAAATGCAGATTTTTATTTCATCATTAATTTGTTACAATCAGGAAGCGGGCGACAATTTTTATATTTTTATGTTATCGTTAACCTGTCTTGTTTGTAACGCTGCACCTCATTGGCTTATATAAATATTCATGAATTTATATTCATTGGGAACATAACCACATGATCTAAGTAGGAAATGTAAAGTCGTAAAATAGATTAAAATAAATAATATTTATATTATTTAAAATCAAATAAAATAGTCATATTCTGTCTAAAAATTTAAAGCAGTAAAACTGTACAATAAGAAGTTATAAAGATAAATGGCACTTGGCCTTGCTAACAAAAATACTGTCGATCGGGAAAAAATTCCATCAGTATTAATTTCTTGCAGAAGCAAAATTTACATTTATCTATTTCACCTTCTTGAGGAAAAATCAAAGCATAAAATACAAAATTCCCAATACTTGCCAGAAACAAAATTAACATTATTCTACTTGCCAGAAACAAAATTAACATTATTCTGAGTTCTTATATTTTTAACCTTTTTGAGGAAAAAATAATTGTCAAAAATGTTATCAAATTAAATATTCCAGATACTTTCATTCAAAATTTTGCCAGAAACAATTTTTTTTAACCCTTTTGGGGAAAAAAATCAATGCCAATAAATTTTATTAAATTAGATATTCCAGGTACTTTTATTCATACTCTTGCCAGAAACAAAATATACATTTTTCTGAATTCTGATATTTTTCATCTTTGGGAAAAATCAATAAAATTAAATTTTTATCAAATCAGATATTTCTAATACCTTTATCCATACTCTTGCCAGAAAAAAAAATTGTATTGAAAAAAGTTCTAACATTTTCCACCAAATTGGAAAAATTCAATGCAAGTAAATTTTATTCAACTAAATATTTCAATTGCTTTCATTAATATCTTGCCAGAAATTAGATGAACATACAAATTACTGGTACGCAATTTAGAGTTAACTGCACACAATCATTTATTCATGAAATGAACAATCATCAACCTGATTTGGTATAAATATCACTCAGTAATCGCACACGTTTTATCATTTAAATTAATTTATATATTTCCATTCCTGATAGCCAAAATAATCATTTTAGCAAATTTGTGAAAAAATGATTTAAAAAGGACTTTATTTTCACACTTTGGAAATTTGGCCACTAATTATTTTCAGAAACCTAGAACTGCATATGTTGCAGTTTACATTAGTTTACATCAGAGATAAAAAATAGAATAAAATATGTGTTATATGGTAAATTCTTTGAAAAAAATTTATGAAAAATAATAACTTAAATTTTACAATATTTCTGGTTGTATCATGGTTTGCTCATTTCATGACCTTTTGTTAGCAAGACTATGAAAAACATTTTTTTTAAAATAAAGAATTTGACCTCGATCTATCAATGTCTCCAAGAATGATCACTATGTCTGCTCGGAAAAAATCAAAGACATTCAATAAATATATATATATAAAAATAACAATCACGACAAAAATATTTCCAAATCTTCAGGGGTATTAGCACGGCTAAAAACCTACTTTATCATGAATATTAATTCTTTGAGGGGCATACCACAAAAATTATTAAATAATGGGGTGTTAAATCTTAAATAACGGAATAAACGTACCGCTAGAGTATTATCGAGTCTCATTAGTATCCTCATAAAAATATAAATCCCTCTCGTTTTTAGGCGTTACATAAGAACACTTACTCAAAAGAGAATGAAATGGTAAAAAAAATGTTTTCCATATAGGAGGTCTTCGGCTTAAAATATATTTATAAACAAATGTGTTTACATATTAGGTGAACTTACCCCAAGTGTAAGTACTTGACCATAAATATTACATAACCTAAGGGGTTATACACGAAAATGTAATATCGAAAGTGACTGCAGAATATTACCAACATTTACTTGACTTTTCTTTTTTGGTATAAATATTATATAACCTATGAGCAATACACAAAATTCTTCATTTAAAATAAGACACAGCGATTTCAATAGAAGCCAGCAACCAGCAAAACCTGTTGTCTACTTTGGTATTTCTACAATTTGTTTGGTGCCTACTTTCATTCATCAATATTACATTTATATAGAGTTACAACTGAATTTGATGTCTACTCCAGAAAACTTGTCGGCTATTTAGACTGTTGAAAGGGCTGAAGACATAAAGTCAAAGAGGGTGGCAGCTGAACATTACTGGATTTTCTTCTTTGGTATATGTATACATGTATATTTATCACATGGTATATAATTAAAAGAACCCTAGTGAGCGAGTGAGCTCACATACCCCCATATGTCCACATAATGGACCTAGAGTTTTCCAATTATTTCAGTGAAATTTTTAAAGTCTAAGGACTATCATTTTCATAAAAATTATCTGATTGCAACAAAACACCACTTTAATGAACACATTACAATGTCACCATAGCAGAACCTAGTTGACGAAAGTTTGACAGTTTGTTTCCAAAAGGTCAGCAGTTTTCTCCAGGAACTCAACTTTCTTCCACCATCCCAGAACTGACTGCCTCAAGAAAAAGGAAAGAATCTTAACAGGGCGTAAAACACCATTGCTCCACTCCACTCTGCTCTGCAATCTGGGTAATAACTGACCAACTAAAATTGATAAAACAGAACAAAAAGAATCCAGAGCCCCATACTTTATTACAGTGAAACCTGTCTTAAAGACCATTACTATATAAGAACAACCTGTTTTTACAGGCAGTTAACCTTATCCTAATTCCTCTTTATTCATGTTATTTGAACCTGTATATAAGGGTCACCTGTTCATAAGTGTCACTTTTACTTGTTCCCTTAGGCAGCCTTTATAGACAGGTTTGACTGTACAGTCCAACCTGCCTTAAATGTCACCTCCATATAAGGGCCACCTGCTTATAAAGGCCAGTAGAATTGTGTTTTAAGTGTTCTTTATTCATATTATTTGAACCTGTATGAAAAGACCACCTGCCTATAAAGACCATTTTTACTGATTCCCTTTGATGGCCTTTATAGAAATGTTTGACTGTATATAGAACTTATACATGTGACAACTGACTAATCCTACATATGCATGCCCCCTGGTTTCACAATCATTTCTTAACTAAGATTTTCCTTAACTTAAATGTAGCAAATTTAAAACCTTCAAAATTTTCTTGAATGTTAAGTTATTGGGAAATTTAAGGTGTCATTTTAAAGATTCCATCGAGCTTATGACATCTGCATTCGTTTTGACAAAAAATCTTTATTCTATTTCCAAAAAAAGATAGTCCAAATTTACTACATTTAAGTTAAGGAAAATCTTAGTTAAGGAAATATTGTGAAACCGGGGCCATGTATCTAAATGCAAGTACACAAAGGTATATTGCACGACTAGGTTTTGACATAATTTTCTGCTGCACTGATTACCCGTGATCAAATACAAGAAGGATTAAATGGATAAAGATGTTGCATCTAACCTTCTAAATATACAACAGGAGAGGTCAAGAAATCTATGATACAGAATCAGTCAATACACCAATAAATGTGATTCTGATTTTTCTTCTTTTCCTGCTATATTCAGACACAAACATACCTGTCCATGTTCAAATCATAATAAAAAAGCAAAGTAAAACTTTGAAAACTGGCAAAATAAGTTAAACATGTAAACTTCTACCAGGGAGGTGAGGCCATGTGTTCTGGAAGAGTTACCAGAATTGCCTGACTAGCTAGCTACATATGTAAAATCAAAATTGGAAATGAAAGGAACATGGAACTTAGGACATCAAATGTATCCAGGGCAGTCTAGACTACAGAGACATCATATTCATCAACAATATTGTGATGACTGCCATTATTAAGAATGGCTGCTTTTGGTTCATTGTTTAGATAACTTGTCAGTGGTCTACCAGGTATGTTTGTCAATGGTCCATGTTCCACAATGGTCCATGTTTGGATGACTGATTGGTCCTTTACTTTTGCTAAATTAAGATCGACTGATTTAAAAATTCAAACAAAAGTAGCCAAGTTTCTGAGTATGGTGGAAACATATCAAAATGGGCAACAAAATGGAATCTTCAGATTTTAAAATTAATACATTGATTTTATAAATATGTTTTTATCATATACTTAGTAGTAAATACATATACATAGCATTTAGAATGCTTAAATATGACAGAAATGATGTGATCTTATCACTGAAAGCATGTGTCCAGTGGTAAAAAACCACTCAGTTTTATATTGAGGTATTGGTCCAATATGTCATATGATTTTGACTTTTATTTTCTATGTATCAGATTCAAAGAAATGACATTTTTGTTTTCAGAACAGTTTAGACTTCAAATATGACCTGCATATGCTTAAACTTTAGAAGAATATGGTAATGGGTATGATATTGGGTTTTATAAGGCTGGAATTTCACTGACCTATATCTTTTTCAAGGATAGAGAAGAGGAAAGGGCACCAGGTTTCTAAAAATTGCCCCCTCTGAGGTGTCATTTGAATGGAATTTTAAATTACCCGCAAGTCATGCAGACAAAGGGTCAAACAATAAGAATAGAGACCTTTTAAACTCGAAAAAACATAATGCCAATGCCAAATTGGAACCAAAATATTATTAAATAACAAAACAGGTGAACTGTTATAAGGTTTTGGGATGGGATTAGATTTGGAAATCCTCTTTGCTTAATCCCCCCTCCGATAACGGTGTTTCTAATGTTCCTCTACTTTTAAAATAGCCAAAGTCTTTTGACTAAACATTTAGATACCGTAAATATTTTCTTTACCAATTTAGATACCAGAAATGTTTTCTTGTAAAATTTTTTAATTATTAATGGTTCAAATATTTCAACAACTAAGATGAATTGTCTATGTATTTAAGAAGTTCTTGAAACAAACATAAAAATGTTTACTATTAGGAATTTTAATTCATTTTTATGAGAGTTT
This sequence comes from Anadara kagoshimensis, assembly GCA_021292105.1. Classification (NCBI taxonomy): domain Eukaryota; kingdom Metazoa; phylum Mollusca; class Bivalvia; order Arcoida; family Arcidae; genus Anadara; species Anadara kagoshimensis. The sequence continues at coordinate 47,807,067 of CM037858.1, forward strand.
TTTAAGATACCCCAAAAAAAAAATTAATCCATATTACTGTATTTTGCAAGTGTTGAGTACTTAAGTATTTTAAATTAGCGCACCTTACCCTAGTAAAAACTAGAGTATTCATATTCATCATGTAAATGACTAGAAAAATATGTTTAAATATTAACACATAGCAAGTATTTTCCAAACATTTTTAATACTTACTACTCAAATTATAATCATACTGAATGCATGGTGCATGACATTCTTTGTAATGTAGGCTATATACAGTGAAACCTGTCTATAAAGGCCACCAAAGGGAATCAGTAAAAGTGACCTATGTGGGCAGGTGGCCCTTTTATACAGGTTTAAATAACTTTTATTAAGAGCAATTGAGATAAAAATTTACTGGCTCTTATAGGCAGGTGGCCTTTAACAAAAGTTTGACTGTATATATAAAGCATCATCATCATTTAGTTAAGTGAACAACAGTACCATTGAATAAAACAGGCACCAAAAGAAAACCCTCTTCCAGCATTTACAATATATAATAGTTTTACATCTATCATTGGTCACATTATATGTTTATTATTGGTTTGTCTTGTTTTGTTGTTCATTAGTTTGTTATTTATAGTTTTGGCTGAACGGGGTGGTGGAGTGTAATAATGTCTTATACACCAGTCAAGATTCTTTTACTTATGTCCAGACAGTCAGTTCAAGGATGGTGTTGGAAACTGGATTACCCAGAGAAAACTGCTATCTTTGGCAAGAGTACAGATAAACTTTCTCATACTAGCAACTATCCTGAGTGGGATTCAAACCTAGGTACTGAGGCTCTGTGATCCGTAAATGCACGCTTAAACCATTGACCACCAAGGCTTCTAAATAAGAGTACATAAACATGTAGTACCAAGAATTTTATTATATGTATGTGATTACTCATTTCTATCATTACCTTAGCATTTTGATTCAATTACAGAAAGTTTAATAAATTTCTAAAAATATAAGTCAAGAGAAATAGTTTTACGCCACTTGCCAAAAGATGCAGTAATCTTTATTAAAAACAAGCGAAATGCGAAAAAATAATTCTTATTCATGGTAAGTAGTCCAAAAATTATAAAGACAACCCCCTTGGTCATAAATTGACAATAACTAACTTATCTTATAGAAATTTAAGAAAAACATTACTAGAGGGGCAGTACTTTTTATAATAAATGGAAATTGTGCCTGTACAATACAGGAAGGCTTTATATTGTTAACACTACATTTTGGCAATACAAACAATGATAGGTCAATATTAATACAAGCAAGAAAACTACAATATTGACATAAATAAACTATAGTGTTTGGACACACATACTGACCAATCTAATTAGTTAAGAAAACCAAACTGACCCCTCAAAATACCAGGGAGGGGTCCTTGACAATTTTGGTCATCTATACATGAAGTCAAACATATTACAACCGTGGCTAGTCTTAAATTTCAACGCTTGACCATTACATATTTAAACAAGCCCAATCTAATTTTAACAACAAGTACTTCATCTAGATGAGTAATGAATACTGGTTTTATTCAGAGAATAAATGCCTTGACCATTACAATGGTCATTTTAAGAAAATATCTGCAGCTGTATTTACCTCAACCATCTCAAGTATCATTTCAGAATTGTACTGGTCAGTTTTGAAAGTAAATAAGAAGAATAATTAACCATCTTCTATTATTTGTTTTATTAACAATGTATTCCATACAATGTATTCAATTATAACCAATTTCACAACACCAATTAAAACCACTGTGGTTTAATGTGTAAACAAGGAGGGCTTTGTCAACAAATTATATACAAAGTATATTTATTATACACTTCAATTTTTTAATTTTAACAACCCCCATTTCCTGTTTAGATTTTAATTTTTAGTTTAATTATTTTTGAAGGTCAGTTACGATTTTCTCAAATTTTTTGAAAAGGTTTTGATTATGTAACTAATTTTTCAAGGATAGGTTTAAGAATTAAAGCATGCAATGATCATGCATTCTTTTTTCTTGCATAATTCTTTTGTTTCAAATTCTTCTTTTTGTATAATTATCTTGCTAAAAATTGTTTAAATTTTTTAAAAAGATTTGATGATTTAATCATTTTCAAAAAGAGGTAGCAGAATTATGATGCAATGACTATGCATTCTCATTATGCAGACTTTTTTCTATATAATTGTTTTGCTTAAAATTCTTTCAATCTTTTATTTCATGTATAACTGTCTTGTTTACAATTATCTTTATCTTGTAAGGAGTAGTGGTGTTTAATGTCTCAGTCAAGAATATTTCACTTATATTGAGACATCGCCAGCTATAGGCGAAGGTGCAGAAATTTTGCCTGTATCTTGCACTGATGGCATTATACAGCAGGGTTTTGTATCCTGCCAAGCCTACCAAGACAGGGGATCTGTTTATTTAAGGTCCGAAAAACTATGACTGCTTGTTGAAAGAAGAGCCACTACCGCTTTTAAGTCTTAGGTCAGACCAAGCCGGGGTTCGAACACACATCCTCCCATTTACGGAGCGTGCTTATTTTGTAAGGCTAAGAGATGATGTGTTGCTTACTGTTGCAGCTAAATGTATTGAAGATTTCATTGTGACTAACTACTGTCTGAATCACTATTTTTGTGACAGTGAATTATTCTTTATTTCCATAGAAAAATCCTATAAACTTGAATAAAGATTGATAGTTTTCACTTACTTGGAAAATGGCATGTAAATCTGCAATTACCATAAAATATTTCTGTACAAAGTAAAATGTTGCTGCTATGGGGATTAAACATGTTGAAAAACCAGACAAATGATGGATCCTTGTGTGCATATGACGTAAAATGTCACCAAGGACATCACTTTTCAGTGTAAACATCACCAGTTTCTGCAGAAATACTATTAAATGACAATCGCTGATATATTTACAGATTTTCAGTTAACACTAGGCGCAAGTAAGTGAACAATATCAAACATTAGTCAAGTTTATTGAATTTTCTATGGAAATAAAGCAAAATTCACTGTCAAAGAATGATAGAATCTATCACAACTTGTGTTGCAAGATAGGGAAATATCAACCTGAGTTCTAATATATTTGGTCCTTGAGGCTTGCAGAGTTCTTGAAAAAATATTTTAGAACAAGGGTTAAAATTTCCTTATCTGGCACTACATGTAGTGATTGATTCTATTTCTTGCATCAGAAAGTACAATTTTACAATTTAAAATCAATTTCAACTGATCGATACAATTCTGATTTTGTTGATAAAATTTTGCAGGGAAAAGAATGTGTAAGTTATCTTGCACAAGGGAGTACCGGTACATGCAAAATATTTCCTTAGCAAATATATTTTGGTCCTTTGGTAATCTTTTCAACATCTTGAAAACAATTTTGATTTCATAATTTTGGTCCAAGCACTACTGATAAGGAATTGTTTTCTGAAATGGCCGTAGAGTGCTGTAAAATTAAAACTGGTAAAATATGAAATATGTGAGCAAATACAGTAATATGTACTTTTATATTTTTATTCAATCTTAAAATGATCAGTTGTTACCAAATGTAAAATGTTGAAAACAAACACACAAAGGTACTTAGTATTTATATACTTATTGTTAGTGGGAGGAACTTAATGTAAATTTACCTTTTTTAAAGGAATTACGCGATATTTCTCTTTTAATAAATATTTATCAAATACTTGTTATAGAGCCTGAGCTGGTTTTACAACCAGTGCATCAAACACGACTAATTGACCATCAAAAACACGCATGGAAAACCGACGTACAATCACAAACTCCAGTGCACCATGTGGCTTATTATTTCTCCGTTTTTCTTTCTCAAGTTTATATGAAATATTCACTCGAGTGAAAGGACAACTTCACGAGCTGTTTTAAACATGAAATTCTCATTTTTATCAAATTAATAAAAACCCCAACTCTGCCTGCATAATTCATAAAATTGACAGTCAAATCTAAAATTCATATATAAGAAAAGAAATGTTTACACTTGACAAAGTTGATTTAAAAATAATTTACCAAAGTGGTATTTTTCTTGAGTTGATATTCACAAAAGTAAGTATATTTCATTATACGTTCCACATATGTGCATATATTCAAAATGCCATTTGGACAACCTGTGACATTAGAATTCCATAAACAAAACAATTAACTATTGGCCGATTTTCCATAAACTGGGGATTTCAGTACAAAATAAAAACACTGATCACAAAAATAAAATTTATTTGGAAAAATAAAGAAAAATATTTTATTTTTAAAATTTAATGTCCAGTAAAAGTTTTATGGTGATTTGAGACTAAAAAATAAAGATTAGCAATAAAAAATATAGAAAAATAAAGATTAACTGTTTAACGAAACTATGCTGTTACCAAATTGTAACATTAAAAGTTTTATCATTTTGTACCGTCTGTGAAGTATTGATTCTCTTGATCATTTGTTCCAACCGTCACCGAGGCCAAAGTGATAAAATTCAGGAATACTTAAAAGTGATATCGTTGTTCTTAATGATAATTTGTCTGAATTTTCATGGAAACATGTTTTGTCAACTCCAGTTACAAGGGCTCAGTTGTGCAATATTTCTGAAATTTCTTTTTAAAATGTAATGCACACATATGTTATTATCAAACAGAATCAATTGAAGTCAAAACTGTATTTTTATATCAAATATTTTTAATTTTAATAACATTTTGAATTTTCAAGAACTATTTGATTTTGTTAAGTAACACAGGTTTGAACAACTGGGCCTATGTACATGATATCTTGATTTTATAGCCCAAAATTTGTTTTATTCATTTAGATTTTTGCAGTTTACACTAACCATGCACATTTTCAGATTACTTTTACAGATATCTTAAAAAGATTCTCTTTCAAACATTTCAATTCACGCGCAGATATTCCTCACATTCAGCATTTTAACAATCTCTGAGGTTAATATCTACCACTAAATATTTGCCCATACTTATTTTAACAATTTTACTTTACAAAAGAAATGCAATTAAACACAAATATAACAAATACACTTACAATGAATATATGGATAGTGCAAAGCTAAATATTAGGCCTGATTGCTCATCTCTATAAGTCTATGTATAACAATATAAGGAAGTCGCTTTAGAATGAAATTAAGAGTCCCCAGGGCTTCGTTATAAAAGTGTTTTACTGTAAGTGCAGTCTTAGTTGTGTACACCATCAACTTATTTATACTTTAATTTTACATAGAAAGGTCAGATCCAAAAAACTGTTAACATAAAATTGCTGTTAAAATTTCTCATTTTACAGTTTCTTTGCTTAAAGGGTTAAGCATAAATTGTCTATAAATGTTATCCTACCAACAATTGTAACATACTATCTCCAAACACCAAACAACTTGCTTTGGTGAAAGTAAGAAAAAAAGCTTATTTTCAAATTTCAGTAAAACCTGTCTTAAAAGCTACCATTATCACCTACTTTTAAAGGCCAGTGAAAAACCTACCTCTATATAAGGGGTACCAGCTTTTAAAGGCCAGTGAAATTTTATCTCATTTGCTCTTTATTCATGTTATTTGAACTTCTATATAAGGGCCACCTGTCAACAAAGGCCACTTAAATGGTTCCCTTGGGTGACCTTTATGGACATGTTTGGCTTTAATTGTGATCATTTTGTTAATCTTCTTCTATATTTTATTGTCTTTCGTTAAAACTCTGATACAGCAATTGAATGTGATATGTTCAAGTTTAGGGATGGGGATGTAAAAGCCATTTTGACTCTCTTTATACACAGAAAATCTGATGACAGATACAGCAATTGAATGTGATATGTTCAATTTTAGGGATGGGGATGTAAAAGCCATTTTGACTCTCTTTATACACAGAAAATCTGATGACAGATACAGCAATTGAATGTGATATGATGGGGATGTAAAAGCCATTTTGACTCTCTTTATACACAGAAAATCTGATGACAGATACAGCAAGTGAATGTGATATGATGGGGATGTAAAAGCCATTTTGACTCTCTTTAAACACAGAAAATCTGATGACAGATACAGCAAGTGAATGTGATATGATGGGGATGTAAAAGCCATTTTGACTCTCTTTATACACAGAAAATCTGATGACAGATACAGCAAGTGAATGTGATATGATGGGGATGTAAAAGCCATTTTGACTCTCTTTATACACAGAAAATCTGATGACAGATACAGCAATTGAATGTGATATGTTCAATTTTAGGGATGGGGATGTAAAAGCCATTTTGACTCTCTTTATACACAGAAAATCTGATGACAGATACAGCAAGTGAATGTGATATGATGGGGATGTAAAAGCCATTTTGACTCTCTTTATACACAGAAAATCTGATGACAGATACAGCAAGTGAATGTGATATGATGGGGATGTAAAAGCCATTTTGACTCTCTTTATACACAGAAAATCTGATGACAGATACAGCAATTGAATGTGATATGTTCAATTTTAGGGATGGGGATGTAAAAGCCATTTTGACTCTCTTTATACACAGAAAATCTGATGACAGATACAGCAATTGAATGTGATATGATGGGGATGTAAAAGCCATTTTGACTCTCTTTATACACAGAAAATCTGATGACAGATACAGCAAGTGAATGTGATATGATGGGGATGTAAAAGCCATTTTGACTCTCTTTAACACAGAAAATCTGATGACAGATACAGCAAGTGAATGTGATATGATGGGGATGTAAAAGCCATTTTGACTCTCTTTATACACAGAAAATCTGATGACAGATACAGCAAGTGAATGTGATATGATGGGGATGTAAAAGCCATTTTGACTCTCTTTATACACAGAAAATCTGATGACAGATACAGCAAGTGAATGTGATATGATGGGATGGGGATGTAAAAGCCATTTTGACTCTCTTTATACACAGAAAATCTGATGACAGATACAGCAAGTGAATGTGATATGATGGGATGTAAAAGCCATTTTGACTCTCTTTATACACAGAAAATCTGATGACAGATACAGCAAGTGAATGTGATATGATGGGGATGTAAAAGCCATTTTGACTCTCTTTATACACAGAAAATCTGATGACAGATACAGCAAGTGAATGTGATATGATGGGGATGTAAAAGCCATTTTGACTCTCTTTATACACAGAAAATCTGATGACAGATACAGCAAGTGAATGTGATATGATGGGGATGTAAAAGCCATTTTGACTCTCTTTATACACAGAAAATCTGATGACAGATACAGCAATGAATGTGATATGATGGGATGATGTAAAAGCCATTTTGACTCTCTTTATACACAGAAAATCTGATGACAGATACAGCAAGTGAATGTGATATGATGGGGACGTAAAAGCCATTTTGACTCTCTTTATACACAGAAAATCTGATGACAGATACAGCAAGTGAATGTGATATGATGGGGACGTAAAAGCCATTTTGACTCTCTTTATACACAGAAAATCTGATGACAGATACAGCAAGTGAATGTGATATGATGGGGACGTAAAAGCCATTTTGACTCTCTTTATACACAGAAAATCTGATGACAGATACAGCAAGTGAATGTGATATGATGGGGACGTAAAAGCCATTTTGACTCTCTTTATACACAGAAAATCTGATGACAGATACAGCAAGTGAATGTGATATGATGGGGACGTAAAAGCCATTTTGACTCTCTTTATACACAGAAAATCTGATGACAGATACAGCAAGTGAATGTGATATGATGGGGATGTAAAAGCCATTGTGCCTTTCCTTATATACCAGACATCTAAACACTCTAACACATCTAGCAAATGTAATCTTACATTTTAAGAAAGGCACATAAACAAAATTTCATCTCTATTTCTACATATAAAATCTGAAGACTGATACAGCAAGTGAATGTGATATGTTTAATTTAAGGGCTTGAATGTAAATGACATATTGTCTTCTATTTATACACAAGGTATCGGAAGACTATGATACAGCAAGCAAATGTGATATGTTCATTTTTAAGGATGGGATGTATTTTGTCTTTCTGAATGTGAAGAAGCCATGATTAATATGTTAGCAGGCCCTTTATTTACTATCATTATAACTGAAATCTTTTCCTGTGTTTTCTTCAAATACTTATCACTGAGAACAAGTGGCTGAAATCGCAAATATCAACAGAAAGATAATTATTTATGGTACAATTTGAAATCTGTGAGTGGATGACCCCTGACAGTAAATGCTATGCTGGAACACAAGGAAATAGGGAGATTAGTAGAAAAATCATTACACAGTAAGTAGAAGAATCTGTACAGGGAGCTTAATCAGCTGACATCTGCGGAGAGGAAATGATGATGACTGCGCTAAGTACGCTGAACAAACACGTTATTTATTACTCTGTTCCTTAATCCTCTGTCAAACTCGCCATTTCATTTTCATTTGGTAAATCTCCTTGTTAGAAATAGAAACACTTGGAGAAGTAACAACAAATTAGAAATAAAAACTTCAAAAGAAAGATGTATTTTATTCCTGGCTTTTAAAGAAACTAATGTTTTTGGTCTCCATTTGTATTTGGCTGTAAAATTATGGAATGTTTTTTTAGAGTCAGAATTTATGATGGCAAAGCAATACATACATCATTGTTGGCTGTAAAATTACAGAATGTTATTAGAGTCAGAATTTATCATGGCAAAGCAATACATATATGCATTGTTTGAATCTGTCTTGTATTTTTCCTAAATAAAGTTAAACCTGTCTATAAAGGCCACCAAAGGGAACTAGGAAAAGTGGCTTTATGGACAGGTGGCCCTTGTATAAAGGTTCAAATAACATGAATAAAGAGCAATTTGGATAACATTTTACTGACCTTTAAAAATAGGTGACCCTTGGTTCCACTGTATTACTTTCTGATTGATTGAATGGGGCTTTACATCCAAGTCAAGAATATTTCACTTATATTGAGATGTCACCAACTATAGCTGAAGTGGCAGAACTTTTTACCTCTGCAGTGTGTTTTGGGAAAAAGTGCAGGGAGGGTTCTTTTATGTGCCATGGCTACTGTGACACAGGGCATTGGTTTAAAGTCTTCCCAGAAGGACCCTGTGTCTTTCAATTGTAAATGCTAAGTGTTTGGTGAAAGAGCAGCCTCTACTAATTTTCAATTCTTGGTCTGACTGCCAGGTTCAAACCCCAGCCTCCCACATATGGCAGGAGCTACCACAGTGGTTTATTATTTTGATTTCTGTAAAACATCTATCTGTTTTATGATTGGAAACAATTTTATAACTTTAAAGTATAACAAAATAATTAGTGATTTTTCAAGCAATATAGAAAAGGTATTGTAACATTGAATTCAAGACTCAACATATTGGGTAATACAAATCATCAAAAAGCATTTTGTACAGAATTTGTTAACTTCTCCGATCATCTGAAACAATAAGTTTTTAAAATTTTTATCTCAATTTTGTTTTAAAAAATAACTGTGGATCCTAATTCAAAAGTGCAAACTTATATAATATTTGATAATGTAATACAAATTTGCTAAAACAACGTATTTTTTTGAAAAAAAAAATTCTCAGAAAATAGTAGCCAATGGCCATTTTCATTTCAAAGAAAGGCAACCTGCAACCTAAGAGTTTTATGTAAAAATAAAACATATACGGAAATGTATGAATTTATAGTATTTTCAAGTACAAATTACATGTACCTAAGAATTGGTTGAATCATATTTAATACCAAGGACATGTTTTTTCCTACAGTGCAAACAGATAATTAAGTCAGCTGATCTCATGTAATCATGGCCAAACCAAACTGATATCAAATCAAACAACCGACCATACAAAAGTTTAACATTGATCTAATGGAAAGGAGTCAGCTGCCGTAGCCAAGATTCGGAAAACAAGTAATCGCAAAAGTGCAGAGATATAAATAAATACTAAAATATGCTGACCAGATTTAGCTACTGGGGGGGGGGGGTGGTGGTGGTGGGGGGGTCGAGATGAGGTGTTGATTTGATACTAATTCGCTAATGTAGTGTTAAACGTTGAACAGGCCTGTACTGTATACATATATATATATATATTCAGTTAACACATTATCATGTTGTGTTAACCAAATATACCCGGTAGACCATTTTGTGGTAACATTATTTTATAACATCAATAAATATGGGGAAAAAAATTACACCTATACATTTTTCACAAGTTTCAGAATCCTGTTGTCTTTAATCTTACATGCAATGCTTCCTCAAAATTATTCACAATTTTAGACATTTTTCACTATAAATTGTACTTTCTATGCTATTTCAGTTTTTTTTTCCAAAAGTACACTGAAAATATTCCTAGTACAATTTTCATGAAATTTTTATTGTTATAAGCATTTTGACAAATTATGGAAATTTTGACATCAAGAGTGTTTCATGAAAATAATAATTTCACTTACAAATGTCAATGACTCAAGAATCACTTTTAAAAAATACATGCATTTAATAACCATGAACTAAATTCGAAATTTTCCAGGAAACCGTACAATTCATTTGGATCCATAAATTTAAATCTGGTCGAAAAATCATTAGGTCTGTGCCTCGCACATCTTCGAGCTCTTCTTTAGTGAGAATTTCAACAAATACAATGTTAGTTATCAGTTAATCAGACATTTTAATTACCGATTTAAAAAAAAAATATGCCACACCGTGAATGTCAGTGATGTTTTTGATTACAAGATGATTGACGGGTACACTGGCTGGTATTTGGCGCTGTAAAAACAACGATAAACAAACACAGGACACCAGTTCTGAAAGGGACATAATCCATGGCATGTGAAGGAATCATATATTTTTATATACTTATTTAATCAGTTAAATATTTTCTATTATTTCATTATTAATATAAAATAAATATATATACCCTGCCATACATGTGGCTTAGTATCGATGTACAAGTCCATGACAAAATCAATTTGAAGGCTTTTATTTAATTAGTCTAACTTGACAAATTTAAATGAATGTATAAAATAAACAAGTTAGGAAATATATGATATACTTAAAATTTTTCTACCACAAACTTGTAATGGAATCAAGGTAATTAATTAATTTTCCTCTAATAATTGATTTGATTAACCACTATGGTAGCTCAGTTGGCAGAGTGCTCACTCTGTATGTGGGAGGTCGTGGGTTCGATCCCTGGTCGGATCTGACCCAAAACTTGAAAGTGGGTAGTGACTGTTCTTTCGCCAAGCACTCGGCATTACGAAATGAAAGTCACGGTTCTTTCGGATGGGAACTTAAAATAAACGAGGTCCCGTGTCACAGTGGGCTTGGCACGCTAAAGAACCCTGCTGTATAATGCCATCAGCCCAACGCACAGGCAAAATTTCTGCACCTTCGCCTATAGCTGGCGATGTCTCGATATAAGTGAAATATTCTTGACTGGGACGTTAAACACCACTGCTCAACTCAACTCTAATAATTGATTGATGATTGATTGATTGAATAGGGTTTTACATCCTAGTCAAGAACTTTTCACTAAAATTGTGATGTCTCAAGATGTAGGTCAAGTGACAATTTTTTTTGTATTTGCTCAGGGAAATGTGCAGGGAGAGTTTGCTAGTGTCCCACACTAACTATGACATACTGCATGGTTTTTAAGGTCTCTTATAAAGAACTCTGTTACTTTCATTTCTGTTTTCATTGTTAAAAAACAGTCACAACCAATTTTCATGTCTTGTTCAGCCACAGCCAGTTTTTTAACCCTGACCTTCCAATTACAGAGCAAGCACCCTCCATTGACACTTCAGATAGGTGAAAACCAAATACTGGTGTGTTTATGATTCATTCAGAAACCACAATCTCTCATAGAAGTTGTAGATAAAATAAGTATGATATACATGGGAAGGGAAATAACTCCTACTTACATTAAATTTTCAAGATATCCAATGATAAACTAAGAGGAACAACTCCTAAATTTTCTTGTAAGAAAACACTGTCATATCCAGATTTAATAATTAACTTAAGTGACAATTTCATGTACCAATTCATGGTGGAAATACTGAATCATACTGTTTGTAATTATATAAAGTAAAAATCTGCTGTCTGGCAAGAGATTTTCTTTCTCTGGACAAATATTACATGTAATTCTATTTCCATGCTGAAAATTTAATTTGGAGTGAATGCTGAGGAGGTCTAAGAGTGAGTGAGTGAGTTATTGTTTAAAGCCGCATCAGCATTATTGCAGCTATTCGCGGCTAGAAAAAGTAAAAGATACAATAGTATCTATAACACAAAGTATTAAAATGTAGGACGTCTAAGATGTTGATACTCCAACCTATGAAACTTTGGAACTTTGGACTGATTCCACTTGATACAAGAGTTTGTTCTCAGATGAGTACCTATTTTACTGGAACCCAATTGTATAATAGCTTGTCAAAAACTGCATAAAAGACTGTGGGACATTACAGGCAAATGGGATGTGCAGGAAAAACTGGATAAAAGACCAGGGTAAGAGCAATAGCAATAGCACTGTGAGCGTTCAATAAAGAAGGATCTATGGGGTCGTCAACCCCTTATTTTGCCAAATGACCCTAATGTTAAGCTCTTAGTGGGCCATATTTAACATTACATGAAAGCAAAAAATATTGATGTGTTGGGTGTTTTAGTGCTAAGTTTTTAAAAATGGCCCCTCCGTAAAATCCTAAATTGAACACTGCACACTCCAGTTTTTTGTCTGGTGAGTAAAATCTTCAAATAAACAAACATATTCATCTATATACTTACAGTATATTAAGCTGCATTTGTCTGCGTATTAAAGCATTTCTCTTGTTGACCAGTAAGAACCATTCCTGCATCAGCTTTTCTTCTAAAGCCTTATTCTTGCCTATGTAAGGGAAAAAATTGCCTTAGAACAAAAATTTTAAGAACAAGAAGTATGACACAAATGTTGTCATAAAACAGTAACTTTTCTTACACTATCAAAACCTGCAATCAAAACATTTAACTATGGATGTTGACACACACACAAAGGGGGTGGCTTTATATGTACATTATTTAGACAATTACACACTATAGCAGCGCCAATTCCACAGCACCAGACACCCAGTTTTGAATCACGACCTAATAAGCTTTTCGCATTATGCAGTTATGAGACTCCTTAAGTTTGGTGGCAAACACCCTAACAAATGGGCCACGCCAGTCTTTACAAATGATTCAGTATACAATAATGTACATATATTACCTTTATTCATGACTTTTCTGAGATCTCTCTCCACTGAGGCAGCCTGATTATCAATCTGATTTTGTTCTCTCTCTAAAGCTTCCATCTCACACTTTACATACTGGTTAGTGTCCTGTAGGTTATCCTGTAATATAACAAATATAAAACAATTACACATTAGTTATAAGCCACATTTAATATAAGCACAGCAAGACAATTGTTTCAATCTGTGCATGTAAGTATTAAGATTGGGTATGACGAGTGAGAAAGAGGAAGAAATTCTTTTTTTTTAGTTAGAAAATATGAAATATATCAATCAGGACAACCTTATAAATAATAAATATGTAGGGTGTAATTGATATATAGCAAGAACTCAGTTTTTTCATGCAAAATCCACTTTTAGCAGAAAAGTCATCAAATCGTAGAAATGAACTGAGTAATGGTGTTTAACATCCCAGTCAAGAATATTTCACTTAAATTTAGATGTTGCCAGCAAAAGGCTAAAGTGCAGAAATTTTGCCTGTATGCTGCACTGATGGAATTATACAGCAGGGTTCTTTAGCGTGCCAAGCCCACTGTGACACGGGACCCACAACCTCCCACTTACAAAGTGAGCACTCTACAAATTATGGAAATGAAACAAACTAAACAATATATATGGTAACCAAGTTTACTTAAATGGTTCAGTTAAGATAAGTTTGTAGTTAACTTAAGTCTCTTTTGATACTGCATACAAAATAAATATTTAATTGTTACCAGCATTGGTTTGTTTATGGTCATGGTATAGCGCTTAAATGTAAAAAGGGGCATAACTCTTACAGATTATAAACAATGGTTCAAACCTTTTTTCTATGAAACAAATGTTGAATTTACATTAACTCACTGATTTTATTGCAGTTTGATTACAATTTATTTCAAATTGATTACAATTTAAATTTTAAATTTACTAAAAAGACATAATATTACTTAAATATAACAAGTCCCATTATCTAGCAATATTCAGTTTATAGTTTATCTCAAAATTAAGACTTTGCGACAAGACTTATTTAGGAATAATATTACAATATATATAATGTACAAACAAATGACCCATAGCAAGTACCCACTAAATAAATTTTAAATACTTAATAATCAACAACAAAAGCATGCAGTAGCAATCTTATTAGCACCTAAAGAACTATAACCAAGTAGGGAAAAAAAATAAGATACAGAAAATTAATGCTTCTTTGCTGCCACCATTGCTGTAACAGTCCAGAATATGTAAAATCACCACTACTTCAATAATAATAATCTTACGAAGGACTAAGTCAGAGTATTAAACTTTTTCCTATATATGGTAAACTGGTCATGACTCAATTTGGAATTGTGTAAACTAATGGCAAGTCTTTACTTGACCATTACATCCTTGTTCTCACACTGACAAAAAGATTTATTGATTGATTGAATGAATGGGGTTTCATGTCTCAGTCAAAAATATTTCACTTATAAAATAATAGCAATGTCACCAGCTATAGGTGAAATGGTAGAAATTTTTACCTTCAGTGTGCTGATGGGGGTACTGTGCAGTGAGTGTGCAGTAAGTGTTCTTTAGCATGCCATGCGTGCGAGACGGTGCATCAGATTTAAGGGTCTCTTCCGATGACAACATGACTTTCATTTCAAAATTATGAGTGCTTTGTAAAAGAACATCCACTACCTTTTTAGTCTTGGTCAACCTAATCAACATTCCTACCCCAACCTCCCAAACACAGGGCGAGCACTCTACAAACTGAGCCACCATGGTGACACTGAATGCATGTAGAATTTCACCAACTAATTAGCAACAATTTTTTTTAAATTTGTATTAAAGCAAAAAGTCATTCAGAGAAAGATGTACATAATGTATCTCAATAAATTTTAATTAAATCTAAAACATCTGCTACCGTAACAAAAGCAAGCAAATCTTAAAAAATAAATAAAAAACACCATCTAATAAAACCCACTGACAAGCATAACAAAATAAATATTTATATAAACTTACAAACAAGTCCATCATATGACAGGCAGAGGTCAAAGGTTGGCATACAAAAAAACAGGTATAGTTACACAGGTATTAGTAAAAATTCATTTAAAAACAATTCAGTTACTATCTTTGTCATCGTTGGATGAAAAATATATAAAAATGCAGGGCTCAAAATATTACAAAATAAAATGAAATGAATGCATAAAGTGACTTTTGTACAGTAAAATACATTAAATAAGAATTAATAAAATATGTACACAAGATGCATGTAATCCACACACATATGCTCACACACTTTTCTCATGCCAAAATGCACTTTTAATCAATACAAATATTTAAATACAAGTCCGACTTCAAACATAAGTTACTATATTTACACATTCAATTTCATTTGTCAAACACAGAAAATATCTGGAGGGAGGGTATTAGAAATCAACAACTAAGAAACTTTGAGTTCAATGGTGTCTTCAAACAGAGATAAAAGGGACAACTTTTATACAATATTATATTATTATACTTATGATGATGTATATCTGGGGTGCTGAACAATGTGAAAGTAACAATGCTTACACCATCTCTTTTAAGACAGGAATTCTATATATATGCCATTGTATTATATCTAGGATCTGGGGAGGAAACTGAAAATGCAGAAATTACATCATCCCTATTTTTAGACAGGATTTTCTATAGTCTTCAATCTGGGGGTGGAGGAAGGAAAGGGAAGTAACTGAGAACTTATCACTTACATCATCCCTCTTTTTAGACAGGAATTCTTCTATATCTATGGAATCTCTGTTACTACTGGAGTCATCTAAAATATAAAACATAACATAAACCATCACTGTGTTTTGATTTGATTGGTGATACATGATTATTTAATATCAGAACTTATAAAATGGATTGTGCTAAAACCAGTTACCGGTATTACAAATATGATGTCAAGTTATATGTTAAAACAATCATATGATATCATATTTTTAATCTCCATAAACATTTTGGAATTATAATCTCTTAATTTTCCTGTACTAAGCATTGCAAATTGTGTTTGGGGATGTCTTAAATGTCAGTTTTTGATACACATTAGCTAATGTGTGGTCTAAGCAACATATATACACTGTTGTTCTACTATAACTTACAATTATTTCTAGAGTAATCACTACCAGTAAATGGTAAAGACAACAGTGGTGTGTGTGGGTGTGGGTGTGTGTGTGTGTGTGTTTCTCCATAACTTACCGTCATCTCGTGAGTAATCACTACTAGTAAATGACAATGGGGATGATGGGGTGATTGTCTTCTTGTTTGTGGTGGTCTCTCTACTCACATCTGGTTGCTGCAAAGAAAACAATTATATTTATACTAAATTAAGATATGTGTCTACAATTCTGATCATGAACACCACTAATAATTTTATACTTTACCATTTTTTACATCTATGTAAAAGTGTTTGAGTCTTGAAATGGGAAATATAGCTAACAGAGAATTGAACATGGCTTTACATCCTAGTCATAAATATTTAAGTTATATTGAGTTGTGACAGAAATTCTAATCCTTGCCATGTGTGCTGACAGTACAGGGCAATGAGCAGGGAAGGTTTTTTTTTTTTTTTTTTTTTACTATGCACTGTCTCTATTTTAAGGACCCTGTGACTTTCATTGCAGATGATGGTGTATTGTCTTGAGACAGCTGAGCTATTGTCTCAGACTATCAGTTGAACTAACTTACGTCAGCAGGCAACCGTGTCTTGTCTTGCGACAGCTGAGCTATTGTCTTGAATTACCAGGTAAACTAACAAACTCACCTCAGCAGGTGATGGTGTCTTGTCTTGAGACAACTGAGCTATTGTTTGGGAATTCCAGATATGCTAACAAACTTACCTTAGTAGGTGATAGTATCTTGTCCTGAGACAGTTGAGCTATTGTCTGGGACTACTAGGTGAGCTAACAAACTTATCTCAGTAGGTGATGGTGTCTTGTCTTGAGACAGGTGAGTTGTTGCCTGGGAATGCCAGGTGAGCTAACAAACTTACCTCAGCAAATGATGCTGTCTTATTGTGAGACAGCTGAGCTTTTGTCTTGGACTATCAGGTGAGCTAACAAACCTATCTCAGCAAGTAATGGTGTCTTGCCTCGAGACAGTTGAGATACAAAAAGCATTATATTTCAGACTATCAGGTGAGCTAACAAACTTACCTCAGTAGGTGATGGTGTCTTGTCTTGAGACAGTTGAGATACAATGTCTGGTTTTTTAAGATTGAATTTTTTCAGCTTTAGGTCAGGTTTATTAGGAGCTTTCTCGACATTTCCATGTGGCAGTGTTTCTGTAAATTTAAAATTAATATAAATAAACATAACACTTATATTTGTACAATATCAGGCACATGCTCTAGCAATCTATAACTTTTTTCAATTGAATAACATGGTAAAGGAAAATTACTGCATCATACTTATGCTTTGGATTGACAAAAAATGTATCTTCAATAAGAGCAATTAGCCTTGATTAAACTGAAATGTGTTTCAATGTGTTGAATATAAATGTTAAAGGGACACTGAAGTCTAGCCAATTTGACCAAAATATGAAAATTTATGTTAAATTATTATTATATTGAAAATTTCACCTTTTGATTCGCCGAAATAAAAAAGATATAGAAGTTTAAAAAATCAAAATTCGTAACCTCAGGCCATTTTGGAACTCTTCAATCGGGAGGTACGAAAACAAGTTGTGACGTCATGTGTGAACAACCACTCTTCCTAACTACTGTTTATATATACTGAAGTGTCGCATCTTACGAGTTGTTACTTATCCATATTATTAGAAATGGCGCATTATCTTTTTGATTTTGAGTCAGAATATTAGGGAACTGAAAGTAAACCAGAGAATTTATTCAAATCGGATTCATGCGAAGTTATAGATAATGATCATCGTTTGTAGGTTTGGGACATATAATGAAACTGCCGAGCAATGAACACTGAGAGGGAATGCATTTGCTGCACAGAAATCGTACAGATCAAAGACAAAATTAAAAATTGCAATTTATTTAAAAATGTATAATCGACAGCTTTGACCTTGAGATCGTGCATTTCAACCAAGAAGTTTTGCGATTAGCAACGATTGCAAGAAACAACATAAGACGAGGAGACATTACACCATGGCCAGTCATGAAAAAAAACATTTACGGTTGATGAGAATAAAGTTTTTATTATTATTATTATTATTATTATTATTATTATTATAGTCACCTGTAATTAAACCCTCAATATTGACTGACTAGTTGTATATCGGAGTGTACCCAATCCACTTAACTAACGAGACAGGTATACCGACACTTCCTGTATATTTACCAACCCTTTAACTGCAACAGTAGTTGTGTATTTACACACCTTATTTTAAGATGTTGATAATCTCGTAATTCATAAATATCTATAATTTTTAGAGAATTTTTAAAAACATCATTTTTCACAATAATTATTTCAGACTTTTACTTATATTTATTTATAATAAATACGTATATAGAATAAATAAATAAATAAATAGGTCCTTCCAGAAAATGATGTTAATATGCATTAAAATAATATTAATGATGATAATAATTATATATGAAAAAAGAAAAACAAGCATTTGTAAATCAGAAGAGGGGATAGCTACTTTTGATGTACTAACAGGAAAGGGGAAAATGCAGCTGCTACACCGGGACTCGAGCCCGGGAGCTTCCTAATACTAGCGGGACGTTCTACCGATTGAGCTACACGGACCGCCAAATTCCTCCCATCTTTTTTCTATTCAACTCCCTTGAATCGAAACCAGCGGGTTCCACCCCTGGGACCAACTTGTTGGTCAGCCAATGCCCAGGGTCGGATGATTCCCCAAATGTAACAGCGGCGTAACCGAACTCGAACCCGGGACCTTCACAATACATGTACTAACATACGCTCTACCGATTGGGCCACCTGACCACCTGTTGAGCCCTTTCCGCCACATAATTGTTATGAGCCAAGAATTTAATTTCACTTTTTTATTTTAATTTTTGATGCGTTTCGTCATCAGATCACCTACTGGTTACACAATAAACAGGAGAGTTATTTCATCCTGTGTATAGTTTGGAAAATAAGAGATGCGTTTCTTTCAGAAGTTATAAGTTGTAATTGTTTCCCAATTTCTTTATATATGTATACCATTGAAACCGGGAAATAAGCTGTCCTTTTAAATCTAATGAAAATTGGACAATACATTCTCTTTAGTTTATACATGTATTAATTATTTGTAGTTACATTTAAGTATCTTCACATCTCACAATAATTTCACTTATATCAAGATGTCACCAGTCATGTCAATAATTATAACTTGGATTGTATTATATATCTCAAGATTATTTTATTTATATCAAGATGACACTAGCTATAATCATGATAATTATTGCTTGAATTGTATAATCCATGTCCTGATAATTCCATTTATATCTGAATATGTTATAACTTGTAAGGCAAAATCGTAGTCAAGATAATTTCATTTATATCAAGATGTGAAACAGACGAAGTAGCAGAAATTATGAAATGATATGGTGAACACAAACAGCAGTATAACATAGTAAATAATATACCGTGGATATTGTACTTTATTTTAGTTTTTTTTAAGAGATTTTCATGAAATTTGCAGCCAAGTCTACTTAAAAACGTCATTGTATGGAAATTCATTTAAAAGTAAATTTATACAATTTTAAAGGACGGGCCTGTACGGACTCTCGCCGTCAGCATTCAAATTTGTCCTGAACTAGATCACACTGTTACAGACATAATTTTTCTTCGCATCAATGACATGAGAAGCGGGGGGGGGGGGGGGGATTAATTATTTTTTTTTAGAGTTTTTGATGTTTAAAATTGAACTTACGAATAGGAATATTTCAATAATTTAAATCATTTTAATTTCATACCGCCAGTCACGACAGTCGACCCATCAATTTATACATTCGTAAATCAATATTGAAATATTTAATATTTTTTAATGCATCTTTCCAAAATTCCAAATTAATTATACTTACATTTAATATGGGATATCGTGAAGACTTTATCACTTAATTTATTTACACCTATCAATCTTCAGATCTATGTTGTATATTGTAAGGTAGATCTACCTCTTGATTACCGGCGATGGAATGTCTAATAAACAGGATCTAAAGGTACTGTAGGTTACTGATAATCTCTTAATTACCTGTATGCGAGAAAGAGATGTAAATTCTACTTTTTTAAGAAATTGGGATCTTATTGATTTATCGTGAAAAAATAAAAGAATATTTTATCATTTTAGGTTAGTTGATGCATAGATCATTGTGCACATGATTTAACCAATATTGGTCATTATTAAATTTAAAATAAGTCTAAATAGAGACAAATTCTAAGTTATCATAATTTTTTAATTATTTTTACAATCAACGGTCGCACACAAAACCATATTTAAACAATATTTTTAACAACTCTTACACTATACTGTAACCACACTATTGATAGCATGGCGAGGTTTGTTCACACATGACGTCACAGCGTGTTCTTCTCACCTCCAACACAGAAGAGCTGCGGCGATGATTTTCGGCAATTTTCAAATAGCGAAATATATATCTTAATGGAATAATTTTTTATTTTTTTGAATTTTATTATTAATATTGTACTTATAACTATCGATTTTGGTCATAATCCCCTAGACTTCAGTGTCCCTTTAATGTAAACATGTTTTGTACTGAGTGACAATGTTTGCTCATTTTTCCAATAAAAATGTATGATAAACTTTAATTCTATTTATTTTTTAATTTTAACAGATTGAAGCCATCGTTTTTTTAAATCGCATTTACACAGTGTTTTAAATATCAACACCATTTGCTCAACATGCTTTAAATGATATAAATTTCAATATTAAATATTACCTATATTTATATACAATGTTGTACCAATCAATATGTGATACATTGTACTGAATGATGATTAAATATGATATTGAGACTGACACCAGCAATACATGTATCTACTGTTAGAAAAGCATTGTCTATACACATATACACATACATTGTATTTAACAGTATTATCTACCACCACAAAAGAACCGACAACCTTACAAAAAAAAAAAAAAAAAAAAAAAAAAAAAATGTACTACAAATAGTAAAACATCCCCTTTTTGTGAAATACCTTTTCAACCAGAAAAGGCCTTCAACTAGAAAAGGTGGATTCATATGAGGTTGTAGTAACCTGGAATAATAAATTGAAAATTATAGGTACTCAGTATTTGTAAATGATATTTGACATGTTTCTGTGTTTCAAATGTGCAGTTTAGGACAGAAGTGCAGAGAATGTTCTCAGAAAGACAGAAATCTGAAGGGACAGGACTGAATGTAAAGATAGACTTATGACTTATGACATATTTACTAACCATCTATTTTTACAAGATTTTCAAAAAAAATTATGTTCATTTTAATATACATATGTACACCTAAATAAGGTTTGTACTACAAATAGTAAAACATACTCTTTTTGTGAAATGCCTTTTCAACCAGAAAAGTTATCTTGTTTTTAACAAGACCGCTGCTTGGCATAGCAAAACATGCCCTTTTACATTTTTGCCAATGAACTCTTGGCAAAGATGGCACTGATGGCAAATCACAGAGACATAAAATATTTCTATAGCATCATGTGAAAGGGAAACAAAAACTTAGGCTCTAGTCCATAATTTGCCCTGTTCTGTTTTGTAGTGTTGGAGGAGTAGTCCAGATAAGAAAGAACATGATAAAAGACAACTCTCAGAAATTTGCACTCCTATTTCTGGCTAACATAATGTCATATCTTAGTAATCATGTACATATATACAAAGTTCAGCAAACATTATCTTCAAGGGTGTTGGAGGAATAGGATGTACATACATATTATATACACAGTGTGTATGTACAACCCTCAGTATCAGGTCGAGTCCTTTTTTCGTAGTCGTATCACTACGAGTCGCGCTTGCGCGACGAGTAGTGATACAGCTACGAAAAAAGGACTCGACCTGATACGAAGGGTTGTACATACACACTGTGTATATGATATTTTTATCTAACATTTCCTATTAGATAATTAAAATAATAAAAACCCAATACTTTATGTGAAAAAAAATACATTTTACCACAGAAAACCACTGAACTATGTTATGACATGTTTTGTAGTAATGACGTCATTGTTTACATTTGACAAATCGGAGATTCCACAATGACGTCACAATGAGAAGTGCACGTGTACTTTACCGCCAATGTTGTATCACCACAGTGTGGTGATACAAGATTCTGTATCACGCGTGTTCGATAAAACTTGTATTTCATCAAATACAAACAGAAAAACTAGTCTAATGTTAGATAAAAACTGTTATGGACCGACAGACAACACCTTATCATAATATGTCCTCTATGTAGAAAAAAGTATATTACATACATTATCCTTTTTAAATCAAATCTAAATGCAATGTACATTTGTGAGTGAAACAGAGTGCATATATTATATAAATGTGTGCAGACAGAATATAGTGATTTACATGCTATACAGAGAGAGAACAAACATGCAGTTAAGTGTCAAATAGTGTTACATAATAGACATGCAGTGGTCATATTCAACTGGTAGTTTTGTTTTTAGTAAGAGCCTCTTCTATTTACCACCAACCAGATCACAGAATAAAACTTTTTTCATCTGTCTTTGGAATGGTAAAGTGCCTCTCAACACCGTCACCCCTTAAAAGACTGTTGTTCACGAAAGTCACATTGAGAGCACTTTACCAGTCAATAACAAAAGTACAGTTGTTAAACCTGATCTGATTGGGCAAAAATAAAGGTGGAAAAATAGCAATTAATGGAAACCAGTATGTACCCTGTCCCTAAATGTTTTAAGAAAAGGTTCTAGGAGGATTTCAACAAGCCAAATTTGCCGAAAAATTAATTTTCAAAGGATTTTTATATAACAGAACGGAAAAATACAAATTTGAACCGGCCAAAAAACTTGTTTAACCAGGCGATTTGGCCTGTTGCCTCTTTTTAAGGAAAACACTGGGAAAAGCTTCTTGTTCAAAAGAAAACTTCCAGATGAATATGGTCATTGATAAGATGTTGTGATTGGTTAATAAACAAGACACCTGAACTTGGCTGAAGCCCATTACCGTAATTACCGTAATTAGTAAACACACACTACCTACCACTTTTAATAATAAATAATGATGTCGGTGCATGTATCTTTCGAGTTTTTATTTTTCTCACAGCTAGCAAGGTACACAAAAAATAGAAAATGGCAAATAAAGAAATGCAAATATCAACAACAATCAAATGCTGGGTGAATACAACAATAAAGAATATCAGTGACATGTCAAGTAAGATCATGTAAACAGTGCAGTTGTAATACTGGGAAAACAAGTCAACTTGTAGAAAACCTGTAATATGACAAAACACTGCCATCCATAAATAATTACATAGAGGATATTTAACAGTGAAGTGTGACTATGAACTTTATTTTGTTGAGTGAAGTGAGAAATTCAATATCAATGGCAGTGTACAAGTTTTTTCAGTATTAAAACCACATTTTTTACATCATTTGTCAAATATTAGTAAATCATAAAGCAGGCAATCTAGCTAAATCCAAATACAAATTTTAAAGGTTGATTTGTTTTAAAACAGGACAGAGTTCAGGGAGTAAGTAAGAAAACACATTGGTATGCTTCTTTAGTTTTGCTTCATATTTGGACTTATATCTCAATTATGACACCCACAAAAGGCTATTTTTGATGCTACATGTACTGTATATCACAAATGTGATGACTTCATTTTTCTGCTGTCAAAATTCCTTTTCTATGAATGGAAGCTAGGTATATACCTGTTCCCAATTCCCTAATGGAAGTTCTCATGTTTACATAAATTTGCTAATTTTCAAGTTTTCATTTGCTAAGTTTTTCTTTGTTTTTTTATTGTGATTTTAACATTTTGCATTACCTCCAAAATATTGGGAATATATTACCGCTAGTTTCCATACTTCTATGGAAGCAAATTGCATCAGCAAAATTTAGGAAATAGGCAGATAAAGAATTGAGAGCTATGAAGCTGTGTCGTCAGCAGAAAAAATGTTTACAGAAAAAAACTGCTAAAGAAATGAGGCAATGTGATAAACTTATTTGATTCAATGTCAAGTGCAACCCGAAGAAAAGTAGCTGGTGTGGTCAGAGTTGGCCCACAGACAGTATATTTGTGGGACAAAATAATTATTTGGTACCTTTGACATAAAACCCCCTTCTAGACTGAACAATGTAAGTCTTTTGAAATGTTTATACTTGAATCATTTAAGGGTATGGAAGTTTAAGGAAAATTCTTTTAACTGTTCTTGGTCATTTCAAGGTCATGGAAGAGGAAACAAGAAATGTATAATATGAAATATAAAATAACAACACATGCTGTGTGAAAATTGATACAAATATCTGTGGAAATATCAAACTATAGTTTTCAGGAGGAGGACAGGTTTTGGGGTTCATTCAAGTCACCAATGGAAACATGCATGAAACAAAGGGACATTCTGATATAATGAACAAAGTTCGTAAAAAATAAGGTACACATATATTAATTTGAATGGGTTTCACCTGTGTACTATGTGATCACCCTAAACATTTATAAGATTAACTATGTATTTTTGATTAGAGGTGGAATTCCAAAAATTTTGTTTGCTGACAAAAATGACACCATTTTGAAAAACTGCAATAGGGACGTTTTTCTAACAAATATGACTTCATTACAGGAAACTAAAACAACAAAAGTTTTTCCCATAAACTTACCATCATTCATGGAAATTGCAACATTTACGTTTTCAATAGCCAACAAACTAACTAAAATGGAATGGCATTTCTAAAGTGTTACCCAAACAAACTCCAACAGGGAATCCCCTAACTATGAGAAAGATATAAATTTACACAGCCAATGACACATCTACACCATCCAAAGACTGTTCCTGTGAAGATTCATAAAGATTTGTTGAATAGTTTTTGAGAAAAGTGGTGGAAAAATTTAGCATTAATGGAGTAAAAACTATATGTCTCGCCACCTCATTTTGGGGACATAATAAAAACAGTAACTCCACAAAAATGCAAACAGGTACCACATAGCACACTGCAGGTGATTCCCATTTCAAAAAAAATTAAGAAAAAATCAAGGTTTTACAATAATCAAATAAGAGTATCAAGCATTATGTGATAGCGATATAAAGTAATTCTTACCATTATCATTGAGTGTTTTTGATGACTGAGACATAGTACTATTTTGTCTTTCTACTTCTGGCTTACCAATACCAGCTCTCGCTTCCTCTATCAACTGTTTGGCTCTTTCTCTTAACCTCTTTTGTTTTTCATCATCATCCTTAAATAGACAAAACAAAAATAAGATAACAAAGTTTTGTCAAATAATATGTAAATCCACCTGTACTTCTAGTCCAAGAATAACCCTTTTTAATGTTGCATCCATCCGAAACGAGACACAATTTTTTTAATAATCTCAAGGATAAATCTTAACACAAGTTCATGTGGTTTGTGACTTTGTGCAAGCATTTTTGATCTGCTTAGTTATGTGCACACTTATTGCAATCTTTAGAATGCTTGAACACTCAGCTGCAATGTAAAGGCAGACAGCTCAGTCGATTAAGTTGGACTACCTAACCAGTAAATGTCTATGGCAAGAAAAACCCTTATTCACAAGAAGCAACAGAGGTTGAACCAACAGCATTGAGACAACTTGGTTTTGAAGGCTAATGGCTTCACCACTTGGCCATTGTGGCCTCTCATTTAAAAAATGCATTTAGCATTTTATATGCACATGGTCAAATGAATCTAAGACCAATTCCTTCAGGCTTCACCACTTGGTCATTGTGGCCTCTCATTTTCATAATGCATTCAGCATTTTATGTGCAGAGGGTCAAATGAATCCAAGACCAATACCTTCATCACTTGGCCATTGTGGACTCTCATTTTCAAAATGCATTCAGCATTTTACGTGCAGATGGTCAAATGAATCTAAGACCAATGCCTTCACCACTTGGCCATTGTGGCCTCTCATCTTCAACATGAAGTAAGAATTTTAAATGCACATGGTCAAAGGAATATAAGGACTTATATGTTAAATAGCGAATACAGGGTCAGACATTTTGCATAATATTTTGTCAGGGCTCACACTGTCAGTTGCAATTGTCACAATTTGCGACACTTTTTATAATTTGTGACAAAAAATATCATCTTTAAATAGAAATAATGGCCTAGAAGACCTTACATATCATAATCAATATTTGCAACAAAAACAGTTTAGCCAGTGTGGACCCTGTTTGTACTGATATACCTTTGACGGTGATGGTTTACTTTCTATTGTTTCTGTGGTAGTACTGGGTTCAGGTTTATTTGTAGTAGTTAAGGCATCTTTACGAGCTTGTTCTAGTAATAACTTAGCTCTCTCCTTCAATTCTTCATGTCTGGGTTTACGATTTGTTTCTTCTTGAGCTTGAGGCTAAAATATATAAATAAAAGTTTAAAAACAAATCACAAAAATATAATATAATCAGAATGAAATAACATATAAAATTTACATAGAAGATCAGTTTAATTTTTGGGGCGTCTGATTTGTTATTAAGAAATATTTTAATTATAGAAACTTAAAATGAAAATAACAAGTTAGGAAAGACTTATTACAAGATTACTACAATATAATATATAAATAGAAATACATTCATTATAGTATAATCAGTTGTTTTTTAAGTATATCATGGCTTTTTTTAATTAAAAATATAATGTCATAAACAGCTTAATCATGGAAAGTTTGAATTCTATTCAGAATAGGTTTATAAATATCAATGCCGATTAGCTGAATGGGGGTTTTACATAAACAAACAAGAATATTTCACTTATATATAGAGATGTTATCCATGCTTAGAACAGAGGATAGTAAAATTATACTTGTATCAAAATGCCAGCAGTATCTCATTTATTCCTAAAATTTGGCAAGAAAAAAATAATAAAGATAATAAATATTTTATTTTGTTAAATAAGCATTATATGCATTTAACATATCTGAATAATAATAATAATAATAATAATATTAATCATAATAATAATAATAATGTAATAGTAATAATAAAATGATTAATAATAATATGGTAATGCAATGTAATAACAATCTGCAAAAAAGACTTATGAAACACTTATTTCTATTAATTTAATTATTATTTAACATCCCAGAACCTATAAATAAATGAAGCATGAATAATTATCTTCCTTATGTAAATTAACCATGCTATAAAATTAGTGGAAACAAATGAAGTATATACACATAATAATAACATGCCTATCTGTATCATATACTACCATACTTCTCAAACAGTATTATATTTCTGTCACTAAACCTCAACATGCATGTACGTTTTTAACCTGATGCAGTTAACAAAATGCAATTTTGTAGTATCCTTATATATATAATGTCATGTGACAAGCAATATACTCTATACTATTTTTTAATTACATTCAAATGCTGTGACTCCTACCATATTTTTCAATTAAAAAATGTTTAATTTAAGTACATTGTATCACCTAATAAATACTAGGTTTCCATTCCTGGTAGCCAAAATCGCCATTGGCTACTAATTTTTGAGAAATTCTTTCAAAAAGTAACCTATTTTAGCAAATTTGTGGAAAAATACTTTAAAAAGGACTATATTTTCACAAATTTTGGAAATTTGGCTACTAATTATTTTAAATTTGTGGAAACCTAGAAATAGATAACTAGATTTTTAATTTTTTTTTTTAAATGTCAAAGACTCAAACATGCGGCAAGATTTATAATCATGATATTTTTTGTTTTATTATAACATGACTTGTGATTTTCTTCTTGTATATGAAAGAAGAAACCAAACCATGTATTAGGTAATGATAGTGCACAGCTGCTGTTCATTATGTCACACAATACCCCACAATGTCGGCACTTTTTTTATGAATCAGCGAGTTTGTTTTGCATATCACATCACCTTAAATTGCAATGTAATTTAAATTCATTCATAAAAATATTTATTGCAGTGGGTGTTTGAAGGAATAGTCAATGAACAAGTCACATACAACCCATTTACAACCTTTTATTGAAACACTGACAGAGTCCATTTTACCAAGTTATTAAGAGCCATTATTTTTCTTTTTGAACATTTGAACATTTGACCTGAATAGATTTTTCATACATGTAAATGTATATACTTTTTGAGAGCCTGTGTTAGCTATATGAGTGCCATATGATAAGGCAGTGGTTAAAAATTCCCCTGGTTCGAGGTCCAGGAACAAATGGTTTTACATTAGGACCTTGATATTTAAACTGCAAAAGTCTGATGGACCTATCATATTTTAATAAGATAATACTGCTTTTTCTTTATGATAACATAATTGCACTTGGACCTCTTAGTGTTGATATTGTAGTTTCAACATAATTTTGAACCCTTGTAGGGACAATTACCGGTATAGTGGTGAAAAATGAACTCCTGGTGTTGCCTTTTTTCAGCTTATTAATCATAATATAACATGTGTGAATGCTTATATCATGTATATACATATTACTGTTTTAATAAAAGTAAACATAATTTTATTTAATATCATGCATATGTGATATATAACCATGAACAGTAACAGTAATGCAGAATGTTTAATGAACAATAACTCAAGATAATAAAAATTTAGATCATTTTGATCCCATAACACAAATTCCTGAATTCTTATTCATATTTAAATATCAATTATAAATAAAACAATATTGCCTTCCATTTGAATTTCTTCTAACAGGTTTCGGTGACCGAGTGGTCTAAAGAACAGCCTTGTGAATTACAGAGAACCATCTCTCACCAACTAGGTTCAAATCCAGCCAGGGTAGATCCAAGTGTGAATGAAAAAATTTGCCAGTTTGCCTGTGAAAGTTCAGTTATTTTCGTTGACTATTCCACTTTTCTTTGCCATTTAGAAATGGCCATACAATAAGTGTATAAGGTGATTCAAGGGATTTATGCTACAGGTAATTCAACTTCAAATTATAACTTGTCCTAAAATCCATTGTTAAATGTTAATTTTGTGATTTAACATTTTTTCAAATTAGCAAAATTGACTAACCATTACTAAAAATCAAAATATGATCATTATCAAAAAAAAATTATTACATTTTCTGGAATAAGAATTTAGGAATTTGTAATGCCTCGTCAATAAATACTATAAAATAATAAAATACATGCAATGTTAATGCTTCACTATTTGATATATAACAAAAGAACCTGTTTCTGAGATTTCTGAGAAGATGAGTGAGATAATGAGAGAGACGAAGGACCGGAGACAATGGAAGGACGTGCAGATTTCCGAGCAGCCTGTCGATTTCTTGCCTGTAAAGTGTACATAGTTGTAAACAATAAACTAATGCAAAAAGAAAAAATACTACTGTTTGTCTACATTAATTCAATATAACAAGCAAATTAGAACATTATGCAAAATAGTCAAACAAATGAAAATCTATCTATTAATGCAGTAAAATTAAACTGGTAAAAATAAATTAAAACAAGAGATGTTAGAAGGCAATGCAGCCTAATTCAACCCCTCCCTCCCCCATTCTCTTTGATAACAACAGCTCTTATAACAAGAGTGTCACTGGGCATAACAAGATATGAGTGTTAACACTTTTGCCATGAACCTGTTGG
Source organism: Anadara kagoshimensis (assembly GCA_021292105.1). Lineage (NCBI taxonomy): Eukaryota > Metazoa > Mollusca > Bivalvia > Arcoida > Arcidae > Anadara > Anadara kagoshimensis. Next base: position 47,836,950 of record CM037858.1, read on the forward strand.
TTAAGATTGCAAAAACATAATTAAAATTTCAAAAGCGGACATTTCTGAAAAATTTGATAAGAAAAAGCAGGATTAAAATTTTAAAGGGAAACAACTCTGATAAACTTTAACTTGCACAGTTTTACCTCCTCTTCATGGTGCTCACAATGTTATATCCTGGTAATCATGTATACCAGGTTTTGTAAAAACATATCTTCAGCCATATCAAGAGGAGCAAGAGGAGTAAGCTTGACAAACTATACCGGACAGGCTGACAATGCCTAACCATTATACAAGAATGTCCCATTTCTAGAAACAGGCATATCAAAATGTGCATTAAAAAGTAAAGTATTGTGCATATTGAACAGAATTACAATAGCTTCCCTGATTTCAGTCTGGTGAGATAAAAACCAAACTGGGTTTACAATTTTTGTTTTGTCAATATTTTATTTCTATTAATTTACAGCTATTTTTGAAGTCTTACTACTTTCAATTTCACACACATCTACACATGTGGATATATAAATATCCTTTGCAAAAAAAACAAAGGGGAGGGGGTGGTGGTTATAGAAACATCAATCAAAACTTGAATACTAGATGCATTTGGTCAGGTAAGGCAGGATATGTCATACTTTTAAGTTATTATGTACAAACAAATTACAACAATGTACCGGTAAATTTTTCATCAGTAGAAAAGAACACCTGTTTGCTTTAAATACAAACTCTAAATGAGAAATTGAATATCCCAAGCATAAAAAAAATGATTCTTTTTCATGTGCACATATGACTACAACAAATTAAAAAGTCTAAACATCAAAAGCACAACATAAAAAATATTCTACTAAATGTTTTCTAAAATATCTATACACACATGGACTGTGATGTACATACTGTAAACCAACTTTTATTCGTGTGTGATTAACTTTTGCGTGTTTCGCGAGGATAAAATAATCGCAAAAGTCAAATGTTGCAAATTTGTTTATGAAAATGGTTTTATTTATACCAAATATTCAGCTAAAGACCATATCACGAACGTTGATAGTTGTGAAATGGTTTTGGTAAGAGAATCGCGAAAGTTAATATCTGCGATTAAAAGTTGGTTTACAGTATTAAAAATAAACTTTGTAAAGTATAATCAGTTTTATACTGTACCTGTTTCTCTAACTCCTCTCCAAGTTTTCCTATTTCTATCTTTTTCCTGAAAAAATATAACCGAAAAATTTAAGATATATGATTGCCCTATTCAATAAGAATAACAGAATCTTACACTGGTCACAGGGTAAGATTGAGATATCTCAAGAGTCAGATGAGGATAATATTTTCTTGCTCAGGATAAGCTTTAGGGAGTTCATGACATTTAAAATATTCATTCAAATTTGGAATTTGAATCCCAAGAGGTGCATATTGTAATCGTAAAGCAAGCTACTTCATATTGCTTTGGTGCTAACTTATCTTGTGTTAAGATAATGGACCAGTGGGAATGCAACCTCTGCAACTGCTGTCTCAGGGAAGTACCACTTAAAAGTAGCTCATAGTGGGCACTTGTACAAAGCATAATTCACAGTACCAGTCATAGTCTCATTGGGATAGCCAAGTGTGATCTGCCTAACACTGGCACAATAGTGCAACCTAATCCTAAGGCTTGCTAAAGGTCTAAAATATATTGAATAGTGAAAATTTTGAACTGACATAAGCTTTTGAGGATGGAGTGATTGCCCAAGATGAATGATCATTGAAAAAAAAAAACTGCAATTGACTTACGCTTTTGATGATGGAGTGCATAACCTAGATGAATGATCATTGAAAAAAAAAACTGTAATTGACTTACGCTTTTGATGATGGAGTGCATAACCTAGATGAATGATCATTGAAAACAACTGCAATTGACTTACGCTTTTGATGACGGAGTGCATAACCTAGATGAATGATCATTGAAAAAAAAACTGTAATTGACTTACGCTTTTGATGATGGAGTGCATAACCTAGATGAATGATCATTGAAAAAAAAACTGTAATTGACTTACGCTTTTGATGACGGAGTGCTCGCCCTTGATGAATGATCATTGAAAAAAAAACTGTAATTGACTTACGCTTTTGATGACGGAGTGCTCGCCCTTGATGAATGATCATTGAAAACAACTGCAATTGACTTACGCTTTTGATGATGGAGTGCATAACCTAGATGAATGATCATTGAAAAAAAAACTGCAATTGACTTACGCTTTTGATGACGGAGTGCTCGCCCTTGATGAATGATCATTGAAAAAAAAACTGTAATTGACTTACGCTTTTGATGACGGAGTGCTCGCCCTTGATGAATGATCATTGAAAACAACTGCAATTGACTTACGCTTTTGATGATGGAGTGCATAACCTAGATGAATGATCATTGAAAAAAAAACTGTAATTGACTTACGCTTTTGATGACGGAGTGCATAACCTAGATGAATGATCATTGAAAAAAAAAACTGTAATTGACTTACGCTTTTGATGACGGAGTGCTCGCCCTTGATGAATGATCACTATAGGACGGACTAACTGATCCACTCTTTGGACTTGAAAGACTTGTCGTAGTAGCTGGCGATGAACCATCTCGTAACACCCAAATATCTTCATCTGTATCTGTTTTCTTCCCTCCATCATCAGCACCAGAACTTGGACTTATTATTTCATCATCATCATTTTCATCAGAATCAAATGGGTTATAAAGCTGTTTACGAGTCATTAAAGAATTTTTCTCTTTTTCTTGAACAGTAGAAAGTTCTGGTGATTTTGTCTCTGTTATTGGTGATATTACTGTTTTCAACGGTAATACCATTTTGGGAGGGACAGGAGCTTTTTTCTTTTTCCTGTCTGGAGTAGATGTTTCAACATTCGAAGGTGAAGAAACATCTTTTTTAGAAGTTATTAATGGACTAGAAGATTTTTCTTGATGAGTAATGGAGGGAGGTTTTGCTGAACTATCACTTAAAATAATATCTGGAGATTTTTCTTTCACAATAGCACCATTCTCCCGATCAGGAGTCTTTTCTTTAATCACTTCATTCACTAAATCCGGCGACTTTTCCTTATGTCTTAAATATTTATGTTTCTTTTCACTACTTTCACTTTGTAACGGTAAATTCTCTTTCTTGGTTAAAGTCAGTTTATTCACACCCTTACCGACCGCTGTTTTACCTTCAGATTTACCATACATTTCTTTGGTAATTTCCGTTTCAATTTCCTGGTCAAATTCACCAAATTTATAAGTACTTTCTCTAGTACTGAGACCAATTTGTTGGATTTCAAGCGTCTGTCCCGTGAAATAGGCACGTAGCTGATGTAGATAGGTCATCACAAGTAATTTGTCTGGGACGGCTAACAACACCATATCTGATGGCTCTATCACACGAGGAATGCCCAATTGTGCTGCTGCATCAAATGCCTATAAAAATATGTAAACTTTGTTTATTGACAATGATTTTGACATAAAATTACACAACTTATACTGATTTCAGAATGTGTGAGGCAATGGTACAGAATGAGAGGCAAGCTAGAGAACCTGTTAAAAAATTAAGTTCATAGTTTAATTTTTTAATCTACCGGTACTGTATTTCCATAAATTGAGTGCACATGGTTTTTATTATTTATTTCTTTTAACTGAAAATGTTTCTATTAAACTATCAATAAAATGCATTTAAAATGCACTGACCTAACCAAATTATATTTTTAATTAAAAACATTATTGTTCAGGTCTCCTGTACATAGAGAAATGTTGCGGGAAATTTGATCAAGTTTATACACCAATTGGGCCTCATTCAAAGTTACATCAGGGCATTTAGGGTCAGGTAGGTCATTGTTGTTCAGGTTTTTTCCAGGTGTGATCATCATGAATATTCATATTGTGACATAACGTTTATAGTTGTTTCAAGTTAGAAGGTACAGAAGGGATAATTGTGACATAGTTATATTTGTTGTTTTGTTAAAAAGTTCAAAAATTGCTCTATGTACAGAATTAAGTTTACTTTTTCAAGAATGAAAAATATTTTTTCCTATTAGGTCAGTGTATTTTGAATTAAGTTTTGACAATATTTTGTAGTTTTACTGGAAAATACGACTTTTTTCTTGCATTTTCCATGTGCACTGTATTTGTGGAAATACAGTAGTTGTCTCATATTTTACAAGGGGCCTCCATGGCTGAATGGTCTAAAGTGTGTCCTTAGGGACCTCTCATCACCCAGCTTTGATCTGTGATCAGTAGTATTACACGTTTTACTTGATTTACAGATCCAGTTGACAATATATCAAGGATTCGATCCACCAACAAACCTATACAGATACAGGTCCTGTTAGATATGCAACAGAAAATTAAAATTATAAAATGCATATTTTTAACAACTTTTAAATCAATGCTTTGTCAGAAACTTTGTTACTGTTTTGACTCTTTACATGGCATATGAAAAAAAAGATAAATTTCTAATACTCACAATTCTATTATTACCCTTTATGTCATGAGGTGCTAACGATCTGAAATCTCTGAAATTACAAAGATGTATGATTGAAATTACAAATCTTATATTCTCTAAATGATAAATTTGTTCTGTAAAAGATGGGTGGGTGAAAAAAAAGATTTAAGCCAGTTATGATAAATCCACTCACATTGACGTGGTTAGTTCTAGAGGAACTTAGATTACTTGAGGAAAGCTTCCTATCTTTAGCAAGCAGGCCAATTAATATGTAACCTGATTTGTTCAAGGTGTGAATGGAACCTAGGTAGTGAGAGCCACTCTGCTCAACAGTCGGTGGTTCAGGTCACTTGGCCACCAAGATCAATGTTTCGTAAATTAGGAAAATTTATACAATGCATTAGTATGAACTGATTGATTGAGTAGGGCTTTTCATCCTACTAAAATAATCATTTTTAATCTAAAAAACAAAACATCCCATAATTCTACCATCAAAATGTAGAATGGGGGTTCTTTATCTTACCTTGCATGTGCAGCTAATCACAGCATCTCAACCCTGCTAAGCACACACAGGTTACAGAAAACTGTAATGAATCCACATTACTATTTCAGTATTTGCATTCAGTCTTGAGTAACATTTTCATTTTTGGTTGGTACAAACATGAATTTTTTAAAAAGATTCTTTTAGTCACCAGCAATAGGTAGAGTTAAAGATTAATAGAATTTATCACTTGTGGTGTCCGATAAACATCTCAACCCGATTTCTAATACACTGGTCAAGCATGAGGTTTGCCAAGTATTTGATTTACTCAAGATTTGATTAAGAGAGGTTTGAATGTGTATGTACTTACATTAAATCTGGTCTAAAATGATGAATGATTGCACAAAAGGCCATTCCATTTCTCCAAGAAGTTGTTAGATTTGTCACTTTGACCCCTTTATAACCCTTAGTGACTTCTTTTACCCAATCTAACAAATCTTGGCTTGAGTTTCCACCTCTGTGTACAGGAGACTCAGTCTGTAAAAAATAAGTATGAATATTAACATGGAGGCTTGTCTCTGTTTGTTGGAGACTGAAAAAATAAGCATTATTTTCACTTCTGTAGTGTACTGAAGTCTCAGAATGTATACTAAAAATCAGGAAATCTTTGTATATGTTTTATTATAATTAGCAAGAGTAAAAAGAAATGCACTGACCATCATACAACAAAGCAAAATAGTATGCAATACAGATAAATGCAAATGTTTGAAGCTTGAATGAAGTGACCTTGAAAATGACATATAAAATTTCTGAATTAAAATTATTAAAATTTTATATTTACCAGATTTAAGCTACAGAAAATCTTATTAAAGAAATGATTGTGAAACTGAAGCCAGTTTCAGGAAAAATCTTACCTGATTTAAATCAACACTTTCTAAGATCTTTCTGTCGCCTTTACCACCATTATCACTTTTTGATGGAGAACTGTTTGGTGAGCTGCAATGGTAAATTTGGAAATAATGCAGGTTAGTGAAGAGATAGATGTAAAACAAGGTTCACAAAGTTTTTTATCTAGAAATAAATTGATTCTTGTATACATGTATACATGTAAAAAGGTATTTCTTTGCCAGCAAAATTAAAGAGAGAGAGAGAGATCTTGCATGTAGATTCTAATTATTATTTTTACTTGCATGTACATATACAATGTAGATAAAAAAGTTTTTCCTGTTGTACTGAGATAGCCTAAATATATACAAGCTACAATGTATCCTGTGAGATTAATTTGTCACATATTTGAGAAATGTGTATATCAGTAGGCTAAATTTTTCCAAAGAAATTTGTATATGTTAATAAATAAAATGTAATATAACATATAAAATATTAAGATAATACCTTTTATTTGGAGTTGCAGTTAATGACGATCCAACAGAAGTATCGAAAGATTCACTAGTACTTGGATCAACTGAGGGAGGAGTGATAGGCCTTCTTAGTGGCTTGTCTTCATCCGGTGAAGATGGAGGTGTACCCTCATACAATGGTCTCTGAATTGTCTCATGAGCAGAACTAGATTTTGACAGTTTTAGATTTAGAGAACTTTTCTGTCCTGATGATTTGTCGGCTTCCTGTGGTACAGGGGGTGCTTTACGCTTTTTCTGGTACGGTAATGTGTTGGACTTATATTTTTCTTCCGAACTTGACACAGATTTGGATGTCTTTGTATTTGATTTTAATACTCTATCGGGAGGTGTTGGTTCATCAAATGGATTAGCACTGTCATTAACACTATCCTCGGAGAATGGATTAGTAATGTCTTCTTCTGTCTCGTCAAATGGATTAAGTGTTGATGGTTTTGGAGTTACCTTTTTAAAAACTGGCTCTGAAATTAATCATCAAAGGACTTTTATTAGAAAAGCACTAGAGGAAGGTAAAAATGGTATAAACATTTTCAATATACAGTGGGGTCCATTCATAACAAAATGCCAAAGAATAGGCATATTTACATCTTCATACCCAAATTCTGTTATAAGCATTTCAAAATGCACTATAAACTCAATCTTCAAAAAATCTCAGGATTTCTGATTTTGTTATAAAAGACTTTGTTATAACCAGAATTTACAGTAATATTGAAACTTTTTATAAAATTTACAAAAAAGACCTTCAGATCTTGTTACCTCTGTACATATTTTATCACTAAATTTCAACTTTTTTTCTCTTTTATTTTTAGTGAATAGACAGTTTATCATCAAAAGTCATATACCTAAGTCATACATGATTTCAAACAAATTTTGTAAAGTAATTATTCACATGTTAATAAAAAATGTTTTAAAACAGTTATACAGAAAGTCATATTCTTTATAAACACCCAGCAGGCAAATTATCTGTAACAAGTGCTTGGTAGCTCAACTGGTTAAGCACTTGCCTATAGTGTGGGAGGTACCAGGTTCAAACCATTAACAGCAAAACCATATAAACAATAGAATTTCAAATTTTGCATCAACAAAACCAACTAAGCAAATAAAAGATACAGAGTAACCGTAATGTAAATAAATCTCAAACACATGCATAATACAATGGAAAAGAAACTGAAACATTTCTATGAAACTTAAAACATATCTATTCATGCATGAAATCAAATTTACCAGAATTAAATTATCACAATACATAAGGTGTGATGAAAATAAGTTACACAAGAACCTTGTTCATTACTGTAGAGCTAAATTAAAGAGTTAATAATGATTAAGATTAAAATTTTTGCCTTATTAATGATGACATATACAAAAGCTAGGTTTACACAAGTAGCCAAATTTCTACAATTTGTGACAATATAGTCTTTTTTAAAGTATTTTTTTCACATATCTGCTAAAATAGGTTACTTTTTGAAGCAATTTCTCAGAAATTAGTAGCCAATAGTGATTTTGGCTACCAGGAATGGAAATATAACAAAAACTTTGCTTCAGGCAATTTTCAATCCAGAAATTTAGTTGGTTGATTCATCCTGAGCCAGGCCTCAAAATAACCGAGGTTATGTTTTCAAAAACTTGGTTTGCATAAAAACAAAACTTGAGGCATTTTATTTAAGATGATCAGTATTAAGTATTAAAGAAAATGTTTTAATGTTTGTAATTCTTTCATTCAAAAAGTGGAAAACTAATAAACTGCCAAAAAATGGAAAAATCTGATATTAATTTTGAAAAAATGGCATATGGATAATAAATTTATGAATATTTTATCTTTTTTATATTAATTGCTACTACAGGTAAATAATAATGATACAGTAAAAACTCTGATAACTGAACACTGACTTAGAAGGAATGGAGTGGATAAATGGTGTTTTATGCCTAAGTCATGATTCTTAAGGTCAGTTATGTAATGGTCAAGAAAACTTGTGTACCTGGAGAAAACCATAACCATTTGCCAAGCAAAATGACAAGGATCTGTCTGAGAAGGATTCAAGTCTAGGTAGTTCATTAAACCACTTGGCCACTGAGGGTGGGTTTTCACCTAGGTTTATCTGGATGTTTGAGACAGAACATTAGTCAGGGCAAACAAATGATTTCCAACTTAAAAGCACAATGTTTCAAATAATCAAAGTTTTTTCTGTAACAAACTAAAAATAAAAAGCAAAACAAAAAATACCACAAAAGCCATCATCAATATCTTCATCAAGATCGGGATCACCAAATGGATTACCATCGTTAGATTCTTCAAATTTGGAGAACTCTGACGTAATTTTGGATATCTCTGATGAAATATCCTGAGAATTTTCACCTTCCTCTTCTTCTAGTTCATCTAAGTTACCAATATCACTATCTGTCTTACCAATGCTCATTAAACTGGCAACACTCTGCATATCTTCATCACTGCAATACCAAAAACAAAAATGTACAATGATTTACTTTTAAGCTCTCTATGAAATAAGACCACTGCGGTAGCTCAGTTGGTAGAGTGCTCGCTCCGTAAGTGGGATGTCGTGGGTTCGATCCCCGGCCGGGTCTGACCCAAGACTTGAAAGTGGGTAGTGACTGTTATTTCGCCAAGCACTCGGCATTACGAAATGAAAGTCAAAGTTCTTTCAGATGGGAACTTAAAATAAACGAGGTCCCGTGTCATGTGCCTATAGCTGGTGCTGTCTCGATATAAGTGAAATATTCTTGAATGGGACGTCAAACACCATTACTCACTCACTCACTCTATGATATAAGAGCTGTCAAAGAACATTGTAGACTACAATGTAGTTTACCTGTGTGAGAAAGTTTGTCAGTTCACTTGCTGAAGGTTGGTGGTTTTCAAAAAATAATTGACCGCTTTGATTTAGTGAAAGAATCTTAACTGAGGCAAATGCTCAAGTTGTCTCAACTAAACTTTTGATATTTGGACAGGCTTATTAAATATACAGACTGTTTACTTGAAAATACTATATTCTAATTGACCACCAACCACCGGCTGACTGCCTCAATATAAGTGAAAGAACTTGATGGGGAGAAACACCATTATACGACTCAACTCTTCAGTACCAATGGTGTGTTTGGTATGAACAGGTTCTTCAGTATGTTAAATTAATTCCATGCTTATAACTTCACTTCATAAAATTATACTTATGCTTTGTTTTGATTCCTGGTAGAGCAAATCACAGATGGCGGTTATATGTAAATCCTGAGGAATTCGTTCAGTTAGTTATCAATTTGTAAAAAAAAAATACTTTAAAAGTTTGAAAAATTGAAATCTAACAATTTTAAAATTGTATAAACTTAAGACTTACGTGGCTTTGCCTTCTCGTAAGAACACACAAGATAAGGTGAACTGTATGGTTGCTTTAACTACCTTCTTGGTGGTAGGTTTTAATGTTAATTTCATGGTATGCTGTGTGGGGACTTGGGTGGCAAATTGTTTCATGTTTATTGGAGCTGATGCTAAAATCTTTCGTCTTCCACCTCTAGATTGCTGTGAATGAAAACAAAAAAAAGAGTAAAAAAAGAGTTTTCAATATAAATAACAAATATGTTTGCAAAGATCTAGCATCGTCTGGAATCATTTTGTCCGGTCATCTTGTTCGGTGAAGCTGATCTCCCATTCATAGTAGTGTGAGATTCTTTTATTGTCAATAGGATGACATCATTTCGCAACATGCAACTGCCTGTTCTCCCTTCATCCTGAACAAATCTGTGTGTACTCACCTGTTAACTGTGTTATTGTTAATTTTATTTTGTGTGCATTTTGCCAACTCATGAATCATACAAAAATAACATGCACACAAAAACTTCATGTTTTACAGAATGGCATTCAGCCAGGGGGCATCAATACATGTAGCATGTTATTACTTACTATCAAATCCGTGTGATAAAAGACAGAAATAGAAAAATACATAAAAAGAGCGGTGACATATATCTCTATCTTGCACCCCTCCTTTGAAAGATAGCATATATACTCTTTTATAAATGAAATCAGAGGGGTATTGATAGGTTGAGAACATTTTGCATTTGATTTTGAATTGAATTAATTCATTTTGTAGTGCAAGAAATAGAATCAGTCACTAACTGGTACTTCTGGTGTAAGATAGGAAAATCTCAACCCTTGTTTGGCCCTGAACTTGGCAGGCCTTGTTCTGGACATGACTGAATAAATTAGAACTGCGGTTAAGATTTCTCTATCTTGCACCACAAGAAGTAATAGATTCTATTAATTTAACATAGCTTTCCTACTTTGGATATTTCAATCTATCATAAATGGGGATGGGAGAAAATATACGTAATGTCAGACTGAAACAATACATACATCTTCAATAACAAAAAGCCATTCCTTGTCTTCAAATTCTGAATGTTTGTTATCTCTGAATAAAGTAACTTGTATCTCCACATTCTCTGGTACTGTCCACATCACCTGTCCTACATACGGGTTCTTTATTGTTGGTTGCCAGGTATGTAACTAAAATTCAATAATGATTAACCATTATCACAATAATGAATTTGAATTGTGTATTAATGATTTGTGAATATTTTATTTAAAATAATCAAATCTAATCAATGACTACTCAATGTAAATTTTTTGAAAAATAATTTTTCACAGAATTGTTCATGATGACTTGATTTCATCATTTTTAAAGCTTTTTCAATTGAAATGAAATTAGTGGAAAGTCTTGAATGAGCTCTACCTTCATCATTTTTCAAAATTGCTGTCTGGAGTATGAAAGAAGTCCTAAGACTGGCACAACAATTTTACAACCATTAAATGCCTAATCTACATCTGCAATATGTAGAGTAGAGCAGGGTGGAGTAATGAAGTTTATGTCGAGATCCTTCCAATTATATTGAGGCAGTCAGTTCATGAATGGTGGAGGAAACTGGAGTGCCCAGAGAAATCAACAATCTTTGGCAAGCAAGTGAACTGACAAGCTTTCTCACACTAAGATCTGTCCTGAGTGTGAATCTAAAGGTGAGATGTGTTGTGATCCATAAACATGCGCTTTAGACAGCTAGGCCAGAGTCCCCACCACCTGTATACAGAGATGTGTCATTGTAAAACATTTCAGTTTTAGTCACCTGGGTTGATTTTCTTCTACTTCTTCTGGTCCAAATAATACAAAGTTTGTTTGGTTGCCTGAATAAAAAATATAATAACAATAACTTTAACATTCTCTTAATTCAAGGACACTATATACAGTAGTCATATGTTTGAATGGTAAAACATCAAAATTGACATCAATGTCCTATTTTTGGTTAGTTCCTGACACTTAATGTAATGAAATGCAATTCAAAATTAATGTTATTTAATAAAAACTTGAAGTCAAAACTAATACTTTGATGTATCATATGCCTGTATACTGGTAACTACAAAAATAAAGAAATGAAAGTCATTATAAAATGGTTGTATAATTCATGAATCACACTGTATTATACAAATAGTCTACATCTTCATACCGGTACATTACATTATTGCACCAAAACAAAACTTTAAAAATAATTTATCAAAAATAGTTACGAAAATAATATCTTATTTCTACTATCTGAAAAAAAGTGTCAAATTATAAAACTCATCACATTGCAAAAATGTCATAAATTAGATACAGAGATGTCATGTTGTTTCAAGTGTGGATTTCATGACTTATACAGAAATATGATCAGGTCCTTACTGTAAAGTCTTGTTTATTTTATAAATGTGATAAAGTACTCCTGGGTTCTCCTAACATTTTACTAAATCATGGGTTACCATAAGGCTGTTGTAGGGAAAAGCCATAAAAGAATCAAAATCAACTAGAACTGTCAGAGAAGCTGACTTATAACCCCTGCATAGGTTTTGTCATTGAGTCATGACCCTTGACCTATTCACCTAAATTTGGAATGCGGCACATGGCTGTGTTGATTTATACTTGTGCAAAATTGTACCAAAATCCATCCATAATCATGGAAGATATGGAGCAGAAATGGTCATGGGCCAGACGGCCAGACCTATGGTGTATATACCCCCTAAACTATGTTTGTAGGAGGTATAAAATGGTGATTCCATAAATTCTTAAAATTATGGTAGGTGTGGCATAAAAAAGAACTCCCACTGTTCATTAGATAGCCACAGGTATTGATTTGATGATGTTAAGTCTGTGTAGATTTTAATGTAAAGAATTCATTGGCATATTAGCATTAGTTTAAATTAGCACAAACGAATGCATTCTGGATTACATAACAATAATGAAGTGAATTGTGCTTGAGTACACCATAAAAATCACTACATTTACAGCATAAAACTGCAAATTTCCACTATAGCTGGTGACATCTTGATATAAGTAAAAAAATTAAGACATTAAACAACCTGATTCACTTCACTCACACACTCATTCATAAATATCCATATACCGGTATCTCATTCTGGGTATTTTGTTTATCTAGCATAAAATTAGTTTCACTAAAACTAACCCCTAAATTTTTAACTACCAGTATTGGCTATTGTGTCAACTGTGTAAATCAAATTCCTATAAAATTTCAACACTCTTGGCTTCTAATTTAAACCCTCCTGCAGCCAACAAACAAACCTCTTGCAAATTGCTTCTGATATCACAGGCTTTCAAAAATAAAATGGCCCGCAAATCCCCCCCCCCTCTCCCCCAGGAGGGAAGGTGATCTCAACTAGATTGTGGCCAAGTTCCTTAACATTTTTTAAAATATGTGACATATGTCTACTCACCATTTTTTGGTACATTCTACCTCTAGTTCCTGGTAAGAGGCAGTGAACTGATATTTAGAGGCTGACTTGCCTACCCTCTGTAGACGCTTCCAAACACTCATGGTTAGTAATGTTCCGTGTTCATCACCATGGTATCTGGATTGTATCTACATGTAGTAAAACCTGAAAATGAAAGTAAAAGCTTTAAAATGAGGGACTCCGTACCAGCCTTGTCTGCCTTTGCGTTTTGTACAACACATATGATATAGAAATTGAAATACCAAGCAGTCATCAGAGGAGAGGGGGGGGGGGGGAGAGAGAGAGAGAGAGAGAGAGAGAGAGAGAGAGAGGAAGAGAGAGAGAGAGAGAGAGAGAGAGAGAAGAGAGAGAGAGAGAGAGAGAGAGAGAGAGAGAGAGAGAGAGAGAGAGAGAGAGAGAGGAGAGAGAGAGAGAGAGAGAGAGAGAGAGAGAGAGAGAGAGAGAGAGAGAGAGAGAGAGAGAAGAGAGAGAGAGAGAGAGAAGAGAGAGAGAGAGGAGAGAGAGAGAGAGAGAGAGAGAGAGAGAGAGAGAGATTGAAAATGGCATGAGTCTTCTGTCTTGTCAATCAACATCAATCAGCCACCATATAAGAGAGAGAGAGAGAGAGAGAGAGAGAGAGAGAGATTAAACTTCATGAAAAAATTCTTCTGTTATTTCATCAATAAATAACATAGTTACACTTTATATAACCACAGTACTGTTTGGGTTTTCAAAGATCCAAACTATTAACATACATCCTATGCTATCACGAGGCCCTCTTACTGAGGTTATACTTAAATATCTATAAATCAAATAAATAAAATTTCATGAAAACAAAGCTGTGTCATTTTTATACAAACCTCTGTGGCACAGATCTACATGTATATATTAATATTTATAATTCAGAGACATCTGTTGTTATTATTATCTCTGGTTTATCTCATAAAAAATTACAAACACATGCCAATGGTAATCTCCACATGAAACTGAATCAATGAGGGAAATTTATTATTAAAGTCAAATGACATTGACCTGTCAGCTTGACCTTTAATTGTAATATTTCTTATGGATGAGTACAATTATGTATAGCATGAATAGGAAACACAAGAATTTCATCTACACAATTTAAATATGTAAACACAAGTAATAACTGTGAATCCTAATACTACACATTTATTAGGCAGATCATCCTACGCATATTCTCTTAACAAAAGGTCAAGCGGACAAGTCAAAGTTGTCTGCCTATACAAGGAAGTCAAAAGAAGTCACATGTTTATATACTGAAGATAAAAACAAACAAGGACAACAAACAATGTTAACAGAGAAAATCTACTTGTTACGACACACTTAAAACACAGGAAGTATTTCAAAAGCTCTTTAAAGAACGTAATTACAGTTAATACCCTTTAACACAATAAGGGTAATAATATACACACCCAATATCTATATTGAAAGCATATGATTGATTGACTATGTGTACTTTTAATTAAAATTTGCATGTGGTTATTATTTTAATAAATATGAGAGAGTTTAGGATTTCAGCTTACTGACTGGTTTAAGGTGTTCTCAAACTCAGACATTCCTTCCAAAAGTTCAACATAGACAGGTTGGCTACATGTGAGACATGTCCCGGTCAAGATTCAATCACTTATATCAACATTGTCAGTTCTGGGATAGTGGAGGAGACTGGAGAGGATTCAGATAAAAACATCCACTTTTAACAAGTGAATTACGGTAACAAAACTTTTCAGACTAGGATCGGCCAAAATGGGATTCCACAAAAGACAGCGAGAGGCAATATGATCTTTTATTAAGTGTTTAATAACACTCAGCAGCCAGGAAACATATTAAGTCAGAAAATTTTAGACAAATAAGTTTGTTTTACTGTTTATAATTTGACAAATGTAATTACTTTGTATCAAGTCATGAAAATCAATTATGACATTACACAAACTACCCGTAACAAACTTGCACTTTAATATGTAGTATACAGTAACACCTCTTTTTTATTGCCCATTTAAAAACTGTGCAAGTTTGCTTGTATTTCACACTATTTTGAAGTCCCAAAATCCATTTCTTCTGAGCTTTTTTTTCTTTATAAGCCTCCTTCAATTTATTGCCAAACTTTTTTTTCATATAACACCAACAAAAATGAACATTCTAATGCAAAGATTTTGTAAACAGGATTTTGATTGGACGGCGACAGCAGTAAAATCTACGTTTTACGGTCAGAGTTATGATGTCGCGTGCTGTTTAAGCTACAATTACGTCATGTATTCCTACACGCTGGTACACGTGCTTTTGTTTCCAAAACGTAATGACTTAATACCTCGATGTAAAGAAAAATTTTGTTACATTTAAATATTAATATTTATTCGGCATCTGTATTTTGAACAATTATAGATACCAGTGCAAAAGTGATAGAATTATATTTGTGGCGTAACGATATAAGTCTAAATCGATGTGTCTGTATTACACAATGTCTAACTGTAGCATCGGAAATCTCCATTTATTCAATTTATTTTTGCATTATTTTTTTATTTGCATTAGAATGGAGATAACTATGTTACATTTGAAGAGTTCCGACTGTAAAATGTGGATTTTACTGTCGCAAATACCGTTTACCTGAACTCATTTTGCAATAGTAAAATCAACGTTTTTCGGTAGGAACTCTTCAAATGTAACATAGTTATCTCATAATTTGACTGGATGAATCAGGATTTTACCCTATTTCATTGATTAACATGTACATGTATACAAATTACACTGTCCATTCACATTTCAAGAGTGCTCATGCAGATAATTATGCGAATTTATAATTAGATGCTGTTTTAATCAACTGACCACTATCAACAATGGTTATGGTGTGGTCAATCTGTGACTAAATATCCATAATTAATACAAACATGAACTGAATGTTATCAGCAACTAATAAGATGTTATTTACGGTAACCAATTTTGTATACAAATTGAACCTCAAATATATACATGTTGATAATTCTTATATGTATACATGTTGAAAATTTTGGCACATCATGACATGTAAAGTAAACTTATAAGCTTCATTTTTTTGGAAGCCAAACCATTTTTGGTTGGGTTTTTTTTCAAGGGAAAAAAAGTTTTTACAAATTTTGTAATTGATAGAATGAAATTTGATTTGAAACACTCAGCATTTTAAAATAAAAGTCACAGGTTGCTTTCAGAAAAGACCTTAAAATTGATGCCCTATGTCATGCTCCAAATGTAGGTGTGGCATGCTAAAGAACTCTCACTATACATTTTCCTGATTGCAATTCAAGGGATAAAATTCCTATCACTTCACCTGGTGAGATCTTAATATAAATGAATTATTCTTGACTACAACCTAAAACCCAATACATTCAATATTCAATATACCAATAAGGGTTAAATTCCAGGTTAAATTTCAAAATTTATTTAATTTTGTTTTATAAAATTTATCATGATTTATAAGGTAAAAAAAAAAAAACAAAAAAAAAAAAACAAGCTTCTCATTATTACTATCACATAAATGTCGGAATCAGTTAATTTAGTATTGTAATTTCATTTCATAAATTTTTCATATATTTCATAATTTAAGAAAAGGCTGAGTTTGTGATGAACAAATCTGATCATAAGATTACATAGGAGTGATTTTGAAAAAAAATACTTTTTTCATACAAAATATTCTTATATAGATTGATGAGGCATCAACACCATTTATCAATACAGATTTATTTATAAGTTAAAGTCATGAAATTCATCAAAATAAAGCTGCTGTGAGACAAGGCCAACCAGTACTAATGGATGGTGACATGTATTGCGACAATAAAGGGTTTCATTTGAATAACATTTATACACAGGGTTTCTAAATGATGTCTAAGGAACTTTCTAGACCCCTTGAAAAAGCAGGCTAAAAAACTAAAAGGTGTCTGCAAATGTGTTACACTTGATTTAAAGAACACAATTCCATCATTTTATTTGATAAATTCAACTTAAATAATACTAATTTTTTAACCAATATCCTTGTCTAAACTTCAATTAACAGAGTAAAAATCTTGAAGTTTGAATAGTAGGAACTAAAATACAAGTATTTTTCATAACAGAATATAGCTAACTTTATATGCTCAAGTTATCCCCCATACATACTTCTTCTACCAAGTAACGACCACTTTCAACAAAGTGAAGTTTATGTCATGTTGTGGTGCTTACATGTTGGATAAAAAAAATCAGATTTTTTTTTAATGTTCAAGATAAAAACGATCTGTGTTTAGTTGGGCAATGTGGTGGCACAATAGGATGTAGGGTGGATTTGAATAAATCCAGACTGTCACATGTCACAATCCTATTGGGAAGACTGTTCCAGTCGCTAATAGTTTTTGGAAAGAAAGATTCCTTTCTATATGTTGTTTTTGAAGAAGGAATCCTTTGCAGTTAAGATGTCTGGAATGTCTTGGTGCTGGTATGAGTAAGTCTGTTTGCTGACAGCCACAAGCTGATGGTATATTTTATAGAGCATACAAAATTTAGCATCAGCACGTCGACTTTGGAGAGAACTCAAGTTTAAATGTTGGAGCATGCCACTGATGTTAGCAGTATGTCTATACTTGTTCAGTAGAAAGCTAGCAGCTCTCCTCTGTACTGACTCAAGTTTAACAATATCCTGTTTTAGGTGTGGATCCCAGACTAAACAGGCATATTCAACTTGAAGTCTATCTAATGATTTGTGTGCCTGCTCTTTGATTGATGCTGAGATTCCTCTTGAGGAATTCAAGGTGTTATTAGACTTGGTAGTAATATTGGCTATGTGGTTTCCCCATTTCAGGTCAGATGTTATTGTGACATCTAGATATTTAATGTCACTGCTACATGCTCTTAAGTATGGCTACGGTATGTAATGTGTAATTATGTTTACTTAATGTTTAGTAGGGGTTTTATTCCTTATTATTGAAAGGATGTTACAATTATCTGAATGAAAGGATAGAGCTAAAACGACTACTAAATTTAGCGTTTGAATACTCGTTGGCTGTTATTCGAATTCTACTTGAATTCAAAGAGAAATTCTGCATCTTTTCTGGAAACGATATAAATAGGGCATTTTTAGGATGCATAAGACAGATGAAAATAATTATCTTATAACATTCCTTATTCATAGGGAGGTTGTATGACAATAATAAAATCATGATCCCTCTAATATTCTTCTAAATAAACCCAGGTTTAATGATTAATACTATGCAAGTAGTAAAACATGCCACAGCCATAGTTTTATTTTAACCTGATAAATAATGGTT
This sequence comes from Anadara kagoshimensis, assembly GCA_021292105.1. Lineage (NCBI taxonomy): Eukaryota > Metazoa > Mollusca > Bivalvia > Arcoida > Arcidae > Anadara > Anadara kagoshimensis. The sequence continues at coordinate 47,855,312 of CM037858.1, forward strand.
ACCCACTCTGCTGAACACATAAAAAGAATTTAAAGGGACATAATCATGGCATGATGCTATGGCAGGAAGTAAACAAAGTGAAAGCACATGGCAGAATCTGTCAGATTGTAGAGTCTTTCCTGACTATTTGGTAATTGTTTGGATGAATAATGTTTTCCTTAATAAAATAAAGAAAGGACACATCTGAAAGTAGGTTTGTGTAGGTTGACATACCATCTAGAGTTAAACATTTGCGGGTCCCAGTGTCTTTATGTGGGTCCACCTGCTGCTGGCGGGAGTGTTGGCAAGTCTGTTTAGCCTTTAGGTTTGTATGTGTGCATTTTCACCAGTTTTTTCCCATATTTATCTTGACCCGGATGCAGCAATTTCACTGACTGAAAGCATTCTGGGCTGAATTTGACAGGGTGATGTTTTCTAACTCTTTTTGCTTTCAATTTGAAGCTGTTGACAAGACTTTGCATTTGCAGTATTAGACAGTAGATGATGGATGCCTAACCAGCTTAGTGTAGCGGTCTGGGTAGTGCGGGAGGTCCCGGGTTCGATCCCCGGTCCGACTGCATTTTTTCTCTTTCCTGTTACATTAGTATCAGCATAGATATATGTATATCGTCGACCGTCCTAAAATCGAGAGCGTCCCAAGATTCGAGGCCATTTTTGTTTTCAGTTATTATACGCGAGTATCGTCTCTGCAGTGACGATTTCATGCATGAAAGACAAAATTTAGGTATTTACTGTGAAACTATCCAGAAAAATCAGTTGTCTATTTTTCAGCTCTCAAATTCTTGTTGCGTTAGCAAATTTAGTTCGTTTTCTATTAGAGTCTCGAATCACGGACGGTCGAGGATATCTTTCACTTTACCAAATTACAATTTAATTAATTTAAAATAACATTCCAAGCTATTCAAAATTAGACCAAAAATGCTTAAGGACACATACAAAGAATGAATACATCTACATGAAGAAAGACCCAATTTAAATACCCTTGTTGTTTTGTTATCCAGTTCATTCATCTCTTGTCAAGAAAATCGACTTATTTTCTCCATAATAAACACGGAAAACGAAAATCTAGTTAGCAAAATCCATTAAAACGAATATAAATAGAAATAAACTGTATGCCATTAATATGTATTTTTACCTCAAAATATAAACTTCAGTATTTTTTTTTACTTTGTAGCTTCTCGACTGCTTCTGAAACAGTAGATCGCCATTTTGTCAAAATCACGTGATTTGCATGCAGACGAATTTTTTCTGCATCAGTAATAAACAATGTTTGTTTGGTAAATTTATTGTCTTGCAAATTGCTAAATGGCAATTAAATAATCCCAAGATATCTATTTGTACTTATTCCAACATTTATGAATTAGAACAACCTTTTAATGTTTATTTATAAATTATTGCATTTGGTTGAAGAGTTTATCTTACCTGATTCCAGTGCAAGCGGGGGAAATTGAAAATTCATCTGCATAATGCTTAATTATTCGATTGCACGATAATTGAGGCAATTGGGACATTTTATTCGAACAAAATTGATTGTTGACAATGCATTTTGTCGGTAATTGTGTGTGTAAATACGCATTTATTTGAATTCGGCTTGTGTTTCCGGACACTAAGACTGGGGTACAATAGCAGACGAGTCGCAAGGTGCTCGAAAATGGCGACAACTCGATTGAGAGAAAAATCGCCGAAAAAACCTGCGGTTGGCAATGAAGATATTGGTAATTATGTTTTTTGAATACTTTGCCTTAATATGAAGAAATTGGCACAATATACCGTTGGGTGACCGATTAAAAATAGTCTGATGCCTGGTCCAATGTAAGTGTCGGCTGCTAAAAAATCTACAATATGATACAATGTTGCAAAGTGTACACTTTGAGCAATTTTCGTCGTCAATCAGATCGTCACTTTGTTTATCTATTGCTACATAATGTATAAAAGAAAGTGTTTAACATATTTATCACAAAAATAAACAATGTTTTTAATGCGCAGATGAAGAAATCCCTAAAAGTGTTTGAAATTTTGACAGACGATTTCAAAATGGCGGCAGTATGAAATGCATTGTTCATTGCATTTACAAGGAAAGTTTTGAGTTTTTAAAGAATAACTACTTTCTATATTAATTTCAACTGTTGTCAATCAGTGGAAGTACTGACTTGCAAAAAATATGAATAAGAATGTATTTTTTGAATTCAAAATAAATTTATATATAAAAAAATATACTGTAATTTGAAGAAAGTGTTTTTTATTTTAAGTTAGGTAATTTTTAAGTTTCAGGAAGCTACAGCATTCTTCATTAACATGATATTAAAAAAAATAAAACTAAAATCTTTATTTAATGTCAAAATTTTAAGACCTTAAATGAAGCTTTAAAGTTTGATTGATTGAATGGTGTTTTATGTCCCAGTCAGAAGAATATTTCACTTATAATGAGACATCACCACTATAGGGGAAGTGGCAGAAATGTTTTACATTGCTGTGAGCTCAGGGGAATGTGCAGGGAGTGTTCTTTAATGTGTCGCCCCTGTTGTGACACGGGACATTGTTTTTAAGTCTCTTCCGAAGGCTCCCATGACTTTCATTTCTAAATGCAGAGTACTTTGAAAGAACAGTCACTACCCATTTTCAAGTCTTGGTTAGACCTTGGTCAGGGTTTGAACTCACTACCTCCCACATATGGAGGGAGCACTCTACCAATTGAGCTAACATAGTGGTTTAAAAGCTCTAAAAAGCTTTTTATGACTTTCATTCTTTGGGGTGTTACAGCCATCTTTTAATGAGGGGTCCCAGTGATGCAGGGTATAAAAAATGAGGGTCCAAACCTAAATTTCAATGGTCCATGTTTCTAAGATAACAAAAAATTCAAAATCTTGAATACCGTAATCCTTCTATGTATTCGGACGAATTTTAATAATTTCATTTTCAAGTGTCCGGGAATTTAGAGGAAATATGAAAATTATACACTTGGAAAATTGGGGGTGTCCGAATATTTAGAGTTGTCCGATATTTAGGAGCCGATAATATGTCTCGCTGCCCTCCCGGTAATGCAAGACACTATCAACGACGATACGCACATGGATATCATCTATAATATCAATTTTCAAATAAAGTTCATGATGAAATTACCTTTTGTGTTGTTTATTTCACAAAAAAGTCGTTTTTTGAAGTGTTTGTTGACCAATAATCATGATCCAATGTGTAATACACATCGAAGGACGCCATTTTTTGTAAGCAAATCGCGTGATTTTTGTCAGTAGTTCCCACCGTTTGAGGTTCACCGTTACCCCACTTCGTCTTCTGTCACTGTCTACGGTCAAAATTTTTATAATTAATAATGGTCAAGAATATTTTTTAGTCAAGAAATTCCACATTTTGTACGATTAAGAACCAGGACATGTTTGAATGGGGTTCGCCGTGATCAATATAGCTTTTGTTTAAAAATCTATGTTATCACTCACAGAACACAATAGTTTACAGATGCATTGTTTTAACTCACGTTTCAAACAATTTTAATCTTAGGAAAAACAATAAATACATCGTAATGTCCATCTTCCCGTTTTTAGACAAATGAAAGTATCAGAGGATCGGGAATTCCCATAGTTGACATGCACTGAATCAGAAGGGATTCCACAAGTTTCTCATCCAATGAAATTCATTGATAACGTCACTTCCTGAAAAATGTCTTTGATGTTGGATTTGTGTGCCGACAGAACTTCTGTTCTCGTACGATGTTTCTTACCCACGATTTTTAATTTCAATCAACTTTCACTTTCAAAGAATATTAAAACACTTAATACAGGTATGGCTATATTCAGCTTACATTAAAAACGTAAATACATCGTAAAATACTTGTCCTCAAAGTTACAATCATGACTCCATCACGCAAATACACAACGCAACAAACACATAAAAATAACAAATTTTAATGTAAATTAACAACAAAACAACAACATTTCTTCATGTTTTTATTCAATATTAATTATAAGCAACATGTATTGCTTGTTACGGGTGAATTCCAACAAAATCGCGTCCGGATTTAGAGGCAAAAAAATGCCGTCCGAAATTAGAGGAAATTTGAAAATTATTGAAATTTCAAAATTGGGGTGTCCGAAAACATAGAGGGTCCGAATATATAGAAGGATTACGGTATCACATTTCATGTGGTACTTGTGACTTCTTGTCATCATTATATCACAGCCACTGAAATTTAGACAGCATTGTGTTCTGAAATTTCCAGACTCAATGTTTTTTCAAAACTTGAATCAGGTTTATCCAATATGCCCATTAAGGTTGTTCATTTGAATGCAATTCACTATCAGTGTCTTGGCTTTCTGTTTTATTTACTTTTCATTTAAACAAAACAGAACAGAGATCTGCTTGTTTGGTAACACATGTTTCATAATCTTGATCAATCAAATGGCAACATAACATTATTATATTGCAATCGAATGAAACATCCCAGTGACCATAATCAAGTATACAAAAAGAAAAAAAAAAGCCAAAAGGGACAGGAATGCATGCATGTTAAAATTTTGGTCAATCAAATGTTTATGGCAAATGAAATTTAGATAGTGTTTTAATGAAACATCATAGCGACCATAAAGATTATAAAATGATAAATAGAAAACCAAAAGCACATATGACATGCTACTCACAATGTCCATATGTAGTAACTAACTAGCAATTTTTTTTGTGTGTCCAAGTGCCTAATTTTGCTTTTGTGCAACCCGTAAATCCCCGATTCTTGCAATTTTTACTTCACTTGTAGCATGTTTTAGGATATGTTATAATTAATTTGCAAAAATCCTTGCATATAATTGGCCCTTACTGCTGAAAATTTTTACTTTCTCTTTAATTAATGTCATTCAATGAACCCCTGCATGAGATATGTACCCAGCCTCAGGTGAGTGTTAAGGCCCATGGGCCTCTTGTTATTTATTAAATTTAAAGTTCCATTTATCAGTCTGTCCCACTTCTTGCCTGTAATAATTCTCCAAAAACTATGAAGACAGATCAAACGAACAAAATAAAAAAACAAGACAGTATAAAAATAAATTTGGAACCAATTGTTTAAGTTGAATTTAAAATGGAACTGGACTTAATCTTTGAATTCTGACATATTTGCTTTCTGTGTTTTAACATAATAAAATTTTATGCATTCCTATATATACATTTGTATAACAGGAAGTCCAACAACAAGAAGTACACGTCAAAGAACAAAGAAGATAAACCTGAAACAGAGGAGAATTGTGAAGATAGTAATGATCCAGAATATGCTTCTCTAAATGTTTTGGCCCAGGTGGCTACAGAAACTTTGGAAAAGGAACCAAAATCAGCATCAAAGGGAACAAAAAAGGTATCATTATTGTGTATAGATCTATTATAGAATTAGGTTTCCACAATTTACAAAATTATTAGAAGCCAACGTTCCAAAGTGTGGAAAATATAGTTCTTTTTTAAAATATATTTCACAAATTTGCCACAATAGGTTACTTTTTGAAAACTTTTCTCAGAAATTAGTACCCAGGGCCAATGGCAATTTTGGGTACAAATTAAATGGAAACCTAGCTTGAAGATTTTCCTTGTTGTTGTCAATTAGGCCACAGTCTTTGCGTAATTGTCAGCATAGTATAATGTTGTAACTGACCCTAGTTTTACCATCATTCCTTAGATTTTGCTTACTTTAATTTCAGCTCAATTTTGATAATGTCTTATGGAGCTCAAAATAGAAACTTTTGTACAAATTAGAAGTTAGCTTGAAGTGATCTCCAAAATAATGCCTTAAATTTTCAATTTATCTTTAAAAATAACATCATCAATAAGATTTCAGTTTTGCTGGATTTAAGTTAAGGAAAATCTTAGTTAAGGAATGCTTGTGAAATTATGACCTAAAATGGCATATCTCTGTGTTTTTCTTCATATTCGGGGGTGTGGAATTCCTATGCCCGACTTGCCCGACCCGTTCTGATTTGGGATCGAACAGGTGGATTTTTTTTTTATTTCAGTTGTCCATGGACAGGTGACATTTGTTTTGATTCACATAAAACTCGATTAAACATGACAAAAATCCAGCTTTTTCTCTCCCCGGAAGTGAAATTTTAATCAACAAAGTCGAACCAAATCAGCATTTGCGCAGGCGTTTTTGATTGGTTACTTGCAAATTTTTTATCCAATCACGTTTCGTGTCACTGTTTGTAACAGAATCTTGCTCACCAAGGTGTTTGACTGCCGTCTGCTTGTATAGCAACCGATCGTTTTTTGATCAAGGCAAATCAAATGCTGATAAAAATGTTCAACCACCGAAGAGAAAATCACAAGCGGAAAAAGACAAAGAATACAATAAAAAACTTAAACGTCTTTTCCAAACAAATTGGCTAACTGACTTTCCTTGGTTGAGTGTAGAGTCTGAGGAGTCGGATATGGCATTTTGTTCAATATGCCGACAATATCCTCAAATTGCCGACAAGACATCAGGTCTTTATATTGGCAATAATATCACCCGATGTGACACACTCACTTCTCACCAGTTATCTAGTAAACACAATATTTACTTAGCCCTTTTCAATTTTAGCATCTGACATCTATAAAAGATAAACAACAAAGCCAAAGGCATTGTACTCGGCAGAATACAAAACATAAAAATATAGATTTTTGTTGGACAAGTAAGTTTTAGGTCCGGACAAGTAAAATTTCCAGGTTTACTTGTCCAGGGACAAGTGAAAAAATTGATATTTTCTCACCCCTGATATTAGTGCTGTATGTTTTTATTTGCATTATCTGTATTTACTTTTATAGTTAACCAAAAGAAGCATACAGACATTGGAATCACTGGATTTGGACCAAATCAAGAGGTTATCTGACAAATGTCTCTTAAGTTTCTTCTCAGAGTTTTCAGCCAATGAAATGACCAGAAATTTTACATATTCATGCCAACTGATTCCTAAAAGATGCAAAGAATCTTTCAAGAGCTTTGGCAATGAAAACCAGGCTAGAATAAAGATCAAAACTCATTTAAAAGATCATCTAACACAGTTGACAGAAGAAGAAAAAAGTAAGTTTACATGTATACATTGATTTGATGTGGTATGTTTTGTATACATTAATCAAATATATTGTCTTGTTTTCTTATTCACACATTTTATTAGCTCACCTGACCAAAGGTCATGTGAGCTTATGGTATGGTGCAGCGTGTGTATGTGCGTGCGTGCGTGTGTGCGTGCGTGCGTCGTTAACACACATTTTCGACTTCTCCTCTGAAAGTACTCGGTAGATTTCAACGAGACTTGGTCATAAGCATGTCTTGGTCGGTGCAATTCAGATTTGTTCGTGGCGTTGCCATGGCTACCATAACTAGGTCAAGGTGACCTAGGGGTGCAAAAATCTTAGAAAATCTTCTTCTCCGAAAGTATTGTTTGGAGAAAAAATCTGATGTGATATTTGGCTTCTCTAGGGTCTTAAGCCTATAGTTTGTTCATTTTGTGAAATTCGGTCGAAAAATGGGTTACGCGTTTTTGCGTTTAATTTTGAAAAAAATCGTAAAATAGCTTCAAATTGTTATAACTTGACTACTTGACCAGATAATGACATGGGGTTTTTAGTTTTGACATCTTATTGTTATTATCTTCAAAATGAGGTCAAGGTCAATTGTAAAGGTCGTGACCTAATTTTTTTTACCTCTGATTATAATTATTATCTCGAAAACTATAAACTTTTTGTATAGGCATTTATATGAGAATGTTGTAGCTATTGATACAACGATCATTTTCATGTATAGAAAAAGGTCATGGGTTCAAAGGTCAAGGTCACAGATGCGAAACAATACCAAAATGGTTAATTATCTCGAAAACTATAAAATTTTTGTATAGGCATGTATATAAGAATGTTGTAGGTATTGATACAACGATCATTTTGATGTATAGAAAAAGGTCATGGGTTCAAAGGTCAGGTCACAGATGCGAAACAATACCGAAATGGTTAATTATCTCGAAAACTATAAACGTTTTGTATAGGCATGTATATTAGAATGTTGTAGGTATTGATACAACGATGATTTTGATGTATAGTAAAAGGTCATGGGTTTAAAGGTCAAGGTCACAGATGCGAATCAATACTGAAATGGTTTAATCATCTCGAAAACTATAAACTTTTTGTATAGGCATGTATATTAGAATGTTGTAGGTATTGATACAACGATCATTTTGATGTATAGAAAAAGGTCATGGGTTCAAAGGTCAAGGTCATAGATGCGAAACAATACGGAAATGGTTAATTATCTCGAAAACTATAAACTTTTTGTATAGGCATTTATATTAGAATGTTGTAGATATTGATACAACGATCATTTTGATGTATAGAAAAAGGTCATGGTTCAAAGGTCAAGGTCACAGATGTGAAACAATACCGAAATGGTTAATTATCTCGAAAACTATAATTTTTTTGTATAGGCATTTATGTTAGAATGTTGTAGGTATTGATACAATGATCGTTTTGATGTATAGAAAAAGGTCATTGGTTCAAAGGTCAAGGTCACATATGTAAAACAATACTGAAATTGTTAATTATCTTGAAAACTATAAACGTTTTGCATAGGCATGTATATTAGAATGTGTAGGTATTGATACAATGATCATTTTGATGTAAAGAAAAAGTCATTAGGGTTTAGGATTTACGTTTACTTTAAATCTATCAGCTAGCCATTAGTTTTATCAGGTGAGCGTATAAGGCCCATGGGCCTCTTGTTATCTTCTTGGTTTCATTAGTTAATTTAAAAATACATTAAACATTGGAAACTATCTTAATGCCAATAATTCATCACACTTCCTCTTGTCTTAAGCTTGATCAAGGTCTTGCATAGGTCACATCAATTGAAAATCATAGACACATCTTTGACACTTAAAAAGGTCATTTTTGCACATGCATGAGATATTCTCCACATGATGTTTTAAACAAGTTTGTATAATATTATGGTTCATGTTAGGTTAATTACAAGTAGTTCACTATGTCACATCATAGAAAAACCACTGCTGTAGCTCAGTTGGTAGAGTGCTCACTCCGTAAGTGGGAGGTTATGGGTTGGATCCCCAGCCGGGTCTGACCCAAGACTTGAAAGTGGGTAGTGACTGTTCTTTCGCCAAGCACTCGGCATTACGAAATGAAAGTCATGGTTCTTTCGGATGAAAACTTAAAATAAACGAGGTCCTGTGTCACGGTGGGCATGGCAGCTGAAGAACCCTGCTGTATAATGCCATCAGTGCAACGCACAGTCAAAATTTCTGCACCTTCGTCTATAGCTGGCGATGTCTCGATATAAGTGAAATATTCTTGACTGGTATGTTAAACATTATTACTCACTCACTCACTCAAATCATAGAAAATCCTTATCAACACTAGAGGCTTCAGTGCCCAAATTAAGTTAGCTGAAACCAAACACCAACATAATAGCCTTTATGGGTGTGCAATATTACTGGTATACTGATAAATTGGGGTATGAAAGGAGCTATATACCGGTACTCAAAATAAAAATTGATATACAACAGAAATAAGATAAAAATCATTTGTAGCCTTGTAGTTTGTTCATGGTCATCACTTTGTTTAAGTATCATCTTTATCTCTTCTGCATTAGTCAGAAATTTTGACTCGGAATATTCAATAAAGCGCAATCAAGACACAGATTACACTTTCTTGCACCCCAGATAGAAAAATCCATAAAAAGACAGGTGCAAGATATCTGCTTCTTGTACCCCCCTGTGCAAGATAGCCTACACACCGTTTTTTCCCCGCAAAATTTTATCAACAAAATCGGAGGTGTATCGAAGGTTGAAATTGATTTTAAATTGAAAAATTGTACTTATTGATGCAAGAAATAGAATCAATCACTACTTGTAGTGCTAGATAAGGAAATCTCAACCCTCGTTCTAATATATTTCGTCCAGAACTTGGCAAGCCTCGTTCTGGACCAAATATATTAGAACTTGGGTTGAGATTTCCCTATCTGGCACCACAAGTTGTGATAGATTCTATTAGTCCTGTATATAGTAACAGAATGGCAGATGATGCCTCTCAAGTGAACTAGTGCAGAATTAATGGACGGAATGAGGGAATGATCATGGTGCTTTTGTATTGTTTAGATACCGTATATTTCCGTAGATACGTCGCAACTTTTTCACTAAATTTTAATATTTTAAAATCCAATGCGACTTAACTAGCCGACATTAAAATATTTTGATAATTTGTCGCGAATTTTCAGGCATTTTAGAAGATCGACAAACCGGAAGTTACGGTAATTTTCTAGTTGAAAGTAAATTTTGCTCTTTATTATATTTTTGTATAATATATTATTATTATATGTGATATTTTTTTATTATTAAATTTGACCAATAAAGTTTTTGAAATAAACAAATAATTGATTAATTAAGGTAAGTATGAGTCTCACTGTCAAGTTGTCACGTGTAACAGAATAGCCGTCGGCAAAGAAGTAAATACCTGGTCACCTGTAATTAACTTTAAATAATCAAGTCTTCCCGGTACACCTCGCGTGTATCTTGTTTGTTTAATGATTGAAGCCATTCCCGTTAACTTATCCTTTGATATAATTGTCCATGTTTACCGGTCATTCTGAACAATATAAAATGGCGATATTTATCCTCCGGTAAGCAATAGATCGTCCACTTTAACATAATATCGACAGTCCAGTATTGTAAAATCTGAAACATGAGTCTAATAACGCTATAAGCGACCCCCTTGTTTTTAACAAATTATGCAATACATATCGCAACCTTTGCGCATGATCAAACTTTGACTTCCTTTGTCGGTGACAACAACATGTGAATTAACCGATCTCACGATCGGGAGCCAAAAGTACATGTTATATTCAAGCAATCTTCATCGTTTGTATCCATACATGTAAAATAATATCTACATACTTGTTTAATTTACACAAGCTATTCAAACAATATTTAATAAGAAGAAAATAATAAATAACACCGGTAAAAGCTTATGTTTCTTTATTCATGGAATTGAAAATTAATGGTTCTTGCCGAGCAAATCTTTAATGTTCTCTGGCAATTTTTTTGGCTGCGACGTATGTAGACGACCTTTAGAAAATACTGGGCTTGCTGGCCTGGGGTGGGGTGCGACGTATCTACTGGGGCGACGTATATACGGAAATATACGGTATATGCTAAATAAAATAAATTTCAATATTTATGATTTTTCAGAGGCGGGAAAGAAACTGCAAAATTTACAGCTGAACCACTTCATATTAGAAACAAACGTATAGCAGGTACGTAATAAGTATTTACTATTTGTAGCCCACTTGGGGAAAATGTTTATTTATTAAATAATTAATAATGTAATCATGTATATCTACTTTATTATGTAAATTCTTGTTTGGAATATTTTCAATAAAATTTCTAAATTTTTATTAGGTTTTTAATTGCATATTCTGTTTAGCATCCTTCTTGACTTATTTAGTCATGTATTACCGTAAATCCTCGCATATAAGACATGTTTTTTTACCTTAAAATTTATTTTTTTGAGATGGGGGGTCGTCTTACAGGACAGGTACACTTCTGAAAGGCTGAAATTCTTGAGAGAATGTCTACATGTGATCGCCAATGCCGCCATCTTTGATTTTTATATTTCAGTTTCCTAATGGTTAATATATTTTACAGATCACAAACCGAAAAGAACGGAAATTAAATGCTTTTAAATGATTGTTATTTTGTATTTTTGTTGATTTTTTAATAAAATTAAGTTTTAATAATAAATTAAAATGAATAAATAAAATAAACGGTAAGTACAGATATCAAAGAGGTGGTAAAACATTTTATTCTTTTTGTTTTTTTCTTTTCACACAATCTAGAAAATACATGTAACCAAATTTGTCTGCTTTGCATGTGAAGGGCCATTAGTGTCTGGTTGTAAGGAAACCTGTCTTCCAACAGCTGCTTGAGTAACAAGTCAGCATGTTTTAAAAAATAGATATATTCTTTTATTTAGTTTATATTAATAACGGAGTACCTGATACATCTTCTACAAATAGGAAAAATCTATAGGGTTTCTGAGGATGAGTAGTTCTTCTATTTTGGTTTTTTTACGTTTTTGATTCATTCTTATCAATACACAAATCATTACGGTAATAAATGAAAATGAGACAAAAATTGGTGGAAAATTTACGGTCCAATCGGTAGCTTCAAATACCGTTACAGGTATGGTCTTGACTGAAAATTCTGGTCGTCTTATAGGTGTGGGATAGCCTGAAATCTTTAAAATGACATTAAAATCCCATCCCCGTCTTACAGGCGGAGTAGCCTTATAGTCGGGGATTTACGGTATTCCACAAAATTTGTGTGTGATATTTCAATTGTTTTAGAAGAAATGACTGCATTTTTGTACATACAGATAATGACATAGCTATGTGACTTTCAGACCTAAAAACTGGAAACTAACTGATAGGAGTTGTGATTTGGGAAGGGAGATTAGAAAGATCCTACATTGACCTGATGAAACCATTCTTCATAAAGGTCACCATTAATCTCAAAAAGCTTACAGAAGATGACATTTTCAGTGATTTCTTATACAATTTTATATTTTCAGCTAATGTTATATGTATATTTATTACATTATTTCAGATATGGCAGGAAAGGTTAAGAAAAAATCCAGTCCAAACTTTAACATTGCTAATGTATTACTTGGAAGCTCAGCCAATAAGAAAAACAATTTCACAAATTTGAAATCAAATCCAAATACAGAAAGTGTTGAGAAAGATTCAGAGACAGAAAATGATGAAGCTCTTATTAATTCACAAATAGAATCTTCAGAAAATCCAGATGATGATCATCATGAACTAATCTCTGATGACGAGAATGGTAATAATGTCACAAAGAAAAGAGAGACAAAGCGATCAAAAAGACAGAAAAGATCTGCCCACAGTGTATCTGAAAATGAATCATCAAAAAATCAGTCAGAAAGAGAAAGTAAACGAATTATGGCTAAACGAAAAAAGAGCAAAAAGAAAACTTACATGTCTTCAGATGATGAAAGTGATAATTCATTGAAGGACGAGACAGAAAGACGTATTGAAGAAAATGAACAATTTATAATTGACTTGTTGAGCAGAACACAACCACATCATGATCATTGTTATACCACAATATTCGGAAGAAAGAAGGGATTAGAATCCATTGATATAATTGATGAAAATGACGATTTACAAAATGACAATTCTGATGACAATAATCCTTGGTTTCAAGGAAAAGAAATAATATATCCTGACAAAAAAGCTGAACCAATATTGTGCCTAGGAAATGTTTCTGTTATGGATGAACTTACGGGGACAGGTAGTGATGAGGCTTCTAAAACAATCATTGTATGTTCAGAAGAAATTCTCAATGATAATGAAGATGATGAAGTGTTAGATGGTCACACAGGACAAAGTAAGTCAGATCAACTTGGTTATAAATATTTTTACCTCGCATGTATGTATTGTACAACAAAGTGCAAAAGAGCTTTATGTCATACCCCATGCGTGAATGTCAAGATTCTATGTTGTAGACTTTGGTTCAAGTACTTTAATGTGCAGACTTTTTTAATTTTTGTTGGATTCCTTCACATAATTTATAATGAAAAGCTCATCATACCACCAGTTTCGATAAATGTATAGCAGTATCCAAAGCTTATGTGCGAAGGGTATGTTGTTAAAAAATATGTTGATCTTGCCACATTTCTCCGATGGTTTGTTATCTATCCGATAATATTTAGTTTTGAGAGACATGGTTATGATCTACTTTCACTTTCATTTTAATAATGAAAGGTTCCAATACCACAGTTGTGCTATAATAAGATTGCATTACCCATTGCTTAGTTAACTGAATCAGAAACCTGACAAAAGAACATGTGCTTCCGTAAAAGGGAAACTATTCTTACTCTTTCCACTTTAATGGAATATGACAACAGCTCCAAAACGTTACTCGGCCATCAATTTGCATATTTGCTAATAATTTTCTTTATTTATAAAGTAATTATTTACAGTATATTTGGGAAATTTTTTGTTTTAAATTGGGGAAAACTACTTATTTTGCCATTGGGAATGAGCCCAAAATGCCCAGTTGCTACCCCTGCTAGCATACTGATGTTATACAGGGCTCAAAGTTGCGACTAAATTAGGCGCCATGGCGACCAATTTTTTCCATTGGCGACCAATTTTTACTCATAAGTCGCCAAGTTGGCGACCGCTTTTTCGGGAGTTCAAATTCTCGATCATGTCCATTTCCGTTTTTCTATTTGTGTTTTACATATTGTCAAAGTGTTTCCGGTACTCCTCGGACTACCTCGTGAATTTCACAGGGATTCTTTCGTATATATATATACACAAAACGTCAAAATGTTCCGAATAGAACAATAAGCATGGCTGGGAAGCGGCAGTCTATTGATAGTTTTTTCAAGCCAAGAGGCGCTGCTCCCAAAAAGCAGGCAATCGATCACAGCGTTGACGAGCCGGAGGAGAAAAACAGAAGTCTCTGACTCAGCGTAAGTTCCAAGAATCATGGAAAGCCCTGTTTTCGTGGTTACTATATGACCCTGTCGGGAATTTAATGACTTGTAAATATTGTGCCAACTACCACGGCGCCGAAGGCACTGATTTTGCTGGTGCCTTAATGTCTCAATTGGCGCCTAAAAATTTCAATTGGCGCCTAATTTTTTTATATAAGGAGCCAGGCTGGCTCCTAGATTCAAAAAGTCACTTTGAGCCCTGTTATAAAAGTTTTTCAAATGTTATGTTATACATGTATTAATTTATTTCATCCTGTATATTTGTCAGGACCTTATCCACCAATGCCTAAACTCTTAGTCAGTAAAAGAGGTAGAATTGCATATCCAGAGGAAGACGAGCCTGTGAGTGAGGAAGAACAGGTGGTTGTTACACCCAGCAAGAAGAAGAAAAAAGAAAGATCTGCAACAGGAGATAATATTGCAGCTGGTGACTGGGAAAGGGTAAGTGTAAACAGTGCTATACAATGTGAGTAAAATACTGCATAAATGCAAGTCATTTTAGCAAACTTGAGTACTTTTCATATTTTAATTTGTCATGTTGTGGCAAAAAATCTTTTTGATACCCATTTTCTACATAGATAAAAAAAGACAGTTATACCTAAAAATATACATTGAAATGACCATAATTACCAAAATCGCACACAGCAACCAAAAAGAAGCATTGCCAAAAAAAAAAAAAAAAATTGAAAATAGCACAGAGCATGTTAACACTTATACTTTTGATCATCCAGCTCTGGATGACTGTCGGACATTATTATGGTAAAATGATGACCATTGGTGTGGTTTAAGCATTTTTAGCTCACCTGGCCAAAGGCCATGTGAGCTTATGGCATGGCGAGGCGTGCGTGCGTCCGTGCGTGCGTGCGTGAGTCAGTAAACTTGAATCTTCTCCTCTGAAACTACTGGGCCAACTGAAACCAAATTTGCCATGGAAGGTCCTTGACAGAGTCTAACTATAGTTTGTTCAAATCATGGCGATCAAATATCCAAGATGGCCGCTGTTACTAAAAATAGACAAAACCTAAAAAAATCTTCTTCTCTTGAACCACTCATTGGAGGCAAAAACTGATGTGATATTTGGATTCTACATAGTCTTAACCTATAAGTTTGTTCATTTCATGAAATTTGGTTTAAAAATAGGTTATGCGTTTTTGCGTTTAATTTTGCAAAAATCGTAAAATGTTTTTAAATTGTTATAACTTGACTATATGACCAGATAATGACATGGGGTTTTCAGTTTTGACATATTCTTGTAATTGCCTTCAAAATGGTGTCAAGGTCAATAATGAAGGTCATGACCTAATTTTTTACCTTTCTAATATTATTTATTATCTTGAAAACTATAAACTTTTTATATAGGCATGTATATTAGAATATTGTTGGTATTAATGTAACAATTATTTTGATATATAGATTAAGGTCATTGGTTCAAAGGTCAAGGCCACAGATACGAAAGAATACTGAAATTGTTCATATCTTGAAAACTAGGAACTTTTTGTATAGACATGTATATTCAGGGCTCAAATTAGATTTTGAAACAGGGAGAAGTGACTTCTTCCTCAGCCAAGATTAGGGAGAAGTTTTTCAAAACAGGGAGAAGTTTTTCCGCCGCGAGTGAAATTTACATGGCGACGCATGTTCCCAATATGTTTGACTTTAAATGGGAGTATCCCTACAGAAGACTTGAATATTACATAAATTGTAATATTACTGATTGAATCCAAATAAATCATATTATAAATTTCTTCATAATTATCTTTTTTAGCTCACCTGAGCCAAAGGCTCAGATGAGCTATTGCAATCTATCACCGTCCGTCGTGCGTCGTGCGTCGTCCGTCGTGCGTCGTGCGTCGTGCGTCGTGTGTAAACTTTACATTTTAATCTTCTTCTCCAAAACTACTGGGCCATATTTGATGAAACTTGGTGATTATCATGCCTGGGTAACAGCCTTTCAAAATTGTGTCCGGGTTTGGCCACGCTTAACAAGATGGCCGCTGTTACTAAAAATAGCAAAAAGACAAAAAAATCTTCTTCTCTGAAACCAAAAGGTGCAGGCAAATTTTGATTGGATATTTGGATTCAGCATACCTAGGAACATTAAAATTGTGTTTTTCATGAAAATTAGACAAAAAATAGGTTACGCGTTTTTTGTGTAAAATTGCGTAATTTTGAAAATGAGACATTTATTGTTATAACTTCATAACGGCTGAAGATAATTGTATGGAGTTTTCACTGTTGATCTTGTCTTGCAATTTTCTTCCAATTGATGTCAAGGTCGAAGGTCAAGGTCATGTCCCAGTTTTTGACCTTTGATAAAAAATGCTATTTTTTTAACATTTCTTGTGATAATGGCATAGGATTTTCAGTTATTTGTAGGTATTGACATGACGATCATTTTGATACATAGATCAGGGTCATGGGTTCAAAGGTCAAGGTCACAGATGTCCAAGAATACCAAAATAGTTAATTATCTGCAAAACTATGAATTTTTTGTATAGGCATGTATATCAGAATATTGTAGGTAATGGCACAATGGTCATTTTGATATATGAATAAAGGTCATGGTTTCAAAGGTCAAGGTCACAGATGTAAACAAGTACTGAAATGGTTAATTATCTCAAAAACTATAAACTTTTTGTATAGGCATGTATATTAGAATATTGTAGGTATTGGCCTAACGATCATTTTGATATATGAATGAAGGTCATAGGTTCAAAGGTCAAGGTCATAGATGCAAACAAATACTTAAATGGTTAATTATCTCAAAAACTATAAACTTTTTGTAAAGGCATGTATATAGGAATATTGTAGGTATTGGCCTAATGATCATTTTGATATATGAATGAAGGTCATAGGTTCAAAGGTCAAGGTCATAGAATTGAACGAATATTTAAATGGTTAATTATCTCAAAAACTATAAACTTTTTATATAGGCATGTATATTGGAATATTGTAGATATTGGCCTAACAATCATTTTGATATATGAATGAAGGTCATAGGTTCAAAGGTCAAGGTCATAGCTGCGAAGGAATATTTAAATGGTTAAATATCTCAAAAACTTTAAACTTTTTGTATAGGCATATATATTAGAATATTGTAGGCATTTGCACAATGCTCATTTTGATATGTGAATGAAGTTCATAGGTTCAAAGGTCAAGGTCATAGATGCAAACTAATACTTAAATGGTTAATTATCTCAGAAACTATAAACTTTTTGTATAGGTATGTATATTAGAATATTGTAGGTATTGGCCTATCGATCATTTTGATATATGAATGAAGGTCATAGGTTCAAAGGTCAAGGTCATAGATGCAAACGAATACTTAAATGGTTAATTATCTCAAAAACTATAAACTTTTTGTATAGGCATGTATATTGGAATAAGGTACGTATTGGCCTAACGATCATTTTGATATATGAATGAAGGTCATAGGTTCAAAGGTCAAGGTCATAGACGCGAACAAATACTTAAATGGTTAATTATCTCAAAAACTATAAACTTTTTGTATAGGCATGTATATTGGAATATTGTAGGCATTTGCACAACAATCATTTTGATATATGAATGAAGTTCATAGGTTCAAAGGTCAAGGTCATAGATGCAAACGAATACTTAAATGGTTAATTATCTTAAAAACTATAAACTCTTTGTATAGGCATGTATATTGCAATTTTGTAGGTATTGGCCTACTGCACATTTTAATATACAGATGTTTTAGCTGTTTATAAATAATATATTGTAGCTAGACTTTAAATATGTTATATATAGCATACTTATATAATAATTATTATAATTAATTTGCAAAAATACTTGCATATTATTGGCCCTTACTGCTGAAAAATTTTGATATTCTCTTTTATTAATGTCATTGACCATTGAACCTCTGCATAAGATATGTACTCTCAGTGTGTGCCAAACTTCGTCGGACCGTCGGACAAGTCCGATAAAATTACTGCTGGTCCGATAAAAAATCAGATTTTTTCGGACCGTATGTCCAGTAACCAGTTCGGAAAATAGAGAGTGCCAAAAATCCGGATTTATAGTTCCGATCCGATTCGAATTTTATTATTACCATCCGACTTCCGTTATTACAAAAATGCGTTCCAGGATCTATTCCAGGGAAACCAATAAAACGGTAAGCTACAGGAGGCTCAAAATATGAAGAAAAACGTGAAAGAAAATTTAGGCAGCATTGGATGGAGGGGCGACCATGGTTGCAATTTGACGAGGAGAGATGCGTAATGAAATGCACACCTTGGTTTGAATTTTACGGGTCGGGAGGCGCAGCACACAATAATAATTTAAAAGGCCAGAATACATTTATTTGTACTTCCATAAATAAATGTATTCTGACCTTTTAAATTATTATTGTGTGCTACGCTTCCCGACCCGACGCATTTCTTCTCCTTGTCAAATTGCAACCATGGTCGCCCCTCCATCCAATGTTTCTTAAATTTTCTTTCAAGTTTTTTTTCATAATTTGTGCCTCCCATAGCTTTCCGTTTTAAAGGAGAAAATAAGTAAATATTTACAAAACCGAATAATTGTTTTCTTTTTATTGAAAAATTTTTGGTCCAGTAAAAAACTTTACGGTCTGGTAAAGTTTCTAGGTTTACCAGACCGAATGTCCTTTAATCATTTTGAAAGTTTGGCACACACTGTACTCTTCCTCAGGTGAGCGTTAAGGCCCATGGGCCTCTTGTTTTTTTTTTTTTTTTTTTTTTTGCTATGTGCAGAATTATTATATGTATAAGCTTGGTGTAGCAATACTGAAAATAATTTAAAAAATTATTATACTTAATTTTTATTTTTTTTTTTTTTTTTTATTTTGTTATTTAAAAGCTATTTAAATTATGCTCTTTTCATTGAAGCAAAATGCATTGATCATATCACATCACTAAATGTCTTGATTTCAATGTAAATGTGAAATACATGTACAATTTTCTTTAAAACATTATTTTTATTTTTAAAAAAATAATTTAAAGATTAACAACATATTAAGAAGTAAAACTAATAAATGAAAATAAATAAATAAATAAATAAATAAATAAATAAATAAATAAATAAATAAAATATATGCACCATTATTTTTGAGTTATCCCCCTTGTCAACCATGTGTTTATCAATAGCAACAAACATGGCTGCTGTGGTTGACTCCCAATTTTTAGAGATGATACTACTCATTTGCATTCATTTTATCAGAAAATGCTTTTATTTATGGATTCCTTTGTGAAAAGGCAACATTCTGTGAGGGTTTGTTATTTTATTAAATTTTCATACAAAAAACGATCTACTATTTTTTCAATCATCCCCCCCCCCCCCCCCCCCCCCCCCCCCGTTTATATACTGGGGTACAGACGTTTTTTATGGCAAATATCCGAGGTTTTTCACTAAGATGGCTTTTAATTACATCAGTCAACAGGTTGATGAATCCATGATATGCATGGATGATCTCAGTTTAAGCTAATTATCGGATTAAAACACCTGGATATATCGGGAGTTACCTGTGTTTACCGTTGAATGTGTGTAATACATAGGAGGCGCCTTAGGGGTTAAATACACTTGTCAAAACTTAGGGCGACTAGAACTTCGCTTTTGGGACAGTTTAGGGCGAAGTTTTTGGAAACAGGGCGAAGATATCGCCCAACTTCGCCCTTATTTTGAGCCCTGATATTAGAATGTTGTAGGTATTGATACAACGATCATTTTGATGTATAGAAAAAGGTCATGGGTCCAAAGGTCAAGGTCACAGAAGCAAAACAATACCAAGATCGTTAATTATCTTGAAAACTATAAACTTTTTATATAGGCATGTATATTGGAATGTTGTTGGTATTGATGTAACGATCATTTTGATACATAGATTAAGGTCATTGGTTCAAAGGTCAAGGTCACAGATACGAAAGAATACTGAAATGGTTCATTATCTTGAAAACTATGAACTTTTTGTATAGGCATGTATATTAGAATGTTGTAGGTATTGATACAACGATCATTTTGATGTATAGAAAAAGGTCATGGGTCCAAAGGTCAAGGTCACAGAAGCAAAACAATACCAAGATCATTAATTATCTTGAAAACTATAAACTTTTTGTATAGGCATGTACATTGGAATATTGTTGGTATTGATGTAATGATCATTTTGATATATAGATTAAGGTCATTGGTTCAAAGGTCAAGGTCACAGATGCGAAAGAATACTGAAATGGTTCATTATCTTGAAAACTATTCACTTTTTGTATAAGCATGTATATGAGAATGGTGTAGGTATTGATACAACAATCATTTTGATGTATAGAAAAAGGTCATGGGTCCAAAGGTCAAGGTCACAGAAGCAAAACAATACCAAGATCGTTAATTATCTTGAAAACTATAAACTTTTTGTATAGGCATGTATAATGGAATGTTGTTGGTATTGATGTAACGATCATTTTGATATATAGATTAAGGTCATTGGTTCAAAGGTCAAGGTCACAGATGCGAAACAATACTGAAATGGTTCATTATCTTGAAAACTATGAACTTTTTGTGTAAGCATGTATATTAGAATGTTGTAGGTATTGATACGACCATCATTTTGATATATAGAAAAAGGTCATGGGTCCAAAGGTCAAGGTCACAGTAGCAAAACAATACCAAGATCGTTAATTATCTTAAAAACTATAAACTTTTTGTATAGGCATGTATATTGGAATGTTGTTGGTTTTGATGTAACGATCATTTTGCTATATAACTTTAGGTCATTGGTTCAAAGGTCAAGGTCACAGATGGGAAAGAAAACTGAAATGGTTCATTATCTTGAAAACTATGAACTTTTTGTATAAGCATGTATATTAGAATGTTGTAGGTATTAATACAACGATCATTTTGATGTATAGGAAAAGGTCATGGGTCCAAAGGTCAAGGTCATGGTGGCAAAACAATACCAAAATGGTTTATTATCTTGAAAACTATGAACTTTTTGTATAGGCATGTATAATGGAATGTTGTTGGTATTGATGTAATGATCATTTTGATATATAGAATAAGGTCATTGGTTCAAAGGTCAAGGTCACAGATGCGAAAGAATACTGAAATGGTTCATTATCTTGAAAAACTATAATTTTTTTGTATAGGCATGTATATTAGAATGTTGTAGGTATTGATAAAACAATCATTTTGATGTATAGAAAAAGGTCATGGGTCCAAAGGTCAAGGTCACGGTTGCAAAACAATACCAAAAATGGTTCATTATCTCAAAAACTATAAACTTTTTTGTATAGGCATGTATATTAGAATATTGTTGGTAATGATACAATGATCATATGATCATTTTAATATATAGATTATGGTCATTGGTTTGAAGGTCAAGGTCACAGATGCGAGTAGCAAGTTTCATAAATATCTTAATATCCACATCAGAGTTGTTGCTCCTTAAATGTAGTATTGATTGTGTTTTTGTGCTGTTAACGGCCCAGGTGAGCGGTACAGGCCCTATTGGGCCTCTTGTTGTAGGATCATCCCAGGGCTCACATTGTCAGTCGCAAATATTGCAATTTGCGACACTTTTTCATAAATTGTGACACAAAAAAAGATCTTTAAACTGAAAAAATGTCCAAGAAGACAAAATTTCTACTCGCATTTAAAATTTGCGATAAAAAAGTTTGAGCCAATGTGGACCCTGCATCCCACTTACTTTATAAGTGGTCCAATAAAATAAATATTAACACATCACAAAGGTGAATATCCGATGCTAAAACACAGGTCTATTTGATTTATCTCTGAAATTTCTCTATTTAGAGAGTTATTTTTTGGTCTTCAGACTTGTCTAGTCCTTTTAAAATTTAGTTGCCTTGAGGCCAGCAAAACACTACAATTGTAGCCCTTGATAAACTAGGTATTCTGCTGGACAGTCTGTACTTTTTCAACCAAGAGTTGCAGAAACGGTATTACATATTGAGTGATTTTGATGACTATACATTGTAGATTATAATTTGAAAAATAATGGCAATGGTTATTTCATGTTCAAAAGGCATATTTCTTTTTGTAGAAAATGGCATTGAAGTGCATAAGGGAATTGAAGAGCAGGAAAACCAGAGAAGATGCTTTATTATTTTGTAAAATTTGTAAGGATAAAAATTCACAGCAAGTGCTACACTGATGTATCATTATCGTAGTCATGCAGGTATGTATAATTAATAATGGGGAGTATTTGGTCATGTTTATTTCAGAGCTGCTTCTACTGCTGAACTGTTATTGGGATTTAGGTATATTCCCTGGTAAATGTGTTCTTAATTTCATTATATATTGTAACATGTTGTCATTCACAAGAGAAACATTATCACTATAGCAACTGAGAGAAATTATCACACAAAGATAGTTACACATGAGGAGCGCCAAGCGAAAACCAGGCTTATCGTCTATGACGTAATAATGAGAAAAATGACGTCAAAAGATCCCGCATTTTTCATGCCGTAATTTTAGACACGGAGCGCACTAAAATGATAACGTCGTTCACGTTTGCAGATTCTTTGTCAAAAGATAGTTTGTTTCTGATGAAATCAATAGCGAATCTAGCAAAATTAATAGTTAAAATATTCACAGAATTTGAATAATCGGATATTAAACCAAAATAGACAATTCCCATGTAGTTCTACGTACAATATTATAATATTTATGTTTATATCCATTCAAATTTTATTAAAAAAAATACAAATAACTAAAATATTCGGAATTTCCAAAAGTTATAATGAACAGCTATTCATTAGAATATCGGTGAAAATACAAATAAATAAATAAATAAAATTGTAATACTATTGAATGTAAAGCTGGACCAAGATTAAAAAAGTCGACTACAAATATACGGTTAATATTTTATTTACTCCAAAAGATTTTCCGTCTATCGTTAACTAGTTTTTTTTTTAATTTTATTTCTATTTATTTCATTTTTTAGTTTTGATGATTTTATATATTTAAACGAAAGTAAAATACAATAGACACAGATCTAGAGAGGGTTCCTCTATTGCCAAAAATCTTAGCTGTTTCATACTGTTCGGAATTCTCAGCAGTTTTAAGTCAAAGAGAGACAACCCTTGGCAAAAGGTTTTTCCAACTAAAATTCTTAGTGCCGAACTAATGCAGTGTTCTGGCCATTTTAAGAAAATGTGTAACTATCTCTAATTTATTTTGTTTTAAATTAGAAACATGTTCGGAATGAGGTGCACTCTCTCTATGAAATAGGTCGCTGTGAGTTCGAGTCAGACCAAATGTGGGAAAGTGAATTTCCTTGCCATTGGCCTCTACTGGTTCACCTGGTATCAGTATAATGGACGGGGGAGTGGTTAGCTTGTCTGCGGAATACTGACTCGGTCTCGGTGATCTAGCACCTTTAAGTCGTCCTGAGTGCGCGCTAGTACAAGGAAGACCATACAACACACTCGCACTTCACATGCATACACGAAATTGTTCATAGATTAATCCGTAGAGATTATTTAAATGGTTCTCGTCACAAAGCTGAAAAATTGCTGATGCGACGTTAAGCAACATTCAACAAACCAACCAGTCTATAAAATAGGTGATTATTTTTGGTAAACTACCTATCTTATTTTTTCAATTTCTTAGCATGGTCATAAATTAAAGATTTAAGTTATCTTTATAAGTTAAGAACCCCCCCCCTCTCTCTCTCTCTCTCTCTAGTCGATCATGTTAAAGCTCTATTAAAGTTTCTATTGGTTATCATAACCAATATTTTCAGCCATTCACGACAAGATATGTTTTCTTTGTAATCGCAAACTAAACTCATATTCAAATGGTGAGTGACTTTTGTGCAATGTATTACAGCCATCGACGGGATCCTGATAGCAAGACGAATCTCTTCTATTGTCCCCTATATTTCCCATCTGGTAACACAAAACAAAGCATCCATTTTAATGAAATCCATGTATATGATATCAGTCAAATAACCATTATTATACCCCCTGCTTAAAAAGTGGGGGTATATAGTGATAGGGGTGTCCGTCCGTCCGTCCGTCCGTCCGTCTCGTCATTCCGTTACACCTTAGGGTACCTATCTCTTATTCGCAACTCCTCCTAAACCCTTCAATGGATTTTCATGAAACTTTCACACAATCTTTGTGAAATAATGTAGATGTGCACCTCCTATTTAAAAATTTGATCCGATGGATTTTTGGGAGCGGGGGGTATTTTTTGTGAGCTTGTGGCTCACAGTTTTTCAAGTTTAAACTTGTAAACATTCAAGGAGCTCGAGTCCCATGTTCAAAAGTTCTTTTTATAAAACTAAATTCACCGAAAACTGATGTATGTTATAAATATGAATGTTTTAGAATGAACAATGCCATCAATTACAGTAATAAAATAGTAATAGTAAAATCTTCCGAACATTTACGACGAATCACGAACATCAGCACCTAAACAGACAAGACATCTGTGAGCTACTGCCCATTTAGTGTATACCCCCGCTTTTATCTTGGACCATTGGCCGTAAATATAAAAAATAAACTTGGTAAACAGAAGATGTCTGGCAGACATGAAATCAGTACTTGCGACAAGGGAACTCATACTGAAATTGCATACAAAATGGCAAGTGGCTGTAATTAGTAGTTGCCGAGGAAACTGTTACTATTTTTTCTTTCGGACGGACGGAAGGGCAAGCAGCATACCCCCGCTGCTTTGAAGCGGGGTATGAAAATGGTCAAGATAGAGTTGAACAGAAAACTATGAGCGACATGAAAGATGCCAGACATATGTATGAACCCGTTGAACCATTGTTAAACAAATGTTCATTATGACTTCGGCTTTTCCCAACCCATGACACTTCCACATCAATCCCAATATAATATTTGCCAGACCATGAAAACACTCAACCGTTTAAACCTAAATATCTCGGACCACATGCTCACATAAATGCGTTAGGTACTATTCATTCATAGATATGAAAGTTATAATCTAAGTTCTAAATTTTTTTATTACACTCAAAATCAGCACTCGCAGCAATTGTTATGGATATCTCATTATTTTCTTCATTGAAATAAAGAAAAAATGACAAAGGTGAGTGAAATGATGTTTAAGCTACCAGATGCTAAAATATATACACAAAAACAGGACCATGAAGGAGAAATTAGCATTTGTAAAACAGAGATCAGAATACGAAAATGCAATCATCCTCAGAACAACCGTACATCTAGTACAACATTTTTTCGTTGATAGCCTTAATCATATTGTTAACAAATTAAAATCATGATGCTTATTCGAAAAGTAAGCAGAGCATTGTCACAAGTGATTGGATAAGGTCCCTGGGAAAGTTATGTAGGAGGCGCGATTTTATATATGGGACAGTTAGACAGGCCGATATGCATGTCGATTTCTGTATACGCCTTCAAACTACTAGTAAGTGTGTGTACGGGGTATAATAAAATTGATTAACTGCGCAATGGCTAAATTTCATTTCGTGATACAAGTGTTGTGTCCAAAGGTGTGTGTGTGTGTTTGTGTGTGTGTGTGTGTGTGTGTGTGTTCTGGGCTCGATAGTTGACCGGACATACAGCTCAGTTGGTAGAGTGGCTAGTATCGGAAGGTTTCGGATTAGGTTTTAGTACCGATTTCGTTGTTGCATTTACCAGTTCCTGTTACTTTTAGGGCTCGCTCTACCATTAAAATTGCCGAATAACAGATTAACTTTCGATTTAATGTAGTTGAATAAAAGAGGAAGGAGATAATGTGATGGACCGCGGTCGATAGGTGACCTGGTAGCTCAGCATTCAGCTAGCTATAGTGTGGGAAAAGTCTTGTGTTAGATTCTCGGTTTGGCCGCTGTATTTTTCTCTCTTCTCCTGTCTTACACAGATACATGTATTAAGTGTTCTAATATGATTGAATAAAAAGTTTTGTAAATGATAATTTAACGAAATAAACATTCATAATTGTACATATTTTCATTTATTTGGGGGACTTTGCCATATCAATGACCTTTCCCGTTTTATGGTACACCCGAATTTTTTCATCTTACACGTGTGTCTTTGTATATCTTGATTTCGCGGCGAGAAATTTTCGCGATTTTATATCCTTGCACGTGAAAATTAATAAGTTTACAGTACTTTATGTAAATACTCAGACACACAAGGTGATTGTTTTCTTTTTTCTTAACCCGTTACTTTTATTTCTGAGCTAGGGTGATATATTAATCCAGTTGCATATATACTTCCATAAACTGCAATGTCAATAATCTTTCTTTTTATTTGTTTAATCAAAACTTATGTGATTCGGAAGCAATAAGTGTATGGACATTTTTGTGAACAAATCTATGTTGCAGCTGAGAGAGAGAGAGAGAGAGAGAGAGAGAGAGAGAGAGAGGGGGAGTCAAGTTGTAGTAACCACGTGGAAGAACCTAGATGGGTTTGGATAAAGATGGGAATTGGTTTTAAAGTAAAAATAGACGAAATGTCTATCAATCTCGAGTCAATTTTTGTTTCTCCCGATATGGTACAAGTTAAAGACAACACCAATATAATGAAGGAAACATACTATCAGATTGTTTATCTGGGGGAAACTTGACCTATTGGACTTACCTTTGACAACAGTTCCCTTTCGGACATAATTAGCAATTTGTAAGGGACCTATAGAAAGATTTCACTTGCCACTACTAAATGTTGAGGAATGAAACTTTACTATTATTTGATTACGTTCATTAGACACTTATGAATCAACAGAATCTTTAGCATTACCACGGTAATTTGTGCAATTGATTCAATTCTTCCTTATGTTGGACTCATATGGAGCATAGTACTACTATTGTATTATTTAGATATACAAGTTTTAAATAGCGAAATGAAATAAGACATGTCGTAAAGTACTGTATGTGTATAACAACGTTATTTAGACGGACGTTACTCACACATAACATGACGTTATTAAAATGTAAAATTTTGAACGTCGTTAATTATCGACTATATTTTAAACGTAAATTTAAATAGGTTCTAGGTAAAATATTTCCAAAAAGTTGGTATTTTTGGAAACTACAATAAACACTCTTTAAGAATATGTATTTATCTCAAAATCGAAAATTTTGACCATAAGCCTGGTTTTCGCTTGGCGCACCTCACATGTTGATCTGCATAGTCCAAGTTATATTGAGTGGGTGTGACATTAAAATAGCATAAACCCCCACTTATTGCCATAAAGATATTAAAAAACTTTCAACAAATACATTTGAAACTGCACATACTTAACAACAATCATAAACTGGCTTTGTTAGGAAGATTGCCTCCCTTTAATTAAAGTGCTTTTTAATATACACATCGCAACAGCAATGATATAATATTTGTTAGAATGATTACTGCCCTTTGATTGTATTGTCCTATTTAGATCCCTTACTTGGTCGATAAACATTCTTGTATAGATGCTCTTGTACATAAAACCTAAATTAGGTATGGTGAGACATATAATAATAATTATGTCCCAACAAAGTCGAGAGAACATTTAGTGTTTACAATACTCAACGCTTTTCTCAGGAACTATTTCCATTTTGGATTTTTGAAACAGTTCTCATTTCTTGTTTGTATTTTTCAGGTATTAAACCGTTTGTGTGCCTTATTTGTAACACAACCTTTACCAGACAACACAGTTTGAATTATCACATGCTGATCCATAATAATCAAAGTAGATTCACATGTAAAGATTGTGGTAGAAAATTCAGACATCCCAGTCATTTTAAGGTAAGCTTTAGTTGTCTTAATTTATGTTGCTGTAAACAGCTATATTTTGACACACTTATTTTAATGAAATTACTATACAAAGGAATAAACCCAGCTTTATTTTAGCAGAAGGATCAGAACATAAATGTTAAACATGCTAAAATAAAGCTGCTATTAAAATTTCTTGGTTAACAGTGTATATATATATATCAGTTGACCATGTTTATTTTCTGTTTTGGTTTGTATTGTATAATATAAGTCATATTACTTGGCATGCTGTTTGATGTGGATCTTTCAGACTTAAAAATAATGTTTGTCTGCAACAATTCCATTTGACGCTTAGGACTGGTGTCCATATATCCCTATGGTTGCCAGATAATACTCCAGGGTTTTATTGATTAGATTTTGATGGATGTTGTTCAGTATGACAGGTGACACATTCATTTTGGTGCATCTTGTCTCCGAAGAGACTGCTCTAGTTTGCACAGAAAAATGATGTTAATGAAGTAATTTTGAGGTTTTTTGGCATTCCATATACATATATTTGTTGGGGTTATTATGTTTTTTCTGTCTACTACTTTCAATGTTTGTCCATTCTTGATCATTTGGATTCTGAGAATTAACTGTATAGTTTGTAATTTGTAAAATTCAGGACAAAATTTATGGTTTCAAAGTCATTTGAAAATATTATTCAATTTTCAGGAGCATTTAAGACGTCATACAGGTGAAACTCCATTTATTTGCATGGATTGTCCTCAGAAATTCAAAACCAGGAATACATATAAAAGACATTTAAAAACCAGACATGGAAAGCTTCTAACAGCAGCTGGTATCAGAATGTTAAGTGTTGAGGAGTTTGCAAGAATCAGGACTAAGCCTTATAGACGAACACCGGACAGATACCTTAAAAGTAAAGGCAAAAATGTCACAGTGATAATGCCAGATCAACAAAACAATTCTTATACAGATAATGACTCTGACCATTCCCGAGAAAATGTATCTGTGATTGAAAATCAAGATACGAGGACCATGATTTACATGCAGATGAACAGTATGAAGGGGCAGAAGAAATAATGCCACAGGGTGAAGATGGTGATAATGAAGAAGCACCTGTTTTGCAGAATAACTCATTATTTGTACCAGTTGGAATTATTGTTAATTCATGAAATTCTGTATTTGTTATTGACATATGCAATCTCGTCAAATTTCAGGAAGTGTCACATTTTGCTACTGCTGGACGGTTTTGTACTTGTTTTGTTTTTCTCTTCAAAATTTGTAATGAAATTTTCATTTATAATCATCATACATCCAAAATTTGTAATGAAAGTTTCATTTATAATCTTTATACATCCAAAATTTGTTATGAAATTTTCATGTATTATCTTTATACATCCAAAATTTGTTATGAAATTTTCATTTAAAATCATACATCTAAAATTTATTATGAAATTTTCATTTATAATCATCATACATCTTTTGTAAATTTATATTATCAGAAATTTGACATAAATTTTTTTTACGATGATCATCTTTATATCAACACTTATATGGTTATGTTATTTTTCTTTTTGTGTGATCTGACTTTCGCTGTTTAAACGCACAGTTGAATTATTCATTTAACACCTGCAATTGTTTCACTTGAGTCATTATACATGTTTATTATTTTTCCAAATAAAAAATTAACACAAATAAAAAAATCAATGAGCAAATATAACCATTCAATAAATTTATAAGTTAAAACATTTGTTACAGGGAAATAAGTGCATCATTTCATTTCTTTGATTTGTTTTACATTCAGTGTATTTTCTTAAAAAAACAGTATTGCTCTCCTGCCAAAAGTCTTTCACAATTGCTAATATTTAATACATTTATAATTTTTTCTCAAAAATTGCCTTAAACGTAGACCTTTTTGGTTGAAAATTTCACCAAATCAAATACCCACCTGAGATGATCATCTAAACAGTCAGATGATTTTGAATTGCTTTCACCATTACTTATGTAGAAACAGACAACCTTGACCAGTATACATGTATCAGGACATTATTGAATATTGTTAGTATCACAAATTGTTATGGAATATTCTGGCATTTTCAAAAATCCATTTTCATGAATGCATGTGCTTTTTGTTGGGTCCGAGTTGTTTATCCATCAAAAGCATACATGTATATAATTTGCATGCAATTTGGTAGACAAAAACATAAGTTATCTCCCTTTACACATACACATGTAGATACGTTTGTATTGTTTTAAATACTTGTATGGAAAGAGTATGGTAAAAATGTTATATGAAGCCATATAATGATATAAAATCAAATAAAAAATAATAATGGATGGACTAAAAAATAATAATTGTAAAGATAGTTTTAGAAATTAAATTGATAATGAAATTTGTATTTATTTGATGCATGTGGTCATTAGTTATAGAGAGAGTATTTTTATCCACATTTCTAATTTACCTAACAGAATAAATATTTTACTTTTTTCACAATTAGATAGAAACAATAACATTAGGATCATCATTTTATTTTTAACATAGTTTAATAAGTGAAAGTAAAATTTTTAAAAAGTGGTCAAAGTGCTTTGTTGTATGAAAATATTTTGATTTTGATGTCAAATTTGCACAGAGAAATACAAATGTATATACATTGATATTAGTTTGTCTGATTAGAGGGTGATTGGTTGGAATGTTGTTGTAACACCCGAACTACCCACCAAATGAGGGATGCATTCTTTCACTTATATTGTGTCTGTTAAGTTGGGATATTGTAGAGAAAACCAGACAAAACTA
Source organism: Anadara kagoshimensis (assembly GCA_021292105.1). NCBI lineage: Eukaryota > Metazoa > Mollusca > Bivalvia > Arcoida > Arcidae > Anadara > Anadara kagoshimensis. The sequence goes on from CM037858.1 coordinate 47,886,338, forward strand.
CCAACCTTTGGCAAGCAGGCTGACAAAATTTTAAATGTAAAAAATAATTACATTCATTTCAAATTGGATTGAAAAATGTATTTTATATTTGTCAAAACTATCACTAATAATATATTCAAATGAAGGTTATCAATAATTTTGTTACAATCTTGTTAAACTGTGATAAATATTTACTTGTTGTCTGAACCCTGTGCTGCTTTGGGGGCACTTTAAACTGCCTCTATTGCATGTACACAAGTATAAACTTTTATGTACTGGTACTTAAGAATCACAAACACAATGAGTGCTGACTGAAAACATCATGGAGTGAAGAATTAGCATGTCAATGCATCATGGATCACAAAACGATATTCCAAAAATAAATAGGTTCTTTGAATGTGCATGTGAACAATTTTAAGGTAATCAATGATAAATCCATCTTTCTTTAAGCTACTTGTTACACTGTCTAGTGAGGGTTATAATACATAGAGTATTTGTTCTCTTTGTATAAACATTTTTGTCTTGATTTAATATGAAACCATTTGTTATAACTTCTTTGTTGGATTAATTTAGGCTTTACAAGCCATTTATGCATCTGTGATATACTTGTACAAGACACATTAGAAAAATGATGATTTACTAATTAGTGGATAAAGCATTTTAATTTGAATACTGTAAGTGTATTTATTTAAGGATATACAAATTTAAGCGCAAATTACAATTTCCGTAAATTCACACAGACTTGAATTGGTAGTAAATCGTATGGACTACCTTGTGCACTGTAATTTTATTTAATTTCGGGTTGCATTGAAATGGCACTACTGTATCATTGCAAAAATCACTAAAATTAATACACAGCCAAAATTATTACATTTGCAGTATCATTGGTAGATTCCTTAAATCTTAAAAAAAAACTTTATTGTTTATTGCCGAATATAAATTTGCCTTTGTATGATTGGACAGGGTCTAAAGAATATGATAATCTGAGAATCCCATATTGAATTAAATAATAATTTAGGGTATTTATGTTACTGATTTATTATATGTAGTTTTAGTGTTATATAACTGAAATAGCTGTAATGTTGCTGATTGAGATTTATAAACCACAATTTGGGCCACAAAATGCTTTATATCCATTTCCAAATTTTGTATGTATATATGAGATATTGTAATACATATATTGAAGAAATGCTATGTACTGTTTTTATCAAGTCACAAAAAATTAATTGACCATATTGGTAGTTACAGTAGTTACAATCATTTGTCTGATTATGTCTTTTTTAATCCAAAGTGGGGGGCATGTGGTGTTCATCCATTTCTTCTGTCTGCCACTTTTCTTGAAAACTGTTTAATGCATGCTTGAGGATTTAGTTTATTGTTTTAATTGATTATGTACCTATTTTCAGCTCTGCAAAAACCAGGAAAGCTAAATCTGACATCCACTCATCAGTCTCTTATGTACAAAATTGTAGTTTTTTGTGCATTTTTCCTAAGAACAGTAGGTTTAATCTGATAGCTTGTTAATGGTTCAGAAAACTGGTTAATTTTATAGTGCACTGTTGAGTTTTAACTTATTTTATGCTAAATTGAGTTGAAAAAATTGCAGTAGATTAAACATTATATTCCTAATCTCAAATTTACCAATAAAAGCCTTTTTGGGTTGTTTCAGCTGTTTTGCACATCTTCTCTTGTTGGTTTCAGTAAAAGCTCTCTTTGTCAGTTTACTTCATAGAAATTGGTTGGTGAATGAAACTCCAGGGAACATCATCAGTGACTTTGTTTGCCTAAAATTACTACCGAATACAGGTTGTTTCCCCTGGTTAAACAACTAAATTTTCTTTTCCCAAACATTATAGATACAAAAGGAAAATATTTACACAAACTGAATCCATTTGTCAAATATTATCCTGAATCATAAAAATTGTAGATATTGCCTTAACCATGGTAATATTACATCTTCACAACAAGGATCCCAGCTATTGCAACTTGTGGTAATACATTTGTCTGATTTAAAATGTCAATTTTCTCAATATGAAAGACAGAAGGTAGTAATAAAAAATGTAATAAAATCACTGATTATTTTATTGAAAATTTATGTATTGTTGAAATTGCCTTTCAATGTAATTATATGTAAATGTAGTAGATATAGGAATAACCAGTAGCATTTTCTTTGATATTGCAAAATGACTGAATTTAATCTTCGATCTTAATGCCCTAGTTACACATTCATGGATCACCTTGCCAGTTCCACTACAGACTAATTTCATGAATGACCCCGGAAAAGCAAAATTCTGTTGTCTTGACATAAATCCAATATGTACACACAATTTTGTGCAAATACTTGATGTAATCACACTAGTGTGTAGATAATGGAACTAACTATAGAAATCCTTGGCAGGGTTTGGGTTTACAAGTTAGCACAGACTAAAATGGATCAGTATTTTCTAATACATTTTATTGAGGATATACTACGGTTAATAGATCCGTGGTCAGTTTTAACTTGTTCAAAAATTGTCACAACTATATAAGCACCACTACATATGACTACCTCTACTATACAGAAAGCTATGGATCAAAAGATTACTATTTTATGATTGATGCCATATTGTATCCGTAGCTAATCCCGCAAGGTGAACATGCATGTGACGAGGGCATAATTTTGTGATGTTCAAATATTTTGCCTTTTGGTTTATGATTTACAAATTTAATCCTAGATCTGATGTTTTACTGGTGTGTATATTTTATATTATATGAAAATAAAATACAAGTGTTAAAACTTGAATACCAGTATTTTTCTAGATAGGTTGATTATAGTCTATATTTGTTATTTACGATGTTATATATACATATATTATACATGCATTAATTTGTGACATTAATAATTGTTATATGAAATGAAATGACCTTGTTTTTTTTTCAATTGAAATTGATGCATACATTTATTATTATTACATGATGTACATGTATTTACACCAGACTTTTCATTAAAAAAAATCTGTAAATTGAGAAAACTTAATTGAATTGCATTGTTTTATGTATATCTACTTAAAGCTTGCATGTCTAATGTAATGACCAGCATATATGCATTGTATTGTGAAACCACTGGGCATTTAGAAATCAAAAGTGCAGAATCCTTCAGAAGATACCTTTAAATTTGATACTTGATGTTACAGTAGGCATCATACACATTGCCTCGAGTGCACTGCAAAGGTAAAAATTTCTGCTACTTTACCTATAGAAAGCAACATATTGTATAAGTGAAAAATTCTTGACTTTGTAATTCAATCCTACTTAAGAGCAAGCCTCACAAGTCCGGATCATTATGCAATAGGTCAATTGCAGTCAAGTTCAACAGCATATTCTTAATGTCTGTGTGCTATTTTCCAAAAGACATTATTAAGAGAATTGTGATGTTAATGTTTTTGTATCATTCAGCACAAATATGAGGTATCGACTATGTACATTAGCAAGTCATTCCCTATGGTCTGTATTAGATACTTTTGGGTGCATTTTAAACCTTTGCACCGTTGTGCTATTGTCAGCCAGATCACAGTAGGCTACTCTGATGTGATCATGACTAGCTATGTGTATGTCTGCTTTACACCAATGCTCCCTTAAGGCTCACAGAGGCAGAGGTTGCAGTCACACTGCTCCATTATCCTGAACCTAGTAAAGCAATAGCAATGTTAAATGAAATAACTGGCACAACTTTTAGATCTGGAGTACGACGCTCTACCAATTGAGCTACATGGTTTCACTGAAGAAAAAAACAAATAACAAAATTTTTAGCTGATATTTGTTTTTATTTATTGATATTCTGTACAATATATATGTATTCATATTTACAGTGTTTCATATGAATATTAAATGATGTTAATTAAAAAAAAACTTCAAGGTAGTAAAAAAAAAAAAAAAAAGACAAAAAATAATTGACATCTATTCTGGATTTGCATTGCTAAGAAGAAACATTTACTGCATGACTATTGTACAGTACTTCTGAGAGCTAGAATGAAGGCTAAATAAATGAAAATAATAAAAAAGTACAAAATGGTACAAATACAGGCTTCTTTAAGGCTAAAAAACGGAAGGCACTTATAAACAAAATCTACTGCATGTATAGACTTAATACAAAACACATACCCATTATGCTATGTAATTTAAAAGGAAAAATAAAAAAGCCACCAATCCAAAGTATTTACCCTATGTTTGTTATTCCCTATTGGAAATATTAGCCAGTGAAAACAACTGGTGATAAAGGCTGAATATTTTACATTCCTACTTGTGTAAAAAATGGCCAGTAGTGAGTGGTATTTGCATTTAAACTGATGCAGATTTATGTGATTAGGAAATCTCAAACCATAACAGTCATATATTCTCAAGATACAAATGTGTTAATTATTCAATATTTCAAACAATGAATTATTAACTTTGCCCAATTTGTAAGTTCTCTTTTTTCTTTGAAATACATGTACATGTACCTGGCCAAGAAATAAATGTTCATGGCTGAAAAATCTTGCAGATTATCTCTCTTGAGACATTTTTTGATTACCATACTCAAATAGGCCTATTCAAAAGGGTGCCATTCTGCAAATTATTATCTAAAACATATTACTATGTAAACCAGAGCGTATTGGCAAAAAATTTGAAACTTCTGGCTGTTTTAAAGTTACTATGAGGTAGAATTTCAATTCGAGTTGACTTGGACAAAAAAAAAATCAGGGATATAAAATGTTGATATCTTTGGCAGTAACTCGGATAAAAATGATATTTGATTTTGGGTATAATGCACTTTAAATTGTACAGAGCACTATGTAAATAACTGGTGTGCTTGCTAACTTTTAATGTGCATCCTATTTCCAGAAAAGGTAAACTACTGTAAGTGGATTATGTAAAGGTGCACTGATGTAAATTTAACATTTGAAAAAAAAAAATCATTCAAAACTCTTAAAAATTAAAAAATTAATTTACAAAAATTATGATATGTGAATTAAAGATCTTTTTTTACCTAATGCATAAAATAAGATTCAAAATTAAATGCTGAATATCACAGTTCATTATACTGAATCATGAAAAATCACTGGCATCATCAATAACTTGAATGTTTTCACCAGTACAGTAACATAAAGCAGTGCAACATTTAAAGAAAACAAAAGGCTGGATGTCTTAAACTATGCAGTGTTAAACAGAATTTGACAATTTTCTTTAACTTATGTTAAAGTGTTTAAGTCATACTAATTTTAGCCATTTCTGCTACTTTAAATTTATCCAATATGTAAAGTTAATACGGTCATAGTGCATAAGGTGGTCCATGGGATTTATGCTAATTTAGGTACACATGAATTAAACCAAATTATAATTTGCCCAAAAAGTAGCGATGAATTGAGATTTTGACGGGATGACTGTATGTATTAATAATTATGCTGCAAGAAAATTAAAAACCATCACAATTAGGATTTTATTATGATTTACTGGAAATTATGCAACATATACTGTAACACTATCTTTTTTGTGAATCAGTTTTAATTCACTCAAGACTGATCATCATTATATTAACTTTGTTACATTATTATAATTAATCGTCAATATTGTAATAATTATTTGTCTCTTAATTTAGAAAACAATTAGAAACAAGATTCAGAAATTAACCTTTTACGGTAATAATTAATTTGTCTCTTAATTCAGAAAAAAAGAAAAATATTTTGAAAAATCGTCTGTAAAATTGTCTTATAAAAACTGAAGAGGTAGTTTTACTCTTTTGCATGATTGATTATGCTTCTACATGTAAATGTATATATATTTTTCAGAAAATGACAAATTTTCACATCTATCATCCCTAAACTATCTATGTTTAATTTTCAAAATTAAAATTAAATTTCTTGACCACAAATTTATTTGTTTAATTTTTCTAAATTAAAACCTTATTAGCTTAATTTTTAGCTCACCTGAGCTGAAAGCTCAGATGAGCTATTGCTATCCATCTTCGTCCGTCGTGCGTCGTGCGTCGTCCGTCGTCCGTCGTGCGTAAACTTTTTACATTTTAATCTTCTCCTCCAAAACCACTGGGCCAAATTTAATGAAACTTGGTAACCATCATGCCTGGGTGAAGCCCTCTCAGATTTGCACAAATGAAGGAGTTATGTCCCCTTGGGGCCCCATAAGGGGGGAAATAGTGAAAAACTTTAAAAATCTTCTCCTCTGAATCTACAAGACATATACCTTATTTATTTCATATATAACATCCTTAGGTCATCTAGTTTCAGATTTGCACAAATGGTAGCCATGGGGCTCAAAATGGGGAAATGGTAAGGTGCTGAGTGGGAAATTGCTAAAAATTATGTATTTGTCAATATATCTTGAAAACTATTAACTTTTTGTATAGGCATGTATATTAGAATATTTTAGGTATTATCCTAACGATCATTTTGATATATGAATGAAGGTCATAGGTTCAAAGGTCAAGGTCACAGATGTGAATGAATACCTGAATGGTTATTTATCTTGAAAACTGTTAACTTTTTGGATATGCATGTATATTAGAATATTTTAGGTATTATCCTAACGATCATTTTGATATATGAATGAAGGTCATAGGTTCAAAGGTCAAGGTCACAGATGTGAATGAATACCTGAATGGTTATTTATCTTGAAAACTGTTAACTTTTTGGATATGCATGTATATTAGAATATTGTAGGTATTAGCCTAACAACCATTTTGATATATGAATGAAGGTTATGGGTTCAAAGGTCAAGGTCACAGATGTGAACAAGATCTGAAATGATTATTTATCTCAAAAACTATGAACTTTTTGTATAGGCATGTATATTAGACTATTTAGGTATTATCCTAATGATCATTTTGATATATGAATGAAGCTCATGGGTTTAAAGGTCAAGGTCACAGATGCGAATGAATACCTAAATGGTTAATTATCTTAAAAACTATTAACTTTTTGTATAGGCATGTATATTAGAATATTGTTAGTACGGGCACAGTGGTCATTTTGATAGATGAATGAAGAGCATGGGTTCAAATGTCAAGATCACAGATACAAACAAGTACTGAGATGATTATTTATCTCAAAAACTATAAACTTTTTGTATAGGGATGTATATTAGAATATTGGCCGAATTATCATTTTGATATTTGAATGAAGCTCATGGGTTCAAAGGTCACAGGTGAGCGTTAAGGCCCATGGGCCTCTTGTTAATTTTTTCACATTGAATAAACATTACGATTCAGTCAATTTTATCATAATTAAACATTGCTTAAAATAAAATATTACAATTGCATACATGCACATCCTGTGCCAAATATTAAACAATGAAAACAATGCACAATGACTATGACAATATTATAGACTTTATAGTTATACACATTCACCAATTTTTGTCTACTGAAGTATAGTAAATCCTATCCAGGAAAATTTGTCTTTGCATGAAATATATGAGAAACAACTAAATAATAATGTTCTGTCTGAGGTATGTCTGTTTATGTGTAATTCCATGTACAAATGTGATGCATTGTACTCTAAAGTAATAACAATATTGTTTAGGAAATGTCGGAATATTGAATACCAGGTATTTATGACGTGGAAGTTAAGATTTATGCTTAATATTTCAGCATCCTTTAGACTATTAATGCAAGGACTTCCATATTTGTAACCAACCCCCAAATGGCTCCCCATTTTATTTTTGACCGAAAAGCCTAAATATGAAGAAAATAAGCCCTTTTTAACATTTTGTTCAAAAATTTTACTGGTACATAAAATTTTTATGAATTGGGGTTAAAAAATGGAGGACCTACCCTATTAATGGCATGACAAGTTGCAGTTTTTGATAAGTGTATTTAAGAAAAATGGTGATGCTTAACAGAAAATAACAATTACAAATGTAATTCAATAACAACTAACACACAGCAAAACTGTGGGGTGATTTTTTTAACTACTACATATAACTACGTCCTTACTAAGCTAAACTAAACACAAACATCTACTTTACGTCAGTCAAGTAACATCTACAGTAATTTACACGATAGCAAACATTTCACAACAAAAACACTTCTCAACTTTTCAAAAAATGCTACACTATGAAAAAGGAATTGCATCTTTTAACTTATACAATCTCATGTGGTTGTTGTAAGTTTTTTCTAAGTTATTTCTGTCAAATTCTGATAAGTATAAACAAACGAATGAAAGAAAAAGAAATATAAGGATGTTTGTTTCATGCACCAGTTAAAAACAATGTGAGCACCAAAAAAACAAAAATAAAAAAATTTAGTATGTAATAAGTACATGTATGTTATTATAATATGCATAATGCACTTATTATGAAATAAAAAGATCAGTGTCATTCTATTTAAACAAGTGAAGTAACAGTAGTATTACCGGTACACATATTGAAAAAAATATATTAAAAAATAAAGACAAATGAATTGTAAATCAGTGAAATGTATAACAATTTGTGTCTTGGTTGTTAAAAAGGGCTCCAGTGGCTATGTGGTCTAGGCACGCCCCTCACACTGTCTAGGCACACAAATGACTTGTAAATCAGTGAAATGTATAACAATTTGTGTCTTGGTTGTTAAAAAGGGCTCCAGTGGCTATGTGGTCTAGGCACGCCCCTCACACTGTCTAGGCACACAAATGAATTGTAAATCAGTGAAATGTATAACAATTTGTGTCTTGGTTGTTAAAAAGGGCTCCAGTGGCTATGTGGTCTAGGCACGCCCCTCACACTGTCTAGGCACACAAATGAATTGTAAATCAGTGAAATGTATAACAATTTGTGTCTTGGTTGTTAAAAAGGGCTCCAGTGGCTATGTGGTCTAGGCACGCCCCTCACACTGTCTAGGCACTTAGCCCCCTCACTGTCTAGGCACACAAATGAATTGTAAATCAGTGAAATGTTTAACAATTTGTGTCTTGGTTGTTAAAAAGGGCTCCAGTGGCTATGTGGTCTAGGCACGCCCCTCACACTGTCTAGGCACACAAATGAATTGTAAATCAGTGAAATGTATAACAATTTGTGTCTTGGTTGTTAAAAAGGGCTCCAGTGGCTATGTGGTCTAGGCACGCCCCTCACACTGTCTAGGCACTTAGCCCCCCTCACTGTCTAGGCACACAAATGAATTGTAAATCAGTGAAATGTATAACAATTTGTGTCTTGGTTGTTAAAAAGGGCTCCAGTGGCTATGTGGTCTAGGCACGCCCCTCACACTGTCTAGGCACTTAGCCCCCCTCACTGTCTAGGCACACAAATGCATTGTAAATCAGTGAAATGTATAACAATTTGTGTCTTGGTTGTAAAACAGGGCCTCAGTGGTTCATTGGTCTAGGCACTTAGCCCTTCTCACTATCTAGGCACACAAATGCATTGAAACATAAAAATAATTTGTGTCTTAAAAAGCAGTAAAAAGATGCCCTGGGGGAAGAGTGGTCTAAAACACACACTTATTTCACTGCCTAGGCACTTGATTGGAATTGTCAATTTTTAGCAGTTAAACAAATTGTTTTCAAAACAATAAAAGTTAAGATTCCAGAATTGGGAGTTTTGGAGTTTCTTCTGTATACATGTATATCGATATATATATATAAAGTACAGGCTATCTGAAAGAAACTAGATTTCCAGTACCTGTTTTATATCCAATATGGCATATGCTCATGGATTAGAATGAATCAAAACGTAAAAAATCAAACCAAATGGAAGAACTAGAGCTGTAATCGTGAGACGAAAAGGCATCAAGCTTAGAAGCTGCTTCAAATGACAAATAAATGTAAGCATAGATTATAAATAACAAAAGTTATAAAAATAACTTGGAACCAGAAAAAATTAATAAAAAATTAATGATAATAATAATGACAATAATAAAAATCTCTGAAAACCTATTAAGTTTTTAAGAATTAAATCATAATCTCTTGATCCGTAATGAGATGATGAATGACAACAAATGTTATTGCCAAAAAGCTAAAATCTACCTACAATGTATACGATTCATACATGTGTTGACCTGAATGTAAATAATTAGCAAAACTATTACCGTACATTCATTCAATTATAATCAAAATCTACATTCTACATACTGATTTTAACAATCATGATTGTTTTTTGTTTATTTTTTTTTCAAAAATAAAATTAAATATCAACAACAATATTTATTATTAACTTAATGACTGGTCCAGTAGGCTACATCAGTACATAAATCAATATTAATATACAGTACAGACCTGTCTAAATAAAGTCTAACGCTAAGCTGACAAATTAGTGCCAAATAGGGACCCTATTTCAATCCCTGGGGCCAGTTGTTCAAAGCTTGGTTAGTTTAACCAGCGATTAACACAAATTAAAAACATCAATAAAAATCAACATTACATCATCAAATTGATGTTTTTATAACAATGTGCTTTAGTTTGATGAAATTCTATCCATGTTTTGAAATTTTCAAGTTTTATTTCACGACAAAATTAAAATTATGCAAATTCAAATTTTGACTACCGGTAATCAGTTGATTAAACTAATCACGCTTCAAACTACCCACCCCTGGTTAGCTAAATCTTGACAGCTTTTTGTAAGCTTCTATTCACCGAATGGGAATCTTTTGGTCAATAGCTATCCATATCTCAGGCACTTGGCATCTGAGTTTTGACTCTTAGTTTTGTTAGCACAGTGTTAAATTTTGGACATGTCTGTAATGTAGTTAAAGAGTAACTCTGATGCAGATTTTTTTATTGCATTTACATTTCTAGAACAATAAAAGTTGAATATATATTCATGATCAATTTGCACATTTCCACATAATCTCTCAGAAACTGAAAAAATTGAAAAAACAATCCATTTTAAACTGAACACAATGATTGAAAATTCTTCTTTTACAGACTTACAGAGAAAATGTTTACAGTAGTTTATCTATGGTAAAATTACTGAAAAGTCTTGACTGCATTTCCTAATAGAATCTGTTAGCCTTGCCCGTGGTCTTTGGTTAGCCAAAATTAGTATTTTGTGTTTAAGGCAATGTTTCTGAAATTCCTATTCAAAAGTTAATGCACACAATTATCAAACAGAAGCAGTTAAAGTCAAAACTGTATTTTCAAACAAAAATTACAAGCTTTATACCTGTAAGAAAGGTATTTTTTTTTTTTTTGCATAATCTAAAAAAGGTGCCAGGCATTGGATATTGATTTAAAAGATGCAAGATGTTTTCTGGTACTTGTGATCTGTGATATGACTTCTGTGATCAAAATGCACTTGAAATGTGATAATTATTGTTTCCAAACATCTGATTAAGTTAATAAAGGGTTCAACTCAAAATGGGTTATCAAAAGATCTAATTTAGACTGTGTTCACTGTAATTAATTCAGAATAAACCTTAAATAAGCAATCTTACTAATACAGTGCTTACGGCAGTAGCGGATCTCAGTCAGTAGCGGATCATTTTTTAGAATAAAGTTAATTTTTTCCATATCATTACGAGAGACCAATAAAACTCAGATATATTTCTGTAAAGCTGGTATTTTTACTTAATTCTACGTTTCATTTGTGTTGATAAACGTCCTATTTTATAAATTCTCGGCTTTTTAATGCGAATGTCACAAGCGTCTTAGTGACATGGATGTGATTTCCAAAACCTAACTTTCGATTTGACCCACGTGTTCAATACTTTCAAAGGTAATATGAAATGATTACAATAGCTCTTTACACTCGTTAACATGTCTTCTTTCACGACATAAACCTTTATTGAGCTTTACAGTTCATGACAATTAAAAATAAACCAGTTTATGCAGGGTGCAATTACGGCAATAACAGATCAGCTGCTGTATACAGGGGACCTCTCGAAAGGCTAAGAAAAATATGGCATGTACCCATGGGGCTGTCAGGTGCTTTCAGAAAAATGAGATTCTGGTGGGTTCAGTTATGCAGAGGCTATTGGAGAACCAGTGCCTAGCTTCCCTCCATGGCCAGTACCCCATGAGAAAGATGGGGGCATTGTCATGCCATGCCACTATCTTATTATTATATGATATGACCAGATCAATGGGCATTTTAAAGAATCCATAATTGTCATGCTTGATGGATAATCTGTATGAGATTAGAATAAATTGAATAAATACATTAATATCCAATCCTTTTTTGTATTTAAGACAATTACAGTTTTATTCCGTTCTATATTTTTGTCTGGTAACAATTTTGGACCCATGATGTACAGTGTACAATACCAATAAGTATCATTGTATGCATGTACTGTTCTTGTCAAAATAAAATCTTCATGGACAAGAGTATGTCATAATATTTATAATTTATAAGGTACAATTATTTTATTTTATTTCCTTCGCCATTTACTGCTTTTATAATTCAGTATTCAAGACAATGTTGATTGACTTAATTTATTTGGGACATTGCGATAATTTGCTTTTTGTTATTCATTTTAATCGTGACATTTGTTGATATTACGATTAAAACTCTTTAATATTGTTTCATGATTAGTATTTTTTGCAATTGAATGATGGAAACTCAAACTAATCATGTTTTGAGTTAATCGCCTTTCGTTTTCTTGTCACTAGGTGGCGCGATCCGCTACTCACAAATTGATTCGTTACCGACGTAAATGCATGGGGTACAAAACGCGTGAATTGCCCATACTTATAGTCGGACGATTTTTACTATCTAATGATAAATTGAAAGAGTGGAGAAATGTCAATTGATAGTACCAAAAAAATACAATCGGCAGCATGTTTTTCTCGGAGAGCAGTGAATATTGCACTGATGATCCGTTACTGCCGTAAGCACTGTAACTTAAGTTATTTTTAAATATCCCCATATAAAATTCTTAAAAATTCCTTTGAACTTAATTGAAACTACCAGTAAATAATTTCAAAAGACTTGTTCATTCATTATTGCATTTCTCTCTCATACTCTCTCATATAAACAAAGGCATACACACTTTTTTTCAAAAATATATATTGCAACAATCAGCTCTGAAATTACAACTTCATATAATATATTTCAATAAATACATTCATCTTCAACAACATCAACAACCATACTATAAAGAAATTTTAATTTATACAATACTGATACCAATTATCGCCATTACTTCAGAGTTGAAATGAGGTCAAACAATGACCCCTCTAATCAAATTCATTGAGGTTGCATCTTGTACATTTCAACTGGTCCATGCTTAAATTTTGGTATATTCACACAATATTTTAATCATAACATGTCACTTAACTTGTATGTATACACCATTGTCATTTCTGCCCATGCTTTTACCATAATTAACATTATAGGCAGTCATTTGTACTAGCTGATATTAAAAAATTGAAGAGTTTTTAAGTGTATTAACAACTAGTATCTCCAGCCATTGTTTAAAATGCAATCTGGTCTTGTGTTTGTTGAATTGTTCAACATTGATGAACACTTATTTAAATTTCAATTCACACTACCAGGAACTAGCATTTCTATGTTTTTCCATGTTGATCCACATTGATTTCCATGTTTATCCAGTAACTAAGCATTTCCATGTTGATCCACACTTCCAAGTTTGTCTCAGAATTAAGCATTCCCTTGTTTATACAGGAACTAAACAATCCCATGTTTATCTGGAACTAAGCATTTCCATGTTGATCTGGAACTTAAGCATTTCCATGTTTTCCCAGGAACTACATATTTCCATGTTTATCCAAGAACTTAACATTTCCATGTTTTTCCAAGAACTACCTACACTTTTCAATGTTTATCCAGGAACTTAGTATTTCCACGGTATATACATGTAAATCTAACCACCAAATATTCAGCAGTTTTTTTAATCATTTGTACACCAGGATCCCCCAAAAATCAGTGGTGCCCGATTTTTAGGAGGGAAATATCACAGAAGTAACAAGAAGAATTTTCTTCTACAAAGATTGAATATGAATCCTGGTCATAACAGCCTGAGCATTTTAACCATCCTAGATATAATGTACTAAATATATAATATGTAAATATGTTTGTCCTATACACTAGTACATATGTACTTAAATCACTTCTCAATCTTCGTAACTTTTTCCTCTGGACTGTCAGCAGTATCACTGGATTGATTTCTTCCTGATTTTACTACAAATAACAAAAATAGTGTGTTAATATTTATATATGAATAGAGGGAGAGAGAGGGGGAGGGGATACCTGAATGAGAGGGTAGGTGAGTGAGGACGTAGGTAGAGTGGAGTAAAGTTGATATAAGCCACAGTCAAGATTCTTTGCTTATATCAGTGTGGTTATTTCAAGGATGGTGGAAAAAACCAGAGTGCCTAGAGAAAACAATCAGTTTACACAAAGAGAACTGACAAACTTCCTAACACTAGGGCATGTCATGAATGGGTTTCTAACAGAAAGAGGCACTGTGATCAGCAAGCTGGTGACCACACCAAGGACCAAAGGGGAAAAAGAGAGATATGGGTTGTAGGTGTCTCACTTGTAGTTAAAGCATACATGGTACAAAACAAGTACTAAGCCACAAGTAATCTCTAAAAGAAAACATGCATGACCAGACAAAAACTAGAACCGTCTCTTGAGAGCCAAATTACCCCCCCCCCCCCCCCCATTGACCTCCTGACCTTGACCTTTGACTTTGCACATAACTTTGGTAGGTGACACATCCTCTTATGTTGGTTTACATTTGTGCTAAGTTTGATAAAATCCATCCATAGACATGGAAGATATGGAGCGGACATAATATTGGGATGAATAATCAGACGGAAAGGCTGGTGATTTTTATATACCCCCTAAACTTCGTTTGTGGGGGATATAAAAACCTGGTACCTTATATTATACAATTCAGGGACACAAAATTTATTTAATACAGTACTCTATAACAAATCCAACATACATGAAATTTCCAGGTATAGCAGAGATAAATAGATTTTGAATCTACCAAAAACATGGAGAAATATCTTACTTTGCACTTGTGGACGGATGTACACTGCCATTACTTCCTTTTGGTTTGGGAGGGGTGTCTGAAAGAAATAAAGATCACCATTTTTTAAATTGCAACACAAACAAACAATCACACCTGAAACGATTCATTTTATCAAAATTAAAAATAACTTAATAGTACAAAAGTAACACTAATTTGCATGCTTTAAAACACTAACAACAAATAACTAAACAACAGTTAAAACATAAATAATGTTTAAATACAATGTGTCTGCATCAATCTGTACCAGGGATTCTTCATTAGATCAGCATAACATTCATTTTATCATTTTTTAGTAAAAAAAAAAAAATCAGAAACAAGGGTGGAGTAATGGTGTTCATAAAGTGTGGAGAAAACTAATGTTGCCGAAGAAAACCACCTACTGTTGGCAGGTGAACTGACAAACTTTCTCACACTGTGATCTATCCCAAACTTTTCAACAAAAAAGGGAATATTTTTCAATCCTCCCACATCATACTGATTATAATGTTTTTTGATACAGATATACATTGTATAAATCCCCTCTTCCTCACATACCATCTATCATATTTATTGATGGTCAATGGTTCATCCAAAACATATACTTCAGAAATATATCCTAACTTTTATCAGAGTAAATCAGCTAGTATGTATCAGTGCTTCAGTATGACACAAGATTTTTTACACTTATGCGGGCAAGCTAATTAAACCCCCGAGTAATAAATTAATTTAGTTCATGGTAAAAAAGCTTATAATACTCCACACAATCACATCTAAATTTTGCTAATGTTAAAGCATAAAACCATTATTTATTATGTCCCTTTAATATCATAATTATCGATATACCAAAGCTTTTGTAAACCACTTTGTTAGTATCCCTTTTCAACTTTCCAGTGTTTTGTACAATCATGGGAATTGTCATGTTATCATCCTTTGTGTTTATCTAGTTTATAAGGTGTTCAATTAAGTTTTAAACAATAAGAGGTCAGACAGAGCAAGGTTACATTTAAAGTTTTTGACATTTGATTTTGTTAAAGGTGCCAAAGAACATGATTAAAGTTTCAAAGAGACACAACTCTGAGAAATTTGCAGAGAGTGATGCACACAATGTCATATCCTTTTAATCATGGCGAGTAAAATATCTTCAATGTCATTGGAGGAATAGACCAGATAAACTACATGTGAAAGTAATGTACTATTGAAAATAATGCATTCAAGCTGTGGATGAAAAATGACATTCCCAAGAGTTGCAATCTTGTCCACCTTTAAGATGCAAGATAAAATTAAAGTGGAAAATGCCTGTGGTGGTCGTGTGACGTGGTGGCAGGACATTCTAAAGTGTCCTGGGTGGTCAAAACTAAATAAAATGCATGTGGGTGTGTGTGGTGAGGGGACACTTTTTTAGTGTCCGTGTCCTAGGTGGTCAAAACTAAATAAAATGCATGTGGGTGTGTGATGTGGTGACGGGACATTCGAAAGTGTCCTTGGTGTTCAAACCTAACTACTGTTATAAATTATACAATGTGCTCACTAATACAACTCAAGTTTTGACCTTTTATCTACTAGTATAACATAAAAGGGTTGGTGAATACCAGTGTTGGAAATAATTGAAAAATTTAGGCCAAAACATGTCCGAAAATATCAACATTTTCTGTTATGGTATATCAGAAACTATTGAAAAAGTTACCGGTCTTGGACCGTTAAACCTATCCTTCCCAAAAATTGCCAGTCTCAGAATGTCGGAATGGCTGCTTTTTCCAACACTGTGGTGAATACATATTTATTATGTAATCATCTGGTATTTTAACTAGAATGGGAAACATTTGGCATGATACCATTTCAGAACCTTTACATCTGCAGGCCAACTGTAATTGACAAACTTTAAAATGGTGTTCAGTTCTTCTACAGAAATAATTAAGGTTCTTAATTTTTTCAGGCCAAATATTTCTCAATGATCTGAAATTTAAATTCTACAAATAAAAGGTCAACAAAAAATAATTTTAAAAAATCCTGCTAAAAAACTCCACATATAAATAAAAACAAATAAATATATTAAGTGTTAATAATTAAACACAACCTATTGAACAAAAGGTGAGTTAGTAAAAATGTGAATGTGAAAAACAAGCAAGGAAACTCAAGATATACATATGGAGGTACAGCTCAGATAGAGAGGAAAAAGAAGGAGGTATATAAACAAACTAAAACTGACTTTTAAGTGACAGTGATGAAAAGAAAAAATGATAAAAAATTATTCTCCAAAATAACTGAGTGGGGATTATAAATAATTAATTTTTAGTGATAGTATTGGAAAAAGTCTTCCAATATAAATGGTTGTGTGAGTGGGGATAACTAAATTTACTTTTGATGAAAAAAAAAAATATGATAAACAATTATCTTCCTAAATAATTAGTTGATTACCGTGGGGATTTTGTTATTATATCAAGACTGTTTGACTATCAAGTCGTTATCAGCTATTGGTGACAAAACAAAACAGAAAATATTTGAGCAATGCACTTAAGGCAAATGACCTCGACAATCCACTTACCGTAAGTGTGCACTCTACTAACTCAGCTACCAAATAGTGATCTAATTGTTTTAATCATAAACTCTTAATTTTAAATCTAACTAAAAATATTTCTTTTTCACAAATAAATTTACAATAAATAATAAATTTCATCACAAAATATTTAAGAGTATAACAACTACAGTGGACAGATATTTGTTACATCAAGGTATGATTTTGCAACTTGTCTGAACCAGATTGGCCAGAAAAGTTCAATTTGCTGGCATAAAAACTGCAATATGCATGTGTACAAGAAGCCAATAATGATTGAGGCTGACACTAGCTATAAGCATTTTATAATTAAGATGTTTGTTCTTCAAAATCCTTATGATGAAGGACAAGGTGTTTTTCACAGCAGAAAGCACTTGGGTGTTGCTGTGTTGCCGTGATACTAGTGAAGTGAAGTGGTGAATTAAAAGTCGCAGCTGAAAAAGAGGAATTTGATGAAAGAAGAATAAAAGTTTGTTATATAACTCCTTCTGTTTATAGACAGTGACTCCATATCACAGATTTGGCAGGGGGAACTCACCATGTGCAGAACTAGGGAGGGAAAGAGAACCCCTCCTAGCCTGAGATGTAGAACTTGGAATAGATACATTTCCTAGTGAACCTCTCCTGTAAAATGTATAATTTGTTAGTATAGAAATGTTCCACTTTTTATCCGTATTTAACAAACTCAAAATATAAACGAAGTTTCAATTTTTAAACAATTTTTTTTAACTACCAAAGTATAATCAAGACTTCCATGATTTTTGACAGGTTTTTTCTTCACAAATCAATAAGGCTTGTCAATATTGTTCAAATATTACTAAGTTTTTACAAATGCAATATTACCAGTTGCCAAAATCCGAAAATTTGTGAAAATGCAGTCCTTTTTAAATATTTTTCAAAAAGTGGCTAAACTAGCCCCCCCCCCCCCCTAAACATAGAATTTCTAGGAAATCAGTAGCCAATTGTGGTTTTGGCTACCAAGAATGGAAACACAGATAACAGATTTTAACCAAAATTTTTATCAAATGGGGAAAGAAGAAAAAAAAATTTGGCATATTGTTACTGCAAAATGGTAGCAATTCTTTTTGCATGTACCAGTAAAATTAAGATGGGTCTTACAATCATTTTACAAAATACACATAACTGTGTACACACATTTGCAAGTGTAAAGCACATCATTTGTTGTTACATCATTCATGCATATGTGACTATATATGTGTACATGTGTTTATTTTCATTAACATTTGCATTGCAACTAGCTACATTTGCCCCATATTCCAATGGCAGTGAGCTGAAATTTTAATGCCAAATCAGATAATGGTTGTTTTTACAATGGCACCTTATTCGAAGGGCAATGAACCCGAATTTTTAAGCCAAAATGAGAATGAATTTTGGAGTTTTAACGTTTTTATGTGGCCCAATGTCTCATGTGCAGACCATTAAAGCCAAATTAAGTGCACCCAAATTTCAATGGCACTGAACCAAACTTTTAACACTTGCTCTACTGAATAAATTCTTGTCATCATGGCCAGGGGAATTTCTTCACAAACCCTCCACCTGCCAATGTTAATTTTCTCATATGAAGCTGAAAAGCAGGTGCCCTTTCATGTATGGTCAAAATTAAGTGATGGTTACTGTGATTTTACCAAATAACGTTATCAGGTATTTGATATTGGTAACTTAACGGAGTACCGGTATATTTGGTACAAAAAATTATGACTTTTTAAATAATGAGATAGTGAAAGAGAATGTATGAAGAATAGTATTGTAATTCAAAACCAAAAACAGAGTCTTTAAAGAAAACAGTCAGTTTGAGGTATAACAGATAATTTAATTTAAAAAACTCTACTGTTGAAAGCAGAAAGAAATTTAGCAACAACAAAAATGTTTGGAGAAATGACATGTTAATCTTAGCCACCTACCAGAATATATAAAATATAGAGTAATAAATAAAAATATAATCTACATGGATTTTAAACAGATAGTGGTAGGATATATATACATATATAGGGATTTTTAAGCACAACTTTCAGAAATTCTTTATAAAAACTACAAGATATCATATCATGATACTGGTAGTACCTACAAATAGTGATGAATAATGCAAATACATCAATCCATTTACTACAAATCAAACAGGCCTCATTTATACATCAAAGGATGACCAGTTAGATTTGTGTAGATCTTATGCTCCTAGAAGCTTTGGAAAACATTCGCCCACATGTTTCACTAACATAATGTCAAACAATGGAAACAATTGTTCTACTAAAATGCTAGTTCCCATTATATGATGGTACATTATAGAATTCCATTCATCTTATTAGAATTAATTATACACATTGAAATTCAATGTTTGAGGAAATCTCAAAATTTTATCTTCAATGTTTAACCAAATTCGAACTTGACCTAGATCTTGTCATACAATTGCAAAACAAGTGACATGTACTGTAGCCATGATGAGTGAAACATACAAGGTTGTTATTTTTATTTTACATGAGTATATTCTTAATACTGACATACAGATGTAGTGGACTGTATATGGGAACAATATAGCGATCGTATTAAAATACAGGGAACCTGAACAATAGCATTTAAACAATTATCTTTTCTTTTAATATAACAGGGAAAAACATATACAGTAAAACCTAACTTCATTGCCACCATTTGTTCAGTTAGCATTATAAAGGGGGTTGGAGATAAATCCAGGGAGTCTTTATTATAAAGAAAAACAGAAAAAAATGGATTTTGGAACTTAAAAATACTTTGGCAATAAGCAAGGTGGCAAAGCTATCAAGGGGCAATATAACAATGGTTTACTGTACTTTATCCAAAAAATGAAATAAATAAATAAATAAATAAATAAATAAATAAATAAATAAAAATAATCTTTTCAGCAAACTTGCCACAATACCACAATGTTAGATAATGTTTTTCCTCATTTTTTATACATGTATTTACGAATTAGAAAAAATGAATGCCCAATACTTTTGTCCAGGTACTCCATATATATTATGCATAAGGACTATATATCAGGGATGCAACATGTCATATTTTCAAAAGCTATATTTTTCTCACACATCACAACATGCTCCCTTGCCATCTATCGATCACTGCATCTAAAACTGGGTATAGTATAAAAAATAAGAGAGAAAATACTGGTATTCAGACTCTTACCTGCCAGCACTACCTGGAGCTTGTAAACCACCTGGTCTTGTAGGCCCCTTAATGGAACTGCCTGTGGTCTTATTAGTTCCTGTTGCTGAAATATTAAAGAAAACAACATTGTTACAAAAGAAAAAAAAACAATCACAAACAACCACATGGCTTTAACAAAGTTAAAAGATTTCCCAGTTTTTAAATTTCAAACACGATGAATGTTTGTTAACTACTTAGTACATAATATTACAAATATGGATCAAGTGGAGTGGTTAGCTAACATATAGATTGATTTCGTTACATTTTTTAAAAACTACCCACTGCCTTTTAAATTGGGAAAATATGAAGTTCTGAAATACAGCAAACTGCATTATGGCATCCATTCAATAGCTTATGATCCTCATTGCAAAGATGTTGTATTGTAAAAATATCTAACATCTTGTGGGCAAGGACAACTAGGTTCAATTTGGTAGCATATCACTCTTGTTTTGGGTATTTTAGTGATCAAATTGGGAAAGTTTTGTCATTTTTCCCCAAGGGGAAACTACCTTTATTCGTTAATAATTTTAGGCAAACAAAATCACTATTAAATCTTTTACTTCTATTGAGGAATGAGTTAACAGATGGAAACCAGAGTGCTGGAGAAAACCACACACCTTTATCAAGATTTCTCACACTAGAATCGGTTCCCAGTGGGATTTAAACCTAGGTAGGTGGTGTGAGACACTGTGATCCGTAAGCATGCATTTTGGACCACTTAGCCACCAAGGATCTTATATGACTGTTCAAGTAAATCCTACAAACTACACCAAACCCTCCCCTGAGAACAAGCCCAGATACCATGTACCAGTAAGTTGTGGTTTTTGACTATGGTGTTTACTAAGAGCCACTTGCTTCATCAGCATATAGGTGGTCATTTAAATGTAAGCAACTAATGATTGATTATGCCACGATATATTACTGTAGGTTTAATGAATTGTGTTGATACATGTAATAACTTGATAATGAGTAAAGAAATATGAAATTTGAATTGAGAAAATGCCAACAAAGTTAAATTTCTGCAATACAAGCTTCAGTAGCATGATAAAATGATAAAATAAATGGTAAAAAGTCATAAAGAAAGAATTATAGGTTTCTAGAAAACACAAAACATAACCACATAGCATATACACATTGTAAAAGGAAAATAAATTATCAACCAACTACGGTAACGGGTACAATCACAAATCAGCCTTTCATGAATGTTCAGCACATCAAGACTATTACTGCTGAATTTGATTTTTTAAAAATAAATGATAAATAAATAAATATTGTCGATGGCATTCCACAATCAATCAAACATAATCAAACTTATACTTTGTTATACGCAATAGTACATACACGCCAATTTTATAAATCAACATAAAACTACATGCTATTGTATAAATCAGGTCTTTTAAACTAAAATGAAAATTAAACATGAAGCTTAAACTAAACTAGACATATAGCAATAACATAGTTTAATTATTAAAATAAATGTCTATGTAAATCACTCGAGGCCCATTTCATAAAATTATTTAACTAATTCAATCAATTCTGATTACATTGTATAGAACACAAACAACTGTACACATATTATCATTAAAATTTTAAAATTGTCAAAATTTATTGTAATCATATAACTTAGTAAAAACTACCATCATCATTATAATGCAACACTTATCACTACTGAACTAAAAGTACCAGTAGTACAGTTTCAAAGGGACAGCACTCTTGTACTATAGCCACAAAGCCAAATTGTTTGAAATATAAAAAGATTTATTGATATATGAGTGGTTAAATTTTATTTTCTGAACAGTTGGGTCAATATTGTCAGTGTAACATTGCTATATTCACTGCTCAACATGGAAACAGTTTCTTGTCACAGAAATTGCTGATTCGTCTGAACTTTAATCAAATACAATAAAACCTCGATTCATCGCCACTATTTGTTCAGTCAAATTTTGGCATTATAAAGGCTTTGGCGATGATGAATTGGGGGAAGGGATAAAAATAAAGACATTAACAAAATGGATTTTGAGACTTAAAATATTGTGGTGAGAAGCGAAGTGACAAAGATGTCGAGGGGCATTATAACGAGGAGGTTTTACTATAGTCATAAAGGTACACTCTAAAGCACTGTTGTCAGGGCTGTAAAATACTATTAAGACAAAAACTATAATGAAAAAAATTCTGCCCCCACCAGATTCTCCATAAATCATACACATGCATCTATAAGAATATTTTCATGCAGGCTCCAGTTTTCACAATCATTCCTTAACTAATAATTTCCGTAATTTAAATTTTGCAAGTTTTGGAAACATTTGTTGTAATTATGGATGTATAATCTTGACTCAACTAAATGCAGATTTATAAGCTTGAAGTGAACTTTAAGACGACACCTTAAATTTGTAAATATTTTAACAATTCACAAAATTACAAAGATTTCAAAATTGCAAGATTTGAGTTAAGGAAATTCTTAGTTAAGGCATGATTGTGAAACTGGAGCCAGATATCTTCATCCCAATAATAACATAACATATATTGAAGCAGAAAAGTAGTTCAAAAAGAGCCACATTCTTTAGATCATGGATTGTATAGAAATGCATATATCTCTAAGGGGTTTGTAACTTGAAGCATCAACATTCCAGTTCAGCATGTCAGAAGCAGCATTCCAGTCCAGTATGTCGGACAATATTCTCACCTTTAGACTTGGTATTACATGTACTTTTTGATGCGTTATTTGTAGTTAAGTATATATTAGGCTGGGAACTATATCTAGGTAATTTGGACAGTTTAGGTGATGTGGAGCGCTTGCTCCCATCGGACATACTTATAATGGATTTCCCTGCCGTTGGTGGTTTGATCCCTTTATTAAGCAAAAACACAATGCATATATACAATTACATATTTCCGAGTATACAGTGTATATTTATACATTAATTTCTTTGGATGACAACAAACAAAAAAAATATTAATCCTCTATATATAACATAATATTTAACCTTTCATCTTTAGACAATTTCAACCAAAATAAAAATTGAGAATAAACACATCAAAACATGAACTGTATAATTGTGGTTATTTCTGTGTGGTGGAATGGAAACTTCCGTTTTATCACAAAAATTCCTCTTGTGAAAACTAAAACTGACTCTTGAGAGCCAAATACCCCCCCCCCCCCCCCAACTTTTTAAAGTTTTTCTGCGACATTGACCTTTCCATTTATGTTTACTATCTATATTATAAACCATATCATAAACCAGTGCAAAAAGCTAGCACTTCAAAACTAAAATAAAATACCCAGAAAGGATGCAAGTCCAAATAGAAGTGATTATCTCCACTTGATTTTTGTCAAATTGGAGAGAGAAAAAAATCTGGTGCAATTTTGTATAATTTGCTTTAAAGCTGAAAGGTTAAATATTATGTATACAAATGTTATTTTTTCCGGGGAAACATGCTTTATGTACAATATTACAATGTATTACGAAAGCTCTGTTACATATATATACAACATAAAATATATTCTATTTTATCTTATAGTTATTTTATAGTTATTTCTTACATCTAATATTATAATAAAAATAGTCAGCTACACCCTCTAACTCCCATGAAACATGTCTAAACCAAACTCTGAGTACAATGGACCTGTCTTCCAGCACAACCACCATCACACATCCCCCACCTCTCTCTCTCACTTTCTCTTGTCCTATCAAAGACTTAAGACAGGTTTCAGTGGACAATCTGTAGCTTAAACAGTATAGCAGCAATGGTGTATACAAGTAGCTTTTTTTATTTAAAAGAGAGATAACTCTTGATAGCTTACTAAACCTCTATTGCATGTTTAAGTGTTATTTAAATTTTATAAACTTCTACATTTAATAGAAATGGCCATCTAAGGTAAAGTCTTAAACTGAGCAATACCAATATATAGATTATACATTCCTTGGACATTTATTTTTACCCCATGCTTACCACAATTAAATATTACACATATAAAAATAGCAAGCTAGAAATGATATAACATAACACACCTGAGCTACCTGATTTGGCTGTAGGTAATTTTGTTCCCTTTCTACTACTAATAACTGATGAATCAGCATTTTTGTCTGGATGGGAAGGTAGGAATAAAAAAGTATTTATTATTAATAAAATACATTTACAGACTCGGATAAATAAAGTTTCATTGTAAAACTGGAATTTGAGATTTCAGTATCTAAATAAAACTGAAATTTGAAATTGAAATGTCAATATTTGAATTTAAATTCAAGTTAGTAAATGTGCAATATAAAATATGTAGTAACATCAAATATAATTTTATTTCTAAAATAAACAAATTATCATCCATTTATATTTTCCCCTAAAAATCATTTAAACATGAGGTCGTTTAACAATACAAAAAGGGTGGAAAGAGAGTGGAAAAAATAATGTTTTATGCCCAAACAACTAAGATTTATTCACTTATTTCAAGACGGTCAGTTCAGAGATGGTGAAGAAAACCAATGTCTCCAGAGATAACCACAGACCTTCTGTAAACAAACTGACAATCTTTCTCAAACTAGGATCTGTCCTGAGTAAGATTCAAACCTAGACTGTGAGACATGCAGTGATTCTGAAGTGTGTTTTAAACCACTTGGCCACTGAGACCCCAAATACATAACATACCAAAACACATGCATGCCAATATACATGTAAAAACAATTCCTACCTGTTTTTTCTTTCACATCATTAGAACTTTGAAGATTTTTGGGTTTGAGAGGAATTCTACTTTGCAGTAATTCTAATGGGAGAAGAAAATGCATTAAAGACATGTATGAATGTTTGTTAAAGCAATATCAGTATAAAAATTCACAAATTGGCATTCAAAATTAAATATTTTTTTTCAAAATTAAGTAATTACTTTAAAATTTGAATAATTTTTAAAATTTAAATAATTTTTAATAAATTTAAATAATTTTTAAAATTTATTAATAATTTTTTCATCAAATTTTAAATAATTTTTTTCATCAAAATTATTGATTATTGTATGGTCATCTTTCATGAATGTGAAAGAAATTGTCACCATTATTGGGGTTTTTATTATTATTAATACAACTTTTTTATCATTATATTAGAAACTAGAAAGTTATAAATTATTACATATTTTTAGTTATTTTAAAAAAGATATGTGAACATTGACAATCAAAATTAATTTATTTTCACTATTGCCATGATCATTAAAAAAGTCAATTTATTTTCACTATTATAAAATAAAAACAAAACAAAATAATGTATTGTCAACTTTTCCTTTGTTAAAAAAAATAAAATGCATACCCAAAAAGATCAATATAAATTAAAGAGAGAAGAAATAACCAAAAATATCACATGCAAGCCATCATAAGCCTACCAAAAACTGACATGCCAAGTGAAAAGAATAAAAACCTATTGTTAGGAATGTTCACACAAAGGAATAAATTTTGTAGGTCATAACCAGAAAAGAAACAAGAAAAAAATATGTATGTTTGTTTTACAGAAAAGTCAGACTTATACCATCACTAGTCGATATATTTAATTGTGTTATTAGACAATAATTATATTTTAAACATAGCTGGTTAATGTTAATGGTTTTCTCAGTATAAACCAAGATGCTTTATTACTCTGTACCACAGAGGTGGTATTAGAATACATTTGTATATATAAAGCATATATAAAATGAACCAGGGTCATTGATCCAATGATCCCTTATTTTGCCAAATGGTCCCATTGTTAAGGCTTACGTGAGCCATACTTTACATTACATGAATGAAAAAATATTGATGTTATGTTATTTTAGAGGAAAGTTTTTGAAAATTGACAAATCTGAAAAAAAAATTCCTTGATTGAACACAGTATATAACAATGAAATACAAGCATAAATTCATATTTTCATGACAATGAGAAACATTGGCACCATTTTGTATCATGAAAAGTGTTGGTTGCTTTGGTTATCAGTTGAGTTTTTCTGTATATACATTCTTTCTAAAGATACTTTTGTAATCCATGTACATGCCATCATATGTTATAGAACATGTAACCTGTCAAAGATTTATGTATCCAGAGCTGCAGGGTATATTAATCTTTGACATGGTACATGGGGATATGTAACCTGCCAAAACCTGTTTAACATTTTTTGTCTTCTTCAAAGCGGCACTAGTTTGGCTTTTTTAACTTTTATTTTATATATGTGAGACTTGTTGGTTTTCCCAAATGTATAAGTTACTTCCCTTTTACCACTTAAGATTGTGCTGGGCAGATTTACAAATATGATTTTTTTTTTATTTGAAGGGTGACAAAATAAAAATGCTATTTACTAATAAGACAAACATTATAGCATCAAACAGTTCCCAAAAACTCATACTTCACATGCATACACGAACTTGTTCATAGATTAGTCTATAGAGATTAATAAAGTAGTTTTCGTCATGAATAGCTGAAAAATTGCTGATGTGACATTAAGCAACATTCAACAACAACAGTTCCCAAAAGGTCATGATACTAGACTGTGTCAATGTTTTCTAT
Source organism: Anadara kagoshimensis (assembly GCA_021292105.1). Lineage (NCBI taxonomy): Eukaryota > Metazoa > Mollusca > Bivalvia > Arcoida > Arcidae > Anadara > Anadara kagoshimensis. Next base: position 47,913,502 of record CM037858.1, read on the forward strand.
CTTTAATTTAATATCTACATAAAAAGCATTTAAAATAAGACTAACTAAAACAGCAAAATACATTTCCATTTACATAAAACCTGACAACTTAAATATGCATAGGTCTAAAATATTAATATGAAGCCTCATAACAAAAATAAATATAGCAAAACATTTAGAGTTTCAAAGATATGTATATTCAAAACGTAATCCTCTAAAAACATAAATATTACATGTATTACAAATGGGATTCACTACTGTGCCACATGATCAACACCCTTAACAAGGGTGGCTTTGGAAAAATTTTTTGAATTCCCTGAATAACATTGTTCTTACGGGATAATGTGAACTGATATGAATGCATATCCAGTAGAAATAACTGTTTCACAAAACATACGGGCGTAGACATGTGTCACGATGACAATCCCCATTAAGGTTCTTATCATTATTAAATTTAAAATATTTTAAATATATTATAATATATTTTATTATTTTAAAAATAACTTAATGGATGCAATCATTCATGATCATAATCAGTCACTCCAAGCCTCAATAAAAAAAAAATAATAAAATAAATAAATAAATAATGTTCATGTAAAAATAAACCAAGATGCACCAGGAATTTTTTTATTAAAAAAAATCAAAGGAATCAAATAATAATATATCACATAACTCTCCTATTTATTGATGGAATAAAACGGTGTAATATTTTTCGTATTACACAGGTACCCATGTAATATCACTTGATTGTGACGTAATCGGTTATCACGCTTCTGATTTACGTAGTGGTCGTGCCTAATGACGTCATATGAAAACTGTGTCAGTCTGTTGTTTATTTTTAGACTTTTGAAGACTTTCCGATTCTTTGAAAAATTATTATGATGCATTCGGAAAATATTATGATTTAAACTTACATTTATTTTTACTATAACTAAATAGAACTATATTCTTACTTGCGCAGTTAATTTTGATGTGATTTGTCTGACCTAGATAGAAGTCATCTCTTTCTATATGGCATCAAATAATATGTACATGTCATTAATCCTCGGTATTTTGAGTTATGTGATATATAGAATCTTAAACTTGTGAGGGTTTAATATGAAATTTATTAAACTCGTTCAATAATTAAATATGCCACTCGCCAAGGCTCGTGGCATATTTAATTATTAAACTCGTTTAATAAATTTCATATTAAACCCCCACTCGTCTAAGATCCTCTATATACCAGTCCACATTCCAAGGGTTAAAAATAAATCAAGATGCACCAAGCATTTAAAAAAAATCATTTTTAGATTTAAAAAAAAATCAAGTCAAATAAACTACATCATGCAGTAGCATTTAGAAACAAGACACAAAGTTTCCGTCTCCTCACCTCTACGTGGAATTTGAGATAACGAGTTTGTGGAATTAGACTTGACTAACTTGGTGTTTGGAATGTGTGTAGAATTACTAGTAAGTTTACTGCTTGTATCTCTCTGTAAATCTTCAAAAATAAAGTGGAAAATTTGAAAAAAAGTGTAACTATTTTTTTTATAATTCATAACAAATCTATAAACTTATTTAATGCCTCTACAAAATAGTTCCTACATTACAAAAACACAACACATTGTAATCACTATACATTAATTTAACTCTATGTACAATTTTATCATTTAAAAACAACACAAATGATTGTAATGGGTCCTAACTAGAAGGACAATAAAAATGTGCATGTACATGTACAATGAATGAAAAGAATGAGAAAATAGAAACAATGAATTATAAGACAAACCTCTAGATGTTGGACTTGATGTACTGGAACTGGTTGTACCTTTTGAACCTGTAAATATGAAAATGAACATAGCATATATAACGTAAGTTACTGTTTATTTACCCCACATCAGATAAAGCAAAACTGCTAATATTTTGTAGAATTTCAATAGAACATGTACAAATCAACTAAATTATTTATATACGAGTTGGGTTGTTGCTAATTAACCTGCTTTTGGCTCCATCATTACTTAACATGTCATTTAATGTGAATGGGTGGGTGTTTATTATGGTAAGAATTTTAACAAAATGTGTGGAATAATTTCAATTTGTAACATCAGACACAGAAGAATTGATGATTTTTACAAAGGTTACTGCAGTTCAAGAACAGAATGATTTTTAGCGTAACTGGGGTGGCCTAAATTGATTCAATCTCTAGCCTCTAAGGTTCTGATAGAATTTAACATGTGAAGGAAGAATTGAATAATTCTGATTAATACAATAAGTCTTACTTTTCTTTGGTGCTGGTATTTTACTTGTACCATTATCTTTTTTGGCAGAGACAGCATTGCGCTTATCTCCCTTTTTAGCTTTCTCGGCTGCCATTTCTTCTTCTCGTTTTATTTCCATTTCTTCCTATAAGAGAAAATAAGATTTTAGTTGAACTCCCAAGCTTATCACAAGTATAAGGATTAATACAGTTTTCTTGGATTTAAAAACCCATGTAATTTGTGCACCTGTGTAATGTATGCAGGTGATTTTCTGGCTAAATTTAGTTAAAACAGCTTTTACTCTTGTAAATGTCGCACCTAAAAATTTCCAAAACTGCTGATCATCAGTCTGGGGAAAGTGGTTTTCATCCGATAAAGTATTTGTTTCAGTATGATGTACTTCAACTATATTTTTACTTAACAAAAAAAACCAGTTTAAATTACATGGGTTTTACAGTAATCTGACATTTAACTGGTACAAAGCTCAAGAGTGGGGTGGAGTACAAGAATTTTAAATCCTAGTCAAGATACTTTCACTTATATTGAAGCAGAGGTTCAAAACCCCTATGCTTGAATCAAACTCTGCACAGATTCTAGTGCGAGAAAAAATGTCACTTCACTTAATAAAGGAAAATGGGTTTTTTGGGCACTCAGGTTTCCTCCACAATACATGAAATGACCACCTCAATATAAATAAAAGAATCTTGACTGTGGCATAAAAACCATTACTTCACTCAACTCAAATTGACTATATAAATCAATTTTGTATTTGGTATTATTTGGTCAAAATTATGTAAAATTCTAAAATAAAATTACAAACCAGTTCTATTAATTTCTTTTCCTCGTCTTCTTTTTTCTGGTCCACTAAATCTTGTTCAAAAAACACCCTCTTTGACAGCTGTAATAATAAATCAAAATATTCAGGAAACATGCAGGAAAATAAAATTTTTCCATGAATTTATGACTTTAAACAAGTCAATTATGTTGATAACATATTGCAAAACCTGAGATATGAATTTTGTTTGTATCCGTTAATAAACATTGCATGATCATGTGCCATCTTTTAGAAAAGCTTAATGAACAAAAAGTAAGATATCATCCGAAACCTGCTATAAGAGTTATAAAGAGAACAAATGCATAGTTCATTCACAGAGACAACACAATCCATGAATGAAATTCTCAGCTTTCTTGAAACCGATGGAAATTGTCAAACAAGCAACTAAATTTTGCCTGTGAAATAAACAAATAGGAAAAGTCATGATTAGCTCGGATGATACCATTTTGTATGATTTCTTTCTGTATTTTTTGTTATTCGTAGCTTTTTTTACTACCAGAGCACTTTTAGGCAGCACACCCTGTGACCTGATAATAGAACCAGTTAGCTGTAAATCATTGATCCAAATTATTATGCTTTTTGCAACAATTTTGATTGTCGCTGAAAATAATTTCAGTTGGAGTAAATTTTATAAACATATCCCCTTTACCGCAGAAAATGAATCAAGTATCCATGGCAATGACAACATAATTTTTATATTAACAAATATAAAATAATTTCTTACCGATTCCATTTGTACATGTATTCTGTCTAATTCTTCCACAGCCTGAAAGAGAAACCATATATTTTAACACTTTCGTCTATTTTATTACGCACAAAATGCAACAAGATACTACGATTGAATATTTTCTTTTACAATAAATTGTCAAAGAAAGTTGAAGCAACTCTTTAGGAATAAAGCTTTTAGAATCACTTATAACAACAAAGAGATGGTGATGGTGATGGTGATGATCTCTCTTCATCTCTCTCTTGTACAGCCACCTTGGCTAAGATGTAGACTATTTAAATCTATGAATAGTTTCAAAAAAAAATTGTGGCCAAGTGGTCCGAGGTGCATACTTATAGGGATCACAGTGCCTTTCACTGCCTAGGGTTTGAATCCAACTCGGGGGTGATCTTAATGTGAGGAACTTTGTCAGTTCACTTTCTGAAGATCAGTGGTTTTTTCTAGGCACTCTGGCTTTTACCACTGTCCATAAACTGATTGCCTAGATGCAAGTGAAAGAATCTTGACTGGGGAATAAAACACCATTACCCCATCCCACTCTGTAAGCATGAACAATGTATATAAAATATAAATAATCCATACCTGTTTCATTGCTCCCTGAACATCCCTATCCCGTTCTGAAACCAATAACTTTCTAACACATAAATCCAACTGTTGTAATAAATTTCTGTCCGTTGGAAGTTTTATCACTTTTTTTAAGGCAGGTAATATTGAACACAAACGTAATCTAATATTAGGCACAGGGTCATTATGTAGTTCTAATAAATATTCATAAAAATGTTGTTTAAAGAAAGACTTGGAATAAAGTTCTATCATACATCTGCAAACGTCTATAAATAAACTCCTATTATGACAACTCCGACTGTGACACAATTCTGAAAAAATATATATATCAAAATTAGCATTTCAATTAAAATTAAAAACTTTTAAAAATATTGAAGTCCATAATTAAAGCAACAAAGTTTGTAATCCATGCATAAGCATGTAATTCTGCTGGATCATAAGTTAAGGAACCCCTGAATAGTGAAACAATTAATTTATTGAAATATATACATGAACCTATTTCTAGATCAATAGTTTATTAAATGAAATTCGTTTAAATTGTAAAAATTAAATTATTGAAACAGCCTAGTTTACATGCACATTTATTGAATCAAAAACATTTATTGAATGAAAAATTTCATCCAAAATTTCAACATTCTTTCTCTCTCTTCTCTTTTTTCTCTTAATATCTCACAGACAGAAGTGACAACAAGCTTTTCATAAATCAGAATTCAACTTCATTACTACAAATCATGATACATTTCACTGGTTATGTAACACATGCTACTATAGATGCCAAATAAAATAATCTTGTTTTTAATCAATATGCAATAACTGATGAGCCTGCAGAGACCCAACACAATAACCAACCCGGAGTTTGATCAAGTAAGTCAATAAATCAGAACAAAAGTTGTGCAGAATGTCAACAAACCCTGTACAAATATCATGGATTATCTGGAAATTAAAAGTCAAAAGCCAGTATCTTGGTGTGAAATGGAAACAATTTTTAATCATGGCATCATGGCATTCTTTCTAATTAAAATCGAAGGCCAGAGATTTTAATAAAATAGAGAAGGTTACAAATACAGAATTTTGTCTAAAATGGTAAATTAAATAGGAAGTCATATGACACTTCAAATAAACTCTTAAAAGCATCATATACATGTATTCTCATATAGTTCAAGCATTTAAGTGAACACAGAGATGTCAATAAAAAGTAAATTCATCAAACGGATCTATGTTTTGTAACAAGAACACCACTAGGTGCAGCAAGAAATGGTTGTTTACATTTTTGCCATCAAACTGTCGAAAAGGAAAGCAAAAAAAAAAATTCATTCATGAATCAGATTTCGAAGTCAATCTTTAAAACTAACAGAGAAGCTTACACCCCTAAATAAATTTTGCAATTTTGTTATGAAAATGGAGTATGATGTCTAGAAATCACAATTCCTGATATTTCAGCAAAATAGATTTGATGAAACTAATAATCACAGGTACACATGATCTTATTACAAGTAACATCTGTGCATAACTTCAGAAAAATTTAATCATGCATGACTGAATAATCATAAATTATGTCTAAAGATAGATGGACATCCTCCGGAGAAAATTATGTCTACAGATAGATGGACAGACAGACTGGACAAGGTGATTCCATTTAACAAGGGGATTTATAGAACATCCGAGAACAAAAGAAAACCTGCATAGTCGTGCCACAAAAATCCTTTGTGTTACCTTCCACTAATGTGTGTAGATATTCTTCTCTCTGATCCTGCTTCTTAAGATGTCTTATAATTAAAAGAGCTGATCTTGAAGCAGAATGTCGTACAGGTAATGCCCTCTACAAGATAAAAATAAGAACTAGTCACAGACTCAAATGGCCAAGTTGTTTTGTTAATTTTTATTGAAATGCTGTAAAGCCTAAAATATTTTTTTTAAAGAATTCCATAAAATGGGATGTACCTTTTTGTTATAATGCATTTCAATAATTTTGCCATGTTGCTTATCAACACACTTTTTTGAAATTCCAAAATCAATTTCTTTTATGTTTTCCAATATGAGCCTGCTTAGATTTATTGTCAAACCACTTTATAATGCCAAAATTGGACTTTACACATGGTGATGAATCGAGGTGTTACTGCATATAGAAACATTCTGTGATGTTTCAATGTTCTAGGTTGAAAATTGTAGGAGTTAATTTTACAAAAGGATCTCTATGTTTAAAAGATTGCTGAAAAAAGGACATTAAAACTGAAAAAATTCCATAAAGTGAAGTACACATATTTGATATATAATAAAGAAACATTTTGTAAAGTTTTAAGTTTCTTGGTTGAAAACTGTATGAGAAGTTTTTACCCTGATCAATGATTCATCTTTATCAAGACAAAAGTGCCCTTATGACAAAGTTCAAGTTCTAAAACTTATAATTTTATGTATGACTTACCCCAGTTAATATTTTTTGGAATAAAATTGGAATGACTTTGGTATATAAAGTTTCATTATTACAACAATGTATCAAACAAGAAAAGTTTGTCATGAGGTCCTCTTGTAGTCTCCAGTTATTAGAACCAAATATCACAGCTTCCGAATTCAAAATGGCTGGAATTATATCTGATAAACTGTTCATCTGTAAAATACACAATATAAAACATAATTAGTACATTAATGGAATGGGATAATGGTGCTTTAAGCCATGTCAAAATTCATTCAATTATATTAAGGAAGCCAGGGATTGAGGAGGAATCCTGAGTGCCTGGTGGAAACTAGAATGAAACTTATGTGTCCTGAATGAGAACATCAACCTTCGCAAAAGTATGTATTTTGTATATATTCATTATCTCTTTTTAAAGACTTTTCCTTAAATTCATGCTGTTAAAATATATTTTAATGTCAGTAAATGCATGGATTGATCTAACAGACACTTTGCTCTTTTGCTTTTGTGTAGTTACAATTTAATTTTACATAATTTATATTTATTTCATATAATATAATATATTTATATTACCTTCGTTTCTGATAATGTATGATTGCTGCCAAGACCTATTAAAGTGTCTAGTATATCTGGTAAATTTGAAATAACTCCTTTTAAAACCTGGAAAAGAAGTGAAAAAAAATATTATTTTTTTTTGGATATAATTATGGTGAAATAAAGCTGAATGTAAAATGATAAACATACATGTATATTGTCTGTGTGGATATTTGAATTAATTTTTATCAAACACAAACATACCAGTCCATGACTGAATTACATGTTAAAACTATGAAAACTGCCAAATTTTCTACAAACTTTCTGCCATGAACTTCCACCAAGGGAAGTGAGGTTAAGAAGGTGGCGAGTTGTTGAAACTATTAGATTTATCAAACTGATAGGTTTTTTTTCCTAGCTTTTAAAAAATGGAGTGCACTGTGTTCAATATGAAATGAGTGAGGTTTTTATACTGCAGCATTAAATTATTTCTTATCCCAAAAAAGTACATTGTACCATCACATTTTGTGTTTTAAGTCCATGTGCAATCCACAAATATTATAAGCATGAATTTCTAGTATTCTCTCACATATCGCATGGCAAAATTAGCAATGACATAGCCACAGGAAGATCATTTTGCCTAAGCACTCGTAAGAGGATGGTTTTGACTTAGCAGTTTTAGACTTACCAGCCTATATATACTTACATCTATAGATTCATCTTTTAATAAAACAACTAAATCTGGCTGTATTGTATGTACATTTGTACCTAATAATTTAGAAACCTGAAAAAACAAATTAAAACATTCCTTATAGGTCATCCACAATCTGATGACAATGTATACAAGTCTATTTTAATATTAGGATTATTACAAAAAATAAAACGTAAAAAGGCGTGACAAATTATGAAATGCCATTATTACATGTATAACGTATAACTGGAAATTTTCACGGTAATCTAATTTTCACTATTTTTTGCTATGGAAATAAAATCGCGAAAAATAATGGGGTTTTGCATTCTAGAGTATTGATCAATCTCTAGAACGGCCTCCAATTGTTCGAACTTTTGTGAAAGACTTTGTATTCATCATTTTTTTACGTTTGAAATCTAAAGATGTCGTTTGAATTGCAAATTAAATTTTAATAAATTTGATTAATACCCTGATAAGGGATTGTTGAATCCTGGCACTTTTTACTCAAAACCGACAGATACGAAAGTGCCGTATGACCTCTGACATAGGAATATAGAATTAGTGTTTGTAATGGCGGCGCTTTATTCAACATATAAACATAGGTACCGGTAATTATGGACAATCACCGTATATCAATGAATAAGGAATTGGGAATGGGTCGAATCATTAAGCAAACAAGACACACACGACATGTTACCTGGAAGACTTGATTAGTTAATTACAGGTGACCAGGTATTTACTTCTTTGCCGATGGCTATTCTGTTACACGTGACAATTTTAAGAAAGATTCATACTCATCGACTAATCATATCAAAAAAAAAAAAAAAAAAAAAAAGAATCGGCAGCCTCATCAGTTATATTATATTTACAGTCATTCAAACACGGAAATTTTTTACATTGGTGTATTTTCATAAAATTGCGAAAAATTAACACTGCTAAAAATTCTAGTTATACGGTATATTATTTAGACCTGACCATCTTAACTAACAGTGCATATATTTTTGTCATCACCCTATACAAACAACTTTTATATTTAAGTGATGTTGCTGTTGTAGTTGCAATTTTGTTTAATATCACTTCAGCAATCTTTCTTGCAAAAACAGCAGGTTTATTAATCTCTAAGAAATAATCTAACATGTTCACATATGCAAGAAATGTGTGAGTGTGGTTGGTGTTCTGTCTTGCACTCAGGGCAACTTTAAGATGCTAGAACATAGCATACAATTATAGCATGTTGATGAGGTCAATCCATGATTTTATCATCCCAACCAAGAACAAAATAATACTGTTTTTTTTCTCTTACCTCATGATAACTACTGGACATTATTTTTCTGACTTGATTATGTGGATCTTTACAAAGACTAGAAAAAGTTCCATACAATTCAGATTTAAATTGTTTTGCACCAATAAATAATACCATGGCCTGAAAGAATAAAACAATTAAATATAAAAGAAAGTCGTAATTTAGTTTTCTATTAGTTTTAAACAGAAATGAGTGTTTTCAACAGCTGGTTTTGGAATTTATTAAAACCAACCATTCAAATGATGTCATCAGAATGCCATCTTGAAACTATGGTGAGCAACCTTACAACATTGACTGCACTAACAGTCACTGATTAACTATATGTTTACCAATGCAAAAACATACATACTTTCTGTTGGACAGGCCTCTGACAGATACATCAAGAATCTTGACCAAAAATATTAGTTATTGACAATGGATTTCAAGATGGAAAAAAAACCAATTGATATTGACACTGGACTTCAAAATGGAACTTGGAATAAAAACATAGCTTAATATCATTGGAACTTGACCAAAACCACTGGATTCCAACACTGGAACTCAAGATAGAACTTGACAAAAACATTGAATATCAACAATTGAGATCAAGGTGAAACTTGACCAAAATGATTGAATATTGAAAATAGAGCTCAAGGTAGAGGTTTGTTTAACCTAAGGTCTGTTTGAAGTTTGTACTAGGTAAGCTAAAAACAAGAAGATAACTTACAGGAAAGTTAAATGCACAATTTTTTCTACATTCTACTAGTTTATCTTCCTCCTCAAAAATATCTGCAAGATCAGGTACCTGAAAAATACCAAAATATATAAAATAATATAAAGCAAAAACTAAAAAGGTAATATTGTAGTACAAATGCATATTACAAGGTGATGGTGGCTGAAGCTCCTCTCAAAGCCTAGGATGGAATTGCACTTGGGACAGGGCTTCGGTGGCTGAAGCACCTCTCAAAGCCTAGGATGGAATTGCACTTGGGACAGGGCTTCGGTGGCTGAAGCACCTCTCAAAGCCTAGGATGGAATTGCACTTGGGACAGGGCTTCGGTGGCTGAAGCACCTCTCAAAGCCTAGGATGGAATTGCACTTGGGACAGGGCTTCGGTGGCTGAAGCACCTCTCAAAGCCTAGGATGGAATTGCACTTGGGGCAGACAGAGTGTAAGAAAGTTTGTCAGTTCACTTGCTGAAGGTCAATTATTTTCCCTGGACACTTCAATTTCCTCCACCATCCCTGAACTGATTTTCTAGATAAAAGTGAAACAATCTTGACTGAGTGCAAAACTCCATTACCCAACTTAATTCTTAATTAAACTTAACTTGTATATTACAAATTCTAAGATGTAAATCTAGTCAAGTTGCAAATAGTAGTCCAGTACTATAAGTCCAGAAGGATGCAAGAGGTAAACTAACTAATAACTATCCTTTTTTCAAACTGTCAATCAATAACAAAACAATGATCATCAAAAGTAAGAACATTTCACGTTCTGACCATGAACTACAAGGAAGTGTATTCCCCCCTCCCCTGACCTTTTTTAGCAGGTTTAAGATGGGTGAATACATACTTTTGTAGGAGAATCTTTTTCTGTATCACTGTTCCTTCTGTTTTTGTCCTGAGTTAATCCGACCTTACACAACTTTCTGTAAAAGTCTATATACCACTGTCTGTACTCTTCTGTCATATGATCTATAAATAGTAACAAATATATTACTGCTACAGGTTTTTAAACAAAACATTTAAACAGAGACCATGGTGACCAAGAGGTCTAAAGCGCCAGCTTGCAGATCATAAAACCTTTCATCATGAAAAGAACAATTTTCATGAAAAAATCATGAAAAGTAAAAATTTCATGAAAAAATGATGAAAAGTAAAAATTTATAGTAAAATCATGAAAAGTAAAAATTTCATAGAATAAGTATGAAAAGCAAACATTTTATGTTAAAATCATGAAAAAGCAAAAATTTCATCATAAATTCATAAAAAAAAACTTCATTGCAAATTCTTTAAAATAAAAAATTTCATAGTAAATAAACTATAGTTTGGTATGTTTGATCTTTTATAATTTATTAAAAGTTCTTTAAGACAAATTCTAGACCATTTTTCTACCTTACCTTTGAGACCATGACATAATTTGCCTAACTGTTTGGCTACGACAGGTAATGTTGAGTCTTCAGCTTGTATTGCTTGTTGACAATATTTACATACTAGTGGAATGATTGTAGTATTACAGGTATCTGTAAATAAACAACATAGGAAAATATATACTAATGTTCAATTAATTTGTAGGTATGGCATAAAAGTTTTCAAACTTCTAGACACTTTGCCAAATAATAGGCACTATGTACTCAGCACCAAGTAGATGCAATTTGGTACTAGAAAAAGATGCAAATTTGGTTTGCCATTTTTTTTAATTGTTGTTTTTAATCTAAACATTATATTTTAACAATTTAATCAGAATCAAGGGATGATGACCGACATATTATCAACTTGATATACTGTTTTAACTTGGTCGTGACAAAGGCCAATTGATATATTGCAGCCCATGCCCACAATGTTCCGACACTGGCTGCCATCACGGTACCAAAGCTGCATCACTGCAACTAATGACCTACTAGTGTCAGTGACGTCATTAAATGGTGCTATTCAGACCGAGTTTTCATTTTTTTTTGGGGGGTGTAAATCAAGCATCCAGTCATTTGACGGAACATTATGGGCGTGGCCGGCGATACATCAATTGCTCTATTTGAGGCCTGGTTGCATTACGAGTAGAATAAAAAACAACAAGTAAAAACCTGTCATCAACTAAAAGGTGTACTTATTATTTATACTGTAAACATAATAATTTTAGCAGTGTACTTGTATTGATTTAAGTGATTTCTCAGTAACACTAATTTAATTTCACAAATGTTCATAGTGCACAAGGTGATCTATAAGATTTACGCTGATTTTAGTCCACTTGAATTTAACCAAATTATAATTTGTGTTAAAACTTGTGAATACTAAAACCAATACATTTACTGTATAAAACGCAATATACAAATTTGTTTATCGTGTCCAGGAATCGGATGTATTGACATAGATCAAAAGTATGTTAATTCTCAAGACATTGCTTAATTTCAGTAATTTTCTGTCTGTTTTCAGCAGAGTTAAATCTGATAAACTACTGTCAGAACTATCAGACAACCTTGTATACATTAATAACCCCAATTATAAAATATGTTAACATCAGACAGGACAATCAATATGTATATAATATACATATCAATCAACTAGAAATCAACATCAACTCGAAATGAACATACATCTATCTAGTCAAACCTTGTAAAAGGCCACTATGGTAGCTCAGTTGGTGGAATGCTAGCTGTGTATGTGGGAGGCTGGGGTTCAAATCTCAACCAGGTCTAACCAAGACTTGAAAATAGGTAGTTAATGTTCTTTCACCAAAGACCATGCATTCAGAAATGAAAGTCACAGGGTGCTTCGGAAGAGAGCTTAAAAACTAATGCCCCATGTCACACTAAAGAATCTGGTAGGTATGGTATGTCAAAACGCCTCCATCCAGAGTGCACTGCAAAGGACAAAATTTCTATCATTTCAGCTATTGCTGGAGATGTACCGATATAAAAAATAAATGTAAATCCCCATTCAATCAATTAATCAATCCAATCAAACTGGAGACGATAGATATTTTGATGACATGTTCTGCTAACTTAACTTTTCTTGTACTATCAAAAGCTTAATGCCACTGGGTAAGTGTGGGTCTGATGAGCCCACAACCTTAGTGGGACAGACTTAAACTTTGTAGCTATATAAGTATATTGTTACCTACCTGTATCAAGTAATGTTAAAACATTTACAACTGTTTCTAACCCAGCTATCCTAACATAACTTTCTTCATCATTAGTTAGCTCAACAAGTTCAGGAAGTATTGCACTTTTTGTTGCTTCTAACCTGTTGTAAAAAAAATGGTAGAGCATATAAAATCATCACTAACTAACAGAGTCTTGCCTCAAAACATAAAACCCTTCCAAAGAATAAATGACCCAAATGTTGTTATTGTTTTATTTTATATTCTAACCTATGATCTCATAAAAGTGAAACAAAAAGCTTATTTCAAAGGAATTATATTATTTGTCCGAATTAGTGTAAAAGAACTAACCCCAATCCCCTTGACACACAGTCAAGTTGCCAACACATACACCCTCATGCTTCATAAGTGTATAAAAGAACTAACCCCAATCCCCTAGACACACAGTCAAGTTGCCAACACATACACCCTCATGCTTCATAAGTGTATAAAAGAACTCACCCCAATCCCCTAGACACACAGTCAAGTTGCCAACACATACACCCTCATGCTTCATAAGTGTATAAAAGAACTAACCCCAATCCCCTAGACACACAGTCAAGTTGCCAACACATACACCCTCGTACTTCATAAGTGTATAAAAGAACTCACCCCAATCCCCTAGACACACAGTCAAGTTGCCAACACATACACCCTCATGCTTCATAAGTGTATAAAAGAACTAACCCCAATCCCCTAGACACACAGTCAAGTTGCCAACACATACACCCTCGTACTTCATAAGTGTATAAAAGAACTCACCCCAATCCCCTAGACACACAGTCAAGTTGCCAACACATACACCCTCATGCTTCATAAGTGTATAAAAGAACTAACCCCAATCCCCTAGACACACAGTCAAGTTGCCAACACATACACCCTCATGCTTCATAAGTGTATAAAAGAACTTACCCCAATCCCCTTGACACACAGTCAAGTTGCCAACACATACACCCTCATGCTTCATAAGTGTATAAAAGAACTCACCCCAATCCCCTAGACACACAGTCAAGTTGCCGACACATACACCCTCGTACTTCATAATCAACATCTTGACATAAAGACTGCACCACAGGTAAAATTTCTTTCTTTAATCTAAAACAGAAAATATTTTTATATTTATGATTTTAGTATTTGAACCAGTATAAATTCTCATTATAAACATGCAAATTTATTTGTTTTTTGTCCGACTATAAGATATTTGCCACAACTGACTAGATGAACATCTCTAATAAGACAAATCAACTCAGTGGCCCTAAAACCTAAAGTGAAAACCATTCAGATACAAATTCAGTATCAATAAATAATTCAAACAAAGTCTTGACCCTGTAAATTTACTGATTCACTTAATGTCTTCAATTACTAAGTATTTATGACAACAATTTGACAAGCACAAGCATCCTTGTCCCAAATGATCAATTTAAAAAAAGTAATGTCCCAAATGATCAATTTAAAAAAAAGTAAACTAAAATTTGCCTACCTACCGACCTGTTAGCAGAAACACATATTTTTTTCTTTGGCCTTATAAAATGGGATTGCAATAAAATGTATATCAGAAATATCATCCTTAGCAGAAAGTTATGTCAAATCTGGTAATTGAGAACAGAGACAAAAGTCTGTAAGACTTATATATATAAACCTCACATTCATCAACAAGACTGGATCAATATGCGACTTACATATACAATGTATATATAGATTTACAATCAAACACAAACATACTGGTCAATGTTCAAATCATTATCCCAAAAATAAAAACTTTGAAAACAGGCAAATTAAATCAAATACGTCAACTTCCACCAGTAGTCAGGGGGCAGATCCCAAAAATGTGACACCCCCTAAACTTTTTTGTTTAAAGCAGAAAACATGGTGGATCCTAATGCCCTATATGTACTTAGTCACGCTAGGTATGTTTCCACCTTGACTTTTTCCGTTTAATGGAAATATGGCTGCCAATCCAAGATGGCCACCAAAAAAGATAATTTAAGAATAAAAATTCAATATCAAATCAACCACTCAACCTGTTGAGTTGAAATTTGGTGTTTGATCAATTAAATATTTAAACTAATTTTCCATAATAAACATTGGTTGTAAAATTCAATATGGCCGCCATTTCTAAGATGGCCATCTTATAATCACCGCGCTGCATTTTAAATCAAATACAACATACGATGTCATTATTTTATGACATTAATAAAGAGGCTACTTTTTGAGATCTGCCCCCTGACTACAGAGGAGCAAGGCTCAGTGCTCCAACAAAAAAAATAGCATTGTCTAGTAAACAACACCTGCCACATGTGATAATTCCCCTATCTCATTTGTACTTACACAAAAGGTTCAAACTTGGTAGCTATTTTCCCCAGTATTTTACAACACGCTAACCTGGATTGTACTGCTTGTGATAACTGACCTTTGGCTATTGCTACATTCAAAACCTGAAAAAAGATTCATTCCAAAAAGTGATACTTTGTTCAAGTTATTTAATTAACTATGAGCAAAAGAATGGAGAGTAGAGTACTGGTGTCAGTTCTTGGATAGTGGAAGAAACTGAAATGCTCAGAGAAAAACCATGGGCTTCAAACCTAGGCCGAGAGAGACACATGTGCTTTAGACTATATGGCCACCGCAGCCCCTATATGAGCAAAAGAGTTGAGTTAAGTAATGGTGTTTAACGTCCCAGTCAAGAATAATTCACTTATAACGAGATGTCACCAGCTTTAAGGGAAGGTGCAGAAATTTTACCAGTGCATTGTGCTGATGGCATTATACTGCAGGACTCTTTATCCTGCCAAGCCTACCGTGACACAGGACCTCATTTATTTTAAGTTCCCATCCGAAAAACAGTGACTTTCATTTTGTAATGTCAAGTACTTGGTGAAAGAACAGTCACTACCCACATTCATGTCTTCAAACCCACGACCTCCTACTTACGGAGTAAGCACTCTACCAACTGAGCTACTGCAGTAGTTATATATATGAGCAAAGTGGTTGAAGAATTATATTTTGGAGAATCTGTTTGAATTCTCCTTCCTGTTACAGTTTGGTGGTAATTGTAGCATTTACAATAGTTTAAATATCTGCTTTACTATCTTTGTACTGACAAGTTCATAGGAACCTGCTCAGTTAAAAAAATCTGATGCTATGACAATATTTGTTTACAGATTATAGGATATCCATATTCAAATGTATATTTTATGTATCCAATTCCTCATTGTAAAATCATCATCCTTGTGTCATTGTTTGAAAAATATCATGTTGAATAAGTGATGTACTCTAATTTTATGTTTATGAGGCTCATTAAAATTATGAGTTTATGGTCGGAGATAAGCGATAAACCAGTATTTGAGATGATGTGATTTGATTGGTTATGACATAACGTCATAATTGATTTGATATTATCTAAATTGTCCTAACAAAAAAGACTGCAGTTTACTCAATTGTCGTAAAAAATCTGCACTGTTTATTAAATTGTCGTAAAAAGAACTACACTGTTAATTTAATTGTCATTTTGACATAAAAAATGAATAAAAAAATAAGATGAAAACTAGAACAAAAATTCCATGATATGGCGGTGCTAATAATATAACATTACCTAAAAGGGACAACTACAAACTAGACAGAGAGCAAAAAAAAAACATAATAAAACATACCATGTATTATTGGAAGTTTTTTAGCACGTGGCTAATTTCTGCTATATTGACATTTAAAAAATCCTGATAATTCCCCAAGTGAAAATTTCACTTGCATGATTGTGTAGTTTTGTCATGATTGTGTAGTTTGTCACGATTGTGTAGTTTTGTCATGATTGTGTAGTTCTGTCATGATTGTGTAGTTTGTCACGATTGTGTAGTTTTGTCATGATTGTGTAGTTTTGTCATGATTGTGTAGTTTTGTCATGATTGTGTAGTTTGCCACGATTGTGTAGTTTTGTCATGATTGTGTAGTTTTGTCATGATTGTGTAGTTTTGTCACGATTGTGTAGTTTGATTGTGTAGTTTTGTCACGATTGTGTAGTTTGATTGTGTAGTTTTGTCACGATTGTGTAGTTTGATTGTGTAGTTTGATTGTGTAGTTTTGTCACGATTGTGTAGTTTGATTGTGTAGTTTTGTCATGATTGTGTAGTTTGATTCTGTAGTTTGATTGTGTAGTTTTGTCATGATTGTGTAGTTTTGTCACGATTGTGTAGTTTGATTGTGTAGTTTTGTCACGATTGTGTAGTTTTGTCACGATTGTGTAGTTTGATTGTGTAGTTTTGTCACAATTGTGTAGTTTGATTATGTAGTTTTGTCACGATTGTGTAGTTTTGTCACGATTGTGTAGTTTGATTGTGTAGTTTTGTCATGATTGTGTAGTTTGATTGTGTAGTTTGTCACGATTGTGTAGTTTTGTCATGATTGTGTAGTTTGATTGTGTAGTTTTGTCATGATTGTGTAGTTTGATTGTGTAGTTTTGTCACGATTGTGTAGTTTGATTGTGTAGTTTTGTCACGATTGTGTAGTTTTGTCACGATTGTGTAGTTTGATTGTGTAGTTTTGTCACGATTGTGTAGTTTGATTATGTAGTTTTGTCACGATTGTGTAGTTTTGTCATGATTGTGTAGTTTGATTGTGTAGTTTTGTCATGATTGTGTAGTTTGATTGTGTAGTTTGTCACGATTGTGTAGTTTTGTCACGATTGTGTAGTTTTGTCATGATTGTGTAGTTTGATTGTGTAGTTTTGTCATGATTGTGTAGTTTGATTGTGTAGTTTTGTCACGATTGTGTAGTTTGATTGTGTAGTTTTGTCACGATTGTGTAGTTTTGTCACGATTGTGTAGTTTGATTGTGTAGTTTTGTCACGATTGTGTAGTTTGATTATGTAGTTTTGTCACGATTGTGTAGTTTTGTCATGATTGTGTAGTTTGATTGTGTAGTTTTGTCATGATTGTGTAGTTTGATTGTGTAGTTTGTCACGATTGTGTAGTTTGATTGTGTAGTTTTGTCATGATTGTGTAGTTTGTCACGATTGTGTAGTTTTGTCATGATTGTGTAGTTTTGTCCATTTTATGCTTCCACATTATCAATTATAAATCATATTAATTGATAATATAGCCAAACTTGCCTTAAAGGCCACATGTATATAAGGACCACTTGGTTTTAAGGTCAATAAAATTTCATCCAAATTACTTTTTATTTTTATTTGAACTTGTATATAAAAGCCAACTGCACATAAAAGCCACTTTTACTGGTTCAAATATGTGACCTTCATAGACAGGTTTAACTGTGGTTCTATAAATCGATAATGAATAGTATTCTCTTTTGTTTTTCAGGTTTATTAAAGCTGTACATGTTTTACATACCTCTTTCTTGATAATTTCTTTAGGTAAAAGTTCTATGACATCTAGCAGTGTATCCAACCAAGCATTTGCCACTTCTAAAATTGATGAAAGAAACCAGAATTACTGGAAGGAGTAGTCAACAAAATAGAATAACCTTCATTTTAATAACACAAGCAATGCTAGACAAAGCAAGACATACCAATTTACATTTATTATTATACTTCTGAAAATAATAAATAAATAAATAAATAAAACATGACTAAAACTTCAAAGGGGCACAATGTCATATCCCGGTAATCATGTACTGGTAAACCAATATTGAAAATACTGTGTTGAAGTAGCAGGATGGACAAGAGGAAAGAATGATGCCTTACTATAATTCATCCCTTTTCTAAAAATTGTTGTATAAAAATTTGGTAGTGTCCATACTGGTGGTAGACTAACAGATGGTACTAATCACAGACAATGATTTAGAAAATAAGATGACCAAAAATTGTTCAATAATGGTATATGCAGTCAAGGGTCTTCTACCATTGCAATATAATATAGAATATAACCTCATTATAATGTCCCTCAATAAATTTGCCACCTCCCTCACTGCCACACTATTTCCAAGTACAAAAACCTTTTTTTTTATATTTTTCTTTAATAATCCTACCTCAATTTACCATCAAACCCCTTATGACATCACTACCACTGCAGTAGCACAGTTTGCAGAATGCTCACTCCGTAAGTGGGAGGTTGTTGCTTCGAACCCTGACCAGGTCTGACCCAAGACTTGAAAGTGGGTAGTGACTTCTTTCACCAAGCATTCGGCATTACGAAATGAAAGTCACGGTTCTTTCAGAAGTAAAAGTAAAAGAGGTCCCATGTCACGGTAGGCTGGGCAGTCTAAAGAACCCTGCTGTATAATGCCATAAGTGCAACGCACAGGCAAAATTTCTGCACCTTCGCCTATAGCTGGCGATGTCTCGATATAAGTGAAATATTCTTGACTGGGACATTAAACACCATTACTCAACTCACTCACTCCTTATAACATCAAATTTGGACTGAACAAGTGATGGCGATGAATCCAGGTTCTCCTGTACTCTAATGCCATAAAGTACTAAGTATTTTGAAATGAATGGAAACAATTTGAATTTTTATTGTTTTAAACACAGCAAGCATATAATAAAAGCTTTTACATGGTAATTTAGAATACAAATAATTACTCTTGACAAAACAAATCACTCAATATTACATATAACAGTTGTAACATAAGCATCAATTAGATCTCAACATGTTGAGACAAAAATAGATCTTAAAAGCTAATTTAGGGAAAGCAAATTTCTTCTGTTTATCAGACTCCCAGTAAGTTAATCTTAAGGCCATACAAAAAAATGTGTGTTTTAAGTGTCAATTTCAAAATTAACTGAGGTTGGCAATGCAAATATAAAGAGTCATAGTAAAAGGAAATATTAAAAAAGAAAACTAATGTATGTTACTTCAAGACCTTTCTCTTCTGTATGTGTAAAAACTTATATTTATTATCTTTTTTATATTTGCTGCATTTTTTGTCAGAAAAAAAGTAAAGCCGTAAAATCAAAGTATGGATGGAACAAACTTCTGGGATCAGCTATACTCAAAAAGAGAATCAATCGAAATATTGGAAACACTATTTTGTTTGGCCTAAGTGTAACAAGGACTAGAAGCAATATAAATTCTTTGGAGTTAGCCTAGCATTCTCTGCTCTTGAAAATCTGAAAATTGTAAACACTTTTTTGTTCAGCCTAAGTGTAACAAGGACTAGAAGCCAAATAAATTCCTTGGAGTTAGCCTAGAGTTCTCCGCTTTACCCTAGTGGTACAAACATAGCTGAAGTAACTTGTTAATCAAATTGAAATGTCTTGACAATTTACTTTAAGAAAAGAGATATTGCGTTATGATATACAAAACTCATATTTACAAGAGGTCAAAACTCATATTCACAAGAGGACAATATAAATTTTTGCACTGGTCTGACAAATTGCATTCCTAAATAACATACGGTAATAATGACAATTTGGCACATAACCTTCCAGATAGTCCTCTAGAAGTTGAAGCATCCCTGACAATGAAGGCTAACATAACTGACACAGATCATTATAAAAAACAGCATGGTGAACATCAAGTTACATAATAAATGTGTGATTGGAATGACACTGAACTTAATTTATATTATAGGCCATAGTTTTCAGATTCAGACTCAATTAATGAACTCTAAAATATGTATCAAATGTCAGCTGAAGAAAATGAAAGGGAAAAAAATGAAAACATGAAACTAATATGACTCATTTTTATATGATTTTACAAGTTTTCACAAATTATTGAATTACCTATAATCAATTAAAAAAAAAACCATTCATAAATCAAATAAAAATTTATCTCTCAAATGGAAAATATTGATAGTTAGCTGTCTAATTTACCACAAGACTGGTTGGCCATGAATTAGTCGTATTGGGCAATACCACCGTGTTGGTGAATGAGTAATTTTATCTCATTTACCGCTGAGTGTTTACCAACTCCCGTTGGGATCAATAACTATCGACATCATAGATTGGATTATTACAAATATTGTGGGATATATAACAAATAAAAAAACCTAAATACTTTACTAGTGTATATATACATATATTTATATTTATATTCTGTTTAACATGTCATGTCAATTTAAGCGGAATGATGCACCATCAATATGTTGCTTTATTGATTATTTTGACAGCCTTTTTGTGGTTACACAATTCTGATGATATCAGCATATTTTATTCTATTTGTGCTGCTACATGGATACCCTCTTTGTAAAGACTACCTTCCAGTTATGGGCGGACATGGCAGAGTGGTACTATCACTGGCTCTAAGTCAAGGTTTGTGGGTTCGAACCTCACACGAGACTTGGAAATTTTCTGAGATGATTTTCATCTCATGCCCATACTAGAGCTGTAAAATGCTTGTTACACAGTAGTCTTTCAAATGAGACTCAAAGCCAAGGCCCTGTGTCTCAGTACACGCTAAAGACACCTCTGTAGAGTTTGAAAAAGAGTAGACCACCTGTGGCCACAACATAGAACACAACTACAAGCCATTGAAACAGACTGAGCAAAGTAATATCAGAAATTTAGACCAATGTTTAAAAGTTTAAAGGTATTTCAACCAAAAAAGAACCTTTAAATAAAGACCACAGTATTCCATTTGTAGTCTTTATAATACAGATTGATTGATTGATTGATTGATTGATTGATTGATTGATTGATTGATTGATTGAATTGGGTTTTTCATCTCAGATGTAGGTAAAGTGTCAGAATTTGTTTACTTTTTAGTACACTCTCCATTTACGTAATACTGTAAACATATTATTTCTAGCAGTACACTAATTTAGCAATTTCTCAATGATATGTTGGTGCTATTTCAAATCCACCATCAAATTATATACCATCATAATGTACAAAGTGATCCTGAGATTTATGTCCATGTGAATATACCTAAATTAGAATTTGTACTAAAATCTGTAAATGCTAAAATACGTTTACAGTAGTAGTATTTAGTGCTACCAAATTTCCCGTCACTTATGAACTCTGTCAAAAGGTTGACGATTAGAGGTTTCCCATTGTATCATAAAACCTAGACAGCCTTGACCTATTTTTCATAAAATATACCATGCAAGAAGGTCTGTGATGGTGGTTACTTACTGCATCTAAAAATTATGATTGCCTTGACTTATTTTTCCACTTAGAAAAAATGAAAAAATTCCATGCAAGAAGGTCTGTGATAGTGGTAACCCACTGTATTGTAAAATCACTCTGCCTTGACCTAATTTTCCACTTGGAAAAAAAAATGACAAAAATTCCATGCAAGAAGGTCTGTTGTATCTTAAAATCAGGCTGTTTTGACCTATTTCTTTCCCATTTGAAAAAAAATGTCAAACATTCCATGCAAAAAGGTTGGTAATGGTGGTTATCCATTGTATCTTAAAATCAAACTGCCTTGACCTAGTTTTTCAAAATATCAAACATTCCGTGCTAAGTAGGAACCTCTTTAGAAACAAATTTTACCTGTGTAATAAATGCTAGTAATAATTTACCTAACAGAAAAAAATCATGATGGGAATGTTTTAAGATAATCCAGTTAGCAGGAAAAAACATGATAGAAGTAAGAGTGAAAGGTTGTTACAGTGGGAAAAAAAACTCATGCTGGGTATACACAGACATTGAACTTGATGGAACTGTTTAACAGAGGTTCATCACCCATTAATCAATCCTGATTAACCTCATCAATCACCAGATGATCCAAATAAGTCATTTTATCTATGATTGAGTGCTGAGGGTGATAATTGTCTACTGATAACCTCCAGGAACCTGTATCTTATGATTTTTGATCCATGATGTAGAGTTGTGTAACCTAAAATTAAGTTTGTCTGGTTAGTAACCATAAAGAGCCTTAGTTATAATTATAGGGGTTCTTCCTGCGAACGTTTTACAACTTGTGTGGCACACTTAATATTCAAGTCAAGATTTTTCTATTGAAGTGGTCAGTTCTGGGATGTTGGAATGAAGTAATGGAGGTGTACGCTCCCAGTCAAGATTTTTCACTTATACCAAGTTAGTCAGTTCAGGAATGTTGGAGGAAACCAGAGTACCTGAAGAAAACTACTGACCTTTGGAAAGGGAAAAGACAAACTGTTTCTCACACTAGTGAGGGTGATAATTGTCTACTGATAACCTCCAGGAACCTGTATTTTATGATTTTTGATCCATGATGTAGATTTGTGTAACTTCACAATTAAGTTTGTCTGGCTAGCTAGCTAGCTAGGCTAGTTACTATAATGAGCTTCAGTTAAAATTATAGGGGTTCTTCCTGTGTATGTTTTACGACTTGTGTGGCACACCACATAATTTTATACCCTAGTCAAGATTCTGTCACTCATATTGAGGTGGAGTAATATTGCTGGAGTGGAGTAATGGAGTTTTATGCCCAAGTCAAGATTCTTTTAAGTATATTGATCCAGTCAGTTCTTGGATGCTGGAGTGGAGTAATGGAGTTTAAGGCCCCAGTCAAGATTCTTTCACGTATATTGAGGTGGTCAGTTCTGGGGTGGTGGAATTTTATGCACCGGTCAACATTTTTTCACATGTATCAAGAACTTTAGTTCAGGGATGTTGGAGGAAACCTGAGTGTCTGGAGAAAACCACCAACCTTTGGAAAGGGAACAGACAGACTTTCTCACACTACTGAGGGTGATAATTGTCTACTGATAACCTCAGGGAACTGTAGATTTGTGTAACTTCACAATTAAGTTTGTCTGTCTAGCTAGCTACTATAATGAGCTTCAGTTATAAATATAGGGTTTCTTCCTGTGTATGTTTTACGACTTGTGTGGCACACCACATAATTTTATATCCCAGTCAAGATTCCCTCACTTATATTGAGGCGGTCAGTTCCAGGATGTTGAAGCAGAGTAATGAAGTTTTTTAACACAACACCCCAGTCATGAAAACTACCTACCTTTGATAAGTGAACTGAAAAACTTCCTCACACTACTGAGGGTGATAATTGTCTACTGATAACTTCCAGGAACCTGTATCTTGTGGTTTTTGATCCATGATGTAGACTTGTGTAACTTACAATTAAGTTTGTCTGGCTAGCTAGTTAGCTACTATAATGAGCTATATTCTATGTATACATGTGTATGTTCTTCAACATGTGTGGTACACAAGCATTAAGTAGAGAACTTGAGATGAAGTTCAGAAGGTTATTTGAGCTTGTAGATTGCAGACTTTTTTCATTCATGATGTAACAACTCAGATAACAAATTAAGTTTTGTTTGAATTCACCATTATATATGTACATGGATTTTAATATTTACAAGAGGAGAAAAATCACCCCAAAAAACCCCACTTCCTCAAGAAGTGCCTGACAGCCAGCAAAGGAACAAACCCAGCCCTTCCAAATGAAAAGCAAGCATTCTACAACAAAGCTAAAAGATGTGGACCAGAAAATTGGCCATTAAATCACTATTGAACACAAAGACAAGCTCACTACTACATAATGTGTCTCTCAACATGTGTAGTTCAGTGGTACAGTTTTCAGGTTTGGGTTTCATAAACATGGAAGGTGGATAGTATTTTTTTGTTCGGTTAAGAACCATTAAATTTCATACTAAAGGCATTTTTCATTAGTCGACTTGCTTTATCTACTGGAAGTTTGTTTGCTGAAATAATGCAAACTTTCCCATGCCAGTTAATATGTGAACTCCAAATAGTAAAATCAATGTTAGGCTGTCATGTGAACCACATATAGAGATGTTGCTTTCCCTTTCATCTCTTTTTTTTTTTTTTTTTTTTTTTTTTTTCATTATCAGGATAGGACTGCTTATTTATGAGCCTTTTGCACTTAATGTGCATCTCTGTCTCTTCCACCTTCTGTCAAAAATGTGTCTGCTACTTTTCTTAAAAAATTTGTATTTAACAGCTCTTTCCCATAAGGGTTCCTTGTGCAGACTTTTGAAATGACATCCCACTTTAGTTGTACTTATTTAGTTTTGCTTAAATAAAGCCATCTAAATATGACATACCATCACAAAATAGGTTATATACTATATATTTCCATCCACTTCTACTGAAATACCTTCTTTGACAAGGCTATATATCAAGACGAAGAGATAGGGATAAAATCAAATTGACCAGTCCACTTTATATTCAGCCAAATAAACCAACAGAGACCATCATATCATATTAATGTATTTTACCAGAAAGTTCATCTAAATTAACTACAAATAGTAGCTATGTTTGATAATAAAAACCAAGCTTATGAGATGTATTTGGCAGCAATGCTGAGATCAACCAATACTCTATTGACAAAAATGAGACCAAGATAGTAGAAGCCTTATGTTTCCATTCCTGGTAGCCAAAATGACCACTAGTTTTTAAATTGTGGAAACATATAATATCTATTTTGGATTTTATAGTTTATTGTGGGGTATATTACCTGGATCTTTGCTGTCCACACTGTTAAGTATGGTCTGTAGAAATGTTTGTGAGTAATTCTGAACTGGTACTAAGTTATTCTGAAGTATCTGCAGAAATGCCGAAGATGCTGCCAGTTGCATCTCTGTCTGAGCCACATGGAGCACTTCCTGTAAAAACACATTAAAAGAAAAAAATTTAGAATTTTTCTTTATCAATTTTTAAATCGTCACTTGGTAACAATGATAGTTTAAAATGAGTGAAGTAATTAAGCATTATTTGCCCCAGTCAAGAAAGAGGTGGTCATTTAAGGAATGGTGGAGGAAACCGGAGTGCCCAAAAAACCAACAACATGCAATTTGACAAGACAACTGACAAACTGTCTCACACTAGGATCTGTCCAAAGAGGATTTTTGAACCCAGGTATTGAAAGAGGCTGTGATCTAAAGCATGTGCATTAGACTACATGCAATTTGCCACCGAGGACCCTCAAAACAGTCAATATCTTCTATAATAATTTTAAGCCTGTTTCTAAAAAAATCTTGAGAACTTTTCCATTCTTCACTTAATGAGGACAATCT
Source organism: Anadara kagoshimensis (assembly GCA_021292105.1). NCBI lineage: Eukaryota > Metazoa > Mollusca > Bivalvia > Arcoida > Arcidae > Anadara > Anadara kagoshimensis. The sequence continues at coordinate 47,939,501 of CM037858.1, forward strand.
TGAAAAAGGTATCTATTGTAACAACTTAAAAGCCGGCTTCTAATTACAAAACCTTTTGAAAATTTGAGAAAACCAATGTAAAACATGTGAATTCACCGATAATTAGCATGATTAATTTACAAAAAGTTGTAAAGCAGCAATATGAGTTACCAGTATCATTCATTAGTTTACGATTAAAACCTGCATAAAGAAATAAAAACTCTGATATTGCTTGAAGCAACATATTTTATCTGTAACAGCCGTACACATTTATCTCTGGCTTACTGGTTTGTTAATTTTTATGAATATCTGGTTTTTATAGAATTATAAACTTTTTTTTAAGAACTTGTGAAATTGTGCATAGCATTATAAAAGAGAACATCTGAACACATGCTTATTTTCGACATTGGCCTCAAACTATATTTGTTATTCAAAGGTTATCTGGACTTTAAAATCTTCTTTTTCTAGAGAATACCATGAAAAGTTTTTCATGTCAATCATTTTTTTAGTGACCATTAGTCATTCATTTATCAAACAATTTTACTGTCTATGGACAAACACTGGTAGTTTTTTTTAAGATTAGTTGAATTTTGAATAAATCCAGTTCTTTTTCTCAGTTATATATATTTTTCTTTGACTTATTATGTATCTTTTTAAAATATCAATGTATCATATTATTTATTATGTTGACCCAAGATTTGAAAAACACAATCCCTTGTTTTCGAGGCTTGGGGCCAGGATGACCCCACCAATTACCAATCTGGATTAAGCACTGCATTTTTATATGAAAAAATAAGCAAACATGTTACAGTATTTCTTTTCTTAATTACACCTTTTGTTTAATGAGGATTCCAATCACTCAGGTAGACAGTAAACAAATTAAGACGTTAAAATTTAGCAAAGATGCCACAATTATTTTTTGGTTAACAGCACCTTTCATCAAATAATGACATCAATCATTCAAGAATTAGTAAAATTGTACTCAGTAATAATAACTGACTTTAGCATCTCTCAAAGCCAAGTGGGTGGCAAATAAATATTAATAAAACAGGATTTTCTGAAACAAAACACATGCTGGACAATTTGTCTTAAAGACGGACTTCCTTGCAGTTCATTAAACACAGATTCCAGAGTTTAAAAGTTTGTTGTACTGCACTAATGATAACTATCCAAGTCAAATGTCATCCATCTAAGATCAATTTAATAGCATAAACAATGGATAGACAGACTACCAGCAGGTGGTCATTACTGGTCAGTTATACACTTGGTCACTGCCACTTTAGATAAAGAGTGGTCATTATCCCATTATGGATGCTTCTAAAATCTGATAAAGGGCTCACCAGAAATCAAAGATCAATCTATATCAGTACTCAATCTAGGATTTTTCTAGAGGGTCATTTTCAAAAAACTTCCACCTATAGCATTATAACATCAATATTTTTTGCATAATATGGGGCACTAAGGCCTTAACAATAAAGTCATTTGGAATATTAAAGGGTTCCAATGGCCTCATGACCTTTCTAGAATGAACACTGTAATATACAATAAGTGGAGTGCTATAATGATTTTTATGCCCAACGCAAGTTTGTTTAACCTATAACAGGCGATCAGTTCTGAAAATAGCTTGATAATCAAGAAGAACCTGCGTGTTAAGAGAAAACGGCAAACACACTTTCTCACACTAGAATATGCCCCAACAGGATTCAAGGAAAAAAGAGGTGTTGGGATATGTAAGCACTCACTTTAGACTAGTTGGAAACTAGGGTCTCCTAATATGCAACGAGGGTGTGTATGTTAAGCTGAGGACAATGATTAAGTTTTCATCAGTGAACTAGCTTTATGATGACTCTTTATACAGTGTTTTATAACACTTCATAACACTTTGTTTTTCTATTGTAATATCTATGTATGTGATACTGCCAGAGTTAAGTATTTTATGCCCAAGTAAAGATTCTTTCATTTATTTTATGTTAGCACTTCATCAAATTCCTATTGTTATTTTATCATTCCCCCGATGTTTGGCATTAAAAAAAGTTGATCACAGTAATTCGAATAGATCAGTTAGTTATCTCAGAAAAAAAGACTTTTAATTCTGATTGTTTTTTCTCTTTTTTTCTCCTAACAAGTTTACAAGAAATTTTCCATGTGTGTGTATGCAAACCCTGTCATTGCAAAGTCAATAATTTACATACTGCCCTGTGCAATGAAAATGATTGAATGAAGCACTAGAGATGAGTAGCAGTATTGGACATGGAATTAAAATTGAAGACATTCTCTGCTAATTAGATACAGATGAGTTGTCCAGTGATTCACACCGGTCAACAGATAGCTTAGTGGGTTGTAATAACTGACCAGTGCCCACTAGACACTACATCAAACATATCAGCTTTACTAAGTCAATATGGACACTGTGAGGGATAATGATGACCATTAGATATTACACACATGAGTAATTAAAATTAATTAGTATCTGACACCTCTGCCGACCACACATATAACACCTCAGTGGCTTTCCTTCATCAATATTTTATTTCTATCTATATTGTATAGTAAAACAGATGACTCAACTCATTTTGTCCTAGTTATGGTACATAGTTTGTCAACAAACGAGTTTTTGTTTTTCTATATTACGGATAACAGCTAAGTTTTGATAAAGTGAATGTTTTCAATCTTCATCTTTTTGACAAAACTTTATTAACAGGGAATACTGGCAGATCAAAAAATTGACCTCATATATCTATATGGGGCCTCAGTGGCTAAGTGATCTATAGCGTACACTTACAGATCACAGTACCTTTCACCCCTTATGTTCGAAGAACAATCAAGACAGATCCTAGAATGACAAAATTTGTCATTTCACTTGCAGAAGGTTAGTTGTTTTCTCCAGGCACTCTGGTTTCACCACCACCTGAACTGACCCCCTCAATATAATTGAAAGAATCTTGAATGGGGCATAAAACGCCATTATTACTCAACTCAAATCTGATATCCATAGCTTACAATATGTGAGGGTTTCATATAAAATTCTTTGTCTACACTTTCATTGAACTCTCAAGAGAAATGATCATATCTGTAAGTCATCATTTTGTTTCAAACTAATTCTTTATTTCCATGACTTACAGTAGATTAAGAAACGTTGTAACACATAAGCAGAAATCTGAGCAAAAAATTGGCAATGAATATTTATTACTAATTCTAACCAAAGCCATATCAATTTCTTTCTAGATGTAACAAAAGTATCACTCTAAGTCTCTTCATATGTGAAAAGTTACAAAAATAGAAAAAATAGATACAGTAGAAATGGAATATTTATATGTCTTGGTGTATGAAGACTTTCATTATTCAGAGCAATATAAAAGAGATTAAAGTAAAAACAAATTCCCAAACAATATGCAATTGCTACATGAAACGGACATTTTGCTAACACAGGAAAAGGGCATCGGAAAAAGTCATTTTGATGTGAATTGGTAACAGATGGTTGGTGTTACTTAAAACCCTAAGGCAATTTGCCTTATAAAAAAAAAAAGTCATAAAATAAAGCTCTGAAATTCCACGGCCAGAATTGAGATGCCAAGTTCAATCATGGAATCTATCTATAAAAGATGTTTTATGTTTACTTAATCCAATACTTAGATCACTGATTAATAAATTTGTCTTCTTTTTGCGGTGTGTAGAGTATTACGATGCCAAATATTTCTGAAACACTTTGTAACGGTTTAATCAACAGCTCTCCACAAGATCAATACCCCAACATTAACTTATACCAACTCAAAAATATAACAGGAAATTACAAAATATTTCTGTGCCGTCATAAGACTTAGAGGAAAAAGATTTAGATTAAATACTCAGATGAAATTGCTTTCTTTTTGTACGGCTTAAAAACAACAAGCATTCTGAGAGTATTGCAAAACAATACATAGTCCCCTACCGGTCGCATATTTCACTAAACCCAAAGTTTTAGGTAAAATGTACATTATTATATGGTACAAAGATTTATAGTTATAAATTATACGTGTTGTTCAAGATGAAAGCAAAACTTGATCATAGTAAAATCAAAAACCAGCAATGGAGTTCTCAAAAATTCATTATCTGCAAGCATGTAGCAAAAAGTGCAAAAAAAGAAATTTCATTGAATTTTCAAAGTTCAAAGGGCCATAACTCCCATAAAAACTAGTGGAATGAAACGAAACGTAAACTTGATCTGTAACTCATCATGGTTGACCTGCATACCAAAAAACATTTCATTAACTGCAAGCGTGTAGAAAAAAAGAGCAGAAAACTGAAATTTCAGTGAATTTTCAAAGTTCAAAGGGCCATAACTCCCGTGGAGGGCGCAGTGGCCTAATGGATAAGACGTCAGTCTTCAAATCCAGGGTCTCTCACCACTGTGAGTTCGAGTCCCGCTCGGACCACATGTGGGAAAGTGAATTTTCCTTGCCGTTGGCCTTTACTGATTCACCTGGTATCAGTATAATGGACTGGGGGAGTGGTACGCTTGTCTGCGGCGTACTGACTCTGTGAGCTAGCACGGTAAAGTCGCCCTGAGTGCGCGCTAGTACAAGGCAGACCACACAACACACTCGCACTTCACATGCATACACAAAATTGTTCATAGATTAATCCATAGAGATTAATTAAATAGTTCTCGTCGCGAATAGCTGAAAAATTGCTGATGTGACGTTAAGCAACATTCAACCAAACCAAACCAAACCATAACTCCCGTAAAAATAGCAGATGGAAACCAAACATAAACTTGATCTGTAACTCATCATGGTAGAGTCACATACCAAACATTAGTTCCATTTCTGCAAGCGTGTAGCAAAAAGTGCGGAAAACTAAAATTTGTGTGAATTTTCAAAGATCAAAGGGCCATAACTCCGGTAAAAATTAGCAGATGGAAACGAAACATAAACTTGATCTGCAACTCATCATGGTAGACTCATATACCGAAAATCAGTTCATTATCTAAAAACATTTAGAAAAAACGTGCGGAAAACTAAAATTTCAGTGAATTTTCAAAGTTCAAAGGGCCATAACTCCAGTAAAAATTAGCAGATGGAAACGAAACATAACCTTGATCTGTAACTCATCATGGTAGACTCATATACCAAAAATCAGTTCATTATCTAAAAGCATTTAGAAAAAAAGTGCGGAAAACTAAAATTTCTGTGAATTTTCAATGTTCAAAGGGCCATAACTCCAGTAAAAATTAGCAGATGGAAACGAAACGCTAACTTGATCTGTAACTCATCATGGTAGACTCATATACCAAAAATCAGTTCATTATCTAAAAGCATTTAGAAAAAAAGTGCGGAAAACTAAAATTTCTGTGAATTTCACAGTTCAAAGGGCCATAACTCCAGTAAAAATTAGCAGATGGAAACGAAACGCTAACTTGATCTGTAACTCATCATGGTAGACTCATATACCAAAAATCAGTTCATTATCTAAAAGCATTTAGAAAAAAAGTGCGGAAAACTAAAATTTCTGTGAATTTTCTAAGTTCAAAGGGCCATAACTCCGGTAAAATTTAGCAGATGGAAACGATACGTAAACTTGATCTGTAACTCATCATGGTAGACTCATATACCAAAAATCAGTTCATTATCTAAAAGCATTTAGAAAAAAAGTGCGGAAAACTGAAATTTCTGTGAATTTTCAAAGTTCAAAGGGCCATAACTCTGGTAAAAATTAGCAGATGGAAACTAAACGTAAACTTGATCTGTAACTCATCATGGTAGACTCATATACCAAAAATCAGTTCATTATCTAAAAGCATTTAGAAAAAAAGTGCGGAAAACTGAAATTTCAGTGAATTTTCAAAGTTCAAAGGGCCATAACTCCAGTAAAAATTAGCGGACTACAATGAAACGCTAACTTGATCTGCAACTCACCATGGTAGACTCACATACCAAAAATCAGTTCATTATCTACAAGAGTTTAGAAAAAAAGTGTGGAAAACTGAGGTGTGACAGACGGACGGACAGACGGACGGACAGACGGACGGACGGACGGACGGACAGACAGACAGAGTGCAAACCTAAAGTCCCCTTCGGCTTTCGCCGGTAGGGGACTAATAAGCGTGTTTCTGCTAACCCCACCGACCCATAATTGTTATGCCTACCTCAAAGTTTTTTTGACAATATTTTGACACCCTTGCCCCATACGGTCAATGTAAAGAAAATAATAAAATTGCAGACCTACAAGACCTACCAACCTTACATTTTCTAAGAGCATTAGCGGAAACACATTTTTTCTTTTGGACCAATTAGATTTCAATGTTATCAAATTCTATTCTTTACATTTATAAATTTTTTTTTTTCTGTTTTTGCCTTTTTAAGCCTTTATTTTCTGTTTTTTTTCTGATGATGAATGTCATGCTGTAATCTTGCAAAGAGCATGGAAGTATCAAATTCAGGGAAATCTTAGAAGATAAAAGCCATTTGAATTTTCTTTATGAAATGAACATCTCAGCATAATTACTAAGTTTTACCATACACTAAGATAAGGAGATCATTTTCAAGACTTTTGTAAATTTGAAATTCTTGGCTGAAACAACATGAAATTGACATTATTGGCAACAGTAAAAGTAATAATGAACACACACAGTACAAGTTACACATATATTGAGATCAATGACTACTGATTATAACAACACAAAGAACATAAATTTGTATTTAGTAATGTTAACTGGTTCAAGTACAAACATGAGTTCCTTACCATCTTGTTTAATACTACATGTAATTAGGATTTTATCTTTTTTTTTTTAAAGTACTATTAAAAGCGTAGAGTGGAGTGGGATGACGTGGAGTGGGTTGGAATGGAATAAAAAAAATTCTTTTATTCCCCAGTCAAGATTCTTTCACTTATACCTAGACAGTCAGTTTTTGGATGGTGAATTGAAATCAAAGTGCCTGGGGAAAACCATCAACCTTAGGCAAGCCAACTTACAAACTTTCTAAAACTAGGATCTGCCTGAGTGTGAACCAAACCTAGGCAAAAACAGGTGCTCGGATCTGTAAACATGCAATTAGACCACTCAGCCACCCAGGTATTGTTTTTAAAAGACCTATCTCATCAAATTTCTAAGTGGTCTTTTACGAGTAGAGACTATCAGAGAAGAAGCATTAATTAGGTAATTATCTCATCTCAAGATGACATCACCTTACTCGTCCAGCGTAAAAGAATCCCTATAGAAATTAAAATGATAAATGACGAAGCAGAAAGCTAATCATTGCACTCAGCCATTTACTTCACGGAGGGCAGCGTGTTGATTTCCCGATGAAAAACGTTTTCTGAATCTCGGGAATGTGATCATCCCCGGAATGACGCTGTGCGGTAAAACTAATAACGTGACATAACTCTAAAGTTTTCAATCAGGGATGTTCATTTGGCAATCAATTTAAGGAAACTTGACTCGCAAACAATGAAAACCACCAATCTAACAGATGCCATCTTGACAATATTGGTATTTGTCTTCCTCGGAAAAATAAATACCAAAGGGCAATCCATGAAATGAAACATTACAGTGACTTTTCATATGACTAGAACAGTTATCAAAATGTATCAGTTATTCATTTTTTATCACATGAAAATTTTAATACTAGCAATAATCATAATTAAATTATAAATTTTAAAATTTTGAAAATCAGAATGTCTGCAATACTTTCCCTTGTCCCCCTTGTGGAACCTTTTTTGAGTTCCCTGTTCCCTTTAGTTGTACCTCTTTAATGACATAATGTTAACAATCAATTATCTTGTGGTTCAAGTGTGACAATTTTAGATCATCGGTCCTGGTGGTTTTCAGAAGGATTCCAAAACATGGAATTTTCATGCAGATTAGATTATTTTGCAGTAAAACAGTCTATTCCAATGTAATTAAACTTCATCTGGTAATAATAAAAGAACCTTACAGATCAAGTTCAGATACCCCACAGGTATATATATATTGGTTATTTTTGTGAAAATATCAAATTCGAAGGCAGTCATTTTCGTTAAAATCAGCAAAACAGAATCAAACTTGAACTCTTTTCAGTAAAGTACAAGCAAGTCAGGCTAACTTTCCCATTTATACAGAAAAGTTTCCCCATAAAGATATTTTAACAAGAGTTGCAAAAGCATGAAAAAATTTAAATCTTCCAGAAGATATAACAGATCTTAAATTTAAAAACAATTTTTATTTTAATAATGCATTTCTGAACTGTTAAAAAAAGCAAAGTCCTGTTAGCAATAATGGGAAATGAAGACGCAGCACTATCATTGACAATAATTAAATAACTAAGTTAGCAATTTAGAGATTGTACAACAAATGGAAATTGAAGGCATCTCACTATTACTGATAACAATTAAATGTAAAAGCTAGCAATGTTTAGAGTGTACAAAAGCAAAATCACTGTTACAATTAGGAATTGAAGACTGGTCTCACTGCTATTGATAATAATAATTAAACATAAAAGTTAGCAATCAAACTAGTTTTCTTTTTATGTCTCAATCGTGCATTAAAACTGTCATTATAATATCATGAATTTGAGCCATTTCTAAGCTTCATCAACGGTCATAAAATCCTAACTACATCTAAAGAGAAATAATATTTGCCCAGCAAGAGAAAAATTGATATCATTAAAGGTTATTAAATCTAACTGCTGCATTTGTAATTCCCTGGGTGAGGTGTATGAATTCATAATTAGATTATCAGAGGGAAGAGTCCATCAACATGCTTTATGGTGAATACCAGATTGCCATGACCAAGTAATGATTGTAGTGTAAATTCTGTGTGTGTGTGTGTGTGTGTGTGTGTGTGTGTGTGTGTGTGTGCGTGAGAGAGAGAGAGAGAGAGAGAGAGAGAGAGAGATGATTGTGGTGTAAATTCTCTCAAAGAGTGCCAAATTATTGTGGTGTAAATTCTTAGAGAGAGGGGAGAAATTATATGGTGTAAAATTCTCAGAAAGAGAGAGAGGAGGAGAAATGATTGTGGTATAAATTCTCAGAGAGAGAGGGGGGATAGAGAGTTCCAAATGATTGTGGTGTAAATTCTGAGAGAGAGAGAGAGAGAGAGAGAGAGAGAGAGAGAGAGAGAGAGAGAGAGAGAGAGAGAGAGAGTTCCAAATGATTGTGGCATAAATTCTCAGAGAGAGAGAGAGACAAATGATTGTGGTGTAAATTCTCAGAGAAAGAGTTTGTTTAAAATGATTGTGGTGTAAATTCTCCAGAAGGGGGTTCCACATGAGGATTACTGTGTATACATTTTGAAAAAGACAAGTGACCAGTTGTAGAATTTCAAAAAATTATGAATAAAAAGCATCTTGTCTGTTAACAATGAATACATAATGCAATAAAACAGAAAATATTAAATTACATGCATTAGCAAGAATATGATGACACTTTTAATTCAAAAAGGAATTGGAAAAAAAGCCAGAAAAACATGTGTTTGTCAGTATGGTAATGTTGAAAAAACATAATTTTGGCATTAGCAAAAGCCAAGGATAAACATGTTTAGACCACTGATTATAAAACTGGACATAAAGATAACATGGTCAGTTTTGTAATTACTTGACTGATAGTGCCTGGTAATTTTACCATGATACCAGAAAGTCCTCTAGGTCAGTTCAGTTTTGTTTCAACAAATAAATAGCTTTCATCAATTTATTCCCTAAGACCTGTTTATTTGTGAACACTTGGCACAGTCAGTGTAGAATGATAGAATTCAATTATGAAGAAAACCAATCTCGTGACCAAACTTTCAAAAAGAAGAAGCTAGTGTAATTGTTTCATATGTCCATGTTTTGTTTTTCATACAAACACTGAAACAAACATCAAACAGCCCAAGGTGAACAATAGGATATATTAAGTAGTTGTGTTATATCCAAAACTGAAATGGTCATGTCCAAATCAAAATCTAGAAGATGTAATAAGGCTGGTAAAATAATAATGGGGCAAACATTCTAATGTACAAAATAGGTAAGAGAAAGAAATACGGTAAATAGAAACAACACAGAATTCCTTCTCAATTTTGTCTGGTGTTTAAGTCAGAGGCGAAAAATCAAGAGACAAAGATATGTTTTTTTTTTCTTTTTCTTTTATAAAAATATGTTTCTTATCTTTTTCTATTTCTATTTTTTTTATCTGTATATGGATTTGTAGTTTGAAATAACTAACCATACATAAAATTGCAAAACAATACCATAAGGTTATAGAATTTTGTCTGGATATAAAAAGACATAGAGACATGTTTCTGCCAGTTATAGTATCTGAACATTTGTCAATTTACAATGCAAGAAGCATTACTAGCATCAGACATGTATCCGTCCAATAATTCATCTTCCAAAGTCATTAATATTCCCAGAGTGTATTCTCATAAACAGGATTTAAATATGAAATCTTCACACACTTGAATGTCAATGAAGGATGTGGTGTGAAGACCACTTGATGACTAAAATATCATTGTTTTCTTCTCCATCTTAATTGTGTCAAATAAACTCTGTTAAAGATTACTCCCAATAAAGGCTCCATACAGGCAGTCTGACATAATCCAATGTATTATCAGTATTGGAAATGACAGCCAGTTGGACAGTCCGTGACTGTTAACTTTTGAGAATTTCAGAAAGACAGACCACAGTTCCACAATTATTCCTTAACCAAAGAATTTCCATATCTTAAATTTAGCAAATTTTAGCAATCTTTTTTTTCTAAAACTTTTGAAAATACTTAATGCAAATGATATAAGCTTGAAATTATCTTTAAAATGACAGATATTTGAAAAAATAACAAAATAGCTATGGTATCTCATTTTCCAGATTTAGTTAAGGAATATCTGTGTAACTGGGGCCCGAATACATTTTCCAACATTTTCCTACATACGACAATAGAAAATGTTGAAAATATCATAAAAGTATTGTTTAAAATTTTGACTAATTTCCAACACTGGTATTATATAAATATTACATTTCTGACAGGGTGCCAGTACATATTGTCACCTCGAGGAAGCATTGTTTGCCGAGGCGATAGCCGAGGCTGACAATGCTTTTCGAGAGGTGACAATATGTACTGGCACCCTGTCAGAAATGTAATATTTATTTTATTACACCGAATGTTTGTTTTATTTTACCAATACATGATGTGCATCTTTCGTCTTTTGTAATGCCCATACCGATTTTCATCCAATTTATCGACCGGGAATGCCTCAAATCCACAGTCGTTTGAGCCAAGAAATTTAAGAAACATATCCACGGTCCGCTTAATGATCCGCTTAGTTGATGCAGAGTCTTTAGACTCTAACAAATTGCCAAGAAAGTCATTGTCAACCTCGACAAACATCATCCGTTGTTGTTACAGACGAATGTAATTTGTAAACAATATCAATAACAATGAGACGCTTGCCGTAGATACAACTGAAAACATGTTTTGTTCAAAGCGCTGATGTGATCCAGTGAAGGGAGGCGACTCGAACAAACGTACTGTCACATAGTCACGCGCGTTGCTATGTGACATTATAAATTTTATGTGACAGTACAAATTGTTACATAGCTCTTATCCAATGAAATTGCTAGATTTTTACATAAGGTGTAATAATATAAAATCTATGTCTAGGACTCAACACAATGATTTCCCTAAAATTTGTAGCATGAGGAAGACTGAATAATCCAACAGACCAGGGGTCAAGGGGGCTGCATAGACCGAAAATGATTTTCAGGTCTTATGTATGCGAGTTGAGTAGAGTTGAGTAATGGTGTTTAACGTCCCAGTCAAGAATGTTTCACTTATAATATCGAGACGTCGCCAGCTATAGGCGAAGGCGCAGAGATTTTGCCTGTGCGTTGCGCTGATGGCATTATATAGCAGGGTTCTTAAGCGTGCCAAGCCCACCGTGACACGGGACCTCATTTATTTTAAGTTCCCATCCGAAAGAACCGTGACTTTCATTTCGTAATGCCGAGTGCTTGGCGACAGAACAATCACTACCCACTTTCAAGTCTTGGGTCAGACCTGGCCGGGGATCGAAACCACGACCTCCCACTTATGGAGCGAGCACTCTGCTACCAACTGAGCTACCGCAGTGGTCTTATGTATGCAATTTTATGAATTCTAACCAGCCAATTTAGAGTTTAAGGCAGTCAAATCTGCCTGTTGCCAGCTTTTAAGAAAACACTATCAACATTTTATGGAAATTTACATATTGTCTTAACAACTGTTTTCATTCATGTTGTACAATGATTTGTTTAAAATGAAGAGTAACCCTGTAATAGCTTAATTCTCATTATTCTATTTGATTCATTAGGTTCCAAGACTCTTGTCTCTGCCACAATTCATTCATTAAAAGCAAGATTTTATCAGTGTGATAAACATATAGAAATCTATCAACTTGTATGGAAACAATATCTATCTCAACTTGTGGGTAAGATATTTTATTTTCCAGACCGAGGGTTACTGGTAGGTAATAAAAAACTTTAATACAGAAAAAATTTGGGTCTCCCATTAGACTATATCCTTAAACATTAGCTGGCAATACAAATGAGTTAAATTTCTTAAAAGATGCAGACTTTTGTCAATCTTTGATTTTTATTAAAGAAACTGATCTTATCTTGTATGAAGGGGGCCTCAATGGTCTAAAGCACATGATTACAGATCACAGAACCTCGTTTTGCCTAGATTCAAATACCACTGACAAGTCCTAAGTTCTCTTCCAGGACCTCCAGTTTCCTCAACATCCTAGGAGTGAAAGAATCTTGACAGGGGCATAAAACTATATTACTTCTCAATGTTCCATAATATGACATAATGACAATATAAATAAGCTTAATTTCTCAAAAGATGAAATTTTTGTCATGTTTGCTTTTTTTATCAGAAGAAACATCTTTTCCTATATGACTAATGTTTATAAATTATTTATTGTATAATAATTTGCTATATCAATAATTTCATAATAAATAACAGTACTAACATAACTATCAAAGAAAACCGTTATCTCCTAATGCATACAGCGAGTTACTTAAATGTGGTGGGGACATATGGCACTTTAACCATTCTCGAGTATGTCAAGTGCTCTCGTAATCTATCTGGGGCAAAACGAAACCAAAAGGAAACCATTAAACAATTAATAAATCAATTAAAACCATTTTAACAGATAGGAACAACAGCATCATCAGGCCAAACAAAAAAACTGTTCTGTTAACACTTTTTAAAAAAAAAAAAGGTTGGTAAATAGGCATTTAAGAGAAGAAGAGAGAGAGAGAGAGAGAGAGAGAGAGAGAGAGGGGGGGATGAAAAAAACAGTTTTTATATCAACCATACCGGGCAAGGATGTCAACTTTTACAATGCTTGTCCAAATATTGTTATAAAAAATTTAGAATAGGCCTAAAACTTTTGGGCCAGTCGGTAAGTGGAAACAAACTTATTTTTATTTTAGGCCTCAAGTGTCTAATGACTTTAGCAACTGACGCTTATTAAACATTCTCAGATACTATGTCACTCTCCAAACAGAAAAAGAAGTAAAACTGCAAGCTATTAACAGCGCAAGTTTAATCAGTTAACAGGCTCTGATGGTTAAACTTGTTTGAAAATGGATTTCCTTAAGAGATATAATATGCACTTAAAACAAACTTCCTCTCATTTCTCTGTTGTGAATTATTATTTTTGAGGTCTTGGGAGAAATTTAACACCTCAAAAAACTTCCTGTCTCAAAATATTCATTTTTTTTCACTTACGGTGGTGGAAGCCAAGGTTTTTGTAAAATGTGAAAATTTGCTGCCAAACAGCCAAAATTATGAAAATGAAAAAAAATACCATTACAGTAACAAAACTCTTAAACAGAAGGGTGAAAATATGTTTTATAACTTCATTACTATTTATTTGTTTCCAGATTGATTTTTGGCAATATTTCTATTTCGCTTTATTTTTTCATTTTCATAGTAAATGCTTTGTTTTTTTCTAAATTGTGAAAAACAGCTTCGTGTTTGTAAAAATAGAACCACAAGATTTTTAATTGTGAAACTAGGACATATTTATATTTGGATTTATGGGAAGGTATTTTTGTGTACTGATACACACCCCTACTTTGGGAACCACCCTTCCCATCTCTCTATTTATATTTTGATTTATAGTTAGGTATTTTCATGTCAGGATACATACCCGTACTTTGGGAACCACCCTTCGCATACACTCATCATGACTCTCTGTGTCCTTCAGTAAATCAGGCAGACTTGTAATAACACTATATCTTTGTACTTCTTGGCCAGAACTAAAATACATAAATGCAAAAAATTAACTACAATACAAAAATACATGCACAACAATGAATTACTTTTTTTAAATACATACACAATATAAGCAAGAAATACTTACAACAGCCAGAATGTCTATAAAGGCCAACTAAGGGAACAAGTAAAAGCAACTTTTATGAGCATGTTTCCCTTATCTACAGTTTCAAACAACATGAATAAAGAGCAATTGGGATAACATTTTACTGGCCTTTAAAAACAGGTGATCCTTATACAGAGGGGGCAGGCTGGACTTATTATGTGTCCTAACATTCACATCTTAATATAAGGAACTTTTGAAAACTTTACACAAAGCTAGACATTATGTAAATGCTCCAGAAAAGACAAACCACCAATCCACATTAGCCCACCACAACATGATGGTGATTATCAGACAAGTGTCAAGGCATCTTGACTTTTGTCATGGCTAAAATGTAAATGATTAGAGTCGTAATGTAAATGATTAGAGTCGTAATGTAAATTATTAGAATCTTTGGACAAGAATAATTTGATGTACAGTTATTGTTTGGATGTAAAACACCACTCAACCTTCTATCACACATGTAAAACAAACTACAGGCCAGACAGATTGGGCAAGATAATGTGTTCAATATGAGACTGTAATTGCTTTAAACTGCAGCTAAATTTTGCATGACATGGAAACCAAGACCAGCACTAAGGCACTACTGTAACCAGTACAAAAATCAAAGTACTTTACTACTTTATTACTTTATCAAACATTAACTGTTGCAAATACTGCATGTTCTTACAATATATCACATAACTTTGATAACTCAGACTTTGATGAACACTTTCAAGTTACTGGAGAGTTCAAATTATCAATTTCAAAGGATGATGATGAAAATCAACCAAGATCTAGAAACTTAACTTTGAGTGTTCAAAATATGTCTGTACCAGTACATTAATGCATTTTCTGCAATCTATATCATTAGATAAATTTTTAATTTTTCAGAAAAAAAGAACCAAACAAAACTCCAGCTTTAATGTAAACAAGGTCTAAAGAGTTTAAGCAAACTGATAACATTTCATTAAGGGTTCTATTACATAAGATATATTGTATATATATAAAAAGTAAAAACAACACATTGTATATTACTGGCAGCGAGCAATGCACTTGATCTAAACATAAACACATGTTAAGCAGGTAGATAAACACCTGTGCACCTAATAACAACTTTCTCGTTAAGATACACCTTCAAATAACCTTAATCTCAAACAACATTGAACAGGTAGAACTTATATATAACACTTGTCATAATATTCCATTTACAACTCGACTCCAGTACAGGTTTTGTGTATCTACATTGTTTGAGATTAAGACCATCCAATATGTTTTTCATATTAGTTTTATGTGGAGTGAGGTAACTTGTATCAAGATAGCCAGTTCAGGGATGGTGGAGGAAGCCAGAGAGTTGGATGAAACCACTGACCTTTGGCGAGCAAATACAAGTTTTGTAGATCTACATCATGTTTAGTATCTAGAACAACTAATCTGTTTTTTTATATTGGTTATTGGTGAAGTGAAGTGGAGTACCGGTAATGGAGTTTAACTTCCCAGTCAAGATTTTGTTCAGTTTTATCGAGGGAAGTTAGTTCAGGGATGGTGGAGCAAACCGTAGTGCCAAAAAAAACCCACCAACCTTCAGCAAGTGAACTAACAAAATTCCTCACACTAGGATATACCCCGAGTGGGGTTAGAGCCAAGGCGGTGAAAGATGTGTTCTGTAAGCACATGCTTTAGACCACTTAGCCACCGGGTTGTAATATTCATCTACAAATCAACTTTAAGAATGGGATTTCCATAACACCAGGTGATACTGTTTGTGCACAACAATTTTTTCTATTGGATATAGAATCACATCAGTTGATGTTTTCCAGTAAAAACATTTTTAGGGAAATTCATGAATTTTCCAAACCTTTTTGCACAACTGTTGAGGGGTATTGATGACGTCTTGTGCTGAAGAACCCTATTACTTACAAATCTAGCCATGATATCTTCTACAAGTTATGTACCGTATATCGTGTAGAATTCAGAACAAATGTAAAATTTATACCAATCTGTTTCTGATATTGTTTTCACAGAACACTTGTAACATTCATAGATATAAGAATTACTTACAAATCTAACTAAGATATCTTCTACAAGTTATGTGTACATCATGTAGAATTTAGAACAAATGTGAAATTTATTCCAATCTGTTTCTGATATTGTTTTTGCAGGAGAAATTGTATAAATAACTACAGATGAAGGTAAATACTGGTATCTGTCAGTTATCAAAGAAACAACTCAATCAAAGAAAATCAGATCTGATCTTTGCTGGAGGAATATGCAATGGAAAGTTTGTGATGCCTAACTACTAAACTACCATTAGATTACATTAGATTTACAACCCAGAACAGTAGTTCTACTACAGTAAAACCTTGATTCACAGCAAACATGTATTTTGGCATTATAAGTGAAGTACAGTAGAGTAGAGTAAAGGTGTTTTACTGTTAACTACTGCCAACAATTGTTGTCATATTTTGGAACCACCATTTTTGGCTGTATAAGGGCACTCTGATTTCCTCCACTATTCCAGTAACAATCACTCTGGTATAAAAGAAAGAGTTTTAAATGGAACATTAAACACTTTCACTTCCCTCCAATCCAACAGATATTGTAATACTAGTAATCTAAAAGGAGATAAATTGAGCTCTTATTCCTCATTACTCCTCCCTCCTACTATCCCAACATAGTGTCTCTTAACAGATACATGTACTGTAATACTAACAGTTCTTGTACAAATTACCCATTACAAATCAGACTATTAGCTGCCAATGAAAACATATACAGTATATTATATGCTATCATTTTTTCTGGTACTCTGGTTTCCTCCACAAGAACTGATCAGCTGGATGTACTGGTAAGTAAAAGAATATCTTGACTAAGACATTAAAATCCATGACTCTACTGTCTACGCTAAATAGATACTGTTCTCTTGTACAAATTACCCATTACAAATCAGACTATTAGCTGCCAGTGAAAAACACATATGTTGTATACTATTATAAACAAAGGGAAAAATACATCCTCTTTATTTAATCACCATACCACCAAACAATGTTAAGACGGCCTTTGATGTTTGACACAAAAGTCATGCCAGAAAATCTTTGTACCTATTTAGCTGGTACTGCCCTGATATAAAGCCACTCCTACTTAGGCCAAAGAATGAAATATGTGTTTCCAATAAAGGTCTTTAAAAAATTAGGGTCAGTGAGTTAGCATTTTTTATATATATTTTTTTTACAATGACCATATTGGGCAATGATGCCAATTTATACAGTG
The DNA here is from genome assembly GCA_021292105.1 of Anadara kagoshimensis. NCBI lineage: Eukaryota > Metazoa > Mollusca > Bivalvia > Arcoida > Arcidae > Anadara > Anadara kagoshimensis. Next base: position 47,957,079 of record CM037858.1, read on the forward strand.
CTTATCAAAATATTGTTATAAAAAACTTTAGGGTAGAGACAAAAACTCAGGGTCAGACGGGTTAGCAGGAATCCCACATAATTTTCTTGAAGGGCTTATATGCAGATGGTAATGTTAAATCAATGATTTATTACTTACATCCTGAAATGAGCGATGATTGTATATTTCCTTATCAAGCTTAGTTACTGATATGCAAATCAAAAATGTACTTTTAATATCAACATCTGTGATGGAACAATAGGATGGTTTATAATTTGCTTATAAAAGTGTGTGGGAGTCATGGGTTACTGTGGTTTATTTCATTATTGGTATATCAGTGCATTTTCTCAGAAAAAAGTGTTTATGTTAAAGATTATCTAAGAAAATAAGCTGTATCTCTTTCTTTAAGTCTTATGAGTGAAATGGAATAATGGTGTCTAAAGACTCCAGTCAAGATTCTTTCACTTATAACAAGGTGGTGAGGTTTGGTTGGTAGAGGAAACTAAAATGACAGAAAATCAGCAACCTTCAGCTAGCAAACTTTCTCTCACTAAGATCGACTCCTATATAAATCAAGAATCGTTCCCTGGCAATGAGACTTATGAAGATTTATGACTTAATGCATACATACTTTAAAAATCAATGACAACTGTTGCATGCAAGTAATTCATTGATAATCAATTGCAATATGCATACTGGGCAGCATACATTGGAAATCTTTTGCATTAATACAGGAGGAAAAACTTAAAATCAGACATAATATTCAAATTTAAATTTATCAATATGATATCTTTTTGCAAATCCTATCTTATCTTCACATTGCCTCTCAACATCTATGTTTAAATTCCACTCGGGTCAGATCCTAGAGGGAGAAAGTTTGTCAGTTGGTTTGCCAAGTGTTGTGGTTCTCCCTGGGCACTCCAGTTTCCTCCACCATTCATCAACTGACTGTCGCAATTTAAGTGAAAGAAAGTTTGTAAGTTGGCTTGCTGAAGGTTGGTGGTTTTTTCCAAGTACACTGATTTCCTTTACCATCTCAGAACTAACCATCTTGATATAAATGAAAGAATCTTGACTGGAGTGTAAAACAACATTATTCTACTCCATTTTATCCCCATCTACTGTAAAATCATCAAGTAACCAAAATAGCTATCTTATCATATTTCATAAATTTTTTTTTATCATTGCCTGTCAAAAAAACAACTGTTGGTCGTAAATTTCATCATGTAACATGCAATATGACAAAACCATTTAATGCATAATTATCTATTTTTAAAAAAATGACATTGAGACACCATTCAATTATCAACATTATGGGGAGATCCCATGTCAGATTAAAATAACTATTACTAGATAGAAAAAAACAATGACATAAAAACAGCAAATTGATTAGCCAAAATAAAAGAACATTTCACACATAAATCGATGGTTTTTGTTTAACGCTGTCAAATGAATTTGTATTCTATTTTAAACTAAAACTGGCATTTCAACATAACTTGCACCAGGAAAACTCTGAATCTTATTGATTTGTGTCGTATGAGTTTGTAGTATGGCGTTTAAGTAGTTCATTGGTTTTGCGGATTGAAATCTAGACATTTCAGATATTCACGATCAATATGAACATTTTATTTGAGCATTTGCATTTTAAACAAAAAATACATTTACATCATTATGACAGATCATAAAGCGAAAGTATAAAACAAAATCAATCAGTAAATATCTAAATCAAACGGACTAACAAGAAACATGTTCTGACGATAAATTAGCATGTTTGTATCTGCTCAAACTTATCACCCTCAAATAAATCACATTTCATTGATAAAACATTTATCTCACTAATGAACATACTATTTGTAATTCATCAATATTTAATAGTGGTATAGAGCTACTCTCACTTCCTTAGGTTCAAATCCTACTTGAGGAGCTGCCTCGATATAAGTGAATAAATCTTGACTGGGACTAAAACACTACTACTCTACTTCACCCCTACTTTGTCAGATCTTCTGTGAGAAGTTTCCCCAGTTCACTTTTTCACTTGTTGCTTGTTGAAAGCATTTTTCTTGTATTCCAGTTTACTTAACCAATCAAGAACTTATTTGACATCATTTCTACTTTGATTGCCTTCATGCCATCCCTCCCCCAGCCCCAATATATGCTCATAAGATCACGAGAGCATTTTGAATTAGTACTTTACATGGTATATTTTTAGTGATTGATAACCCCATAAGAGTAGAGTGGAGAAATTGAGTTTTACCAACCAGACAAGATTTCAAGATCATCTCACTTATATCAAGACTATCAGTTCATGGATAGTGGAGGAAACTGTAGTGCCCGAGAAAAACCCCATCCTTCATCAATTGAACTGATAAACTTTCTCACACTAGGATCTGTCCCAAGTGGGATGACCACATAGGTGGTGGGAGGTCTTGTAATCTGCACGTCTGAGCTTTAGACTACCTAGCCAAGAGCCTCCTCCATAATATATGACTACCCAATGTTTCTGTCTGAAAATGTAAGTGGTAGGTTAGATCAAATGGTTTAACTTAGATTCTTTATAGACACAATCTTCAAATGATAAATAAACTGGAGACTAAAAGTTAATCAAATTTAAGAGCCAATTAATTAGTGTACTCTTTAAGTAGGTGAGTATTATATCTATATGGGTTGTGTAATTATCCTATACCAAACCACAAAGTACTAACTCTACAAAAAAAGAAAAAAAAGGAAAAGGCAAAAAAATAGGAACGAGGAATATTTAGATGAGAAAAACATATGGTACACTATTAAGTTTAAAGTTTTTCATTATGTATGCTCTTGAAACTTTACAATTAATATATGTTGTTATGGTTCTTATTATGTCAAGTGTTTCCTGAAGAAAATATTTTAAAAGGAAAGAGTTATACCAAACAGTTTACTAATAGATCTGTGTAAAACAAATAATGACCAAGTATTAGACTCTCTCAGTCTCTCTCAGAAACCTTTCTTGTGTTTCTTTAAGAATTTAATAGTAGAGACATTATACCAACCAGATAATCAATAGATAAGTGTAAAACTCTCTCTCTCCTCTCTCTCTCTCTCTCTCTCTCTCTCTCTCTCTCTCTTATCATCAAGCAACCTAAAAGCTGATATATTATTATGATATTTTCATTTTAAAGTATATTTTCAGCAAAGTTTTGGAAGAATATAGTGACTAATGTCACCGAATCTAGCAAGGTTACTATGAGGTCTACCAATGGATGACCTCTTGTTCGCAGACTTTGATGAAGTAAATACCACAAGACCTCTTATGTAACATTGTATTTTTCCTACAGCTGACATCAATATTCTGGTTTATAAACCCCAAGTCAAGTCTAGACAGACCTGAGATGAAATAGAACAATTACTTACAGTTCGCTCTCTGGATAACCGAAATCAATATCGGGATAAGTCTCTAAATCTGTCACAGGTAGTAAATCCAAGTCAGCCGGAGGCGATAGGGGTGGTGTGTCCGGTAAACTCTCGTAATCCTTGGAAGACGGAATCGTGTCAAATAAAATATCCTCATCTTGAAGAAAAAGTTTAACATTTTCCCCGGTACTAGATCTCCAAGACACATGGTGATCCATGATATCTCAATAGGTAAACAAACACAGACTTAATTACTTATACATCAGCGAAGATGGATTTGTTGGTATTAATTAAAAAATATTCCACAAGGAAAATAAAACCACAAATAAATACGTAAGTTTAAGAAACTGATTATTTTTTTCACCCATCCTCTTTCAACAGCACATAATGTGTCATGATGATATTATCTACTATAATAGAAATATTGCACAATACACACAGCACACACACATATATAAATATCCTACTAATTAACAATGATCCAATACACATCCAACATTAAAATACAGCTGTGTAACAACCTCTTTGATACAAATAATTGATTTAAATATTTAACTGACTATAAACTATTTAATTTTCCACCATATTTTTAACAATATCAACTTCCTGTCTGTACACATCCTGCCTATGTGTTAAAAACTGTTCTATATCGTCAACTCTCATAACTAAATACTACTTTCCCTTTCTATATAGTCCCATAGGAAAAACACATGTACTGCTATAACCAGAAACTCAGTATCCCATTGGCTAGAAAATTACTGATGGAATAATATTCAATTACCATGGCTACATCTCCAAGCCATGGTGATCTTTATATAAAAGTCCCATATTCTCTAATCGGATATTTGAACTGCGATAAAACTCTCTCTCTCGACTCTCTAGATCGCAGCTTACTGTCATGCTAACCAGAATAACACAAGACTAAATTATGACTATCAGACAACAGCATCAATACTATGTAGTATATATTGTATCTATCTTAGATGGATATCCTAGGACATTATGATTACCGGTATCATCATCCATGGTTTTGTGTGGAAGCCAGAGAGGGAAATTAGAACTAGTTATTTTTGATATGTTTATCACCGTCACAGTTTTGTGTGGAAGTCATAACTAGTTACTTTTGATATGATCATCATTGTCATAGTATTGTGTGATATAGAGAGAGAAACATAACCGAACTACAGTGAAGTTATTTTGTGTGGATGATAGAGAGAAGAATTAAAACTACCATAGTTAATTTGTGTGGTTTTGTGTGAAAGCCAGAAAGAGAAATTAGAACTAATTATTTTTAAATGTTTATAATGGTCATGGTTTTATGTGGGAGCCGAAATAATAAAACTAGTTATTTTTTACATTATCATCATCGTCATGATTTAGTATGGAAACAAGAGAGATAAGACCATATTTTTTTTTATATGATCCTCATCATGATGGTTTTGTGTGGAAGCGAGAGAGAAATTGAGAGAGAGAGAGAGAGAGAGAGAGAGAGAGATAAGACCAAGTTATTTTTTATATGATCCACATCATGATGGTTTAGTGTGGAAGCTAGAGAGAGGCATTAGAACTATGTTTGGTATTGTGGCTATAATCGGCTCTGTTAACATGGATATTATATCTCTGTAATCTAGATTTAATGTCCAACTTAATGTTCATCTTATCTAATTATCCTAATACTCTGTCATTTAATCCATCTGATATTAAGCTATTAAATATGATTTTATTCTCTGTCCACATTGATAATCATTAAATTATTAATCGTTCCCATGTTCTGTAACATTTTTTTTTCTCATTTTTATTTTCATTCCATGCTCTTTTTATTTTTCAGGAATCATCAAATTATTAATTGTTCCCATGTTCTCTAATTTTTATTTTCATTCCATACTCTTTTTATTTTTCTTTCATTTCATTGGTAATCATTCCCATGTTCTGTAAACTTTTTTCTTTTTTTACTTTCATTCTATGCTATTCTTTCCATTTATTTCATCAGTTATCATCAAGTTATTAATAGTTGCCATCATATTCTATCATTTTTTTATCGTTTTTATATTCATTCCATGATCTTTTTATTATTCTTTCTTTTCATTGATAATCATTCCCATGTTCTGTATTTTTTTCCTTATTTTTATTTTCATTCTATGCTCTTTTATTTTTCATTAATTTCATCAGTAATCGTCAAGTTATTAATAGTTGCCATATTCTGTCATTTTTTCTCATTTTCATGTTCATTCTATGATCTTTTTATTATTATTTCATAATGATTATAGATAACTCAGATAATTAATGATCATTATGTGAAATTTAAAACTGAAATAGTAGCCAGGAAAAATACTAATTAACTAATCAAAATCTGCATTTAATACTGTAAACATATTTATTTTCAGGGTGTACTAATTTTCGCTTATTTCGCTGATGTTTGTTTTGTGCAAAAATTAATACCAAGCGAAAATTATGTTATGCTTATTATGTTATAGTCACAAAGATTTGACTATGCTGATATGTCTAAATGTCCTATACCACGAAAATAAATACACACGAAATTAAATACATTCACAGTATTGATTCTATGAAACTAGTAGTACACTTAAAAAAGATCTTTATTGAATATGGATTTAATCAAAACTTTTTTGTGTAAACTTAACAATTTTATATTTACCATAAGAGTATCAGTTTCCATTCATTCTTACTACAGGGGCCTTAGTGGCCAAGTGGTTAAGTGCGCACATTTACGAACACAGTACCTCACACTGCCTAGGTTCAAATCCTACTCGGGCAGATTTTAGTGCAGGATTTGTTTTTTAGTTTGCTTGCAGAAGGTTGTTGGTTTTTCTCTGAGCACTCAGGTTTCCTTCAAAATCTAAGAACTAGCTTCGAAATAAGTGAAAGAATTTTGACTGGGGCATAAAAAGCTATCAACCTAATTGGTGCTTTCTTATTTCAACCCATAAAATAGCTTTAAGCGTGCATTAGGATTCTTTTACTCAAAACTAAATCATCAACAATATGATGGCACATCAAACAATATGATGTCATCGGTCACAAGTAACTCAGTATATTTAATAATGCATGATATCTAACTTGATGAAATCTTATTATAATGTCATTGCATCCCCATTTTTTCTGGTGTTTTCCCTGTAGACAAAAATGAACCAATAATTCATATCCAACTTTATCAAAACACTTAATCTTAATTATATCCTAATTTGATAGTCAATAGATTGGAATGCATTTTTGTGCATTTTTTATTTTTATCTTCAATAGTTTTTAACCAAAACACCTGTCAGACAATTTCACGTTGATTTCAATTTTCCCTTCTTTTTAAATAAAAGCAGGAATTCATTTCAGTTTCTGGCAAAATCCATTTAGCTCTTGTTAGTATCATATACATTGTACTGCTATCAGAAAATCCTATAAAAACATGGTTAAATACACTGACAGAAAAGTTGTACTTTCAATTACAAAATCTATATACTGTAGTAGCACTGCCAGAAACTCATTACATTTCAATGTTATGGCACACATGAGTACAACTAAAAGCCATTTCTTTATGCAGTAAAACCTCAAGTTTGAAACAAAATTGTTGTATGTGCAAAATTGAATTAACATTTAGCATTTATACTATGACTTGCAGTTCACCAGCCTTGGAATCAATTTTGCAGATTTTCTCAGTTTCTGTTTTCAAAATTATTCTGGATATATTTAAAGTCCAATAGTTCTTTAGATATAACAGAATAGATTAGATAGGAATATATTCCTTTTATTTTCAAATTTGAATTCACATGTGGCAGGTGTAGCCAGAGCATTCAGCCTTACTTTACTGGTGAAAGTTCATGTGTTTGTGGCAGGTGTAGCCAGAGCATTCAGCCTTACTTCCCTGGTGAAAGTTCATGTGTTTGTGGCAGGTGTAGCCAGAGCATTCAGCCTCACTTTACTGGTGAAAGTTCATGTGTTTGTGGCAGGTGTAGCCAGAGCATTCAGCCTTACTTCCCTGGTGAAAGTTCATGTGTTTGTGGCAGGTGTAGCCAGAGCATTCAGCCTTACTTCCTGGTGAAAGTTCATGTGTTTGTGGCAGGTGTAGCCAGAGCATTCAGCCTCACTTTACTGGTGAAAGTTCATGTGTTTGTGGCAGGTGTAGCCAGAGCATTCAGCCTCACTTTACTGGTGAAAGTTCATGTGTTTGTGGCAGGTGTAGCCAGAGCATTCAGCCTCACTTTACTGGTGAAAGTTCATGTGTTTGTGGCAGGTGTAGCCAGAGCATTCAGCCTTACTTCCCTGGTGAAAGTTCATGTGTTTGTGGCAGGTGTAGCCAGAGCATTCAGCCTTACTTCCCTGGTGAAAGTTCATGTGTTTGTGGCAGGTGTAGCCAGAGCATTCAGCCTCACTTTACTGGTGAAGTTCATGTGTTTGTGGCAGGTGTAGCCAGAGCATTCAGCCTCACTTTACTGGTGAAAGTTCATGTGTTTGTGGCAGGTGTAGCCAGAGCATTCAGCCTCACTTTCCTGGTGAGAGTTCATGTGTTTGTGGCAGGTGTAGCCAGAGCATTCAGCCTCACTTTACTGGTGAAAGTTCATGTGTTTGTGGCAGGTGTAGCCAGAGCATTCAGCCTCACTTTACTGGTGAAAGTTCATGTGTTTGACTTAATTTGTCGGTTTTCAAAATTTTTAATTTACTTTCGGGATTGTGATTTGAACATGAGCCGCTATGTTTATGTTTGATCATATGATATTTTCAGGGGTTCAAAATTCCTCAGGACTGAGGTCCAGGACACAGGATTTAACATTAGGACCCTTGATATTTAAAATGTAAAGAGATGGACATGTCATTTTTACCAGGATAACACTGCTTTTTTTATGATAACATTATATTACACATGGACCTTTCAATGTTGATACTGGATTTTCAACACTTTATGTGGGACCTGCCAAAAACAAAGTTAAAAGGTCCTGGACTTTCCATTACAAAACATAAATTTGAATCCCTGATTTTAAGATGTTCTTGACTGATTCTTTATACATGAAATTGACGACTACACTCCATTTATACATCCTGTTATTAATTTCATTTCATACATATGATACTAATCCATCATAACCAAGACAAGGAGCAAAAAATATAAATCTGCGCAAGATTAATACCAGGATTAAAAACATATAATACCATCTGTCAGCTTTCACACGTATCACATGACATACAATTTTCTCTATAACTGCTGAATTTACTACCAATGCATGTGCAGTGCATTATCCTTCGTACTTTCTGCATCATGATATATAGTAACATGTGCATAGCATTTAGGCCAAATAAAATTATATTTGTTTCAAGTTTCCCCACGCTAAAATTAGGGTCAGTAGGTATTTCAGTTAAATATTTTTGGCCACTGGCAACACAAATATTTTGCAAAATGAGAGGAAATATTTAAAGAGAAAACTGATGATATTTCACTCCTGTACATGTAAAAACGAATACTTATTTACTTTTCATTGTAGCTTCATGTTTTATTTAAAAAAAAAAAACGAAAGAAAAAGAAATAAAAAACTGTAAAATCCAAAATCTGAATGAAAAAACTTGAAACACCATTTTTGGCTTGGCCTAAGTTCTAGAGTCGCATATACAGGTACATTTGATACTTAGGAGACTGTCTCGTGGAACCAGAAACACACCCTTTTTGTTTGGCCTAAGTTTTGGAGCTATATATACATTCATAGTTTCTCCATCATGATGTATCGCATTATGTGCACCATATTTACGTAGGAAGCATGCATGTTTATCATTTCTTTGTCAAATTAACCAATATCTTAATCTAGCTGCCATTTTACATTAATATAACTTGCTACAAAAACGGTAAATATCGGCTAAACAAGCTAGGGTTTTATCTGGGATGCTATCTTGATGACCATTGATTTTGAGCATGAGCACGCTCCGTAAGATAAATAAGGATTCTTTATAGCATGATATAGATATAATTTAGACAGCAGGTTCATTATAGCTCTATATACCAAACATTTCACGAACACCTGAAATTCCAGCCAATTCTATACTCCAACACAACAAAATTATACCAAAATGTGAAAGGAACACAGATATTGTGTTCTGTTTAATTTCTTAATGCATTTTATCAAATGGCAAATGTACAGAAATAGAAAGAGTTGAGTAACAGAGTTTTACGCCCCAGTCAAGATTCTTTTAACTTATTTTGATGTGTTCAGTTCTGGAATGCTTGAGAAAACCAGAACGCCCATAGAAAACTAACAACCTTCAGCAAACAAACTAACACACATAGATTTGCCACAAGTAGGATTCAATTCTAAGCAGTGAGAGGCAATGTGTTCTGTAACCAGACAATTTAGACCCAATAAGCCATTGGGCCATCAGAAAAAGACAGGCACATTGAATTCTGTTAATATGTTTGGTCTTACAAAATCCTTCAAAAATAAATTAAATTCTTCATTCAGAAAATGAAAATTATATCTACGACTCAGATTCTCAACAAAAGCTTAGCAAAAATTAAAATTCAAATTAAATATATGTATCTCAGATGTACAAAATATGACAAATTTAACAAAAATGTCAATGTTTAATTTGACTGATATAAATCCTTGAGAAATAAAATAAATTACATTAAATTAAACAAATTATTTTTATAAAAGGACATGCAATAATAATTTTATTAAAAGTTGAGTTGTTTTCACATAAAGAATATTGTCTGCACCTGCATGCATTTCTGTCACAATTAAAGCTGAATATACAGGTATTATATATACAATAACATGTATTCTGTAATACACATGTATGTTTTTATAATTGCTCATTTTTTTTTTTTTTTTTTTTTTTTTTTTGAAAATTATGCAAGCCATCTTTTAAATAAACAAGAGGCCCATGGGCCTTATACGCTCACCTGATAACTAATGGCTAGCTGATAGATTTAAAGAAAACATAAATACTAAACCCCAATGAATTTTTTCTTTACATCAAAATGATCATTGCATCAATACCTACAACATTCTAATATACATGCCTATACAAAACTTTATAGTTTTCAAGATAATTAACCATTTCAGCATTGTTTTCGCATCTGTGACCTTGACCTTTGAACCCATGACCTTTTTCTATACGTCAAAATGATCATTGTATCAATACCTACAACATTCTAATATACATGCCTATACAAAAAGTTTATAGTTTTCGAGATAATTAACCATTTCGGTATTGATTCGCATCTGTGACCTTGACCTTTGAACCCATGACCTTTTTCTATACATCAAAATGATTGTTGTATCAATACCTACAACATTCTAATATACATGCCTATACAAAAAGTTTATAGTTTTCGAGATAATTAACCATTTCGGTATTGTCTCGCATCTGTGACCTTGACCTTTGAACCCATGACCTTTTTCTATACATCAAAATGATCGTTGTATCAATACCTACAACATTCTAATATACATGCCTATACAAAAAGTTTATAGTTTTCGAGATAATTAAACATTTCGGTATTGTTTCGCATCTGTGACCTTGACCTTTGAACCCATGACCTCTTTCTGTACATCAAAATGATCGTTGTATCAATACCTACAGCATTCTAATATACATGCCTATACAAAAAGTTTATAGTTTTCGAGATAATTAAACATTTCCGTATTGTTTCGCATCTGTGACCTTGACCTTTGAACCCATGACCTTTTTCTATATATCAAAATGATCGTTGTATCAATACCTACAACATTCTAATATAAATGCCTATACAAAAAGTTTATAGTTTTCGAGATAAGTAACCATTTTGGTATTGTTTTACATCTGTGACCTTGACCTTTGAACCCATGACCTTTTTCTATACACCAAAATGATTGTTGTATCAATACCTACAACATTCTAATATACATGCCTATACAAAAAGTTTATAGTTTTCGAGATAATAATTATAATCAGAGGTAAAAAAAATTAGGTCACGACCTTCACAATTGACCTTGACCTCAATTTGAAGATACTAACAAGAAGATGTCAAAACTGAAAACCCCATGTCATTATCTGGCCAAATAGTCAAGTTATAACAATTTGAAGCTATTTTACGATTTTTTCAAAATTAAACGCAAAAACGCGTAACCTATTTTTTGTCCGAATTTCACAAAATGAACAAACTATAGGCTAAAGACCCTAGAGAAGCCAAATATCACATCAGATTTTTTCTCTAATCAATACTTTCGGAGAAGAAGATTTTTTAAGATTTTTGCACCCCTAGGTCACCTTGACCTAGTTATGGTAGCCATGGCAACACCACGAACAAATTTGAATTGCACCGACCAAGACATGCATCTGACCAAGTCTCGTTGAAATCTGCCCAGTGGTTCGTGAGAAGAAGATGAAAATGTGAAAAGTTTACGACGACGACAACGACGACGACGACGACGACGACAGACAACGGACAAATTGTGATCAGAAAAGCTCACTTGAGCCTTTGGCTCAGGTGAGCTAATAAAAACAACAACAACACTAATAATAAATAAATTGAAAAAAATAAAATTGTTTGTATCCAAATGTTCCAATCTGACAGTTTAATAAGAGCCTAATTTATACAGAGTAAAATTAACAAACAATGATTCCAGTTTTAAAATCAATCCTAGTCAAAATGTGATCTTTTGAGTTTTGAGAACACTTGGAATTTGATGGTCTCTTTCAACCAGTTTTAAATTTATTTTAGTTTAAAAAAATCATTAAATTTAAGAAATCATATTAGTTTGAACAAGCAAATTCAGTGAATTATGATCCCTCACCGGCATGTTCTTTTTTTTTTGCACTTATGTTCAAAGAACCATAACTCTGAGGAAAATGAACAAACCAACTCAGGTTATCGATATGTGCATCTCCTATCTTTTGTTGATACTTTGCCAAAGGTTTATGAAATAGTGCTTTATAGTTTTGGAGAATTAGTGCAGACAAGAATTTCAGACGGATGGAATACGGACAGAAACTCAAATTTAATATCCCCCTCTTTCTCTGAAAGGTAGTAGATAAAAAGATATCAATATGACAATTATATCTCATGACTCAAGAATTTCAGACGGATGGAATACGGACAGAAACTCAAATTTAATATCCCTCTCTTTCTCTGAAAAGTAGTAGATAAAAAGATATCAATATGACAATTATATCTCATGACTCAAGAATTTCAGACGGATGGAATACGGACAGAAACTCAAATTTAATATCCCCCTCTTTCTCTGAAAGGCAGTGGATAAAAAGATGTCCACATGGCAATTATATCTCATGACACTAATACAATTAGTGTATCCTAATCTAAAGCTACTATTTCACCATATGCATTTAAATGTTGAAGTAATGTACTGAAATATATCTGTAAATGACAAGCTCCTGATGTATCATTAATTTAATGATTAATACTTCAAAAAGTAAGGAGGATGTAGCAGGATGAAAACCACATTAATCAGCTGATCAGTAATAAATAAGGAAACACTTCCTGTATTCTTGATGATATAATCCTAACAAAATGTAGAAAAGTCTAATTCGTTTAATTAAAATGAAATCAATCTAAATTAATGTAATGTACTACATACAGGTTTTTCCTGTTCCAACAATCAAAGGGGGACAACTCTAATAGACTTGCTGTAAAAGATGCTTCAGGTTCTAAACAGCCAGATTTTCTTCACACAAATTCACATAAATTGGCTGATACATGTGAAATTGTGAAGTGCCATGTATTTTGTTTGTAAAATGCAATATGTATCATTTGTAAAGTCAATTTTGAAATTCCTTCATATAGCTAATGTTATTGTATTTTATAAAACTTGGCAAGCCTTATTTCTGAAATGTTCAACCCATGAGTGAGATTTATCCTATCCTAAATGAGTACTCAAAAATGGATTCTTATACTCTATGGGTTGTCCTGTTTCCTTCACAATCCTACAACTGACTGCCAACATATAAGTTTAAAAGTGATTAATTGAAGATTATGCAAAATTTATATGAGAAAAATAAAAATAAATAATATTTTGAAACTTATAGACAAAGACAAGCAAACTTAAATAATGTGCAAGTTTTATTCATTAAGAAAATTTTAGCATTACATTCAAGCTATCTTTTTCCATATGTAAACCTTACAAATGTAGGGTGATATAAACATCACAATTCTATCCCCAAGTTTTGAGGGCCTTGGTGGCTGGTAGTCTTAAAAAGCCTGCTTATGGATCACAGTGCCACTCACCACTAGAAGTTTGAATCGAACTTGAAACAGATTCTAGTATGAGAAAGTTTATCAGTTTGCTTGCCAAAGGTCTGTGGTTTTCTCCAGGCACTCTAGTTTCCTTCAAATCATCTTGATATTAGTGAAACATTCTTCACTGACATGCAAAACTCCATTACTCCACTCCTTTCTACTCTTTGTGCAATCTTAACTAAAATATGCACTTATCTATTCTGTGATAACAATAACATTTTAGTGATAAAGCAAATGTTTAGGTATTACAATAATAGGCACCTTGCAAAACCACAACATTTTGCAGTGATATAGAAAATATTTTAGACAGTACTGGTACAATATTATGCACTTTTCAAAACCATAACGTTTTGCATTTAGGCAGTACAATATTATGCACTTTTCAAAATAGTTTCTTTAAAAGCCGTCCCAATTACTAACAGTAAATCTATTATGTTCAATTTTGACTCTAATAATTGGTCTCCTTGACTTAGTTGGCACCAAAAATTCAAAATTAAAAAAAAATCTGAATTTATGCACAGAACTAAATCAAACTTTCAGTTCATTATATTCTAATTACAAATAAAAGGAACACCTTCAAGGTATATATTTAAAACTGAGCTATTAGAGTACTTGACATAGTTGATAATTGGTTTTTGAGACAGTTCAAACTTTAAACATGATTATAGTAATTTACTGCTTTAGTGTACTAAGTAAGTACTAATAATAGAGTTACCTATCTCTTAAATACAATATTTATGATGGCATCTTCTACATATAATTATTGTTGGTTAAGATTTATACATATAATTTATATCAGGGGTAAAGTGCCTTGATAGATACTGCTTATATAGAAATTGTACAACTCAAATATTTGAAGAACTCTCCCCATTATGAGAGTCAATAAAGAGGTGTGACTTGGACAAGTTAGATGAAATATGTATATAATGATTTGCGTCTTTTTCTGACTAGTTTTAGGGGTAGAAGTAAAGTACACACCTAGGTTCAAAGGTACATGTATACTGCTAGCCTAATCAGACAGTATGCCATAAAGCAAAGTAGAATGATAGGAGACTATCATAAACTAGAACCATCTCTTCAGAGCCAAATACCCCACCCCAACATGTACAAGGGTTTAATGTTTTCCAGCGACCTAGACCTTACCGAAATGACATTGGTTCAAAGTCATGACACAATTTTGGACCATGAAGATTATTCCTGTGAAGTTTTATGACAGTTGTCCAAAGCAATTATAAGATATGCAGCTGACAAGATTTTACATGGACAAATGAATGGATGGATGGATGGATGGATGGATTGATGAATGGATAGATGGATGTATGGACAAAAAAAATAACTATCACCAAAGTAAATGTATGGTGGTAAATACTTATGTACTAGGGCAATCTTGGTGGCTCAGTGGAAGAATGTCAACCTCAAGAGTGGGAGGTTGTAGGTTCACACCCTGCCCAAGTAATATGGTACATACTGCTTCCATGTCTGGTGCTCGGTATTAGGGGACAGGGTTTCCACTGGTTCACTATGTGTTGGTATAATGTGACTGGGTAAGTGGTATGCTAGTCTGCAACATGAGCTAGCACCTCAAAGTTGCCCTAAATGTGTTCTAGTACAAGGCCCACAATACAACACATCTGTATAACTAACACATACACAAACCTGCTCTAGAGTTGAGTTGAGTAATAGAATTTAACATCTCAGTCAAGAATAAATCACTTATATTGAGACATCACTAGATATAGGCAAAGGTGCACACATTTTGCCTGTGCCTTGCGCCAATGACATTATACAACACAGTTTTTTATCCTGCCATGCCTACTGTGACACAGGACCTCGTTTATTTTAAGTTCCCATCCTAAGGAACTGCGCCTTTCATTTCGCAATGCAATGTGCTTGGCGAAAGAACAGTCACTACCTACTTTCAAGTCTAAGGTCAGACCTGGTCAGGGTTCAAACCCACGACTTCCATTTATGGAGTGAGCACTCTACCAACTAGGCTATCATAGTGGTCACAAACCTGTTTAAGAGATCAACAGATTGGATCTCACGGCAAAAAAGCTTAAAATTTGCTGATGCAGTGTTAAACAATATTTCTTTCAGACTTTCTGAGACAATACCAGCAAATCTGGTGAAAAGCTCTCTATGTTTTCAATGTACAATGTATATTAGAAACAGATCATAGGATGATTTACTAAACCTCACAATCTCTTTTGCCTAGTTTCAATATTGATAAATATTTATAAAGTCCTAAGTTGGATCAATGATGTCTATAATTTTCTAATAAAAACTAGTAACTTTCACTGTAATAAAATCTTCCTTTTATGAATTTAAGTGAAAATGCCTTGTATATTAACTCATTAGTCAAGTGTCAGGTGTTTTATTATTAGGTATATTACTTATCATACTTATATATACAGTACAGACCTGTCCATAGTTTAACACTGAGCTAAGAAATAGATGTCAAAGCTCGACTTTCTAGCAACCAAGATAT
This sequence comes from Anadara kagoshimensis, assembly GCA_021292105.1. NCBI lineage: Eukaryota > Metazoa > Mollusca > Bivalvia > Arcoida > Arcidae > Anadara > Anadara kagoshimensis. The sequence continues at coordinate 47,973,164 of CM037858.1, forward strand.
TGGTAGCTAGTGATTGAAAAGCTGACAAGAGATAGTTACCAGCTTCTGAAAAGCTGCCGCGATATAGCTAAGGAGCGGCAGAGATGAGCTGCCAATTGGGTACTCATTCATTTGCTTATTGGTAAATTTTTAACATGTCTGTAATGTACTTATATGTAATTCAGATAATGGACATCATGCAGCGATAAAAATCACAGACAATAAGCTTTAATCCACAAATACTTCAGTTGTTGTGAATTTACCATGTGTAAAAAAAACATTAATAATGTTTTATTAAATTTTTCACTTTTACCCCATTTACCTACTGGTTAAAAATGGTAAATTTCAATTATATAGATTCAGGAAGTTATTTTGAGAGTCAGCAAGTAGGACCAAGTACTAAATCCTTTGAAAAAACAACTATGGTAGCTCAGTTGGTTGAGTGCTAGCTTTGTATGTTTGAGTTTGGCACTCAGCTTTTACAAATGAAAGTACATGTACTGGGGCCCTTTGGAAGAGATCTTTATTACTGATGTCCCATGACACAGCAGGCATTACAAGCTAAAAAAACCCTTCCTGTACATAACCCCGAGCATACTGCAGAGATAAAAATTTATGTAACTTCGCCCATAGCTGGTGACATCTCAATATAAGATAATTATTTTTGACAGCACATATAACCCATTTTTTCAATCAACCTTCTGAATTAGCAAAGGTCCAAATTTCTACCACTTCGCCTATAGTTGGTGACATCCCAATATAAGTAAAATATGTTATTGACTGTGCCGCAATGCAACACTTCATTCATTCAATCAATTTAATTCTACTCTATCAATTTGTGCTCTCTATACAACCCATTGAATTATATAATACAAAGCCTGTACATGAGCATGTATATTTTAAAACCTGTTTTAACTATGAATAATTTATATGATACTCGCAGCATATAAATGTAGAAATCATCTTCACACTGTGTATATACATAGTAAAATGGAATTAAAACTGGTATAAAAATCAAACACGGGATCTATTTCTGGTAATACATGTTTGAGTAAAGTAAACACGATTTTGTTTGACTTTTTAACAAATTTAATACCAGAATGGATAAAAGTCTGTGTCTTCTATTTAAACATGGCTAGGATCATGTCACTAAATCGTTGTCACACCCAACCCTCTAATTCTAAACCAATCAATACCTATATCCTCAAAGAGATTTGAATTTTGTTTAATGTGTAAATCATTCAATTAAACTCATATATACTCCCTATGGGTCTGGGTACTCTAACAGATGTATACTGATCTTAGGCCTTCTTTTTGAGTACTGGGACAGATTAGCTGAAGCTTATGTGGAATTTTAACCAAAAAAGTGTTTCCATTAACCTGACCAACCCTAAATATTTATGCCTACCTTTAACGTTTAATTACAATATATTAACAAGCACTGCTCAAGTTGGCATCCTTGCACCATGTGGTTAATTTTAATTTCATTTTTTTTTAATTGCCTACTTGCCAACCCTTATTTATCAAAGAGACACTTTTTTTTCCTTTGGCCTAGTCTTCGTTGTTATATTGCTTACTTCAAGTTTGAATCATTTGATTACCCTTTCAAGTGTTCAAACCTGCATTTCTGCCCTGATGATTCAGTTGTAGAGCATCTGGCTGAAAAGAAAGGCTGTGAGTTTGAAACCCAGCCAGGTCATATATAGCACTGTAAAATTTTAAAATATTGCTTCCTTTTTTATGATTCGGTATTAAGAGGCATTGATGTCTCATCTGAAAGTTATATATTGGCCTCTCAAAAAGCTTTACAACAAAGCCCACAATCTTTAATAGACTGCTACGGTAGCTCAGTTGGTAGAGTACTCGCTTCGCAAGTGGGAGGTTGTGGGTTTGATCCCTGTCCAGGTTTGACCCAAGACTTGAAAGTGGGTAGTGACTGTTCTTTTGCCAAGCACTCGGCATTACGAAATGAAAGTCATGATTCTTTCGGATGGGAACTTAAAAATAAACGAGGTCCTGTGTTACTGTGGGCTTTGCATGCTAAAGAACCCTGCTGTATAATGCCATGAGCGCAACGCACAGGCAAAATTTCTGCGCCTTCGTCTATAGCTGGGGATGTCTGAATATAAGTGAAATATTCTTGACTTGGACGTTAAAACCATTACTCAACTCAACTCACACTAGATCTGTCCTGAGTGGGATTGGAACTTTGGTAATGAAAGGCACTGTTATCCGTAAGCATTCATTTTAAGACCACTGGACCACCAAGGCCAACAATCAGGAAAGCTCGCCAACACACCTGTCTTGATCAAATTTGAACCATTTGACATAAATAATTTAAAAGACATGACATCAATTAATTTTCACTGTATAATATTATATAAACATATCTTAAAATCAATTAATGCAAATTGGTTTAAAAAGTATGATGTTATTATCCATGTTAAGCCAGCGAAAACCCTGCATGGAATATATTAACATATAAAAAGTGAAAAGGTTTTAGTTTTAATAGGTTAATATAAACACACCAGCAGTGTTTACAATTAAGATTTGGTTCTTCAAAACAAACCTACAAATGGTATAGTGACAATGAATTCTAACATGATTTTCCCTATAACTGCTGATGCAGACCTTACAACAACTTTTGAAGGTTATCAGTAATTTTAAAAAAAAAAAAATTTTGGTAAGACTGGGACTATACAAAATTTTGAAGATTTTTTAACTTTCATTTTAAACAACAAAAACTTCTAATAAGTAAAAAAGAGCCAAAAGGCTGTATCTGTTGGAACTTACTGCTTGCTTATTTAGCTATAGAATGACCAACAACATTATACATTTATTGCCTTTGAGTGAGAGATATATGAACATTTGTTCACCCACAACAAGTTGGGGGATATGTGACTTGTTAAGGGTTAACAAATGTTCATATCTTCCTCAAACAAAGGCAATAAGTTGTTTATTATATCGAAAGATAACCTTGGTAATGAGAAATACAGAAAGAAAAAAAGAAATGTGCATCAAGTTTACATAAATCATGATTACAAATAAGACCATCTGGAAGGTAAAAACGCCAGATTCTATCGCTAGAACATCCAGACCGATTCTGTATCAATGACGTCATATCATTGTGACGTTATGGTGTGTTCCAAATAAGGGAAATATTACAGGGAAACTCATTCGCCTGAGGGAAATATGATATTTCTTTCCCTGCCATGTGACTGCGCTCATCCAATCAATCGCCATTATTTATGAATGAGGTATAATAAAGCATCACTATGCTGCCAAACCAACAGATGCCTGCATAACCTTACGCTGTCATAACCATCTTCCAGAACCTTTGATGAGTTGAGTAATGGTGTTTAACATCCAAGTCAAAAATATTTTATTTATATTGAGATGTCGCCAGCTATAGGCAAAGGTGCAGAACTTTTGCTTGTGTGTTGCAATGATGACAATATACAGCAGGGTTTTTTATTGTGCCACACTTACCATGACACGGTACCTTGTTTATTTTAAGTTCCCAACTAAAAAACTGACTTTCATTTCGTAATGCAGAATGCTTGGCGAAAGAACAATCACTACCCACTTTCAATTCTTGGGTCATGCCCAATCAGGGTTCAAACACATGACCTCCCACTTACGGAGCCAACACTCTACCAACTGAACTACTGAGCTACTGCAGTAGTACTAGAAGATTTGATGAGATAGCAGTTATAAAGTAGATCTTGTTTTCAAATGTTTATGTGATAGGAAGACTTAAGCTACAAAATATTGAAAAATGAACAGGAGCTGAAAATTCTGGACATCACTGCAGATTGATCAGAAATCATAACAGCCAACCAAAAAAGAGAAATATGAGAGTTTCTGTAAGAAGACATATTTGCTGTACAAGAGTCAGCGTAAACGTTGTGAATATTTTTACCTTGTGAATGTTTATTCCTATACAGTATTCAGAGCTTGTTATTTTTAAACTTAATTAGTATAAAGTTGCTTTTAGTACCTCTAACCTTTTCTAGGTTTCTACTTGAAATTCTTTTATTTTTCAAAGTAAATATCAATATTGGAACCAATGTCCTCTCAAGTACTGATAAAAAATTCATGAATTTTGAGTTGTTTGTATGTCAGAGTTTGTATGTTAGAGCACCCAGACCTGCTTAAAATTTACACAAACAATGTAAACAACATTTCTGAGTACTGAATGAATTACCAAGGAATTTAATCAGAAATTTAAATTTGAATATTTTTTTTTAATTTAAGAATTACTGGTAACATCAATGTAGAAAAATTACAAAGGTGAATTTTAAAATCAAAAGATTAAAATTAAATGTTAAAAAAAAAATCAAAGTAAAAAATTAAAACTGAATATTAAAATAAAAAATTGAATTGTAACTTAAAAAATCCAAATGGAATATTAAAACGAAAAAAATTAAATTGAATATCAAAATCAAATATTCAATTTGAATATTTTTTTAATGTGAATTTTAACCTTCCCACCAAACAAAGACAAGAATTTAAACGTATAACATTCGAAGAGCAGTTTCGAAATAAAAATTACAAAAATTCATCTTGAAATAAAAATTTGAAATTGAATGTTAAATTTTTTTAAAAATCGAATTGAATATTAAATAAAAAATTTAAATTGAATATATGTTAACTTTTTTTTATTTATTTTTAACCTTCCCACCAACCCCAGACAGGAGAACATAAACAACTACATATGTCTTATATCATGAATACATATAAACTAAAAATAAATACTCAAATTTATTGTAATATACAAATGTATATTTAAAACCTACCGATATTATCCTATGTATACATATATAGAATGATCCTATTTAAACCGCAGAAATAATTCATGAACGATTTTAACATTAAATACAAAATAGTCAGTTCCTACCTTAAACATGACCTTGATTCTCAATAGCCTTTAGTCTGATTATGTTTAAAGGTATTTGTAAACAGTCATTCATGTAAAAATCAATATGTTCAATACCAAATATGATTTTTAATTTGGTCAACAACATGTTTTATTTATAATTTAAATAAAGAATCAATATTTATACACAAAATGAGACAAAGAAGAAGAATCTTTGTACTTTTATCTCTAAGTTATAAATAGTGAACTTCCAACAAATTTCAAATTCTACTCTAGATTATAAATAGTGAACTTTCAACAAATTTCAAATTCTATTCCAGAATATATATAGTGAACTTTCAATTAAAATTAAAATTCAATTCTAGATTATAAATAGTGAACTTTCAATAAATTTCAAATTCTAGAATATCAGTGGTTCAAAATTCCCCTGGTCCAAGGTCCAGGATCAGAACCTATTGATTTTACTTTGGGAGCCTATTATTAAAACTGTAAGAGTCTAATTGAAGTGCCATGTTTTTTACAGAATAACACTGCTATTTCTATATGATAACATAACTGCCATTGGACCTTTCAATGGTAATATTGGACTTTCAAATCTTGATGTGAGACATATCAAAAATAAAGACAAAAGGTCCAGAACCTTTTATTACAAAACATAATTTTGAACCCCTGGGTATAGTTTTTCATGGTAAAATTTCAAAGCCTAAATCAATTCTTTAAACACATGGGATATGTGATCTTTTGGCAAAGCAGCAAGCAATTATTGTTTCAACGTGCAACCAAATACAAACCCTTTTTTAATTGTTTTGTAGCAAATTATACAGCCTTAAGATCACCTTGGGGCCTTGGTGGCCAAGTGGTATAAAGCATGTGTTTACCAATTACAGCACTTCTCACATCTAGGTATAACTCCAACTTGGGACAGAACCTAGTGTAAGTAAGTCTGTCAATTCACTTGTGGAAGGTCTGTGATTTTCTCCACTATCCCTGTGCTGACTGACTCCATATACAGGTGTAAGTGAAAAAATCTTGACTGGAATGTAAAAATCTATTACTTCAACTGACAATTTCATGGACACTTCTTAAATGAAGTTTCTAACATGACAGTTGAGTGATGAAACAACTGAACACCTTCATGTTTTCAAAAATTCTTTTTGCATATTGGCATAATGGCTTTACTCAACCTTGAACGGCTATAGTATAAGGACTAAATCGAGGAAAAACCTATAGTGACATGTACTTCAAGATGTCTTTAGAAATACGCTTTAGAATAAAAATTAATTAAATGAGCATATGTAATGATTCATTGGCTTCGTTCACATTAACCGTTTCAGTGGAACAAGATTCCAAACACAAAATCACACAGAGCATGAAACACCATAACACAACATTTTGAAAACATTTTCATATGTCAGTTTCTATATACATTTTGTGTGTGTGTGTACATGTATATTTATATATATATCACTCATCATCAATACTGGATAAATTGGATTATAAGCATTAGCTACAGTGGATTGCAAAATTTCAACAATTTTTTCCATTAGATTTACTTCATCCTTATATAAAATCTATGTATAGTTATTGTTCAGCAATAAAAATCAATTAAATTTTAACATGGCCTATTTACACAAGGATCACTGATCAAACATAGATATGTCAACATGGCTGAGCTGGCCAGAAAGGTGTTAAATAAAGCAATGTCCTTATTCAATTTTAAATAAAGTAATGTCCTTATTCTAAAATCAGTAAGAGTTCCTTTTGTACCCCCCACCTATTAAATTCTATGTAAAAATTTTGAAAATTATTTTTACAGAAATGTTCAAAATTGCTTGATTCTGTCATTTTTAGGCTTTTTTAGTTGATATTAAAATTTTAGTGTAGGGTATAAATGGAACACTTTCCCAAAAATTTGTCAATAATAATAACACCAGTGCATTGAATTCGGCCACTATGTCAGCCAAGCCAACTCAGTCACAAAATTGCATTAAAGCATTGAATTCAGCCAGTATGCGAATTAGCCCAGCTACAAAAATGCTTTATTACTTACAGGGAGAATATAAATTTAAACTACTCATAGACCATCAATTAAAGTATTGAGCTTACAATTTATTTAAATACCAAATTAAATTTATACCACCTGACTGTATTGTTGTACCAATAAATCAATATCAATTAGGATGAAAAACTCAGCCATTTATTGAAATAATTATAAATATATATATGTGCTATTCAAAATGTTAAATATTCAGTTGCAGCTTGAATTCACTTAAAATTTCACTATAAGCATTAACTAGAAGTTTATAGCTTTTTTCATTAGATCATGACCCCAAAATTGCATGTGCTGGTTTACATTTGTTCCAAGTTTGATTAAAATCCATCCATAGCCATTAAAGATGGAACACATACGATATTGGGATAGATGGACGGATGTCAGTCAGACAGGCAGGATCATTCCTATATTCACTCCTTAACTTCGTTTCAGGGGATACTACAAGTGCTAGTATATGTTGATTATTAATATGCGATTTTAAGGGTTTTATTTTTCTTGTGCTAAATTTGTTTCTGAATGTAGTAGACCCATAAAACCTTATAAGGACGAGCAATAAGCAACTATGGGTTTTGATTTCTATTGCCTTTCAGAATTACAATACAAGCAACATGAAATCTGTAATTCAAATGTATTATAATGTGCCCATTTTGATACAGAGATCTTGAATAATCTCACTAAATTACAAAAAGGCAATGGCAAAGAACAGATGCTCAAAATGGAATACATAGCAATTTTTATCTGAAACACAAATACTTGGCAATCACCAAAGCAACCAAGAACATGCAACAACAAACACAAGATAAGGTGCACTTCTAGTTATCAATGTTTGGACTTTGGATTGATATTGAATCTCAAGACAAAATGGTATCTAGTGGAGGGTGTGGTTTTAGTACTTTTGGAAGCAACCATGTTACTTATTTTACAACCAATAGTTTCAAAACAATCAAAAATAAATAGGCCTTCATTTCACTCAACAATTTACTAACAATCATAATGTAATAGAATAAAATTCCTTCTCACTGGCAATTATATTTCAGGATTTTTAAAAGAAATATTTTGGACCAAATTAGTTCTCGTAGGTAGGTATTTCAATCATTAAGATTATCAAACTTTAAGATATTTACCCCAATTTTACATGACCGACCATATGTTCCGTTAAACAAAGCCATCATTGTTAACATCGGCTATCACAAATTGGGTGATCATGTTTCAAAAAATTAACTGGCCCGTGGCAATATACAGCAATTTCAACCCAATGTAAATTTCTTTTTGTTTTGTTTTTTGTTTTCATTTCTGAACAAGAACAAAATTTTAAAATTTAACAAATTCTGAATTATTATTAAACTTCAAGCAGAACAACTTTCTCTAAGTGAAAGCATGTGTGATCAGGAAATGCGTCTCAAAAGCATGTATTATCACGAAATTTTTTATCGGTGAAACAGAATTGTAAAATATGCATACATGCACCCATATGAATACTAAGCACACATAAATATTCACGTTAACGCTTTTTAAATGCGTACATTAATCTTGAACCATTTAAATATATAATTATGATATTTCTATTATCCCTGTGTGACAGGTAAAAATTGAAAAAGTAAAATCATAGGTATTTGAAATACATGTACTATCCATTCAAATCATTTAACTTAAAAAGGAAAAAAAGGTGACCAGGTTTTTTGAAAACAATGTAACAATTGTGTTTGCTATACATTAAGCGTATAATGCTGATAAATACCTATATAATATCACTCACAGCATACCTATTCACCACATTGTATTGGGTAATATTTCCAGACTGAACATGAATAAAAATTGTATAAATACATGAGAGAAGCATACAGGGATATGAAAACACCTTCACTTAACACACAAAAAAATCTGAAGTGCATGTAGATATATTTTTCAATATAAAACCCTTAAATCAAAATCTAAGATGGCAACATTTTTTTTTTTTGGTTAATATTTAATCAATGTCAAGAAAAAGGCGACTAACAACCTATGTCAGTACTATAAAATCTCAAAAGTGTAGAGACCTGCAAATGCAATGCAATAAAATGCTCGATTTCAAATTACCAATAATTTTTAAACTCTTCAAATTATCTTCTGATTACCACAAATTTAATATACCACAGGAGCTCAAACTCTTCACATTACCGCAAATGCCCAGCTATTTGGGGCAAGATCATTTATCTCTAAGGATTGATCTACCGATAAGAAAACTGTGTGAGTGTGTTTTATGGTTTGCCTTGCACTAACATACACTCAAGGCGACTTCAAGGTGCTAGCTCACAAAATCAACATGCAGCAGACAATCATACCACTCTCCAAGTCACATTACAATGACATTGGGAGACCAATCAATATTCTGTCATCCTTAAAGAGTTAGGCCAGAAAACAGTATCTCAAATTTTAAAGTCAAATGTATGACCAAGCTGGGTTCTGAACCCAAAACCTCCTCCTGTCAAGGTGGATGCTCTACCACTTAGCCATCAAGGTGGTTCAAGGACCTTTCCCTTTTTTTCTCAATGCTAGTCATGTATAGTTAAATCTAGTTTTAAACTAAATAATTTTCCACATTGCAGGCCTCTGTAATAGTATGCTAAAAGGCAACATTGTAGGCCTTTGATGCTCATACAAGCACAAACAGATCAGAAATGGTCGCACAAACTCATGCAGCACATGAAGTTATGATAGAGTTAATCCTCCAAAGATTTATTATCATGGTTTGAACATGGACAGGGATGTTTCATGTGATTAATTAAATTGTTGATATGACACTTTACACAACAAACAAACCAATCAATCATGATCACACATACCGGTACCCGTCTCTAGACCGTTCTCCTGGTAACAACTTGATTCAAACTTTATAAGGCCAAAACAGAATAATGTGTGTTTCTGCTAACATTCTTAGAAAAATTAAGCCCTGTACGATAGACATCTTAATGTTTTTTACATTGACCACATGGGATAGCCCTTTAATTTTGTCTACTAATATTTTGGTGGCCAAATCGACCTGGAATTGTGTATGGCGACCTAAACTTTGCAAGCTTGTCCACTTTAAATTTGAACTTTTGTGACAAGATATCAGTCTTAAAAAATGTGTATAGTCTAACCTGTCTATAGGGGCCACTCAGGGGAAGTTGCAAAAGTGGCCCTTATGGGCAGGTGGCCTTTATATAGAGGTTTGTAAATCCAGTTATGACACCAATATAAATATTAGTTGGAAAAATAGTGAGCAGTTCTAATTTATCTATTTTATTTGTTAAAATTTCTGTTACAAAAAGGCATTAGCTAATTTTAACAGAATAATTTCTTTGAAAACAATTAAAGAAAAATCTTATGACCACACTATTTATCAATCCTTGAAAAAAAACCTTAAAAGTCACCAAGTATATACACATATCTTAAATAAAGACATGTTTTCTTTAATCAGCTGTTAATAGGTAGGAGCCAGTAATGAAAACAATAGAAAAAAGTATATGTATCATAATTAATAATGAGTAATAATCTATCCTTAGTGCTTTATGGCTTCATTTGTTGACATGAGGATAAATGACTTAGAAATTGTTTTAAGTTTTTAAAAAAGTTTCAAAAATATACTTTTTAAAAATTCTTTTCTTATCAACATACAGACTTAGTTTAATGTTCAATGGTTTAAAGTTAAATAATCAATGTTTAAAATCTAATTTTAACTTCAAGATTTTTAAAAAACTACATGGCTTAACATTTTTGCACAAACTTTTAGAAACTAACAAAACTTGTCCCAAAAATACGTATAAAAGGTGGCCTTTATAGACAGGTTCATGGGCCATTTTGTACAAAAATAGGGTGGCCTCTGGCTCAGTTGAACAGTGGCCCTTATATAGAGGTTAAATAAAGACTAAAATGGCTCGGGAGGAATTGCAAGTGCCCTTTATAGACAGGTGGCCCTTATATAGAGGTGGCCTTTAACACAGGTTGGACTGTATTTTTGTTCTTCATACCTAAAAGATGCCTTAATTTCCCTTTAGTTGGAAGAAAAGGTTGCTGGTCACTTGGAATTTCAACTGGCCACCTGAAAATTTAAATTGGTGGCCAGCTGGCCATTTAGTTTTGAAATCCCCTTTGAGGGCTGTGGGAAAAAGATGTCAACTTAATAACAGTGCTTGTGTAAATATTGTCATGAAAACTTAAGGGTAGGCATACAAATTTAGAAACAGTCAGGTTAGCGGAGATATACTGATTTTTGTTTTGTAGGCCTAACCCATTTTAAACGTTTAATGAACTAAAATATAAATTTCAGAAGTCGCTTTTGAGTCAGTTAATCAATATTTATGATACAAACTGCAATCCATACTTTGCTACTTAAATGGAATTTAATATTCTTTGAAGTTTAAAAAAACAAGTAAATTTACACTGGTATTTTTTGTTTTACATAAATTACATCTCATTGGTTAGGTAATCTATATTGGTTTTTTGAAGAAAAAAAAAACATTCAAAATTCAATTACCAAATTTAAATGAGTTTAGGAAACTAGTGAGAAACATTTATATAACAAAATCAAACACAGGGACTTCAATATAAGTGAGATTAATGACTTGTTTTTGTCCCTAAGCATGTTAGATAAATATCAAATTAGACAGGTAATTTTTCTGATACAGGTGCTAAATCTAACTGCACCTCTGCAATACACAAGCTTTGGTAGTCATTTTGTTACATACAGTTAAACCCTGGTTATAATGCCATTTGATAACTTTGCCACCTCGCTTATCGCCACATTATTTTGAAGTCCCAAAATCCATTTTGTTTATGTTTTTCTTTATCCTCCTCCGTCAATATTATCGCCAAACCCCTTTATAACGCCAAAATTTGACTGAACAAATGGTGGTGATGAATCAAGGTTTTACTGTATTTCAAAAGCTGCCTTCCGCCTTCAAGTTTGTGATAAATTGAAGTACATGTCTAAAATGGCAAACTGCATTATAGCATGCTTGTAACTGAGCTAGGATCATCATTGTAAAGATGTTATATTGTAACAATATCTGGAATAATGTTGGCAAAGACAACTAGGCCTTATCTGCTAGTGAGTCACTGTTGTTTTTTAAAAATACATGTAAGTTGTCAAATATGGAAGTCTTAGTCATTTTCCCCAGGGAAAACTATATTCATATTTTATAGTATTTTAATTTTAAAGGAAACGAAATTACTGTAAGGATCTAAGTGTAAAATTTAAAAAATGTAATTCAGTTGTTTTTATGGCAGATCACTTTTCTGATGTAGGTGCTAACTGCACCACTGCAATACTGAAAGCTAAGGTTCTGAAATGTAAGCTTTATAGTTTTAATTGCACCACTGAAATACTCAAGGTAAAGATCTAACCCAATGTAAGACCAAACCAGAGATCAAACTCTACATCTCCAATACAGCAGGACAGTAAACACTTAACAAACTCAACTATAAGTTGTAAAAAATTTCAAAGACAGCATTACTAAAATGACTGGTGTGAGCCTAGGCAAAAGTTTTAAATTTAACACTCCAGTAAACCTTTTTCAATCAGCTTTTTTGCCACAAAATATTTGATGTAGCATTATTCTATGTATATTTGGATACAGTTGGGGAAATAGGAGGAGCGGCAAATTAAAAACTCAACCCAGTGGCAAATGAATGAATTTGAATGGCTCGTATTGGTCATCATACATTTCAATGTTGTACAAAAAATGTACAAGTCACTTGAAACTGACTGAGCTTTATCAATACACTACTTAAAACATCAATTTTACCCCCAGTAGTGTACAAACAAGAGGTTTAAATCTGAATTGGGGAGAACACAGGCTAAAAGATGTGCTTATACAAACCCTATACCGCTCTTTAAATACATAAAAGTGTTATGAATTTGATGATATAACAAAGTTTCCTATTTTTGACAGATAAGAAAACACCAGGAACAGTACTTGGAAGCAATGATATGCTAGATATAAAAAAGGCAGCATGATAAAGCATCAAAAGGTATAAAAAATGTTGACACTCACATATCTATGGAAAATCCCCATATCTGATTTGTGCAAGCCCAAAAAGGAGAAGAGCAGAATGGAGTAATGGTGTTTTACGTCCCAGTCAAGATTCTTTTACTCATTTGAGGCAGTGGGTTTTGGATGGTGGAGGAAACCAGAGTACCTAGAGAAAACCACCTTTTGACAAGCAAACTGACAAACTTCCCTACATTAGGTCTAGGACCTTTCCTGGATTTGAACTTAGGTGGTGAGAAGCACTGTGATCACTCAATATGCACTTTAGATCACTTTGTCACCAAGGCCCCTGGGATTGCTCTACCCATATTAGAAACATATTGGATGACACATTAAGCTCAAAAAGAAATTTGTGGATCAATATAAGTTGCATTTATACATTGTGAGGCCAAAAAAATGAAAATTGTTGAAACCAGGACTCCCCTACCGGTACTGGAAATTCCATATTGGATAAAGAATTAAGTAGTTATGATAATCTCTGATAACACAAATACCTTGATAACCCTTAATATGCTTTTGCTCTACAAAAATATTTACGGGTACATCTAAACCCAAGATAATGGATCTAAAGCTACTGAAATTCATCTAACTTCAACTTATATAGGAAAAAGAATACTTTATACATCAAGGCATGAAAAAAATATTTTAATTTGAAAATTCAAAATGCATCTAAGTTTTAAAGTAGTTCTAATTCATATATATGTTTTATTTAAAACAAAAGGCACATGGATACAGTAGATTAATTAAATCAAAATTTATATACATGTACATTTTCAAAATCAATGTCACTCGGGAACAATTTTATGTCATTAAATAAAAAACAAACATACTCATCCATGTCCAAATCACAATCCAGAAAAAGTAAAAACTTTGAAACTGACACATGAACAACAGGGTGAGGCCAGGTGCTACAGAAGGGTAAGCACCTCCTCTTTAGCTAGCTACACCTGCCATGTGTATAATCAAAATTGAGTGAAAGTAACATTGAACTATGGGACATCAAATACATCTAGTAAAATATGTGAAATTAATTTTAATGATAACTGAAAATACAGTAAAAGTTACGGGAGCAAAAATTGGCCAAGGCATTATAAAAGCCAAGTAAAATATATTATCATGTATGTACATGGTTTATATCATAAAATCAGTTTATAAAGTCCACATTAAAAAATCATTAAAATTTTTATTTACATTATAAAGTGCTTTATGTTGAATAGACTAAAAAGTAGCACAAGCCACTGATTAAACAAACCTAACAAGTCATTGACTTACCAACTTTCACCATTTTCACATACCGTTTTGGTAAATTGACATCTAGTTAATGACACACTAGTTAATGAATGATTTGTACCAAACGGGGCACTACAAACTTGGAGTGGAAAATTATGTTTAAAGCACCAGTCAAGATTCTTTCACTTTTATCGAGGCAGTCAGTTCTGGGATGGTGGAAGAAGCTAGAGTGTCTGGAGAAAACACTGACCTTCGGCAAGCATAATGACAAACTTTCTCAAATATGGATCTGCCCCAAATTGGATTGAAACTAGGTGGAGAGAGGCACTAAGATCCATAACCATATGCTTTAGATGACTCAGCTACTGAGGATCGGGGGCTCTAAAGAAGGCACAAGCTTATGAAGCATAGCACTTAAAATAGCTAGAGACTTGGATGGCCGAGTCCAAAAGCAGTTTGGTCCTTAGGTCAAACATATCACACACTGTTGCTGACCACAAACACCATGTTAGTATATACCAGAGACCAAGTGAAATTATGTGAAATCACAACAGTCAATGCCATATACTAAGTATCTATTTCCAAATAACATAAATAAAACATAGCAAAAACACATAACACCTAAATAAGCGATAATCATTACTGTGTTGTAACTAGTTGCAAGCGAGGTGACGAATATAAACATCACCTGTAGCAGCGTGCGGGATAAAGTCAACGACGAGCTGTCAAATTGATCGTTATAAGTAATGTTGGCTACAATAAGCTATTGATCAGATTTCTATATTTATAGCATAATGAACCTCTCTGCCATGTTATAATTACTTATTGATCATAAATAGACCTGCACTACAGCTCCGTGATTTTTCTCCGACTGATTTTGTTCTGATCGCAGACCTTATCAGCTAAAATTATTCTCAAATCAAAGCCTGCAAAGGCTGTGATTTATCGCCAGTTTATGATGACAAGTCAGCGACCGAGCCGACGGTAACAACATCCCGAGGATGTTTTATTTACTATAGCGACATCAACAAACAGAACTCTGGGAGTTAAAATGTCAATGTATTCCATTATGTCCAGAAAAATTCCATAACATTGAGAAATTAGAGGAAAAAAAGAATGGATTGATTTTTAAATATTTACACCTACATGATAAATAAACAGAAGGAGTCATTGTCTGTATTTCTAAATACATACATGTATAATATATCAATACATGTTAGTTAAGCCTTAACTGGCTTACGGTTAAAACCTGTCCTAAGCCTACAAGTTTATATGGTGAGTGCTGTTTATCCTGTACTCAGTGGCATTAACTGACTGTTGAGTGAAGTAGAATTGAGTGAAATGACGTAATAGCATTTTATGCCCCAGTCACATATCAAAGCAGTCAGTTCAGAGACGGTGGAGAAAACCAGAGTGTCTTGAAAAAACCACTGAACTTAAGCAAGCCAACAGACAAACTTTCTTACACAAGGACCTTCCCAAATGGGATTCAAGCCAAACTGATGGGAACTTGATTATTAAATGAGAATTACAATGCACTTCTTTCTGAGTAGCAACCATTTGGCCAAAAGACCAATGAGACTTATAATGCACATTTTTCTAACCTAAAGCATCAACCATTTGGGTGCTGGAACCAAAGTCAGGGATTTTTCTGGGTATCCACAGGGTCCGGTAAAAGGACCCATTCCCAATGCAAAAATACATACATTTTTCCCAATTCTGTAGTAAAAATTTCCCAATTAGCTATGTTTATCAATTTTTTGAGAGAAAAAATTTCACAAGATCATCAACATCATATTTGGAGGATATCTCGTTCTGATAACGATTTCAATCTATATTAACCCACATTTTGCTGGATGATTTATATAGAGACAAAAGAGACACCGACATAATTTGTTTAATTATCAGTATTCTAGTGGTCTAGAATTTCTAATATGTTGTTGTGATTTTTCCCAACATTACATTTTTGTTGAGCATTTTCCCAATTTCATCCCAAGGTCCTTTTCCCAAAAAGGTCAGAAAAATCCCTGAAAGTGATCTACTAGTACCGGTACCTTGTGCTTTTTTTCTAAGCAGCAATCATTTTGGTACTTTGATTAATATGACCTACCGTATTTTTAAAAACTCTTTTTATGCTGCAAATATTAGGTCACTAGAGCAACTTAATTTGAATACAGGGTATAATTCATAAGACCTATTCAATATTATGATCTGGTTACAATGCAAATTGAACTTAATTAACTTCATTATAATATATATTACTGGTTTAAAAACATGTCATGCAATTTGTGCATTTCAGAAAAACCTTTTTTTAATTTTTATATGTTTGCCATGTAATTTTTTTAATTGGAGCTATTACAAAACATTCATTGTCTATTAATGAAAACAATTTTATTTTCAACTACCTTAAACAACAACTAAATGTATTTCAGTCAACTCCTTCAAAATTTATTCTAATTAAATGACAGGCTAACGACAGAGACTCTCACTGCCTAGGTTGGAAATTTGTTCAGGGCATAGCCTAGTGTGAGAAACTTTGTCAGTTTGTTTGTCCAAGGTGGATGAGGTATCAGTGGCCAAGTGGTCTAAAGTGAGATTACATTTAGACCAGTGCCTCCACCACCTGGCCCTGGGTGGAAAACCTGTCAAAGATAAATCCTAGTGTGAGAAATTTCATCACCTTGTGGAAGGTTTGTTATTTTCTCCAAGCACTCTGGTTTTCTCCACCATCCATAAATCAACCAGCTCAATATAAGTAAAAGAATCTTGACTGGGGCGAAAAAACTCCATTACTCCATTCCACTCAAAAATTATAAAATCTTAAGCGTAATAACAAATAATAAATCTAACTCTTTATATAATGTGCCGATAAGTGGATAAAAAAACAGTTTTTCCTTTTTTAGAGTTGTACATATCTTTTTTTTCTTTTCTAATTTTAGACTACTTCTAAAAGAATTTAAAATTTACGATGTGTGAAAAACGGAACATAAATCATTTAAACATTATATTTCCATCAATAAAATGAAGTAGAAGTTATAATGGTAAATCAAAAGAACTTTGAATTCTTCATTATGTTTGTGCATTCAGTGGATTGAATAGAAAATTCTGTGACAGCAGACCTCGCCTGGGATGAACACCCCACCAATGAGACTTTTCAATAAATAATACTCATACCAACTGAGTTATATGAAAGTACTTATTTTAGTCATGGGCGAGACCTGTCTGACGGACCCAGAATGAGAGACGACCAACTGCCACACCACACCCTACCCCACTCACCCCCATCTCTAGAAATTTTTCGCTCATAATAAATAAATACTACTCTTATCAACTGAGCTAGATAAAAATACTTTAAGCATGGATGACCAGGACAAAATCAACCAACCAACCACCACCATCCTGCTTTACAGGGCAAATGCCACACCAAACCAGTTTTGCTAACACAAGGGAATGGAGTGAAGTAATGGAGTTGAAAAATTACATCCCAGTAAAGACTTTTTTTACTTATATTGAGATGGTCAGTTCATGGATGGTGGAGGAACCTGGAGTGCCTGGAAAAAACCACCAACCTTCGGCAATGGAACTGACACTTTCTCATGCCATGTCCTACTCAAGTGGGATTCAAACCTAGGTGGTGAGAGGCAATGTGATCCGCAAACATGCAATTTAGATAACTCAGCATCTGATGGTCCCTCACCTTGTTACCAAAAAGGTAGTATTCTGAAAAATTAACTTTTACACAAAGTACACTGATCAAGCTTTACAACTTGTAATACTACACAATTCAAAATGTAGGCCAGTCCAAAAGTCATAGACCTGTAACTTTTCAGTCCCACCTGTAATATTGAGGATTGTCCCACTATTAACATTCTTATAGGAATGTCACTTTTATTTGGACCTTGTACATGTTTCCACATACCCACATCCAAAAAAAGCACACAATTTTGAGAAATTTGGTAGTTGTTGCCTATGATATAATCTCATTATCTTAAATCAGGTGTTCAAGTTCTTGATAACTCTGATAACCCAAAACAATTTATATCAACAAAAATATCATCATGAAATATTAAAATGAGATAACAGATATGATGGCCAAGCCCACAATGATCTGATGACAATGTGAAACCTGAAATGTGTGGAATGTTTTGGAACACATAAATGCTGCAAAATCCGGAAATAACATCATTGTTACGGGAAAACGTCATCTTATGTGATTCCATATTTATTGGTAATAAGTGTTGGGGGATATCAAGTGGTACAGTGGTAAACCCAATTGAATCTATTATTCAGAGTTTGAAGTCCAATCCACCTCAGGGTCAAGCGGCTCAAGCCCTGGTCCTATCTTGCACTTTTTCAATCCTTTTACCGTTTAGTGGCCAGTGTTAGTTTAAAAGTGGACTGGCAATTGTTGCTTTCCTACATATCAATCTGAAGAATACTGTGATCTGGGTAGCTCAGTTGGTAGTTTTCACCTATAGTGCAGAAGGTACCAGGTTTGATCCCCAATGCAACCCTGCATTTTTATTCTACCGGTTAGTTTTGTGGCCAGTGTGGGATTTCACATATGCAGGAAAAAAAGTTGATGAATGTAATAGTCAGGAAATCTCATTTGGGTACAACATTTAACTATAGTGTCAGATACAGTCGGACACAGTAGTCCAGTTTTGAGCCTAGGTGCCAGCATTGACCCTTTTTTCTACATCCATGGCAGGGTAACACTTGTACTGTTAAGTTAGTTTTCTTTTTAAACAGCATACATGCATGTAACATGATTCCTAATCTGTGACATGCTGCTATTGCACATACAGAGAAAGACTTGTTGACTTTCACTCCAGTTTACAAACAAAAATTTGTTTTGGATGAATAAACCTCAGGTATCTATTACACTAATACCTGGAGAGGAGGCTTCATTCAGCGAATACCTCAACAATGAATGGCAAATGTACACTGCAATGACCATGGTGTCTAATTTCAAAAATTCTTCGTAAGTAAACATCATCATCATCCTACAACACATGATCTTACCTCAGCAAGTAAACGGATCTTTCAATGTCAGTGAGCTGTTCATCAACTTCAAGTTTTTCAAGTTCTTCTGATGACTGCAAAATATCAAAATTGATTTTAAAACAATTGATTAATCAAATTTGATAATAAAATCAATAAAATTGAATCGAATGGTGAAATTTTTAATTGAATTATTACCTTTAATTGGCTTGTAATCAGTTTATAACTATCGAGTTGTAACTCCTGCAAGTCATCTGCAAGCGACGTTGTAGTCGCGTCCATCGTTACGATAACTTCCTGTTACTGAGTCTGTGTGTAATTATCTCATTTCTGTTTTAGCACTGACTATGTAAATATTTCTACACTAATTCTGTAAAGCATAATTCCATTAAACATTGGTTGTCATTGCTCGCTGTCAAATGGCTTCACTTGACAACACGATCATCCACCATGTTCAGGCACTTGCATAAAATCTCGTTTGTTCTCGCGAGATATGGCAACGGACTGTTTGGCGCCAAAATTAAAACTTTTGATCTAAAAGTAGTTCACTTTAACAGTGAAGTTATTGGGTTAAATAAATAAACGATAAAGTTGACCGAGTATTACGGAGAATGAGCATGTTGAATAGTATGTAAAGTAATACTGTAGCCATTATTTTTTAAACAGTTATTATCTGTGGCAATCATATGAAAACTTTCCACTTACGGCCATTCTACAGAAAATTAACAGGGACGCATATAACTTGGAGAATATATTCAGGATTCGCAAACATGGAAAATCGTACATTGAAAACGTTCATTTCAAATGCATTTGCTTAAAGTATAAATAAAAGATATCAGCAGCGACTTTCTGCATAATTGTGGGAAAATATTACAGGGCGAATGTCAGTGCTACCTATTATTTTGTCATTACCATGACGATTTTGAATTTTAATTTATCCAAAGAGTATGAATAAGTATTGATTATACGTATATGCCAATCACTAAATAAAAACGTCGCTAATCAATTTTTTATTTTGTTGAATAATTTCTTTCTTTCTTTTTAAAGTTAGACAACAAAGTTTTATCAGAGTGCTATCCAAGTAAATTCTGTCTTATTTCGTATTAAATAGGCCAAGGACCACTAGTTTTGTAGGTTTTTAGTCAAGTTACAGGGGCAGACCCAGGTGAAGGGGGGCACTACGGGAGAATAAAGGGCGTCATGCGCGGGTCGTTACCTTCTGATCACCGGGTGTCTTGGGACACCCCATCCCCCACCGAAAATTGAAAAACCAAGTCCTAAAAGAACGACTGAAATTCTCGAAATCTGAGGAAGAGGAGGAGAACAAAGCATTAATTTCAACAGGTTGGCCACTACCCCAATTAGTAATCATATCCGACACAACAATCCTCAAAAAAATACTCGACCCTTGTTTGACTAGAGTTGTTTATCCAACAGACAGAATCTGAACATTGGATGGTTTTTCTCGATTCCTTTTCTCTCTCTCAGATATTCCGTATTAGAAATTTAAAAAAAGTGTTGATTATGTATTTAATTTAATTTAATTTAATTTA
The DNA here is from genome assembly GCA_021292105.1 of Anadara kagoshimensis. Lineage (NCBI taxonomy): Eukaryota > Metazoa > Mollusca > Bivalvia > Arcoida > Arcidae > Anadara > Anadara kagoshimensis. The sequence goes on from CM037858.1 coordinate 47,993,873, forward strand.
ATTTAATTTAATTTAATTTAATTTAATTTAATTTAATTTAATTTAATTTAATTTAATTTAATTTAATTCAATTTAATTTAATTAATTTATTTATTTATTTACATTATCCAGGCTAATTTTTATCAGTGTCACTTTCTTACTCATCATCAAAATTGGTGCATGGAACGCGAGTGGTGCCAAGTTTAACCTCTGAAATTGAAAATAAAAGTTCCATTTTTCTCAATGAATATTTAAAATATGAGAAAGATATTTGTATCTGAAACGAAAGTTCTCTATATACACGGTGCGAAAGACAGCGGACGCAACCAAGAACACGACACAATACAAGTTAATGGGAGAGAAACAGCCAAACAAGAGAAGCGCGCATTGTGACTACTGAACATATTTATATATAAAATTCCACTTTGGACATATACACGAGTATATGTCAAGACGAAGTGGTGTGGTTATAACAATATTGGAGAACAATAATTAAGTCACAGTAAGAATAACCGTTTACGAAGAAACAAAGAAGAAAATTGCAACATTATCTCCGTCAGTGTCGGAGATGCACAATAATAATGAAGCACATTATTCCAAAATTAACATATGGGCAGTGGCTTCATTAAATCAAGACAGTATTTTATTCTAAATCACTGATGCAGTTGGTTGATATGTTAACTTTTATGGATGCGATATAGGGAAGACAACTCTCACTGAGAAGAAAGTGTTTAGATATAATTAATAGTTATAATGCTTCAAACGGAAAAGAAAGACACGGGACACGTTATTAGCCTAAGCAATCTTTATTTCGTGAAACAATCTTAATGAATGATGGAGACAAGTTTTAAGAAACAATTATGTTACATATCTTTCTGTAATTTTACTATACTGAAATTTTCAATCTTGAGCCTGTTGTTGGTGGTTTTGGTGGTGGGTGGTGGGGGGGGGGGGATGACCGATTGGTCTAAAGCGTGTTCTAACAGATCACAGCGCCGCTCACCGCTTAGGTATGAATCCAAATTGGGACAAACCAGGTCGGATTTGTTTTCGGGCATTCAGATTTCCCCCACTACTCGAGAACTGACTGCGTCGGTAAAACATCTTGACTAGGGCGTATACCAGTATACTAGATACCAGTATATTAAAACAAGGATTGTGATACTCCACTCAACTCTATTATCCATGCGATACAGGTAAGACAACTATAACTGAGCTGAGCGCGTTAAAGGACTGGTTGAATGTTTCTTTCGGTCGAATCAGCAATTTTAGCTAAGCCAATGCATGAAAGTTACAAATGCGGAAAATCAAAATGTTGTAAGTAAGCTAAAATGGCATGCGATATTACCATATTGTTATCAATCTTGTCAATATTGAACAATACAATCGTTAAAATTGATTGATTGGGAAGAATATTTCACTTGTATCTATACGTCACCAGCTATCGATAAAGTGGTTAAAATTTTTACCTTTGCAATGCCCTTAGAGCAAAGTGCAGGGAGGGTTACCGGTATTAAACGTGTCACGCTTACCATGACACGTGACACGGGGTGTTGGTTAATAAGGTCTCTTCAGAAGGACCCCGTAACTTTCAGACCTCGGCCGGGCGAACCCACGACCTCCCATATACAGACAACGTAAGGCCTTACTGGTATTATGTTATCAGTCTCATTATTTTTTTTTAAAAAGCCTGAGGTTGTAAACAAGCCAAATGACACAATGCATTAATGATATAAATGCCGAAAAATCTAAATAACCAATTAAAAAGCCATACGGCAATATAGGTATAAGTTGCCAAAATGCTGCAATGAATGGGAAGTGACAGAATGAGCAAGTCAGCTGGAAAGTTGGAACATTTGAGATTTTATTTATGTCCTCCTCCTCCTCCTCTTCTCCTTCTTCTTCTTCTTCTTCTTCTTCAGAACCTGTATGCAGAACCTTGTTAAATCTGAAGAAAAGTAGGTCTCTCCGTTTGTCCGCCCGTCAGTCTAAGATCGCTCCAAACATTCACCTATCTATGGAGTGATCCAAGATCCAACATGAGCCGTTGTCTTTCATACACTTTTGTGTGTATGGATCAATAATACCAGATCAAATCTGAGTTTAGAAAGTGGAAATTAAGCTCTCAAGAGACGGATCTAGTCAGTATGACCACCCTAGTTTTGAGTCACTGCTTTTATACTCCTTAACACTGATTTCAGTGAGGTGTTTATCCTTAGATGGATATTGCTCCACTCCTAAAAGGGCCTGTGTTGGTTGACTTGAGCGACTTTATATTGTGTATTGATGCGCGTCCTTAACCTCCTGTCTAGCTACCTCCTGTCTAGCTCGCCCTTCAAATGCTCGATCGGGATCAAATTTGAACTGTATGGTGATCAATCTGTACATCGTTTGGAGAAAAAAATTCACTACAAATCCTAGCAATATGACGCTTTGCTGTGTTCTGCTGCAACGCCAGGTTGTTATAACATTAATGAATAAGAGGAAGAACGCGTGGTCCCTGATCCCGATATCTTATTGCTGTAAGATTGCAATGGATTAAAACCGTTACGCAAGCGTCAAAATATCGCTCGACACGACATAGACACGTTGTCGTGCATCTGTCCGAAAGAACGTTAACCGAGACTCGTCAGTGTGAACACACGTATGAAATGGAGTGGAGTAAAGGAGTTTTATTTTCCAGTTAAAATTCTTTTAAATATACAGAGGCGATCAGCTGTTGGATGTTTGAGTAAACTGGAGTACCCACAGAGAACCACTGATCTTCGACAAGCTATCTGCCAAACTTCCTCACACTAGAATCGGCCTGATTCACTCCTATATGGGGATACAATCAGAGGCAAAGATAGGAACCAATTTCAATCGAGGCAAAAAAAAAAAAAAAAACAAGAGGCCCATGGGCCTTATACGCTCACCTGATAACTAATGGCTAGCTGATAGATTTAAAGACAACGTAAATACTAAACCCCAATGACCCCATTTTTTCTTTACATCAAAATGATCATTGTATCAATACCTACAACATTCTAATATACATGCCTATACAAAACGTTTATAGTTTTCAAGATAATTAACCATTTCAGTATTGTTTTACATCTGTGACCTTGACCTTTAAACCCATGACCTTTTCTATACATCAAAATGATTGTTTTATCGATACCTACAACATTCTAATATACATCCTTATACAAAAAGTTAATAGTTTTCGAGATAATTAACCATTTCGGTATTGTTTTCGCATCTGTGACCTTGACCTTTGAACCCATGACCTTTTTCTATACATCAAAATGATTGTTGTATCAATACCTACAACATTCTAATATACATGCCTATACAAAAAATTTATAGTTTTCGAGATAATTAACATTTTCGGTATTGTTTCGCATCTGTGACCTTGACCTTTGAACTCATGACCTTTTTCTAATACCTACAACATTCTAATATACATGCCTATACAAAAAGTTAATAGTTTTCGAGATAATTAACCATTTCAGTATTGATTTGCATCTGTGACCTTGACCTTTGAACCCATGACCTTTTTCTATACATCAAAATGATCATCGCATCAATACCTACAACATTCTAATATACATGCCTATACAAAAAGTTATAGTTTTCGAGATAATTAACCATTTCGGTATTGTTTCGCATCTGTGACCTTGACCTTTGAACCCATGACCTTTTTCTATACATCAAAATGATTGCTGTATCAATACCTACAACATTCTAATATACATGCCTATACAAAAAGTTTATAGTTTTCGAGATAATTAACCATTTTGGTATTGTTTCGCATCTGTGACCTTGACCTTTGAACCCATGACCTTTTTCTATACATCAAAATGATCGTTGTATCAATATCAACAACATTCTAATATAAATGCCTATACAAAAAGTTTATAGTTTTCGAGATAATTAACCATTTCGGTATTGTTTCGCATCCGTGACCTTGACCTTTGAACCCATGACCTTTTTCTATACATCAAAATGATCGTTGTAACAATATCTACAACATTCTAATATAAATGCCTATATAAAAAGTTTATAGTTTTCGAGATAATTAACCATTTCGGAATTGTTTCGCATCTGTGACCTTGACCTTTGAACCCATGACCTTTTTCTATACATCAAAATGGTCGTTGTATCAATACCTACAACATTCTAATATACATGACTATACAAAAAGTTTATAGTTTTAGAGATAATAAGTATAATCAGAGGTAAAAAAAATTAGGTCACGACCTTCACAATTGACCTTGACCTCATTTTGAAGATACTAACAAGAAGATGTCAAAACTGAAAACCCCATGTCATTATCTGGTCAAGTAGTCAAGTTATAACAATTTGAAGCTATTTTACGATTTTTTCAAAATTAAACGCAAAAACGCGTAACCCATTTTTCGACCGAATTTCACGAAATGAACAAACTACAGGCTTAAGACCCTAGAGAAGCCAAATATCACATCAGATTTTTTCTCCAATCAATACTTTCGGAGAAGAAGATTTTTTAAGATTTTTGCACCCCTAGGTCACCTTGACCTAGTTATGGTAGCCATGGCAATGCCACGAACAAATCTGAAAAAACAAAACCAAATGGCGCTTCAAACGGTGGGGGAGGGGGTGTCCGAAAACTTTTTTAAAACATGACGTTAAATGCTGGATTCTGACGACATCTGAACCCGATATATGTTTTTTAAATTATACTATAGTATAGCCTACATACATACCATTCCATGTTCATAAACATTGTTAAAAAGACAAAACTTTGACGTAACCGAACATTGCATGTACAGTTGAACAAATAAAACAACTTTGTACTTAGCTCAAGTTTTACTGGAGATTTTCATTTAGTCAGTCGTTCAAAAAAAAAAAAAATAAATAAAAAAAAATATAAAAAAAAGCAAATTATCAATAGTGACTAACATACACCCTGTAGTGGTACCTTTAACACAATTCTAAGCAAATTAAGTGGTCAGGCACAACTAATTCTTCAATAAGACACTAAAACTTCTTTAACAAGAAATGAGTAACTTTTTATATTTATCCTCTATAAATTATCTTTTTTCTTTGCATCTCTGTAAAAAAGAAAAAAAAAACGATTTTATTTTTACCGAGGCCTCGGTTGCCTCATAGCAGCAATGTGATTCGTAAGCCGATGGTTTGAGCTCTTGGCTACCGAGACAATGCACATGTGCGCTATTTTAGAGTTTTTGTTAGCTAATGTAACATATTATTAATTGATAACCAGTGTTTCCTGGAAAATTCTAACATGCGAAATGTTGTTGTTGATAAGTATGATGCCTCCGCATCCAAAAATATCTCGGATATATGTGACAGTGCACAAATTAACTATTTTAACCATAATCACGTACATGTATTTCAAATAAATCCCTAGTTTCGGATTATTTCTATAAATTTACTTGTTTCCTTCATGTTTTTATCTTAATCGCGTTAGACCAATCTAATATTACACAACGGATTAATCAAGACTTTCAAGTAGGTGAAATACCTAGAGTCGGAAAAACAAGTCATTCCTTTGTTTCGGACTTTCCGGGTCAGACTTTACCTGTGACACTAATTACTTAATATTCTATAGTGCTTTGTTTCCATGACGACCAGGTATTTTTTATAGCGTTGTTTGTATTTTATTTTATGTTTAGCGTCAGTCTGGAAGTGGCTGTTGGATAGCCCAGGTCACAATTCCGACATAGAATAAATTTGTCAACTTTATTTGAGTTTTAAGTTTTATTTTAACTAGTTCAAATTGAGCTAGATTCCCCGTTTTTATAAGTGGTGCGAGAAACCGGGGCAGTTTGCCGCAAATTGATGCGTAAGCCAAGCTGCACTACAAGATCCCGATACAAAACAGGACTTTTAAGTTATAGAACTTTAATTGTCTGAACAACGATGTCTTAAAATGGATAGTTATTCTAGATGGAGACAAGTGGACAATATTCGTTGGAATCCATGTTACAAATGCGGGTTTTTATTCAACACCAGACATTTAAGATTTTGTAGAGCAAAAAACGTCCATTGTTTTCATTGTGGACGTCTGGGGCATTATGCTAGGTGTTGCTGGTCAGATACTGTGCAAAGTCACACTATTAACTATCACAGGACACCACAGATAAATCACATTGTTGTGAGCAAAGGAAAAAGAAAACGTAAATCATGGAAGCAGAAAGCACGTGATAAACAAAGACTAACAAAGTATTTGGACAAAAAGAAATTTATGCAAAATCTTCCCTTTTCAAAAATCGGCGAAAAAGATTTTCAACAGGTGTTCAATTTAAATTCGAAAAATGCTGATTTGGAACTTCTTTCCGACAACGTCGAGAGACTAAAACACGAAAAGATCACGCTTAAAGTTCAACTTAAGGAAAATGCAGCCGTAAATTTGCAGTTGGAGAAAAATTTGGCCAATACAACGGAGGAATTAAAAACTACTAAAAACAGTCTGGACCGTTGTAATGAGGAAAATATTCACTCACGACAAATAATAAAACACTTACAGGAACAGAGAAACGATCAATTGAAAATAACAGAGGAATTAAATGAGGATATATTCGGACTTCGCATCGAAAACGAAAGATTATCGGAAAAATTAGACCTCGTTTTTGAAGAAAACATGAATTTTACAATTGAAACTGATGGTTTAAAACAGAAGATAAAAACACTCCAAAAATGTAGTAATGGTGCACCGGGAACCCAAAAGACAAGACACCAACCGTACACTCCGTATGTGAATTCGGATGGAAAACCAGTTCACATAATTTCATCAGAAGCTTTGTCATCTCCAAATGTGCATCTGAAAGATCCTGAGTGGCTACAATATACGCAAAGCCGTATTATATTTAAATAGTTTTATATGTGATATTTAGTTTCAAGTTTGGAGACCAAACTTTTCGGAGAAGAGGGATATTGTGACAGTGCACAAATTAACTATTTTAACCATAATCACGTATTTCAAATAAATCCCTAGTTTCGGATTATTTCTATAAATTTACTTGTTTCCTTCATGTTTTTATCTTAATCGCGTTAGACCAATCTAATATTACACAACGGATTAATCAAGACTTTCAAGTAGGTGAAATACCTAGAGTCGGAAAAACAAGTCATTCCTTTGTTTCGGACTTTCCGGGTCAGACTTTACCTGTGACACTAATTACTTAATATTCTATAGTGCTTTGTTTCCATGACGACCAGGTATTTTTTATAGCGTTGTTTGTATTTTATTTTATGTTTAGCGTCAGTCTGGAAGTGGCTGTTGGATAGCCCAGGTCACAATTCCGACATAGAATAAATTTGTCAACTTTATTTGAGTTTTAAGTTTTATTTTAACTAGTTCAAATTGAGCTAGATTCCCCGTTTTTATATATATTTGACGCCAATGTTCAATATTCCTTTTATTCTTAAATTTGATACCACATATGGCGGGTGTAGCTTGCTAGACAGGAGGTGCTAACCCTTCCGGAGCATCCGGTCTCACCACAGTAAGACACTAAACTTACTATACTATCAATTCTCCCTTTTACTACCCAGCAAAACTGTTCTTGGTGCTGGAGTTCCTGTGGTCTCGCATGTAGTTGGTGGAAGTCCACGTGACTTACTTAATTTGCCAGTTTTCATTTTCAACTTTTGTATTATGATTTTACCCTGGATCTGGGTGTTTGTGGCTTACTTACTTGCTCACTCATTGAGTCACTTTCTTACTTAAACCACTTCGGTAGCTCATTTGGTAGGGTGCTCGCTCCGTGAGTGGGAGGTCGTGGATTCGATCCACGACCGGGTCTGACCCAAGACTTGAAAGTGGGTAGTGACTGTTCTTTCGCCAAGCACTCGGCATTATGAAGTGAAAGTCACGGTTCTTTCGGATGGGAACTTAAAATAAACGAGGTCCCGTGTCATGGTGGACTTGTCACGCTTAAGAACCCTGCTGAATAATACCATCAGCGCAACGCACATGCAAATTCTCTGCACCTTCGACCATAGCTGGCGACGTCTCGATATAAGTGAAATATTCTTGACCGGGACGTTAAACTCAATTAAAGTTAACGTTGCAGTTTACAGAGAAAGGGAGGTAAGAGAGAAGGACTAAAAAATAAGGTTTGACTGATTTGTAAGAGTTATGTGTCTTTGTATACGCTAAACGAATGAAGGTATTACAACAAATCAAACATCTGTGTTTCGGAAAGAATGCAAACGTAGTTTCTCATTTAAAAATACTATATATCAGTGACATCATTTGCCAAAATCAGCGTGTTTATGCAACGTCGTTTGTTAAATTAGATGATATGGCCCCCAAAAGTGCATATAACTTCACCAGTGAATATCATAGTGCCAGAGTAAACCCAATGCCAGTCCAAAAGTTGGAAGTTTGAATCAATCTTTGGCCTTGTATTCTTGTTTTTGCCAGATATGTTTTCAGCATGGCATGCTCGGTACTTGTCCGAAATTGGAATTGAAGAATATTTTATGTTTAGGTTTAAAACAGTAGTGAACTAGAACATATCTTGAAATTTTAAATTAATGTATTTTCTTAGGTTTTCTTAGTCAAAAAGAATTTTGGGGCACATACCATGTGTGAATTTATTATGTCATCCTGAATTAACAATGCATGAAGGTTGGTTCAGTTTCACCAAATTCACACAAATGCAAAATAAAGAACTAACCCAGAATGTAACATGGAAAATGTGTGTATACTGAATAAATTATTTAATGTAATGCGTGTACCATATAATTCCAATGCGACCAAGCTCTGGACTACGCTTGAAGATGCTACTTGTTGTTCGATCGGCTAGCAACATATATGCTCTCCTATCTATTCCATGGTATATCTATGAACTGGAAATTTGTCTTATTCCGAAGTGGTCAACTAGACACCAAGTTCCTTGCATTGCAGTTGCTTGCTAATGATTGTATGACGTGGTTCTAATACTAGTGCAATAATAATAATAATAATAATAATAATAATAATTATAATTATAATTATAATTATTATTATTATTGCTCAAACACAATCTACATGTACATATGATAGCAGTCGTTGAAGTCAATATAAGGATCACTAGGTTATGCACACATTTTTTACACCCATTTTCAAGGCCTTAAATATTTTATCCTTAGTGGTCATCCTTACGTAAACTAAATGTGCTTATTTTAGGAAATTATTTCTATATTATAGGCCTACGTTTTGCTTTTCGAAAATGGCTTTCATAAGTTGTCACTTATTGGATCTAAACCTATGGTTCTTGAAGTCCTTTTTGATACTACTGATTGTAGCTTGCCCAATATACGTTTTATGGGCGATTTCTCTAATATTTTGATAACTGAGCATATTAACATTTTTCCTTTCATTAGTTTTAGTTGGCCGGCCCACTTAAGAGTGGAGTAATGTAGCACAATTTGTCAGTGGTAAAGCACTCTTCTTACCACTAACAGTTATCTCCCTTTTACTGCTCACGGACAAGAAAGACCACTCTTTCAATACTATCAGTATTGTTCAAAATAAGATTTACTTCCCATAGACAAGTAAAAATCATCAAAACATCCCACTTCTAGATAACAATACGTTAATAGTTCAGTAAAATGGAAAAATGTGTTCGCCGCTGTACTGCGTGATCAAAACCCCTTAACGTCTGTGAAATGTCGGATTCCCGAAAGAATATCGTGGTTTTTTTTTTTTACAGGAAAACATAAACTGATATAATTGCATATCCAATGTAAATAGTTGTTTTGCACAAAAGATAGGGGTTTCACTTGGTACAGCGGCGAACCCTAATGACCCATTGTTCAATTCCGCAACGTCAACGTTTTTCAGAACGTCCCACTCAAACGTTACTTAAAGGGGATGTTAATCACGAGGAACAGAGGCGAACTTCACCGAACAATTTTTTTTATAATGGACAAAATTGGAAATTTATGACCATATATATATAAAGATGATTTTCATGTCTTTTCTTGGGACAGCTGTATTATAGAAACAAACACAGTTTTTTTCAAAGCAATTTTACGCCCATCGTAAAAATCAAATTAATTCTACATAAAAAATAATAAGTACTTCCACATAAATCAGGCAGATAATATGTATGTAATTTTGTGAAATATTTTATTGAAAGTTCTCGTCCCGTAAAACCAGCAGTTTTCTGTTGGGTCAAATTTACATGGACATCAAATCGCAGCTGGAACGCGTTGGCGACCATAAATTATTGAACTTGTCTATATTTTTGCACTAAACCTTATTTTGGTCATTATGATTTGGCGCTCAAAAATATTTCCTGATTTGTTGACAGTTTATTTATTTTATTTTATTATTTGTTTTATTATTATTAATTTTCGAATAAACATAAAATAAAAATAAAATATAAACTTATGACCAAGTTCAAGTTCTTTGGTCCAATTATTACTATTTTTACTGTCATCAGTATATAACTGTCATGTGCTACTTTTGAATGTATTAATTTGTCATATAACATTTTTTTAATTTAATCATAAAATACATCCAAAATATGGTATATTGCCATTTTTAATGTATCTTGTGATTAAATTAAAAAACTGGTATACAACAATTTCATAAAAATTCAGAAGTAGCACATGCCATAATAATATTCAGACCTTTTAATAAAATGTCCACTTCGTCTTATATCCTGGTACACGTAAAGTACAGACCTGTCGAAAGTTTAACACAAAATTAACAGATTCGTTGGTAATATTTCGACAGCTTTTCTGACCCGCAGTAAATTTTTGGACACTAGCTTTCCATATCTCGGTCATTCGGTAGCCAAATCTCGACTTCTTCTCGTAAGTTCGGTGTTAAACTTTCGACAGGTCTGTACTGTAATATCCCGGAAGTATGGTTGTTAACAAGGTTCCAAGTACCTAACAAGAGTATTTTTCAGAATCTTCTATGTCTTGTTCCAAACAGGCATGTCATGATATTTTTGAAAGATATGCCCATTTCTATTCAATGTCTTTATATGTCTTGCCTGTTCTATATTTTGCCTTTACATTTTTTTGGTGTATTTTCTTAATTTAAAGTGTGAAGTATTACAGGGTATAGGTTTTTTTAGGTTCTAAACTGACATCAACACATTTATTTCATTTCATTTCATTTCATTTCTGTTTTAATAGTTTTGTTCGATTTTTATATTTTTGTTAGCATTATAAGCAAGGTATCCGCTGAATATTTGACCATTACTTTCCACATAGATCGACTTATTACTATTGTCATATTATAAATTTTTGAATTTTCTGAATGAAATATTCAAAAATTTATAATATTTCATTCAGAAAATTCAAAAATTTATAATATGACTCTATCTTGTAATTTCTATTTTTGAGATTTAAAAACAAAGTTAAGTGCTACATTTAAAAATGTACAAATTCAATAACAAAAACAATAATAGTCAAAAATTATTATCATGTTCGTAAAAGAAAAATGTTATTTTTGAACTGTAGCCAAATCTAATATGAATCATAATATATTGTATTGAATGAGGAAAGTAGTTAATTGTGTTTTTCATAAAAAGAAAATCATGTGAATGAACTATAATGGCTAAATGAACATTTTGTAAATGGACAGATTCACAGTAAGAGAAGATTAATCTCACATCGAACTTCTTTCTATATCTATTATCACTATGTTGGCATCAATTATTGGGAGGGAAATGACCCTTTGCGTTGCAGGAACGAAAACTGTAATTTTTAACACTAGATAAAGAAACTCGATAATACATTTGTTAAATTTTCCCGAATTTTAGAAATTTGAGAAGTGGAAATGTAATTATCTCTTTAGAAACACGTTAATGTTATCTTATTATAACAAACAAGACAAAAAATAAAAATCAATTAAAAATGTTGATTTTTTTCCCGTTTAGTTTATTTTGTTAAAAGGTCGTTTGTTTTAACCACGAAACTCTATGAGTATTCGACCTGAATAATATTTAGCACAAAATTGTGAAACTTTGAATTTCTAATTTATCCGACAAGAGGAGCTTTTTGGTAAAATTATGTTAAAATAAGTGATATTATCATATTACAAATTTTTGAATTTTCAGAAAATTTATAATATGAAACATATCTTATACCAGTACAGAAATAGGCACACACACACACACACACACACACACACAGAGAGAGAGAGAGAGAGAGAGAGAGAGAGAGAGAGAGAGAGAGAGAGAGAATTAAAATGTTGACTTTCCCCTTTTAGTGTATGTTGTTAAATGGCGTTTGTTTTAACCACAGAACTTTTTAGGTTTCAAGTCTGAGTAAAGTTTAACTGAAAATATTGAAAAATTTAAGTTCAGCTGACAGCAGGAAATTTTGGTAAATATATTTGATATACCATAATTATGCCAATATTCATATTATATCAATCAACACCACCACACACACACACACGGGAAATAATATTAAGAAGAAAAATAGAAATTAGGGTTTTTCTGTTGCAAGGGCGTTTGTTTTAATAATGAAACTTTTTGAGTTTCCGACTCGAATAAAGCTTAACTCAAAAAATTGAAAATTTCAATTCATTTGAAGGAAAGATTAAATTAAACAGTAGAATTCGATTCATTAGCAAATGATAACATAAGTGATATACGATATTGTATGCTAATATTCACGTTGTAGAGAGAGAGAGAGAGAGAGTGTGTGTGTTTTTATTTTAAAAATATTACATCCGTGTCAAAATTATAACATTTATTAGTGTATTGCCGTGATTAGAATATTATTTTCCATGAATGTGAAATTAAAAATAATAACTGATGACAGATTAATTAATCAAGACAATCCTATTCATACTAAAACATCCCCCGCAAAAAAAATTCAAAAGAAATATAATTAGAAAGATATTTCAGCGATAAAAAATGGCGGCAATTTGATTGATGCTTGATGTAAACAAAGATGCCATATTCTCACAAGATTTTGTAAATATTTATAAAATACTTATCTTGTATCTGAAGTTAAATTATTGTATTTATATAATTAAAACATTGTCTTGTCGGTGGAAATTATTTAAAAGACAGAAATAGACTGGAATTAACGACCTTTAATGACCCAAAGTTAAAATATGCATCAATTCTGTCATTTTCTTATCAGATGTATATTTCACTATCTTTTTTATAAACAGTACAGGCCGGTCAAAAGTTTAACAATGTGCTAACGGAAAAGGAACCGAAGTCCGGCTATCGAGTTGCCGAGATATTAATAATCAATAACCGAAAAGCTGCCAGCAAATAGGTGGCAGCTGCCGAAATATAGCTGACCAGGAGCTGGAAGTCAGCTGCTTATTCGGGCTTATTACGTTAGCTAACTGTTAAACTTTTCAACAGGCCTGTAATGTACACATCTGTTAATTTTAAAATTTCATAATGGGTGTTTCCTTGTCTTGGCTAACGCCTTGACCCCGAACATAGAACCCCACTTAACCCCCAGTTTGACCCATGTTATCTAAATTATTGTTATTTTTTCATTAGCGAAAAATTTAGAACTTAGTTATATATGTCTGACTTTGATTGAATTAATGACCTTTAAAATGTCAAAACAATCTAAATTTAAAAACAGTTCAATTTTCGTTGCCATATGACTTATTAAATCGCTTGTTTATAAATATACTTAAATGTCAAAGCTTTACATCTGTGAGAAATTATACAAAATACGACCGTCCGTCATGTTTATTGAATTCTATTACACGTGTACTAACGGATAAACATAGAATTTTTCACGGTTCTGAATGTCGCTATAATCGGACAATTTAATATTAACACAATCGTCTCCATTATAAGTGAAAAAAACTTTGGACGAAAACCCGCATTTCATTCCACCCATTCTGCTATTGTTGCAAGAAAGGGAAAATGCAGCAGCCAAACCGGGACTCTAACCCAGGACCTTCCCATTACTGGCTGGATGTTCTACCAACTGGGTCACCCGGCTACCTATTGAGCCCGGTTCGCCATATTCAGTCCCTCCAACTACCTTGAATCGGAACTAAAGGGTTGCAACCTGGAACCAATCTGTTAGTCTGTCATTTAAATGGGTTGGACGAACACCCAAACTTGAAACCGGGACTTTACCAATACTAGCGGGATTCTTTACCGACAGAGCTACCCGGCCGCCTATTGAGCCCGGTATGTCACATTACTGGCTTTTCTGACAAAGATATACGTGCATTATTGCTCGTTCATAAGTTCCGGCGAACTTTGGTATGCACAATTTGTCCGTATTTAAACGGATAAAATAAACAGATTCTGTCAATCCAAACCATATAATGTTTTTATTAAAAAAACACCTGAAGTTCAAAAACAAAATAATGTATGAAATTGTGTAGCTGTGATTCATATGAGCTTTCTGGTTCTTGAGTTGCAAGCCATAATGTTTTGACTGAGAAAAAGAAGAAGAATACATTGCAAACCACAGTGGTCTGAATGGGAAAAAGGTAAAAGAACGCATTACAAACCACATGGTCTGAATGGGAAAAAGGTAAAAGAACGCATTGCAAACCACATGGTCTGAATGGGGAAAAAAGTAAAAAAAAAACGCATTACAAACCACATGGTCTGAATGGGGAAAAAAGTAAAAAAACGCATAACAAACCACAGTGATCTGAATGGGAAAAGGGTAAAAGAACGCATTACAAACCACATGGTCTGAATGGGAAAAAGGTAAAAGAACGCATTACAAACCACATGGTCTGCATTAAAATAAAGTTGAAGAATGCATTGTAAAGTACATGGTCTAAATGGGAAAAAATACAAGAATGCATTGTAAAGTACATGGTCTAAATGGGAAAAAATACAAGAATGCATTGCACACCATAATTGTCTGAATGGGAAAAAATATAGAAGAATGCATTGCAAGCCACAGATGTCTGAATGGGGAAATGTAGAAGAATTCATTGCAAGCCATAATGGTTTAAATAGGAAAAATGTATAAGAATGCATTGCAGACTACAGTGGTCTGAATGGGAAAATGTAGAAGAATGCATTGCAAACCACAATGGGTTGAATGAAAAAAATGTATACAACTGCATTGCAAGCCATAATGATCTAAAAGGGAAAAAGGTAAAAGAATACATTGCAAGTCATAATTGTTTCAATTAGAGAAAAAATTAGAAGAATGCACTGCAAACAACGATAGGCTGAATGAGAGAAAAAAGTAGAAGAATGCATTGCAAACCAAAATTGTCAGAATTGGGGAAATGTAGAAGAATGCATTGCAAATCAAAATTGTCAGATTTGGGGAAATGTAGAAGAATGCATTGCAAACCAAAATTGTCAGAATTGGGGAAATGTAGAAGAATGCATTGCAAACCAAAATTGTTTGAATGAGAGAAAGAGGTAGAAGAATGCATTGCAAACCACAATAGTCTGAATGGGAAAATGTAGAAGAATGCATTGCAAACCACAATAGTCTGAATGGGAAAATGTAGAAGAATGCATTGCAAACCACAATAGTCTGAATGGGAAAATGTAGAAGAATGCATTGCAAACCACAGTGGTCTGAATGGGAAAATGTAGAAGAATGCATTGCAAACCACAATAGTCTGAATGGGAAAATGTAGAAGAATGCATTGCAAAACACAATAGTCTGAATGGGAAAATGTAGAAGAATGCATTGCAAACCACAATAGTCTGAATGGGAAAATGTAGAAGAATGCATTGCAAAACACAATAGTCTGAATGGGAAAATGTAGAAGAATGCATTGCAAACCACAATAGTCTGAATGGGAAAATGTAGAAGAATGCATTGCAAACCACAGTGGTCTGAATGGGAAAATGTAGAAGAATGCATTGCAAACCACAATAGTCTGAATGGGAAAATGTAGAAGAATGCATTGCAAACCACAATAGTCTGAATGGGAAAATGTAGAAGAATGCATTGCAAACCACAATAGTCTGAATGGGAAAATGTAGAAGAATGCATTGCAAAACACAATAGTCTGAATGGGAAAATGTAGAAGAACGCATTGCAAACCACAATAGTCTGAATGGGAAAATGTAGAAGAATGCATTGCAAACCACAGTGGTCTGAATGAGAGAAAAAGTAGATGAAATGGTATTCTGATCAAATTCTAATTTCGTACTTTTATGTAATTGCTTTAAAAATCATTCATTCGACATTACATGTATAATCAGATTATATGTTTTTTCTATACTTGTGTTTTAGAAATCGTCACAAACTGGTCAAATGTTGTAGCTCAAGCATTTCAAATGAGCTTTTGTTTCTTGAGTTGCAAGACACAATGGTTTGAATGAGAAAAAATGCAGAAGAAACATGTTTGATACTTTCTAGATTTTGGACTTTAATGCAATAATGTATTCAAATTTATCATTTGGCATTAAAGGTTTTTATTTTACATGTCTTGTATATTTTAAAATGTTTCATACAGAAAATAAAACAAATTAGAATATGCATTTTGTTTCTTTGTCTATACGTATGATTTGGAAATAGTGGCAAACTAGTTGACGGAAAATTACTTGTATGCTGGAAGTATTGTTTCAAGGAAAAATAAAGACGCCATATGTCGATATGTCGATTGCCCCCTTGCTGATGGTCTACCAAATGATTTTGATAGTGTTCAAGCAATATTTATCTTATACTTGTGTTATATTTGTATTACATTCCAACCTGCCATAAAGGCCACCCCTATATAAGGGTCACCGTCTTATAAATGCCAGTAGAATTGTATCCCAATTGTTCTTTATTCATATAATTTAAACCTGTATATAAAGGCCACCTGCGCATAAAGGTCACTTTTACTGGTTCCCTTGGGTAACTTTTATAGACAGGTTTGATTGTATGTTGTATGAAATTAAGTATCAATTATTGTCACTTGACAACTTAATTCATTTTGGTCTTCAACTATCTACTTCTGTATTGTTTTTGTTTTTGGCAAATGCATTTGTATGTGTTCTAGAGCTTAACAACTACTGAACTATTCAGAAATTTATAATATGAAAGTGTTTCTCCATGTTGTATTGTATTAAGTAATATTAAGCCATTTCGCCCCGAATTATTTTTCGCGCAATACAAACTACCGCAAAATAAGTGAAAATTGTACACCGCGAAAAAAAATAGTTTACAGTATTTTAATGCTTCTGTTATTCAAACTGAAGGCGCTTGACCGAGTCCAGTTTGGTAATATAATATAAAGGTAGTTCAAAAGTATGTTTTTGGTTTTTGAAAAATAACCAAGAACATGAAACAACAAAGAAGATAATATTTTCTGTGCTTTGAGCAGTTCTTTATGTCATTGCTTCCCTATCAAATAAAAATACTCGATTACTAGAAGGAGGGTATCCTTCCAGAACACCCGGCCTTATTCACTAGTGGAAGGCCAAACTTAATTTGCAGGGCCTTTCCTTTTGGGAACCACTGCGGTAGCTCAGTTGGTAGAATGCTCGCTCCGTAAGTGGGATGTCGTGGGTTCGAACCCTAACCGGGTCTGACCCATGACTTAAATTTTTTTCGCCAAACACTCGGCATTACGAAATAAAAGTCACGGTTCTTTCGGATTGGAATTTAAAATGAACGAGGTCCCGTATCTTGGTAGTCTTGTAAGAACCCTGCTGTATAATGCCATCAGCGCAACGCACAGGCAAAATTTCTGCATCTTCGCCTATTTCTGGCAACGCCTCGATATAAGTAAAATATTCTTGACTGGGACGTTAAACACCATTACTCAACCCACTTTGCTTTTGGGATTGTAATTTGAATATGAACCGCTATATTTGGTTATCATCCGGATATACTGACTTTGGTTCCAAAACGACCGAGCTAAACAATCGAATTTAGATAAACTAAAAAAAAAAAAAAACACAAAACACAAAACAATTGTTAGAACAAATTATTTTTGCGTCAAGCGTCATTGGCGATTTTAGCTACCAGTATTCAGAATTTTTTAACGTGTTTGAATGCATGTTGTTTATTCAGAAAGAAAGTTATACAATGAACTTTTTGAAACTATTTCCCGGAAACAGACTACATATGTAGTCCAAGGACAATTCGACTTTTAAGAAATCTTTTAATGCGTATAAATGCAGGCCGTAAATTATGTTCGTGAACCTCTTGTAGAGTTTTGCAGGAAATACACACATTTGTGCTACACGTTTTATTTGGTTTTTAAAATGTCATTGAGATATTAAATTTATTTTAATGCGATATTGTTTCAATTGAAAATAATATGGTGACATTTTTAATTTGATTTTTGTCTGTTCTATTTCCGACCCTTGCCAACCTTCCAGTGACTTTAAGCATCACGTTTCAAGTTGTTTGTACCAACAGTGTGTTAAGGTTACCATACAGCTATGTACAGTGTGATTGTTGTTCAAAGTCCTTGCTATTTTCTTTGTTTTTTAAATACAAGAGTCCCTTTTTGAAACTCTCACAGATGAAATTTAAAGAAGGATGGGAAGTCTTCTGCTAAAGGTTCCATCTAGGCTACTTAAAGTTTGAGAATTCGGCAAAACTCCGGAGTACTTCTTGTCCTTGGAGCTATGTACATATAGTAATATTGCCATATGATAAAGTTGCATTTCTTTAATTTTATAATAAATAAGTGTAAACCCTCTATAATTTTATTGGAACTCTTCATTTACCAGCTATGACTATGAATGCGACAAATACTATTACCAAAAGAATCATTAGGCCTCGCGCGAGGCCACAGAATACATGATCGTTAGGGGTTACATGATCATTCACAAAAACAGGGTCAGGATATTCAGAAATTTAAAATGTCACTTTGAAGACCCTGCAAAGCTTATAATATTTGCATTTATTTTTGACAAATTATTCATAATTCCAGATTTCCAAAATTTGCTTATTCTCAATTAAGGAAAATAATAAGGAATGATTGGGAAACTAGGACATGGCTGTATAAAATTATCACCAAATCCAGATCCAGAGAAGAGGCCGCGGTGGCCTAATGAATAAGACGTCGGTCTACAAATCCGGGGTCTATCGCCGCTGTGCGTTCGAGTCCCGCTCAGACCACATGTGGGAAAGTGAATTTCCTTGCCGTTGGCCTTTTACTTGTTCACCCCTTCTCAGTATAATGTGACTGGAGAAGTGGTACGCTTGTTTGCGGCGTACTAACTCGGTGAGCCAGCACCTTAAAGTGGTACAAGGCAGACCATTCAACATACTTGCACTTCACATGCAAACATGAACTTGTTTATGGAATAATCCATAGAGATTAATAAAAGAGTTCTCGTCACGAATAGCTGAAAAATAGCTGATGCGACACTAGGCAACATTTAACCAACCAACCAGATCCAGAGAATAAAAGCGGTTAATAGAATTAGCGTATATTATTACACCTTATGTAAAAATCTAGCAATTTCATTGGATAAGGGGTATGTAACAATTTGTACTGTCACATAAAATTTATAATGTCACATAGCGCTGCGCGTGACTATGTGACAGTACTTTTGTTCGAGTCGCCTCCCTTCACTGGATCACGTCAGCGCTTTGAACAAAACATGTTTTCAGTTGTGTCTACAGTAAGCGTCTCATTGTTATTGATATTGTTTACATTCGTCTGTATGACGTTTGCCGTGGTTGACAATGACTATCTTGGCAATTTGTTAGAGTCTAAATACTATGCATCAACTAAACGGATCATAAGCGGGCCGTGGATACGTTTCTTAAATTTCTTGGCTCAAATGACTGTGCATTTGAGGCATTCCCGGTCCATAAATTGAATGAAAAAAAAGTGGTATAGACATTACTAAAGACGAAGGATGCACATCATGTATTGGTAAAATAAAACAAACATTCGGTGTAATAAAATAAATATTACATTTCTGACAGGGTGCCAGTACATATTGTCACCTCTCGAAAAGCATTGTCAGCCTCGGCAAACAATGCTTCCTCGAGGTGACAATATGTATTGGCACCCTGTCAGAAATGTAATATTTATATATTATTCGATACTTACAGTCAAGATGCAGTGATAGCCGTTCGAAGTCAGTATATGCCATCACCTATCTGATGGCAAAGTATGCAGTAAGTCTATTTCCATATTAGGGTGATTTGACGAATAAAGCGTGCGTCAGCGTGATTATAATCATACAGGGATACGCCACTTACATATGTTTACTTTGCCATTAGATCGTGGACGGACTATATATGTCGTCAAAAAATTTGATGGCACTGTATACAGTAGGTCTAATTTGATATTGGAGTTATAATAGGAAATAAAGCGTCCAAATGCGTGATTATATATACGCATGACGACATGCTTTTGTTACCTGTTTATAGTCAAGCAACACTGAACTGTCTGCTTGATCTTTCATTAGGAATATTCATATGTAATGATCCACCCAATACATTGGTAGCGTTTGGGTTCGCAGTTCAAACATAAACAATCCATATTTCCTTCGATGTAGACGTAATTAACACATGTGTTCCCTATAAATAAATGCGCTGGTCCATAATAAATACAGTCCAACCTGCCTTAATATAAGGGCCACCTGCTTATAAAGGCCAGTAGAATGATACCCCAATTGTGCTTTATTCATATTATTTGAACCTGTATATAAAGGTCACCTGCCTATAAAGGCCACTTTTACTGGTTCCCTTAGGCCTTTATAGACAGGTTTGACTGTATTCAAATTAAAGGACAAGCAGCCAGGTCAGTGTTGTTCACCTATAACCAGTGGTCTCGGTATGTGATTATCTTGTCTTGTCTTGTCTTGTCTTGTCTTGTCCTTGTATTTATGTGTTCTTGTTTGCAATGACTTTTGCCAACATTGCAAGTATTTAGCTAGCTGTAAACTACTCTTTTTCTTGGTTATTTAATCAGCATCCACTGTCTTCGTCAGATAATAAAAAATTATTTTTCATTTATTCTTTTCAATATCTTTTCAGCAGAACTATCTGGTTAATTAACTACCTATTAACTCAAGCACAGTAAAACCTCAATTCAAAACCTCTTAAAGACTGACATTGAAAATATTTGGAGAGAGAGAGAGAGAGAGAGAGAGAGAGAGAGACAGAGAGAGAGAGAGAGAGAGAGGAGAGAGAGAGATCAAAATGAGAGTACCTGGCAAAAGTGCCAAAATTAAACAATTAATATTCCATTGTAAAGATGATGTAAAATGAGAGAGAGAGAGAGAGAGAGAGAGAGAGAGCGAGCGAGAGCGAGAGAGCGTAAAACTTCAAATATAAATATATTTTCTGTCCTAAATGCCATAATTATTAAGAATGTCATTTTTAGTTGTTATTTAAATGTTGCTAAGAAGACCAGATAGCTGAGAGAGAGAGAGAGAGAGAGAGAGAGAGAGAGAGAGAGCACTACAACTTCAATTATAAATATAATTCCTTTGCTAAATGCCATTTAGTTATTAAGAATGTTCTTTTTTGAGATGTTATTTAGATGTTGTTAAGAAGACCAGATAGCCGTTAACGTTTCACTGATTTTACGATAAATAAAACATCAATAAGAATCCTTCATTTCCATGCTTAATAAGCTTCACAAAAAATAAAATACCCACATGCATATCATTAATGCCAGCGGAGAAAATTACAAGCTGGACAAGAGAGTGCCAATTTTAGCGGCATATGAGAACTTTATAGATGGAATTAATTAATACTTTGATCATATCAGTAAAAATTCGATTTGATGGACTAGAACTTTTCAAAGCTCAATTATTATTGTTGTATTCAAGTCTGAGTTTTTTGGAAAAATCCTATATGTGAAATGTATTTCTGAACACAAGTGTAATTTGAATTTCAAAAGATGGTGCCGCTTTTCTGATCAAAAATCCGAACGGGGTTAACCACTGTCAATCTGATGGTTTCGAATTAAGAAAATTCAACCGAGTGTTAAGATTCTAAGATGTAACATGTCAGTAATTCGACGTTTCTTACACGAAAACGCTACAATAGTATTCATTCTCAAACATTTAGGTGCAAGAAATTATGGAGTTTCATACGTAGGAATGATTAAAAACACTTCAACCTTAAAATTGCATCTTTTACATTTTTTCCACTTGTCGAGAGATATCAAGATATGAAAATCATGCCTGAATGACATTCCCTATTATAGATATTGGTGTAATTGAGTTTTATTACAAGCCGTATAAACCGAATCGCTTAGAGATGCTTTTTCCGCTTCGTACCAATAAATGGCAATTTAGATTATTTTTGCCTGTGTTAATTTTGCTTAAATATCGTTTACATAACGTTATACGCTCCGGTATTCCTGATTTTATTCATGACTTCAACAGGTGCGCTGGGAAGTATTTATTCAAGCCTTTCTTTCTTTTTTGTGTGCTTTAAAATTGTTCCTTTTGTAACCGCATTGGCGCCAATGATTTTTTCTAAACGTGAATATGAGAGAGAGAGAGAGAGAGAGAGAGAGAGAGAGAGAGAGAGAGCATGTAATGGACTAATTTTAAAATTTATATTTTTGTTCTTGAACACATTTGCAAAGTGCAACTGGCAGAGTACAGCTGGCAAAATTGCGCCAGTGCTCTAATATCGGCGTTTTAGTGCCAAGTGACACAGCGGAATAAAATGGCTTACACAATAAGTCAAACACTTGACTAGTTACACGTATCCACCAACTTAATAGACATTTTAAATCACAAGAGTTGTTTGAAACTGGTCAATGCTACATCAATTATTTTGATCAACCAACGATTCTTTGATACATTAGACATATTTAAAACACCTACAGATCTTATATAACTAATAGAACTTTTTAATTACATACATTAAGCTATGTTTTTTAATTAACCATAACTTTAAATAAAAAGCCAATGTACTTTTATAAGTTCGGGATCATTTATTGTAAAATTAAAACTTTTGGGTTTGGTCAAGAATGTTTCTAATTAAAACTGTAAAATTTTGGAATTTTCAATTCTATTAAAATCCTGGCCTAAAATTAATGATATTGCATACATTGAAAAAAAACCAAAACAATTGTGACTGAAATCATTTTATTTGCATTTGACATGCAAATCTGCTTCCTTCTTATTCTTTAAAATTGAAATGATTACGCGTGTAGTATGAAAAATACGAGGACGTGTTAAAAACAACAACATACATGTATATTTCTATTTTGCAAGTGTTTATATTATATTACTTTTGGCATTCACCATGCACATTCCCTTACTTGCATCCTAGTGTGAGAAAGTTTTCAGTTCACTGGTGGTTTTTTACAGAGACAGCAAACTTATCAACAATACTGTAATGACGGCCATAAAACTTTTTGAGGGTCTTGGTAAGCCTATGCTTGCAATATCCCTGAGTCAATAATTTATTTGCAAGCAGCCTAAGTAAGCTATCTTTGTTTAACTAGAAAAAGTTTACAAAACAAGTCTTATTCATAGTTTTTGGTCGTGGAACCATTGCAATCTTTTACTCTAACAAGATATTGCCACAGACGTTTGTATCATATTAGAACGTTTATATTCCAAATTAAGTACAGTCAAACCTGTCTATAAAGACCACCCAAGGGAACCAGTAAAAGTGACCTTTATGGGCCAGTGGCCTTTATATACAGGAATTTGAATAAAGAACTATTGGGATACTATTCTACTGGTCTTTATAAGCAAGTGGCTATTATATAGAAAGGACTGTAGTTAAAGCCGTCCGAACGATGTTTCTGGCGACAAACGCTGCACAGAACTGTTATTGCAATACATGTGTCATTACACCATATTAGAAAGACCCTGACTTGTATGGGTTACTTCCGGGTATTGCTATTGTTTCATTCTCTACTAGTATTACTTTTAAGTATTTGAAAGTTTTCATTTATTCCAATACAGTTTAAATGAACATTTTTGACTTATAGGGTTGGTGTTTCAGTTTTAGCGCTCTTAATCTTAATTTTTATAGAAGCAATGAACTGTTCTTGTCACAGGCAGGCCATGGTCACTCGCAATCGACAAAAAGAGATGGTGCGTTATATAGTCCAAACAGCAAACTGAAACATTCAAACAAACTGAAAATGTAATAGAAAATAACAAAGTGTAGAGTTACATTCCAATGAATTACGACCTGATCTAAATGTCTGTGTTAGCACTTTGTAGTCGGACCTTTCTTGACACAGGAACACCATAGTCTCCCACAATCGAAGAAAGAGGATGTTTCGTTATACCGTTTAAAGGAAGAGAAAACTTTAAAATCCAAACAAACTAATAATGAACACTGCCATTATGTATGATGTATGCTGTCATAGGTACGCCATGGTCTCTCTAAATCGACTCAAAGACATGGTGCATTGTCGAAAAAACCAAACAAACTGATGATGCAAAACAAGAGTGTATGCTGACATTCCAATGAAATGGGGCCTGATCGTGATGTCTGATTTAGCAGTCAGACCTTTCTTGTTACAAGCACGCCATAGTCTCCCACAATTGACGAAAGAAAATGTTTCGTTATATAGTCCAAAGGGCAAATCGAAAAATTAAAACAAACGTATAATAAATACTGACATTATATATGCTGTGACTGATACACTATGGTCTCTCCCAATCGACGAAAACAGATGGTGCGTTGTATGGCCTAAAAGTAAGTCGAAAAACCCAAACTAGAGTGTAGGCTGACATTCCAATGAACTGGGGCCTGATCTAAATGTTTGTAGCAGCAGTCGGACCTTTCTTGACACTAGTACACCATGGTCTCTCGCAATCAAGGAAAGAAGATGATGCGTTATACCGTCCAAATGATAAACCTTAACATTCAAAATTAGTATTAGAGTACAAAAGACTTTAGTTAATGCTGACATTTCAATGAGGACTGATCTTACTAGTGGCAGTCGGACCTTTCTTGTAAGCATTGTCTATCGCAATCGACAGAAAAAATGGTACGCTATATGGCCCAAAGGACAAACCGAAACATTCAAACAAACTGATGACGAAGAACAAAGTGTATGCTTATATTCAAATAAAATGTTTAATCAAAATTTAGCTTATTGTTTATTAATAACGGTTCGCATTTGTTACAGGTATACATTGGATACACATAGACAACATTCAACGCACAGACGGTGGTAAATTATTTCAGTTCCAAAAATTATTGGATACAAGCAATCATAAACGTGTTTGTTGACCTTCGAATGGAAATCTTATCAAATAATTTGCAGCTTGTATTTTAGCCGAATGTTTTAATTTAATTTAAGATCAAAGCTACGTGCATACAGAATTTCACAAGCATACCATCACTGGATGCCAAATGACTACCAAAAAATTTTGTGACTTCAAGCAAACAATTATAGTGATTTGGGAACTGACCTTTTAACAATATGTTTTAATTCAAATATTGTAATTTGCATTTTTTGAGCTAAAAGTACTGTAATATATTACTTTCATATGCATACCATGGACTCTCGCAATCGACGAAATGACGGCGGTGAGCTATACAGTGCAAAAGCCAAACAAAAAGTTGTCTACAGGCAAATAAATTGGTAATAAAATAATTCAATATTTGATGACCTTACCAATCATAAAGTTATCGTGTTTTGTAATCTTAGTTAATATCGAAATAATTTTTAATTTTGAAATATTGGAATGTAAAAATTATTAATAAAAGCGAAACCGGGTCCATGTTTAAATGCCCTTGCACTGGCTGCACCGAACTAGAGTCCATTTTTGACAGCATAGATTGCAATACTAATTGGATTTTAATTGCAATTCAGATTTTTATTGTAAAAAAATAGGTATTGATTTCGCAAATTTGCATACATCATATTTTTATTCAGTAAAACGAATGATAATTTGGTGTGAGTATTCATATCACACAGACTCGACTCTGACAAAAGTATTTAATTTTATCTACCCAATGAATTATTTATTTGAACATTGAATAAAACTACATAATATATATAAAAAAATTTACTTATATTTCGCAATTAGTGACATTTTCATTAATTTATTCAAGAACTGTCAACAGGAGATAGAAGTTTTACAAATATCAATTACAAACAAGATATTTGGTTCCTTAAATTTTAAAATAACTTAGGTGAAGTACAGACCTGTCGAAAGTTTAACGCTAAGCTAACGAATTAGTGCCGAATCATCAGCCATCCTCGGCTCCTCGTAAGCTGTATCTCGATAGCTTGTCGACAGTTTCTCTTTATCTCTCGGTAGCTTTTTGGTCACTAGCTCCCCAAATATCGACAGCCAAACTTCGACTCCTTTTCGTTCGATCGGTTTTAAACTTTGGGCGGGTCTGTATTTTAGTTACGTCTTTGGTAAACGTTCCTCCCAGTTATACTATACCAAGTCAACCATATATAATAAAATTGGAGGTATGTGATGCAATTATGATAAGAATAAATTCAGACATTTATATGCAGTTCACACTTGGCGTGCTGTACGTAAAAAATCTCGTAAAATACACTAACGTAATCAGCCTGTATCAGATTGGCGATATCATCTTTTAATGCACCGTTTGTGGTGTAGGTAACAAGTTTTTTATTGTTTAGTTTTTATTTGTTGTCAGGTTCAGCGAGTGTTCAGTTTTCACTTAACATAAAAGTCTTTTTGATTCTTTTTTCAAACTAGTTTTCTTTCTTTCTTTTTTGTATTTTTTTAAAAAGAAAAAAGTCTGGAATTTTAAAAAGTGAACTTCATCCCCTGTCTCTTTTCTTTCTTTTTTGTGATTTTTGTTTTTAAACTTTGAAATTTTAAAAAGTGAACTACATTCCTTGTCTCCAATTATGTTTAAGCATTTTGATCAGCCAAATTAATTACTTCAATAGAAAAACCAGGTGCAAAAATGGGTTAGCGTTGTGTGTGTTCAATTCCGTAGCAGTCCCTTAGAAATACAGAAGATAGCATGTGGATACCGAATAGCTGCTCTAGATTTTAATCTTGTCTACCTGATAAAAATATGGACTTAAAGAAACACGATTTAGTCTATTGTTCAATGAACTCAGTACCAAAAATAAAAGAAATGTACCTAAAATCGAATGAATGACTTTTGATTTGCACTCGCATTACATACATTAGTTTACGAATTCCATGTTTGGACGCCCACAGAATAATACAAACGTTTTGAGGACAATATATAATGGCATGTATGGTGTAATATCACTCTCAATATTAACACGGGTTTTGTAGACGATACGTCACAACTTCGTTAGTATATACATGGCAGTAGTTGGTCAATTTGTTATTGGGTGGGGACATCGATCACCCACGCTTCCGGATCACAAAGAGACTAACCTCTCA
The DNA here is from genome assembly GCA_021292105.1 of Anadara kagoshimensis. NCBI lineage: Eukaryota > Metazoa > Mollusca > Bivalvia > Arcoida > Arcidae > Anadara > Anadara kagoshimensis. Next base: position 48,021,031 of record CM037858.1, read on the forward strand.
CCGCTTGAATCCATCTCAGACAGATCCCAGTGTGAGCAAATTGGTCAACTCGCTTGTCAAATATCTGTTGATTTTTTCCAGTCCTGCATTTTGCTATGCCGCCTAGAACTTGTGTGTTGTGAGATGTGTGGAATCATTAGGGACTGAAGAACATATTTAATAACAAAGTGGAAAGCAAGGATGACGTGCTTATGGAAGGTCTTTGTTCACATTCACCTTCTAGATGAACACATCGAATAACGCCAAGGAAAGCAATCATGCAAGTGTACATGTACAGATTCTGGTCAACTAGATGAACACATCCAATAAAACAGGGAAAAGTAAGTATGGACGTGCTCATGGAAGATATCGGTTCATAGTGACCTGAAAGATTAACATATCAAATAATACCTGGAAAAGTAAGCTTGCATGTGTTCATTGGAAAAGCAACCATGTAGGTGTTCATGGAATATTTCTGTTCAGAGTGGTCACAATAACGCCGGAGAGAGCAAGCTCGTTTGTCTTCTTCCTTATTCCGGTATTTCAAGAGAAAAAAAACCCCAGAAACTTGTTAATAATTTATAAATTACTTAGCAACTTACCCAATTAATCCAATTTCAATCATTTACTTATATGTTCACACGCCTACCAATGCAGACTCTTCAATACCGTTTCAGCGCATTGTCTTTCACCGTTTGCATGTTGCTTCATTATTTCCCATCAACATCAAAATTTCATTAATTTCTTCCTTTCAACAAGTTTTTCCCTAGCGTCTTTATCTCTCAAGTTTTACTGAATCACGCAAGATATCTCATGATTTAAAAAAGAAATAGTTTATAAAGCGGAAAATACAAAACGTATACCTTTATTTGATATTCATCATGGTAACACGAACCCCAGAGCCACGCAATAGTAGAAAAGGTCACAAGGCTAATTAAAAACGACTATGGACACTGTTTGGAAAAAAACTGGTCATAATTGTTTTATATCTGTCACCAGGATTCAGATGTCCATAGCTCTGTTACCGGTAGTATAAACTTAACCCATGGCTATTGCAAATTCATTAAAATAACGTATATAATGCTTGATAACAAGCTTGAAACCACGCAATTGTAGAAAGCACTGTTAACGTATTTAATTTAGCATGTATTTATTTTCGCGGCATAGGAAATTATGACATTTTCGCGTTTCTGAAATATGCATAATATAATTTTCACTTGGTATTAATTTTCGCGCAAAACAAACGGCCGCGAAACAAGCGAAAATTAGTACACCGTTTACAGTATCATAAAGATTATAAAACGGGGATATGGGCATCGTTTGGAGAAACTGGGTACAATTGCTTAACTCCAGCCACCATGCAGGGTCCGGTTGTTCGAAGCTCTGTAAGCTTAACGAAATCGTTAGTGAAAAGTCTTGAAATCATGCATAGTAGAAAAGACCAGAAAGATTAATAAAACAGGAATATGAGCATCGTTTGAAAAACTGGCTACAATTGTTTAACTTCCAGCAACCAGAATTCAAATGTGCGAAGCTCTGTTAGCCTCACAAAAGTTTAGTGGGAATTCATATATTATTAAAATTACAAATATTTATCAAATTTTGGTTCGCGAAATAGTAGGAAAGGTCATAAAGACGAGTAAAACAAAAATATGAAAATCGTTTGGAGAAATTGTCATGAACACAACTGCTTAATTCTAGCCCTCAGGGTCAAGTTGTTCAAAGCCCTGATAGCTTAACGCAATAGCTATAGTAAATTAAAAATGTTATCAAAATTACACATATTTCAGTATTGTTGACGTACAAACTTGGAGCCACGAAATAGTAGAAAAGGTCACAAGGGATAATAAAACAAGAATATGAACATCGTTTGGAGAAACTGGTTACAACTGCTTAACTCCAGCCACCAGGATCCAGATGTTCAAAGCTCTGCTAGCTTAACTCAGTAGCTATTGAAAATTCAAAATGTTATCAAAATTACACATATTTCAGTATTATTGACGGAGCCACGCAATAATAGACAAGATCACAAGGGCTAATAACACAGGTATATGGACATCTTGGATATTGAATATTGGAGAAACGGTCACAATCGGTTTAGTTTATATAGCGGAAAAATACAAAACGTATACCTTTATTTAATATTCATCAGGGTAACACGAACCCTAGAGCCACGCAATAGTAGAAAAGGTCACAAAGAATTGCACAACTAGATCAGTTGTTCGAAGCTCTGTTAGCTTAACAAAATCGTAAGTGGAAATTCAAAATGTTATTAAAATTACAAATATTTACATACAAGCTTGGAGCCATAAAATAGATGAAAAGGTCGCAAAAATCGTAAAATGGGATTCTGGATATTGTTTGAAGGAACTGGTCAAATTGGATTAACTCCAGCCACAAGGACCCGGTTGTTAAATTTTTATTAAATAAGCGAAAATCGTTAATGAAAATTATAGATGTTATTATAAAATTATAAATTTTTAGTGTTGGCATATAATTTGAAAATTATTCACTTCCATTTAATAATATAAAAATATAACTTTCTACGCAATATGCAAAATTTCACTAACCAAGTGGTTAAGCTTACGGACCTTTGGAGAACCGGGACTGGCTAGGAAGAAATCTTGATGGTGAAATAAAGGTTGGAATTTATTGATTCTGAAAAATATTGAATAATACTTGATTTTGAAATTTGAATTTGAAATATACAAACCAATTGAGCAACTTAAACCTATCATTTTCAGAAAATTTCATTTCAGGTGTAATCAGATTATCAATGATGCCCAATGCAGATTGTTCTACTTTGTGTAGTAACAGTGAAACGTCGTGTTTTTGTGACAGAAAGAAGGCATGTAACCAGGAAAAATACAGGGAGAGTCGTTTGCAAAGCAAAAGTAATAAATAAACTTCATAACGAATCATACGATTTCTTACCATTCTTTGCAATTAAGACAAATACCAAGACTACATTGGTGACCAAATCTTATACTAAGTTCTTTAGTACATTTGGAAGACAGAAAGGCAAAGACTATTTTACAAAAATCTAAAAAAAATTCTGGACAGCATATGTTTTCATGTAAAACTAAATACATGTGTATTAAATATATTTTGGTCCTTTGGATTTTTTTCAACCCTTTGAAGATATTTTGGTTTTTACGTTTTTGATCCGGGAACTGCTGGTGGGGGATATGTTACGGGACGGCCGTCTGGTGCTGTGGAGTTAACATCGGTATAATATTAACCGAAAACAAACTCCTGTTTAGCTAGCTACGCTAAACCTTACAAAAGCAGGTATCTGTTGAACACCACAGGCCCGCCATTGTTTACCATTGTTCATTTGGTTCGGGAGCAGGTGAGTCGAAACATGCCTATTTGAGACATATTTAACAACACACTCTAAACATTTGAAGTAGAAACAAACATTATTTAGAGTAAATATTTCGCTTGACACCCCGCCCCCCGCGCAATTGGAGTCATGGTAGTATATTGGAATCGGACGTTCTTCCTTCATGTCTATTGATGGATTTTAATCAAACTTGGAACAAATGATACCAACACGAGAAGCTGTGTCACATGCCAATTTTAAGCGCATTTAGCATGGGTCATGACCAAACTACAAAACTGGAGCGAGCTTTACTTTAAATGAACCTCTAGCAACCATACATCATACAAGATCAATTTTATAAGCATCTGAGAAAAACACCAAAAGGGTATGGTTAATGGAATAATTGAATGCTCAAGAGAGCGTCTAAAACATCAGTCACTTGTCATAATTTTATGAACATGGTGAACTAAGATACACATATCTAGTGCTGGATAGGGATTCCGGTTTTTTTGCCAAGCACCATACGGATGCCAAACAAAAATATACTGACTGAGATAGACAACATATTTGTTGTGAAATATAAATTTCATAGACTACATATTTGTTGTGTAATATAAATTTCCAACAATCGGTACACCAATTGGCACAAACAGTGCATCACTGTTTGCTGATGTTTTTTCATTCGTATGAAGCAGAATTAATGCAGAATCTGGTTAGATCTGAAGAGAAGACTGTCACAAAATAATTCAACTTATCTACTTTGTGGATGTCGTCTACCAAGGCGAAGTTGAAATAAGAGACACGGCTTATTCTTCAAATTTTGCCTCCTATTTTGACTTATACCTTTATTATGACACCAAAGAAAGGCTAAATTTGAAGCTTATGACAAACGTGATGACTTTATTTTTTTCTACTGTAAACATTCCTTTTCTATGCAACAAAATATCGGCTTCTCCTGCTTATTGTGCATTTGTAATAATAACAAAGGAAGCTGCTTAAAAATAAATTGTTGGCGCAAGGATATTTAATACTCGGCCTTATCAATGCTCTCAAAAAGTTTTATGGCCGTCATCACAATGTTTTGATAAGCACGATGTCTCTGTATCCAAAATTACCCTGGATATATTTGACGACATTTGAGTGTCCCCAAAAGGAACCAAACGTGTGTTATCTCCAACCATGTACATGGTCAAAGTCTCAATAGCCACTGACACATCTACTCCACCCAAAGATTGTTTCTGTGAAGTTTCATAAATATCTGTTAAATAGTGGTGGGAAAATATTGGGGGGAAGAGAGGGATACATGATGAAACCCACAACCTCTCAATTTCCAAACAATCTGACAATAAGATGGCTGTCGGGTGTTTATAGGTTTTAGAAATACTCTATAAGCAGGCTAGAATTATGTATATACTATCAAAATCTAGAGCAACATGTGTTCAGTCCATTATTAATTTTACATTGGAACATGTACAAACTAAAAACAAAACATTTTTCACTGTTTAGATTGGTTTTGGTTTCTAGCAGGTTTTCCCTTTTCTTAGGGTTTCATAGGTTCAATTTGGACAGGTTTTCAGTTTTGAAAGGTTTTCCGTTTTCTCAGGGTATGATTTTCACAGGTTACAATGTATCCTGCCATCAGTGTATTCCATTGAAACCATTTTTTTGGTTCTTTGTCAATATAAACAACAACAACAATAAAACATTCATTTATTACAACAGTTTTATTTTTTCTGGAATTTTACTCAAAATATGTGACAATCTCGTATTAAAATCCCTAAATTCAGAAGTAAGCTCCAAGCTTTGCAAACTGTTCAGTTACACACAAACATTTCCATTTATGTCAAACATTTACACGATTTCATTTATACCCGCATCCAGGCATCAACTTATCACCCATATAATCATTGTCATACTGATGTTTGGAAGTGTTTTTGGTAATAAAAATGATGTGATTGTCATCAACTTATGTTTAATAAAAATTTAGATTTAAAAAAAAGAAAAATAAACATACTGGGAGAAAGAAAATAAAAAAACTGTAAATTTGTTCTGTTTGGCTTATAAAGATCTTTTTTGAAATTGTATGAGGGTAAGGGTGATAATTATTGTCTGGTACTTATTGAAAACAATTATTTCTGGTTTCCACAGCAACAAAAATATCTTCAGTAATTAAAACAATTAAAACCATACAGAAATATTAATTAAAACAAAAAAATAATTCTACAGAAATGAATTAAAAAACACAACTTTTGAATTGAAATTCTTTCAAACAAAAAAAACAACCATCAATATTATGATAAAACAAATGACTCAACAGAAAAAAAAGAAAGAAAAAATACACTTACTCAATGTAAGAGATCGGTAGTTAATATGCCTAGCACTTAATAGCTTAACAGAACTGATTATATTATAACACTTAATACTCAACGACAGTGAGTTTTAACAAAGATTTATAAAAAAATCATTTCATTGAATAAATTAAAACAAATTATTATCAAGAATATTTTTTCATGTAAACAATTTGTGAATTTTGGTAAGCTTCGTGTTTCTTAAAGTTCATAATGGAGTTCGCCAGTGTACTACTTGATCAATAACCCTTATTATTTGGTAAAATGTTTACATTGTGCCTTCCAAGAGAAACATTTTCATAAGGGAAAGGTTCAACTGATGTGATTCCATGTCCGATGGAAACCATATTTCCACAAAATTGTAGAGGTTATCACATGGTACTCTGGCAAAACCCAAAAGTGAAACATCAGCATTGAATTTGAAATTCTAACAAAAAGTTTCAAAGCATATAACAAATTTATTGGTTTTGACAGAATAAAGGAGCTTTCATACATCATCATGACATGCACTTTGTATCAAGAAAAACAAGTGTATTATTCATGAGTTAGCTCCCCTGAAAATTTACTAAAATCACTATAGGAAATATTAAAATGGTCTATATTTTGTTATCGACATTCCAAAATTTTGGCAAAGTGATGATAGATACATTTGAAGTTTTTGTAGTATGTGAAAAATTTTAATTTATTTGAATGAGAAAATAGAAAAATAATATAATACTGTGATTAAATAAAATAAATCAAGATGAGGTAAGCCGTCTTAATTAATATAAGAATTATGAATAAAAGTAAATAAGTTTTAAAATTTTTTGTTTAAAATTCAAAGAATAATTTCATGACTTTACATATAAAAATGTATGTCACTTGATTGGTTGAAATTATTACCATTATGTCTACATCCAGGGAAACAATCCCATATTCTACCAGATGTTTTATGTAAAAGCATTGAATTTTGTTAATTGAAAAAAGTTGTCATTCACTTAATCAATTTCCTTAAAAAAAAAGTAAATCCTGACTCAAGATATAGTTTCAAAAATGAATAAAAAATAATCTCTTTGAGACAAAGAATTGGTACTAAAATTTATTAGAAATTTTTAAAATCTGTGTCAAGAAAAAAACATTTTTCGAGAGATTGATTGGTAATTCATGGCGTTGTATCTAAACCAAGTTATATCTGTACTCGCATATTATCTATCCTGAGTATATGTTTATATTTCAAATTACTGACACCAATGTTTTTCGCACCTAAAGATTAAAAATTAAGAAAACATATTGATAATTTCTTCAAAATCCAAACTGACCTCTTAAAATGAATTGATAAGAAATATCTAAATAATATATTTGAATGCATGTAAATGCACGCATCTAAAAAAATACAAGTGACATTTGACTTAGTAACATGTTTTTGTAACATTTTATAAGTTTTGGTACATTTTTAAATTTGGATATTATTAAAAAACAAAACAATTAGATTTTAGTTTACAATGTTTGATTTCAAAATAACATTTGCATGTTTATAATTTGAAACTTTTTAATTGTAAAGTTTAAAATACTGTACCAGAAATTTGACGAATTTAGGTCCTAGTTCAACAGTTAGCAGAGTTGTAGAAATAATTTTTTTTTACAAAGATTTTAATCAAAATTTATACAAATATTTAATTATTCATAAACAAAATGCACTTTTTGATGCAACAGAGATAATTTAATTTTAATTTTTCAGATAAGTTTTCAATAAAACATTAATTTTGTTGAATACCAACATTCATATATATGCTTAAATTCTTTAGCAGTTAATTTTCAAATTTTTATAAACATGTATAATTTTCAAATTAAAATGTTTAAATATTTTTGTCTCTTTGAAAAAGCTATGAAGTCTCCATGTCATTTTCTATGTTGTGACCTTGAAACAAAATTTATGTCCAAACGTTGGTACCACTTCTTATATGTTCAGTAAAAAGCAATGCTTATAAAACTAAGCTGATTTTCAGAAAAGAGGCTTATGTACTAGGGATATTGGTAGTAGTCATAGGTCTGTTGACAGTTTAGAATTTCATTTTTATCTATCCCTTTTCTCTGAATTTCAGCATTTATTTTATAAGAATTTTTGTCTTAACAATTATCATATTAAAAATAAATTGATTGTCACATTTTCTTTAATTTTATAACAAAATGTTTTAATTTATTGGCAAAAAATGTACTGGGCAATCCCTCTGAAATTTTAGATTTACATTTTGAGGTACCAATTTTGGTTTCAGAAATATAATACCTGTATTGGTAATACCTTAGTATGACTTCCTGAATTTGAAGTTATAATTTGCATTCTACATGTTTAGTAACATGCTCAACTGTTGTCTGTTGTAACTTTTTTTTCAATTTACAAAAACAATGCTTTATTTCTTTCTATTCATAACACTTATTTTGTATGTATGACATTTTTTATTATCAATGTCATGAAAAATATAACACTTAAAACACATTTATTTTGTTTAAATTTCAACCTTCTGAATCTTTATTTCATAAAACTTTCTTAAGATTGTGAATTTGATCATTAAAATGTAATAATTATAATAAAATAATGAAAATAAAAAAAGACAGAAAGTAAAAAGTAGAATACAACAACACAAAGAAAAAAAACTTTCCTTTAAGACAGTGTTAAAATGTATAACTCACGCACTTCACAAAATAAAAAAAAGTTTCCATTTTCAACTGAGCACTCGCACATGCATTCGCACACACAATACTGTACAAGTAATATGCACCAATTTACGTATAAATCATCAACATGCACCATATTAAATACAATAATACCATTATCCTTTCCAGAACATGGCTATTTTATTTTACACAACAGGAATTATGAGGTAACTTTAAAGCTCAATTCTGATTGGCTGCTTTGATCACATGATATGATCACATGATATTGAATCAATCACATGATTCAAAGCAAAATTCTGATTGGTTTATTTGGCCACATACATAGTTGGTCTCTTTATGAAACCAATGACAAAACCACCATAAACTGGCATTTTATATAATATATAAAATGAGGAATACATCTTGATGTCAACAAAACTTTATAGATTAAAAAAAACTTCCATCTCTGAAAGTTTCTTTCAACAACCTGACAGTAATATAATAATATAAAGATTAAGTTTTTGAATACACGTGGAATGCTTTTTTCAAAATCATTTGAAGGTCATGGCCATTTTGTACATAACTATATATATATAAACTTTCTGACATCATGAGGTATATCTCATTATTTTGTGACCAACAAAAAAAATGTATGTATTTATTATAATAAGATTTATCATCTAATAATAGTTTACAATAAGACAATATTTAAACTGTGAATAAGTCTTTTAAATAATACTTTATGCATGAATTCAATTTCATGGTATGTGTCCATTTAAAGAATAATACTTTTTCAATATTTTCTTGTTTTAATTTTTTTCCCTATACCCTTTGCTACAATTTTAATAATATATTTTCATAGAAAAAATTGTCAATTCAACATAAAGACTAGCATTGTAATGCAAGACCTTGAAGGTCTTGTTTTTTTAAGAATGGCACAGATAAGCTACTTATGTCCCTTGCTACATGTACACTTGCTTATCTTTTTATCCGCCTTCTTTTCTTTATTCCCTGTATGTTTTCATCACATTATAAGTCACACACTTCGTAAATGTTTTTCATGACTAGGTACTTATTGTGACATGCAATTTTATTGTTTATTTTTTTACCCATAATCCATTCTCAGATAATTTCAACCAATGTGAATTTAATTGTCATGGTGATTAACAATCTCACCACCAGATGTCACTTTTTCATCCATCAGTGCTTTGCATGATGGGTAGTATCTCTCCTCCAAGCATTAGGAATTACATTCCAGTCACATATAATCCACCTATTTTGATGAATATTCATGATTTTTGATTGATGAATATTCATGATTTTTTAATTAAGAGATCAAGTTTTAATTTCTTTTCTTTCTTGCTGTAGTTAAACTACTTCCATTCTCCCTGTAATGAAAACTAAGCAAGCTTTATTTTTCCCCGGAACGGAATCTGCGTCATTTTGTTGTTTAAATAAACTGCTTCGCAAGAGATCCACATCCTCCCTCCATTATGTCAAGTATAAAATTTTCCACCACAATCCATGAAAATACTAATACACAAACAATTTTGCTGCTAATTTTTTACTTTGAGAGGCATTGTTACCCGGCGTGAATATCCTGAATATGTCCGCCCATACCGTCCATGCTGCCATGTAGTGGAGGACTCTGGGCTGAGCCCATTGACATACCATGTGGGCTCATACCGGGAGCCCCATGTCCCATCATCATATGATGTGGATGTCCAGGAATTAACATGGCCTGTGAATGCACAGGACCTCTTAATTGTGACATTTGGGAATAACTGCTGCTACCAGTCACTGGTGGGGCTCCATACATATCCCCACCATGCATGCCTTGTACCCCTAACATGTCATATCTCTGTGAACCATCCATATGTGAATAACCTTTCATAGGGTCATAAATATCACTACCTGGTCGCCCTGGTAACACTGAAAAAAAAAACCAAACCATTAATAAATCATAAAGGCAGTGTTTTGACAGAAACTTACACTTTACAGCGAATGAATATCTTCTGTTTTTAGTGGTGAAAGAAATGTTAATTTGAAGGTAATTAATTAATAAATTGACAACATTCTGATATCTTGGAAAAGTGTTACAATGGATTTAAGAGATTATCTTATGATGCAGATATTGAAGCAAAAGATAATTCTCAGAATTTCTGTTAACCTATTGCAGAAGTGAAGATACAAAGCAGATCATAGTCTATACATATACTATGTTCATTGCCAGTGAAGTAGAGTAATGGTGTGTTAAGCCCCAGTCAAGAATCACATTTATAATGAAGCAGTCAGTTCTGGGATGGAGGAGAAAACCAGAGTGCCTAAAGAAAATCATCAACCTCTATCATTTGTGAAGTGAAAACTTTCTCATTAAAGAATATGCCGAGTGGGATTCTCATGCAGGTGATGAGAGGCACTGTGATCCAAGATCAAGTGCTTAAAATCACTTGACGACTGAGGCCCCAGGAGATGTATGACTTATATAAATCTATACTTACTACTGTGAGGGCCCATATGTGCCATTGTTTGATTACCCCATTCTAGGCTACCATCTGGGCTATAACCATGTCCTCCAGGTGCTGTAATACAAATCAAAATGGTGGATGTTAAAAAGTTGTGTTGTCATGGTAACATAATTTCTAATTCAAAAAATAAACACATTTTTGGGTTGTCATAGTTACATATCTTTCCTTATTCAAACAAAAATAAACAAATTATTAAGACAAATAGAAATATATCAACACAAATTTAAGTTTGTGTAAAATTTTCAAAAAGGTGCTCCAAAATATTGTAGGATTTCAATCTAGAGATCAAGAACCATAATAAAGTTCAGAGGTCATTCAATCTAAATATTTGTTTGTTGATTTTGCTCTCTCTATCCATCTATCTACTAAAAAATAAATTATAATAAAATAACTACATATCTAAACCCCTTTCCAAAACTTAAACCGAAAAAGATGAAGATATGATTTAAAAAAGAAGAGTGCCAGATAGATTTTTCACCATGGGAGCTCATCGCTTCTGTCAAAAAATAATGAGCTTAAAAGAAATGCAATTTGTAGGAGATGCAATTTGTAGATTTAAACTGGGTTAGATTAACGGCCGTAAGGATGTCTTATAGAGAGTTAATTAACAACAAGCCGCCATATGAAAAACTAAATTGATGTTGATATATTCCAATTTGTGTTAAATAGGGCTTTTTAACTGTATAACTAAAACCTCATTACAGCTGACAGAAATTAATAAACAAAATATCAAAATAGGGATAAAAAGGCTATCGGTAAAAAAAATAAATACAGAGTAAGCAGATCACATACTTTAAACTAACCTTAGTAATCACATTGAATCAGATCATGTACATGCATTTTTCAAAAAATTTTATCCACATTTTGGAATTTTAATTGCTATCCTGTTTGTTATTAAAACTTAATTAATGAAATTTCCCAGAATTTTCTCAAAGTAAAAATATCATTGTAACTATAAAAGGCTGGATTCTGTACAATTCCAGTTTCAAGGCAGCCCTCCCCCCTCTCAATAAGAGACAAAATGGTTACTATGCAAAAACTTTTTTGACAGACAGAAAATTTTCGTTGAGGCTAAGGAATTGAAACATTCAATGTTATACAAGAAATTCAACACATAATTATTCTTCTGAACCCCCTCCTCTTCACCTGCCCCATCCCCATTTTATTTGGAGTAGTCTTATATGAAAGTAGTACCGGTAACCATTTCTCCAAAACTTACAACAGGTCACCAATATATTAGTATTATTACACTATATATGTGCATGTTAGTAACGTTAATTAAACTAAAAATTGTGACATAAAAAAGCAAGCAATTTTGTGGTGCAATAGATTAGTACTAGAACTAAGTTGAAACTGTTAAATTTTGTTAAATTTCAATTTTCAAGTAGAGAAGTCAGGAGCTACACTTTTTAATAAGAATTCTATGATATTACTTATATAATAAATATATATATAAAATCAAGCGGTTTAATAAAATAAAATCTATTGGTATAAAGAAAAAGAGTAAACAAAAATTTTTGAGATCATTCACAAGCAAAAAAAAAAATTTTGAGAAGTAAAATAAAGAAGAAAACATGCTGAAATTTTTAGTAAATTAACGGAGTTATATATATGGATATATATAGATAAAAAATAAAAAGTATATATATAAGAAGTATAATATATATATATATCTATTTCACTACTACTATATTATACTAGGAATGAAGTCATCATCAAAATTTGATGTGAAATTCACCAGGCAGTTGAAATTAATTCATTTGAGTTTTTGGTTGTTTTTTTTAAAGGTTTTTTAAAAAAAAAAAAAAAAGACAGAAAGACTGAAAAAAAGATTTGTTTTCGTTTTTCTTTTTCATTTTTTTTTTTTTTTTTTAATTGTTTTTTTTCCTGTTATGTGGCAACGGATCACTGATTTCTCTGTCTCTTATTTCCATTTTCCATTTTGAACCATTTCCATATTTTTTTTCTCTTCTTTGCTGTGTCCAAACACTGTAACCATGGTTTTTTTTGTTCCTGCCACCAATTTTGCCAAAATGATTAAATTTTACCTGGTGAAAGTTCGGGGGAGAGACTCGATGACGACTTACACCTCCGTGATTTGAACACGGTTACTACGGGAGACTTGCCTGCACGATTTGATTGGTCGATCATTGGCTGTACTATTCTCCTTCTTGCATTTATAAACCTGGAAATAGAAGAATAAGAAATCTCATTAGTTTTGGTATCTTACTCCGTTGTGTGTGTAAATAAACAGAAATAATTCACATTTCATTACACTTTCCACAGCTGTTCTCAACATCCCTATCTTGATGGGGAGCACCAATTTCAATTTTTCCGATTTACACCAGGGCTTTATAATAGGAAAAATAAATCTAAATTCAAAACACAGACATGTAGAAAAAAATTTTTCGGGGGAAAAAATCTTGGTTTTAATTATATTTTTGCATAACAACAGATGAGAAATAACCCTTTAGGCCTATATCTTCTTCCATTTTTTTTCTCGGGATATTGACTTCGGTTGTAGCTGTATAAATAAGTTGTAATTAGTTGGGGAAAAATAGCTGCATGCTTGTTCTCTCATTATGAAAGAGTTCCACAGAAAACAATTACAAGACAGAATTTTCTTCTGCTGAAAAACAAAGAATTTCCTACTTATCAAGTCCATCTGTTAAAACCCTCATGTTTCACCAGTGTCATAATCACCGGTCTGTTTACCACTTCACACTAATGTTTGAAATGCAAGATGCATAACGGCAATGCAATGTATTGTGAGATTAAATTTTGATGCTTTGCCATACTAAATATATTGAAATAATTGAGGAAATTATGTTTTTGCTATTTGTTATCAAAAACCTGAGAGAGAGAGAGAGAGAGAGAGAGAGAGAGAGAGAGAGAGAGAGAGAGAGATGTAAATCATGAGTTAGTCATGTTAATAAATAATGATACCATAAGTAAATTGAAATATTTGAGGAAATAATTTTTTGGTATGTTGAAATCATAATAAAAATACAGAGAGAGAGAGGAGAGAGAGAGAGTGTGTGTGTGTTTATGTAAATCAGGTGTTAATGAAATATGAAAATTCAAAAATTCTAGTAATTCAATACATTCCTGCAAATTAAAAAAATATGATTAATTGAGTTACCTAATTAAGAGTCGCCTTAATTAAAGACCCCATAACGAACTTAAAACCAATGCAATCATAACCAAATAATCCCCGAAACTTTGGGCATACAAACCATGTGGACAGACTGTCAGAGTTAGGAAGAACAAAATGATTAATGACTCTCTGTACCAGATTGGCGCCAGGCAAAATTTCTGTCTGGATTATAATTTGCCAAGGGTTTAGATTTGTACAGACTAATACTCATTAACAAGACTGACCTCTGACCCCCAGTATCACCGTACCAAACTGGTATTTCCCTTATAAATTGCAATGCTATCCTCCAATATGCTATAAGAATCGTGGCTTTTGCCCTCAAAAGCAAACCAAAACCAATTTTGAAATTAAAACAGTATTTAGAAAGAGGGAACGGATGATGAATGTGATGCAGACAAATGAAAATTGATCCAAGAGGGCTGTCATAGTATAGCCATCTTTTCCCCAAATTATATCTTTATGGTCTGAAGATTGGGTTACGACTTGATGATGTTTTGCGTAGTTTTGCTTCATTTAATAAGTAACTAGCTGGGTAAATATGGCAGATGTAACACCACATATCCCCCTCTTATTAAATGAAGCCCCGGAAAAACACTGAAGTACCATCGCTAATAACCTGCTATATTTTCCTATTCAAGAGTCATAAATTCTCCTACATCTTTAACTAAGTACTTTATGTGACAGAAGATTCATCAAGCACCCATATTAGCTGTACCTTTAATCATAATTATCCGTCAGAATGAGGCCTGTTCTCCCGCAACACTCTTATGGCTGATACCGTAATTGGAGTAATGTATGATGGCCTGTTCTCGTTAACAGAACTAATTATAGAATTAAACGTAACAGTAAAAGCCATATTCTCGTAAAAACCTTCATTGCCATTTCTTAAATAAATCACCAGAATCATATGTATCAAAATTATTGCGCAACAAATTGACATAATTAAGATAAAGAAAGCTAGCAGGATTACATACACCTAGTAAAAAACGAGGGAGGAAACGTACATTTCTTTGAAATCCAAATTCTCAAAATGATGTTGAAATGGATCGTTCTCCACATTAAGCCTATCAGAGATCAAAAACATTACACTTAAAGCGTATCGTCAATTTCCAAAATTACGCACACAAATTTCTACGATCCTTTGAAAATGGTGAATAACTGGTATACTTAATTAAACTTGCTAATGTTAGGTTAATACAGCCACTTGTATCCCACATAGGCTTATTTATATATCCATATTTCATTCTGAAAGACATTTTGGTTAAAGAAAATGAATTATTGTATAAAAATGAAAATTAAAAACTACTTAGTAAATATGTTACATCAAACCAGAAAATTAAGATTTTGTATCAAAAGTACAATAGTTAATTAGAATCAGAATTGCGGTAATAAAATTCCCATTCTTCTTAAAAATTGAGAACCCAATGCCTACTCCCGAACATTGTATCATTTCATGCTGCTTTGACTTTTAAATAACAATAATTTAAATAAATATATTCAATAACAATTATATATACATATAAATTTCACTTTTTACAAACGATAAACAAAAAATCCAAAAAATACACAGAACACATTTAGTAACAATTTTCTATATATAGATCAGGCTTGCGGAATTTATCTCTTCTAGACCAAAAAATTAAATTAAAATCTGTTTAACTAATGGTGTCATTATTTGAACATAATCTTTAATGCCGTTATTTCATTTCATTCTAGAGTTCTTTATAGAAGCGTTAATGATGCTTTCAATTTGTAAGATCTCTGAACAGTAATGTGTTCTGTCATTGCTGCGATTCCTTCTTGACATTTAACATTATATATTTCCTAATGACTAAATCCGCAAGATTTCCTGAAACTTCCTCGGCAAATGGACATGAAATAGCCACTGTATCGCTCAAAACATTCTTATGACCAAGAAATCTCCTCGGTCCCTAATGGTCTGTTGATTAATATTGCTGTGCAAATCCCGAGAAAATCTTTGGCAGTTTTCTGGGTAAAATCTTTTGTAAGATTTTCACCTATTGCCGTCCCTTGATGATTTCCTCCTTTAAGACCATAATGCCTTGTAATTCTAGAGATTTTCACTCGATCACACCACAACAGGAAGAATTTATAATATCCTGTGTTATGAATCAGAGACAAAAACAGATTATTGACATAATCTATATTCAAATGAATGTCTCTTAAGACAAAAAATATGTTCAAGGTTTTTTAGTCACATGATCAATATTTTTTTCCGAAAAAAAATTTAATGCGAATTTTTCATTTTTTTTATGAAGTTAATCACTAGAAACCACAATAAATCGGCATAAAATGAATATTTGATTAAGATTTCTACATTTCATTAAAATGTGAGTTTCATTTTTTTACGACATCATTAAATGAAGTACATGAATATTTGATTTTGATTTCTACGTATGTAAACAAATAAAATACAAAAAACAAAAACTTCAAAATTTTAAAGACAAAAAAAACAGCTCTTTAGATGAGTGAAACCACAAAAGGAGGAAGATAAAAAGTGATGAAAGAAAATGTTTTTAAATGTCAGAAGCGTGCTGATTAGAAAGCGGAATACTCGGGAATATAAACATGTTGTGTAAATGTAGGGTATCTTAGGGAAGTGACCCAAATCAGCGAGAACTCTAGTCTTATCATCAAATACGAGATGTAGCTTGTTTGTCTGATTGGCAAAGTACAGTGGAATGTGTACGACTCCTCGGCTGGCTCGGCGGAGGAGGAAAAAATCTTGACATTATCCCAAAACATACACCTGATCATGCCAATGACATCATAAACTTCATAATTGTAGATCATTTCGTGTTACTGATATCGGCAAGCATTTTCCCTTTTATTCTATCATCCTTTATGTGTACTTATATAACATCTAAGGTGCTTTTATTATCTTTGAGGAAAGAGAGAGAGAGAATAGCAATGGTGTTTTATTGTTTATGTACAAGTCAAGATTTTTTAACTTGTCAGTTGTAGATTGGTGGAGGAAACCAGAGTAACCAGAGAAAACCACCAACCTTCAACAAGTGAATTGGAGAGAGAGAGAGAGAGAGAGACAGAGAGAGTAATAGTAATTTTTTTAAGTTTAGAACACTGTTCTAGATTATGATGACATAATGTTTTGTTCATATTTTGTTTTTATGCTCATCCTCTCCCAAAACAATCTGAAACTTGATCACAGTAAGCATCTTTATCAAACACAGGTGCTAATTTGTAACTGTTAGTGTCAAGACAAAAATATAGTTCAATCATTTATGTTTTAGAAAACTAAAAACTAAAATGACTACATTGCATTTAAATGTTCATTTAAATGGAATAAAGGTTTTACCTTTTTATAAAATACCTGTTGAAATGACACCCAACACAACATCAAAAGTGTGGACTGGGTCTCATTGTAACCTGGTATCATGTATCTGATGATACCAACAAGCACCGTTCCTCAGCGATACCCAAGAAAATGAACGCTTGGTGTTAAAAAACCTCACTTCCAAAATCCTATATGTACACAGTTTTTTTGACACATTATATTTTTGTAACTTTTTTTGAAAACAAAACCTTGCACCTGTCCTATTTAAGAAATACTACTATATAATCTATCTGAACATTTCGCCTTTTCAACTAATAAAAAACCTCTGAATGCTCAATAAGTGAAATGGTATACTGCTATCATGTCACAAACTTAACCCGTCTAATATAAAAATTCCTGTTTTAATGTAGAATTTGATTCCTTTTATGACACCTTGAAGAAGAATTAACACAGTCATCATTGGAAACATACCTAAATCAGTGAATTAAACATTAAATCTAAATGCAATCTATTTTACACAAGATTAGGCTAGGGTTCAAAAGTTGTGTTCATATTAACCTTGTTAAAATTGTCTTTATTTCAAATCTGGGCTATATCTGACATTGTGAAGTATAGTAGATGGTGCCATATTTCATGAGCAATTTAACAGGGGGCACCTCTCCTTATTGGAACCAATTTCCTCTCCAATGACCCACGTTATTGAGAGTAATGTTGACATCATTCAAATTTCTATACCGGGGTAGTAACACTGCACTCTATAATGTGAAACTAACCTTTTGAATAAATCTATTTACTTACTCAAGAAATTGACGACGAAACGCGACTAGATTTCCATTGGACATGCATTTCGGTGATTTGTCACTAAGTGTGAGAGAAAACGATACCACTGCTTGCAAAATGAATAAAGCTAAGTCTATCGCTATTACAACAAATTAGCCGACATTAGTACAATTTTCTTTGCACAATTTAAAATCCTCAGAGATCTAATTAAAGTATTGTGTGCTGTAAATTCTGCACAGAAGTGTCAGCCGAACTCGGGAGAATTACGTTGCACAAATAAATTGTAACTCAAAAACCTTCGTATCATCTCAAAATTCCATCCTTATAAAAGGGCAAGGGAAATTTAAAACTGATCAACTTCTTCCAAATTGTTTTTTTATTCTATTGTTGCTGTTGAAAAAAAAATTTAAAAAAAGAAAGATTTTTTTTTCTTATTTCTTTAGATTTTGCAGAAAATGGACAAAAAAAAAAAAAAGATGAAATCAATGAAAATCCAATTTGTAACTGCTTGAAATATAATTCTCTAGAAAATCAGAAATGTAATCTTAGCAATTTCCTTAAATGAAAATTATTATTTTTAGATGAAACAAAAGAGAAATTTTGATTAAACAACAAGAAATAATGCGGTGCTTTTATATGGAATTGATTTCCAATAATCTAGTTCAATAATAAAGAATCAATTTGTGGTGTTTTGGTATCCAGAAGCTAAAACAATATATCAGATTAAAAACGCACACACTGGCAATTCTGTCCTTTCTATAAACCTATCATTTACAATAATGTCGTATTATCAAGTTAAGAATGGTCCCTAGACGGCACACAGCCGAACTTGAAGGCACAATTACACCTTCAAATTCCAACGTTTTTCCAATTTTGTTTCATTATTGTAATAACTCCACAGTTTGAACTCGCTGTGTTTGCAAGGCTGTAAGGAACAATTACGGTGTAACTGAGGATTTTAGAAAAAATGATAAGGTTGTCAAGAACAGTGTATGTTAAATGTTAAAAACACAAAACTGCCAGGTTTTTACGTGTTAAAAATATTGACGAGTGAGTAAAAAGTTTATACAATTACACATGCATCTGAATTTGTCCTAAAATGGATTACTATGCGTAAGATTGTGTGTGTGTGTGTGTGTGTGTGGTTGCATGCATGTGTGTGTTCGTGTGTGACAGACATTTTAAATCAAGTCACACTTGCAGCACATATTTCTCTGTGTATGTGTGTGTGTGTGTGTGTGTATTTGTTTACATGTGTGCTTGTGTTCACCCCTGAGATTTTAGACCAAGGTACACTTGCAGTTCTCATTATTATATTAAGTCCTTTCATTAATAATAAATTCAGAACCAAAAAATAGATTTTCAATTTACTGGAGTATCTTAATTAAGATATTATCTATGAAATCAATTTGGGATCATTATTTTCCCAACCACATTTTTGAAATGGTGAAATAAGTATATCCATATGCCTTGGTCCGACAACAATGGGCTATATTGCCGATCAATTTAATGAGATAGCACAAAGCAATTACACCATGGAATATTACACACTGGGTACCTGCCGAGAAATTGTTTCCACGATTTCTGTGTTTTCTGCTCGATTGTAATGGGAATTGATAAAGTACGTAATTTAACAAGACCTCCCACATTTGAATTTAAATGGTAATTAATAATCGAAAAGAGCAATAGAAAAAATTATTGAAAAAAGTTTTTTTTTTTTACATCATGTTATGAATATTTATTTAATATTCAAAAACCAATATCTGTTTCTATTTAAGAGTAAATTTGAACATACAATTAACACAGAGAAAAAAAAATTATCAGCCATTTTGAGATTTAGGATTATTTCTGTGCTTTAAAAAAATATTTTTGGCAAAATCCGAACCTGGTAATTTTTTTCCGATTGAATAAACTGATTGAAAAAAGTGATAAAACCAAGTAAAGGTGCTGAAACTCTATATCATTTCATCAGAAGGCTCTGTCTATATGGATCTCGAGTCGGGGTAAAAGAAAAGCCGGATAATTTTATACATTACCAAGTCATTTTTACTATTAAATCGTCTCTATATGATTTTCTACAATTCACTTTACATGACTGAACTGTCGGATTGTATGCAGTCAAATGCTCCATTCAACTGGAAATATCTGATCTCCTAGGCTTTCAAGTCGTAGTAGGCCTGCAGGCTGCCATGGTCGCTCGTCTATTTAGAGGGATATGCTTCGTAGTCTAATGTTGTAACCCGTGTTATTATCAATTTTACAGTAACCATTGTTTCTCTAATCTTACTTAATGCATATCTAATCACGGTGATAATTCTAAAAAATTGGGGTTAAGAACAACCTTCGGCACAAAAATTAGTCGATATATTGATCCGGGAAATGGGAAAAGGAATATAACATCGTCAGAAAAAAATTTCTGTCTGATTACGGGTTTAAACTATGAAATTCCCATTGTAATTACCACCAGTAAATACACGAATGCCATCTACAATTTGTTAATTATAATTCAATGTTTTGTAAACATTTCATTGATTTTCTGGGGGTAAATTGCATTGTACAACACATGATGAAATAATCCATAATTTTCTACATGCAAAAAAACGAAAACAAGGAGAAAATTACAAGTCCTATGAAAATCTACCATCCATCCAACTTTATATACTACCATAAGGAATTAAATTATCACAGCTGGTGACATCTTGATATAAGTAAAATTAACTTAAATTCATTATCGTGTCTATATACATGCATTAGTATATGATTTCAATGTATGGTATTTCATCATTTATCAAATTCCAATTTGCAAATAAAAAATTCTTAGGTCCATTAACGTCACACTCCCCCCTCTCAAAAAATGAGGTTAGAGTAACTGTCAATAATTCCCCCATGGTAACAAGAAAATCTTCAACATAAGTACTAACAGCTTCCCAGTTAGTAAAGTTTGTACAAGAATGATACTGATACCAAGCTTTATTTAATGACAGAAATATATGAATCATAAAAAAGTAGCTGTGTATACTAAAAATGTAAAAAAAAACGTCCATGGTAAAGTAGATATACGAAAAAAAAACCTTCTTCTCAGCGTGAGATAGGACTCAGCTCTAACCTTATCACAAGCTAGATAAAAAGTCTTGGAGAATGTATATACAAACAACCATTTTCTTAACAGCCAACACAGAGAACCAACATTTCTCTTAATAATAATCGCTAAAAACCAACACTGGCAGAAATGATTTACGATTCCTAATATCTGTGAAAATCAGGGTGGGCTTTTTTTGTCTATCTTATAAATTGCTAGTTTCAACATTTTTTTTTTTTTGGTTGGGATAAAGTTAATACTAAAACAAATACCGGTACATTGTTCCATCCAGCTGGTCCCCCCTCACACCATCCACTTCAAATCTACAATAGAGTCACCCTATGTCCCCTTACCCCATCAAAACTTTTTTTTATGATTTCCCATCTATAATCGGATAACAATAATGCTATATGTCGATTTTTTTCATCTCATTATTTTCCCATCATTAAGTCTTCATCATACTAGATTCGCTTTTCTTATTAATATATTAAGGGGCATTAACTCAATACAAAACAAAGAGAATAAAGTTACAAGCCAATATTTGTTTTTTATCCCATTAAACATGTATAACACCAGCTATATTGTGGTGTTTGAAGTTTGGTATATTTTGGTTGGTATGACAAGCTATATGGAGCGTTAGAGTATAAACTGACAAGACATGATCTAATGGTGTTATGATATCTTATGACATATATCATTATGTTTTGAAGCATCCTCCTCATTATCACGACCTACTGACAGGCTGCCAGCGCGAGCCCCTGTAGCATTTCATTATTGCTCCACTTATCAGTCTCGTTGAAAGCAGATTTGACATAAATACATAAAGATAGATTAGGTGTATTATAATTTTCTTTGTCGAAGTGTGTAGTATTTTCATAATCTGTGGATTTAGCCCAAAAAACTTGTTACCAGAAACATTAACATGCAGATATTGGTAATATTTTGCCAATATGACTTTGAGAGCAATTTACAGCAACAAAAGCCAAATTTACGAGAAAGGATCATATGCGAAAATCCGGGATTTCTTGTAAGATCAGGCTATTAACCTGACAAGCATCAGGCTAAATCCAGTAAATAATGCGCCACAAAATCTCTTGACCGAGACAAAGATCAGGTGCTTGACTTTGTGGAGATTTTATTTTATAATAATGGACTTTCTATCCATAAATATTAAGAATAATCAATATATTACAACAAGAGCTTGAATTCATATACACAGAGTTATTTCCCCTTAGTTCAATGTCAAAAACCTTTCCTCTTCAATTACTTAATGTCGGATAATTTTCGATATATACCAAATTTTAAATAGACCTGCCAGCTTTGTCCATAAAGTAAATCCAAATTTAACACACAGCTATTTTTTGCCCTGCCGTTAATGCAGTATCAATTTCGAAGTTCTTCATCAGGAATAAGTGGAATTTGACATTTATTTACACGGCAAGTATTCAATGTAATCAGTGATACCTACAACCCAACGTCTTTTATGTAAAAAGAAATATATTTAGAAAATGATAAATACTTATGAAAACATAAAAAGCGGTTTGGATATGTTTTTATCTAACCCACTATTACCATAAAACAGTTGTTTATGTTTACTATTATGCATAAAAATGCCAAAGGAGGGGACACTTATTATCTTTTATGTCTTGAGCCGATAAATTATTCTTCTTGGCAGCCTTTCTTCATTTTGTTTCTATGGCAACACAAATTAAAATTCTGATAAGGGATTGAAAATAACATTAAAATGAAATGCGAGATGCCCGCTGATAAGAAACAAGCAAATTATTTCCTCACTCCCCAACCGATCATCTCCACCCAAATAGGTTCTAAAACTGCTCCATCTTGAATTCCAGATCAAGTACATGCAGTTTTACTGATTTTAAAACAATGTGCGATGTATTAAATTCTCAACAAATGGGGCAAATAAGTCACTAGAGGTCAAGTGGCAGACAGATAATGCATAATGTGTCAAAATTCTCCATATTACACTCAAACCAGTACTATAGTCTGTTTCAATATTTATATTATTCAAAATGATAAATGGTTTTTTAAATCACATAAATTATCTACGGTAATTTTTTAAAGTACCAATTGAGTAATTTTTGTGAATAAATAAATAAATAATATAATTTAATTTAATTTTTAAAGTATCTATTAAATAAGTGAAAGAATAAATAAATTAATAAATAAAAATAAATTATTTTTACAGTATCTATTTAGTTGATAAATAAATAAATAAATAAATCATATTATTTCTAGGGATAATATTGAGACTTGATTTAATAGGATAAAAAGCTGTCATTAACGAGAAACAAGATTTTGAAAGCACTTAATATCGAACTGTGGCGATTTTTTTCCACTTTCTAATTTATTTAATGGTGTATCTTGTAGCGGGGGTAATCTCTTTTCCGTAAATCATCAACATAGGAGAATGAATCCTGGTATTAAAACTTCCAAATGAACAGATAGAGTTATGACGAAATCAGAACACTACTAAGTGAATTAGAAAATTCTAAATTGATAGCGACACCCATTATTGACTGTAAGTTCAATGCTTCATAGATATTAATTCCTAAAAATAGAAAAAATCTTTCATAAGACCGATCGTAATTGAATCCCTTCTACTACTAACAGAGGTCGAGATAGGAACAATGAAGAAATTCACCGACAACTTGGATAGTTATGCTTGCCCGTTTTTTTTAACTTCCTGTTACAGTCGTCTGGAGCCAAACTTATCATCATCAACAAAAATTGAGAAACGGAAAAATAAAAAAAAAAGGCTGGAGTATGAAGAATGTGTTAACTATGAAATCATCCCAGCTGGGATAAAAATCATCACGCTTCATACCATACAACCAAACCATAATATTTTCTGAACAATTAGTTTTACTGGTGATAGCTGGCTTCTCGATATGGAAACAGAATTATCAGCATTGTTCCCCAAGATAAACAGGCAAACGTGTAATACATATCTTTATATGATAAACAAAAAAACAGGAAGATGAAAATATCTCCCGAGTCTGTATGTCGTTAAAATGCTGAAAAAAATACTAACTTACAGATTAAGAAAAACAATTTTTTTAATAAAATTTTGATGATTTGAAATGAAATACTGGCCATTAGAACTGACGAGGTGTTTGCACATAGAAATGTTCAAAATCTCCAAAAATTGTTTTTGTTTATTGTTCTATTTTTTATGTTAATATTTAATTTAATTTCCTTTTTTATTATCTTTTATTATCAAATATATATATACTTTTTGGCGTATTTGCTGACATGCCATAACAATGCGTAGTTAACATACTGTTAATAATTTCCGAGATACCATCAGTGTTTTTTGTTTAAGTGGAAAAAGTCGCTCAGTATAAATTCTATCACCTAGAACCAAAACTATCATTAAAACTCATTACCTCATTCAGGCAGGCGGAAGAAATCTGCTTCTACCAGAGAAGACTATTGAAAATGTGCCCTTAACACACATCTGCCAAAAACTCCAAATTTCACTTAAAATGCACTTTTAAAGGATAATTTGTTTTTTACCTTTGCGAAATAATTTAAATCATGAAAAGCACAACAACAACAAGGGATAACAATAGAAAATCCGAGTTAAATATAGATTGGTTGGTGTAATAATAAGAAATGATCAATCGATTCTAAGGGGAGTAATTAACACACCAGGATGTATCCTCTGCTAAATGGGCTTTCTAAATTAACTGTTTAGGCTGGGGAGGGGTAAGGAAGAGATAAATGCTTATTAAACCAACATGAAGGTCGGGAGGGATAAAAGATACCAAATTAAAGGCTATCATAAAGGCAGAGAATTCAACAGATTAAAAGAAATCATAACATGTGGTGAGGAGTAATGCTACAATTAGAGTGAGAATAAATGGCTAACTCTTTGGTCATCCCCCTGGGCAGTATCTTACTTAGTCACCATAGTCAGTTTAAAAAAAAACAAACTTTTTCTTTAAAAAAAATTTAAAAGATCACTAGGTTTTAATTCAAGATTATCTCCCTTGCATCATGCCTTAACAATATCATAGTATTAAAAATCATTCAAATTATATATTTATCACATCAACCATGAAATTAAGATGTGATTTGAATTTGTTTTTATGCTTTTGCAGGCAGAGAGAAAATTTAATTTCAATAAACTTTTTTCGAAAAAGCAAACATTTTCAAATTTAGATTCACCTGGGCAAATGAAATGGAAAAATCAATGTTCGAATTTGTAAATACAATCCAATAAAAAGTTAATGTGTCTGCTTAAAGGTAAGGAAAACTTGAGCAAATGGTTTTAACCTGTGATACAAACTAAGGTAAGTGTCTTTTTGCATATGCACTAGAAAGGTTCGCCTCATTTCTCCCTGTCAACACATAAAAAAGCAATGAAATACCTCAAAGAATTCAACTTCCTAGAACTCATGACATTTTTATTGCTAAATAATTTGACACAAATCACAGTCCATCAAAAAATAACCACTCCCATTGAGAAAAAAAAAATTAAAAATAAAACTTTTATTTTATATAAACAAAAATTTTAAATCTATACCTATATGGAGAGATTGTCTGTAGCAACTCCAGCGTGACTTATGCTTATTAAATAAATATTTTCGGTGTTTTAGACACATATAGGGTAATATGATATGTATCGGTAAAAAGTTAAAATTTAACAATGATATCACTCCTCATAACCTACACAAGTATACGGTAATGTGAAATTAATGTTTTAGTGTCATTTATAACCATATGAAAAGCATTTAATTCATTTTAAAGTTTCACGATTCATTTATAGGAGTTTTGTCGATTCATTTATAGGAGTTTTGCTGCACTAAAGTGATATCTGTAATTAAGTCAATGAAGGAAAAATAATAATAAAAATTTTCTTCTTAATTTAAGATGATGTGAACCCATTCAAAATTTTACAATCAAATTTAAAACCAATACCCCTGAACCCCATTCAACACCTGGGAAAAAAACTAGATCATAATATATATTCTTAATACCTGCTATTGTGATTTTATCAAACGGGGAAATTATCTGCATAGCAGGGAAAAAAATCTTAACATAAATCAAATCCCGATCAAATTAATTTTAATCATAATGTCTTCTTTAAATAGTAACTGTGGAAGCTCAGGGGTACCATGGTGATCTCATCACTTAGATGCATTAATGAACACCAAAAAATACAGAAATAATGTAAATATGGGATTAATATAAAATAGATTTTTTTCAAAGATCTTTGCTCGAGAGTAAAAATGTAGCTAATTTAAAAAATACCCTTTAATCCCCGCAAATGAGAATTTGGAAGAAGTGTGTATACGGGTTAACGACAAGTTTGCGTGTCAGGCCACAATCAACTCTGGCTACACCAAACCTTAACTTATGAATACATGTGCCAATGTTTTCCTTTCAAAATATAGAAAATCACATGACAGATTTTCTCAATGGCCGTGTCTATATAATAAGTCGCCGAGTTGCACAGGAATACGAATGCTAAACACCTATACAAAATGGTACCGGAATATTACACTATAATCACTGGTATATATAATTACAGTGTCGTTGACAATAGGCCTGCCTTCATCAATTGTAATAATATCTCGGAACAATCAAAAGAAGGGAAGAAAAAAGTGGTGCCACCTTCAGAAAAACTTAAAACACCATCAATTAAATAAAGAAAAAAATAGGGAGGAGACATTTATCAGTTAATTTGAATCTTAAAATAAATGTCTGAATGAAAAGGAAAATGTATATATAGGGTCTTGTTACAATAATCTCTGTCGATGTGAAATTTAATTTTTTTTTCTTGTATGGCCACCCTACTTGATAATAACAGTCAAATTTAGAACAGAACACAATTTTGATCATAATTTGCTGACATTTTTCCCTTGTATATAAAAGTTAAGTCATTCAGGTGTGAGACTTTACTCAGACAATGGTGGTAATCTATGAAATATAAGATGATTTTCCTTGAATTATGGCATTAATTTCAGTGAGAAGAGGTTTGCGATAATTGATATTATCAAGACGCCATTACAATTTTTATTGTTCTTAGGAATCGGAATATTATTATCACGTTGGATCTTAGCAAAAATCCTGAACCCATGTAATAATGACTGCAAGATTAGCGAACACGACAAAAATGAATGAAAAAATAACAAATGTCTTTTATAGATTTTCCGAATTAAAACGCATAATTAATTTTGATGACATAAATTGTATGGATTGAATATATACATGCTAATAATATACAAATAAAAGAGAAATTAACTGGTAGTGAAAAGGCTCCAAAGAAGTGTGAGCCGAGAATGTGGAGTTTTACAGAAAAAAAGCAGAACATTGCATAAAATTTGACATCTAAAGAAACATTAATACGAAAGTGATGAAATGCCAAGGGATGAAGAAAATTAACACGAGTGGTTGCAGACTTCATGGCTAAGCTGTAGACAATGCTTAGAGTTCAATTCCAATCAGTTGTGAAATTCTAATTACCTCCCTCCAAATCTAATAATAGTACACATCTCGCCCTCTTTTGTTATACATGGATGGCGAGAAAAATGGTTCTAATCTAATTAAAAGAGTATGATAAAAACTTGAAAAACAGGAATACTGACTGAATTATAATAATCATACGGTTAATAAAGCAATGACTGGGTCCCAATAATGGTACCATAGTGATGGTATTTATATGGATAATGGTGTTGATAACGCTAGGTATTTAGATCATCTGGAAAATGGTAGAAGCTGAATTAAACCACTTGTGTATGCAAAGTTCTAAAAACCATTTTTTTGGGGTCACAAGAAATGGATAACTTTTGTTTTACTTTAAAACAACAGGAGATCTTAAATGCCCTAAAAAGTTTAACAAAATGTCTTGTCATATCCAAAAATCCTTATGAGTTAAGTTTACCCCCTCCCCTGTTTAAAGACCAAATGCTTGCTAAAAAGCCTACTCTAATTTCTCTGGCTTCCTCAACCATTTAGAACTGATCATCTCTATAAGTATGCCATGACCTGATGTTAAACACCATTCCATTAAAAGACAGCGAATTTCCCGTTTTTACATTTCCTCGTAGTTTTATTTTGCATTATTTACAGTCGACAGCACTACTTAACTAAATATAAGCAGACTATATCACACACAAAGATTAGAAGCAGATACTGTCCATTAAATAATCAACAATTTATGTTTTCCTAAATCTCCCTTGACAGAAGTATATCCACTATTGTTTGCAAATTATGGCATAGTTATGGATTTTGAAAACTGTCAATTCCCAGCGAGAGTTGGAGAGTGCCAGAAACAGCGTTAGGATTTGTCGCTTAAGGTGAATAATGGCAATGATATAGAAACAGTTAATAACTCCTATAGCCCACTATCATGTCGGCAGAAAATCAAGTTAACTGTCGTCCATCATGGTAATTATTTTTCATGGCGCTTCCCGGTCCTTGTACTTACAAATTGTGTAAATACAACTAATATCTATGGACAATGTTCTTCATATACGAAATTGAATTCCTCGAACATTACAAATGTTAAGCTGTCTACCTGAATTTAAAAGATTTCAGTCATATGAACAAATATGTTTTGAAAGACTGCAAAATGAACTAAAATAGCCTCCCTTTTTAGATTAGAACTTGCAAGAAAATTTATGATCTTTTTAGACACAATTACAGGCTTGAATCTGTAGTGGTCCGATTCAAGAAGTCATTGAGTTAAAGAAAATGTTCGCAAAATATAGAGGTCTTGTAGTTGATTGCAGTTTGGCTACAACTAATATGAAAAATTTGTGTGGTTATGTTTCGATATAAGCAGGATAGCAAAACTCATTATGTCATGTATCACTTTTTTCGAAATTCTATTTTATAATTTTTTTCTCATTGTTTTCATTTTTTCACAATGCCATATTTCATTTTCATCATAATTGTCATAAGAATGAAATATTGTTTTATTTTTTCGCCCATTTTTTCTGAAAAATTTACTTGTTTTTTTTAACTTCTTTTTCTTGGTAATAACTCATCTAATTTGCTTAATTTTCTCATTCTCCCATCATAGCTGGATGACATATCAAAAATAAAGTATTTAGGAGATGAACATAGGTAATTATCCATGAATCATGTTGGTGTATTTTTTTCTTTCTAAACTTAATTTATGGATGATCCGACTCTAAGCCCTCCAGGTAAAAACACCTGAAAACTTGGTGCACTCAACTAATTTGTTTAACAAATTGCGAATAAGTCGACTTTATAGGTATGTTTGTGAATAAACCTGTGATAAAATACATATTATTTTACCTTTTCCTTAAAAATGGAAAAAAGGAAAATGCATTTTTACAAGAAAGTTTTCTATTTAAATTTAAAATTGAACCTTGATTTGAAAACCATTGTAACTGCTTCATTCTTTAAATTATTAGAATCAAAACAAAATAAAAGCAGGCAAGGTTGAGTTAAGGAGGGCTATGGGACTAATAAAACGTCAGGCCAAAAAACTCGGAAAACCACAGAATGATTAATTTAGGATAAAAACTTAGAAAAAACAAGTCAGCTTTTGTTTTCAAGGATATTTCAAAAACATGAACTCCCTATTCATTTAACTATATCAAGGAAGAAAATATAGCAAAACAATTTTTTTTAAAAAAAAAGATATGATTAAAATATACAGCAAAAGAAAAATACACAAATTTCAAAAACAAGGAAACATTTAATCAATTTCAGGAATCGCTGTTAAAGTATAAACATTGAAGTGCCTATGTTTTCTTTACTTTTTCATGTATATATAGAAGTTTACACTATCAAAGTAATTAATTTGAAACTGATCTTTCTCCGATGCTAACATCTAACTGATAAATCTGCGGGTAATGAATGACATCACAACGCCAAATTGCTACCCACTTAAGAAATTATATACACTATTTTTCCGATTATGTATCTGTGATTTAGAATTAGTTTTGATGTCTTGTAGGAGCGTAAATTGGCTTAAGGTAAACTTCGAGTTATCTTAATTAATGATACTATTTGTCAAAACATACAATTGAACCAGATGCCAAAATCGCTTTTTTTTCAAACTCAAGTACATAAGTAGGCCTAGAAAATTGGGCTCTGATGTCGATTAAAATATGGGATCTCTGTTTTATTTCTCCGTCAGAGTGGGTATAAAAATGTTGATGATAAGTTTTAATGAGCGGGACCATTATAACTTGCGTTTTAATCCCCCTTTAGACTTTTGACAAATGAGTAGTTTAAAAAAGAAACAGCTCCTTGGAATATTTACCAGACAAATTTGATAGGTACCTACTGTTTATGCCGAGTTAAAACTTATTAGGTTCCTAGTACCGTCAAATGACCCCATGTCGAGGGACGATGAAGTTTGTAGATTCTTAATGTTACATGATGTATTCAAAGTAAATTCGCTAACAAGACTTATGCCAAAAAAGATAAGTCATAACTATAACTGATATTGGATTGTGTTTTTGAAGTTATAATGAAATAAATTTACAAGTTAATGGAAAATTTTCCGAGCATCAAAAGATTGCCGTATATTATGCCATCTTTGTCAAGGCATATAAACAAAACACTTATATCCAGTCTACTTAACCAACTTTCATTCATTCTATTTTTCTCATTCTTTCCTTTCACTGCCTCTCATTCCATCCCTTCTCCTTCTCTCCATCGCTAATGATCATTTGTCGAAAAATATATGTATGTGTGTGGGAAATAATTTTATAAATACTTAAAGCCCTACCTTACTTGCTCAAGAAATGATGTTAGGTGCAGTATGTTTTGCAGGTTTAATTTTATACCCACGGGGATGTGGGCGGGGTCACTGACTGCAGTTATCCCCATTATGCTCTATTTTCTGACATTAATGCATCCAATTTCTGGTACTAAGTAGTTAAAATGCTCGATATAATTAGCTTTAAATACAGACTAAACAAGCCTTTTGTAGTGAAGTTCACTTAACCATGAATTGAAGATATTTAAAAAGCTAAAATGAAATGACATGGAGGTATTTACCGAAATGGCAAGTGCTCCGGATTTCATTTTAAATTTTTTTCAGGGACAGTACGCTTCATTACTCCTAAATTTTTAGCGCAGTTTAGGAAACTGCAAAAGGGCAACTAACATCAGATTATTTCCGAGTGTTTAATTATTACTGTTAAGTACAAATAAAAGGGTTACTAAGAAATAACATGCAGCGGGAATGGGGTACTGGTGTAAAGCCTCGATTAGGCTCGGTATTATCCTTGAGGCAGTTTTTCTATAATTAGCCCACCAGAGCAGAACAAGTTATTCAAAAAGCACATAATAGAAAAGGGCCACACAATTATGTTTTCACATGAGTTAGTTTTTTTATATTTAAAGTGCTGGTATTTTAATATTTTTAAAAATATGTGAACATGGGGGACGACTATTTGGAGAGAGAAAAAAATAAACGAAAACCAGTGTACTCAATGACTGTAGCAGGTTATGATGCAAGATTATCCAAAGTAAGAGTGGAGTGGAGTCTGGAGTGGAGTGGAGTGGAGTGATAGTGTTTTATACTCAGTCTCGATCTTTTGTCGCATATCCAGGTCAGTTCTGCGATGGTGGAGGAAATCAGTACAAAATAGAAACTGCACTAGAGTATGCCAAAGTGAAAATCGAAATTAGGTAGTAAAGTAAAAGATAGCAGAATCTGAACTTAGGCAGTAAAACGGTGATGGAATCCATAACTGGACATGTAAACATTAGACCGCTCGGCCACTGCGGTCCTCCAAAATAAAGAAATTAACAAAATAGCACAATATCCATTGGAACAGAATTATTTCAAAATCCATTGACTGTAATGTGTAATGTAGGCGTACAAACAGATGGACGGACAAACACACATAGAGAATTTACATCCGATTCAGATATCCTGGCATCTTACATTTTAGTAAATAAATAATAATTAAGTAATTGATGACAATTACATTAATGTAAAAAGGAAAACGTTGTATAGAAAATGTAACCACGTAACTACATTGTTTTAATTTCTAAATTGCTTAAAAAACTGATTTGACTTGGAGGAATTGCACTGTTACCAAAGGATGTATGTCGCGACACTGTTTAGGTGGCATTTTCTATAATTGGGTATAATGTAATAATTTGCGGTGAAATTTGCAAGCTGTTCAATCATGTCGGACTGCGTTGTATGTACGCTAACTCTCTAAGTATTGATGAATGCTGAAAATAGCTATACTTTCCAGCCCGATATTGTTTTCATCTAGTTTAATAACCATGAAATGGGCTTATTCTTTCTCTTACTATTGATTTACAAACTTTTTTTACTGGACTGAAAACTCGGCATGTTGGGAGTGTAATTTTCTAAGGTGATAAAGTCGCCAGAATCGATTAAATTGTACCATATCGGTGTTAACCGATGGGTCAAATAATTATCCCAAAAATGCCGAGAGTTTTAATCTCTTATCCTGTAATCTTATCCCTCGGATTGCATAATTTCTTAAAAACAAATAATTCAATAAATCAATAAATTTTAAAATTTAATTCAAAATTTTCAGAATATTCTTTTTTTTTTTTTTGGGGGGGGGGGGGAATAAAGGCTTGAGATGTTAGGCTCAGGATAAAAATAGGGAAATGGTTCCAAATTTTAATTCAAAATTTCACAGAACTTTTATTTTTGGGAGAGGGGGAGAGTGTGGTTGGCAGAGGGTATGAATTTATAATAAACAATATGTCAGGAATAAAAAAAAAACAACACACAATTATTTTGATTAATGCACTTGATGTCTATAAATGACATTTTATCAACAAAACATAAAATAAAAGTTAAACAAAAAACAAGGGTATGATAGGTCAAAGGGCATTTCCTTTCTATTTTTGGCAGGGGTAAAAAATTTCCCTTAAAGTCACGATTTTGATGTTAATCAAGCTTATAATTATATGCTTTTAATATATGCATCATGGAGTAGAATTAAGCAACCATTTAACATCTCGTGTCAGACCGACAAACAAACAGTCTACTTGCTTTTCATTCATAAAATCTAAATAAATTTCTGAAAAGTTTTCACTTTTTTAAAGTTAAACTGTGTACCTTAAACAGCATAGATACCATCTTATAAAATATACTGTGTGCAAAACCCCTAAAATCCATTTTTTATTTCACTTAACAAACACTTTAGCTGTATTAATTGAAAAGGCATGTATGTTCATTTTTTGACAAGCAGTTATCTGAAAAGTAAGTAATTCAACACAACACAGGAAAACTATTTTCTCGAGTTTTTACAGGGAAGTCATTTTTCCATTAAAATAAGTCGAAATTTAATAACCCCAGATATACATTTTTTTTCCTAAATAGAGACCTGCCAGACAGACTAATTCCTGAACAAAACACGAAACTTGCATTTAAAACATCTTTATTTAAATCTGAAACTGGGACAGACTATTTCTTATGTTTACGGACTACTTTTTACATTTACAATGTATACTCTCAATGTTTTTCATAACTTGGGACTTATTTTCCAAGATATAAAAATACTGTATTTTTTCCAAGATATAAAAATACTGTATAACTATTATTAATGGAATAAATGTGTAAATTTTTATTTTTATTTTTAAATATATAATTGTTGAAATTCAGAATAATATGGCTGACATTGATATGAAACCGCATTAACCACCCAAGCTTCTAAATCCTGGTAAAACTGTCCCCCCTACCGCTGCCAACTTAAGAATATAGGATTTGTCTTGCTTGTATCAATAATGACAGTTTCCTATTTACCTACAAGAGTTTTGACAACTTATGTTTTGCTATAAAACATAGATAAATAGAAGCCCCCACTGTTCATCGACAATAAGATAGACAAGCCTATTTATATTTTGAAATCTCCAACTTTTGCCATCTCACAGCTGGAAAAGATACAAACTTGATGACTTCCATGCTTTTCTTCACACCTTTTACTACATTCATGTTTTTTTCTAACATGGTAATTAACCGGTTTTTTTGCCAGAGTGTAAAAAAAATGCCGGAGATCATTTTCAAATGCATCATCCAGGGTTACAATGGTTGAGAGAGCTTGTATCATGATGTCACTTGGCAGAACATGGCAATTTCATGCAACAGCTACTTCTATAATGGCGATACATGGACAATAGGTATTACTATATCAAAAAAAGAGAGAAAAAAACTGTCGGAAGCTTCTTCATCAAATGTCTGTCAAAAATCTACCTATCTTCCACAAATCAGCTCTCCTGAAGGATTTATGCCAAAATCTTGTTAGCCCACTACCAAGAAGTAACACATTGTCAAACTGTCAATTTTCTCTCGTTTTTTGCTAAACCACAACTTTTAGACTCCTCCTTCATCATTTGTATGCAAAAGAAAAAAAAATTCCAGCAAAAAATAATTTTTGTACACCACTATTTTTAGACCCTCCTACAAGAAAAGCCTATGAATTTCATTTGGTCTTTGTACCTGAAAAGCTTATTGTTAATTAGGTAACTCTTGATTCATCAAAACATTTTTGTGATGCAGGAATGAACAAAACATTTCAGAGATCCAAAATTGCACTTACCAATTATTTACTTGTAAAATTGTTAAACCTGTATCTTGAGCTAATTGTTTCTTTTGTTCTTCTGATGGGTAAGGGTGCTGCAAAGATAAAAAATAATAAAACTGTAAAAATGGATATAAAATTTTAAAAGAATGACAGAAAATATTGCTCTTTATATAAGGAAATATTTATATAAATACAATTTATACAAATTTTATATGATAAAAACAACTCCAAATAAAAAATAGCATTGAATGTCATTTAGTACAGCAAATTTCTTAAAAACTCACGCCCCTAAATGAAGAGGGTTTTTCATTAAACCCCT
This sequence comes from Anadara kagoshimensis, assembly GCA_021292105.1. Lineage (NCBI taxonomy): Eukaryota > Metazoa > Mollusca > Bivalvia > Arcoida > Arcidae > Anadara > Anadara kagoshimensis. The sequence continues at coordinate 48,056,031 of CM037858.1, forward strand.
TGAGGCAAATGTTTATTTTTCAAAAAGAATAAAAAATAAATAAAATACCAAACCCAAACTGCCATCGCTATATGGGAAAAAAATATGACATGTCTAAGTTTTACGACCAAAAAACGTTGAAGTTTCTCAATTGGTTTGTTGTATCTTTCGCAAGTAGTGTTTTTGGCATAATGTAATTATATTCTTGTATAAACCAAACACTGAAGTGAATGATAAACTACGTAATAATAAACTTTAACCCGAGTGTTTTACCCACTGGAATATGAAGGGGCCATTACATGTCAATTCAATTTGAACAAAAACAAATTAAATTCCTCGCCAAATTGAACCTCTCCTTCGGGGAAACCTTTTGGCTGTCCAAAGTGCAACACAACAAAAAATACTCGATTCAAATTTAGAAATGAATGATAATTACCCAGAACCTATGACCGAAAGAAAATCAAACTCTCCGTTCTAGGGTAAAAACTGTTTAAGAGGGTCATGCCTCGGACCAAACTAACGCAAAAAGTAAATTATCATGTGTTTCTTTAATGAAGTTGTTTTCCCCGAAAAAAATCGTTCAAAAACTCGATCTTGGCTTTTTGAAAGCAATCTGCCTAAGTTATTTACATAAAAGGTTTGTATCAATGTTATGTAAATAGCTAAGTGCCTCATATTTATTATATATAATTTAAGCATTTATTTTAAAAGCCGTACAATAAACGATGATCTATGTTAAAACATTTTACCGAGATAACGTAATCCATCTCTATTTTCAGCTTAAAACTTTTTTGCTCCGTTACAAAGTTTTTAGGCCTGATATTAAAAGGAAAATTGAAACATCTCACCAAATGAGAAAAAAATGTCATGTCAGGCAGCAATTAAAAAGAAAAAAAAAAAATAACCTGTGAAAAATCTTGCAAACAGCATTTAGGAAAAGACTAGTTTCAGAAAAACTGGCCATTTCCAGCCCTTTACTGAAATAATATCCCTGTAAAGCATGGGTCTGATATAAAGCTTAGCCAAAAACGGATTATTTAAATTGTCAAATTGAATGAATTGATCTTTAAAAATTTGAAGAATCTTTCATCAAATTATTGGTCAATTGATTAAGTATTGTAACAAAAGGGGAAACAATTTTCTAGTAGAAACTGGTAATTTGTGGAGTTTTCATGGCAATTTGGACACCAATGGCTTTAGATGAGGGTGTTAATAATACAAGCCTTGTCTCACATTCTTTGTATAATGATGCACTGTCACTATAACCCCTGATTTAAATGTCCATCCAGGTCCGTGATTTACAACCTCCCCCACTAAGGGGCCTTTTCTAAGGAAACTTGCTTTCAACAGAAATGTGACTTACATTTCAAAAGTTTATATTAAAATCATGATACATACATTTTTTAAAGTTTCAAAATAATTTTAAAAAGATTTTTTTTTTGTCCGTTAAATGCCAAAAAAAGTCAGTTCATGTAATAGAGCCATACACACACTTTATTTAATAACTTCTTCTTGGGTGAAATTTTTTAGGAAATTAGAGGGAAAAAAATCAAAATTAATACAAACATTTTCTTTATATATATGGGTTTTGTTAAATTTAGATTTACAAACCTCAAAATCATTCCTTGAAAGAAAGACGGAAAATTTAGATTTACAAACCTCAAAATCATTAAGATGTAGTGTAGTAACAAAGTGCCCCCTGAATATCATTCTTTTATTCATAACATAGAACACAGAGCTAATTTGAATAATTAAATTAAATAAATGCAAATGAGGAAAACTGAGACAACAGCCATGGCATGTGTGCTGTACTGTTTTCCATAGAGTTCTTTAAATAATTCAAGTGCCATAAAAGGCCCCTATTTACAAAATTAGCATCCATATAAAAGCCACCAGCTCACCAAAAACCAATATCAATTCCCAATTTAGGAAATTCAAGTGGTCATCTATTAAAGTGGACAATACTTTGGACATATTCCACCAGTGGTCAGATGACCCACTGACAATGCTAGTGGCTCAGGACAATGGTCAACAATGATCATATTTGACTACACTGCTTGACCATCAAAAGACCAACATGTCTCCCCCTTGAAGCTTTTGCTGCAAGATGTGAAATATCTTTGATCTGGGGTCAAAGGTTAAGTGTCAGAAGAGCAAATTACAGTATTTCTTATTAAATAAAGTAAAAAATGTTAAACAATTGTTGCCACAAACTATTGTTAAAGTTTTAACCCCACCCCAGGGGGCCGATTAGAACTCACTTGGTTAAATTCTCAATGAAGCTAATTTATTAAACCAAAAATGTAACAGGAGGGAGGGATATATTAATTTTTAATGTGGCATAAGGTATGTAAATCTTTAGAGAAGTCCCCCCCTCCCCATAAGGTGACTAGGGAGAATATAGAAATAAAAATTAAGGCGGTACAAGCTGGAATAAAATTTGCAAAATTTCCAACACTGATTTTTCAAACAAAATTTGAGTTCTAATCTGTTGAGATATTTAAACAGATTTCTTTATTTTGGAAAATAAATAGAATTATTTAATATGCTTATTTAATGCACTATGCATTGCACACCAAATGCAAATAAATTGAAATAAGCTCCACTAGTCTAGCTAGATCATGGTCATATGTTGGTTTTATAAGAGATAAAACAATTTTATACATAGTACAATGGAAACAAAACAAAGATCTTAATATAACCATTTGGTTTATGTAGTTTTATTATCGTAAAATGACCATTCAATTATAAACTAGTGGATATTAGTGGCCGTGCATTCTTGAATACAATTACTCCGATCACTTTCAATAATTCACCTCGCATTGATTCAATTTTCTGGTATAAAACTAATCAATGTCTTGTTTATAGAAACTCTGCGGGGAATTGGAAATTTTCGAAAATTTTGGTTCTCTAATATCAACATATTAAGCATTTACAATTGGCCAGTGAATGGGACAGAGTGAATACTGAATGACCTATCAAAGCTCATCAAATAACATATAAGTGATCAGATTATGGCTTTGATAAACAAATACCCATTTTCTTAAGAAAACGAATTTGGGGAATAACGCAAACCGATATTGTGACTCGTTGGTCGTCGCAATGCTCGCATGATTTCATTTTCTGATTGTGTGACGAGTCGTTCACAATTGTTTGACTTCTAATCAGATTTTAGTCTTAGGCCTTCGGTAATAACGGAAAAATTTCATATTCGAGTTATCTAGTGGATAAAGATTGGAAAAACAAGGTAACATCTGCTAAATTAATAAGAAAATGAATTGTATGTGTTTGTGTCTGATGTGATACAGTTAAGGTGACTGATGTTTTGATTTATGTCCGAACATGACAAAAGCGTGTATTGATAAAATTAAACTTCCAAGATCCTTTGCTCATTGTTTCGTATTTATCAATATGTAATAAAATGATATACCAGACAAAAATACACCGTTTGATTGGTATTATGAATGAAACATAAAATTGTGACAAAAGTTTTCCTACACATAAATATCACAAATTATCAATTCAAAAAACGTTTAATTTTTTAAAATTTTCTTTACTTTTTAAATTTTTTATATCTCAATCAATATTTTGCTTTTGCGTAAATAAATTTCTAAAAATAATAATTATTCCATATATTGATTTTCTTATTAAAAAGCCTTCATTTAATTATTTTTTTCCAGATCCATAAAAAAAATTTCTTTAAAAAAAAACCTCAAGTAAATTGGTTTAAATTTTAAATGCGTTGTTAACACAGTGTTAACTGTGATTAACCCTCGGCTCCCTCATACTGTGGAAATGTAACTCTCCTATTATGAAGGTAAGAAAACTCATCAGTCTTATCAATTTAAAAAGACTGGGTATCTGTATGCTCCGTCACCCACAACACTAAACCTATGAAAGACTAGATTACAAATGGGATTTTTAATACCTCAAAAAAGTCAATTTTATAATGATTTCAAGTCAGACAATATCTGGTCTTCCTTGTCATAGGAAATCTGATAGCCCCCCTTTTGTTTGAACAAGCAATTACAAGAAATGAATCTTTCCTTCAAACACCATAGGAAAGAGATTTTCTCTGACTGTAAACTAACTTTATTTAAGTCAGCGAAAAATTAGAGCTGTTGAGAATCATACTGTTTTTCACCATGTTCATTTGAATAACTAGATTTTAAGAGGGTTAATACAAATTACCCCAAAAATCTACATTTTGATAAAGATTTGTAGCACAAATGTCACAATGTGACAAGATGGACTTAAAGCATAAATCTAGCAATTTTTGAACCAAAATTGTGCAAATACGTCGAAAATGAATGATAACATTGGAAGCTTATCTCCCTATTCTTAAATAAAATACTCAATCATTCTGCGATTCCCTCACGACTTGTTGATCATATTATATGTAAAATTAATCCACTCGTTTTCTACTTCATATCCATGTACCGAATATCCACTCAAAATAACGGATTTATTATGAATCATAAAAATAAATATTTCATATTTTCATGTATTGGGTAGATTTAGACTTCAAAACCCTGTTAATTGGAGATTAGGCCCAATTTCGAAACATATCAGCCCGATCTGAACATTTGGCATGTGATCGAGACAAAAAATGCCATCCCTCTACGACTTGTTAAATAAAGGCTTAGTAATCATATCATACAGTTTTATCCGCGGAAGCCATCTTTTATCCCAGCAATATTGGAATTCATCGCAGTTATGACAGCTTTCATTACTTGTCATATCCAAATTATAAGACTATATAATTTCTCTTAACTGCCTTTTCTTTCATCAAGTTTTAAGTAATACGGCTTTCATATCTTGCCTTTTTCTGAATCATCTTTTGGGGATGCAATTTTTTATGAACTCGGACAATACTTGATATCATTTGACCTTCATCTGTCAGACCAGCACAATATGGCAGAATTGGACTTGGGATTCTGGGAATCTAATGTCTAGTCTGTTCTAAGGATGGCTACAACTTGAAAAGGTTATATGATTCAGGTTTTTTTTCTTTTTTCTTTTTTTAATTTTTTTTTTTTTTGGAAAGATTTGCAGGCTGGGAATTCTGGATCAATTTAAGATATTTTAACAAAAAAAATTCATACTTACAGTTAAATGTTGAAATAACCAAGCTCGCAAAATATTAGTAGCTACTTTTGAAAAAATTCCCCGTTTTTTCTGTCGTTTTGAATTTCCTTCGTCACCGTCTTCATCGACCGTGCCGTCACCTGACCCAATACTGTTGTCTAACCCATCCCCTGAAAAAACAAACAAAAACGGCAACATGAACTTACCGTTAAATGTTGAAATAACCATGCTCGCATTATATTTGTTGCGACTTTTGGGAAAATTCCCCGTTTTTTCTGCGGTTTTGAACCAGACCTATCGTCCGTGTCTTCATCAGCAGTTCCCTCACCTGACCCCACACTGTTATCTAACCCATCCCCTGAAAAATAGAACAGATAGTTAGAGACAAAGGCAGAAGAAACCCACAGTTATCTACCCCTTCTTAAAATTTACCCAATCACCCAAGATAGCGAAAGAGAGAGAGGAGTAAGAAGAAATGTACCTTAACCTCAACCCTCCCAACCCCAAACCACACCAAAACCCCTTAAACATCTGGTATTCTGACCAACCAATCCATCCTGAAATAATAGTGTATACCTTTTCTCTTTATAACAGGAAAATACATTTGCATGTTTGCTTCCACCTTCAAATATGGTACAACACAACAAGCACTATATAATATAAATAGACAACAACAAACTGTCTTCAGTACTGCTAAAATCAAACTGGACACAAAAAACACTGTCTTAAATTTTTATATAAATGATTGTGCGTTCATTACAAGGCGCTCGTCGCTTGCTCGCTCGCTTTGTCATGCTTTGCTTCAACCAATTAACCTTACTCATTAAACATCTATTTGGTATATAGAGTCGGGCTTTATAAAACATCGGCTATTTCATTAATGTTATCTACTAACTGATAATCATTTAATGCATAAATATATTTTTTTCAGGCTGGTTAAATTTGACGGGAAATGCATGGATGGTGTTTCTTACTATATGACGATAGGTTTGATAACAAATAAATATAACACCTGAAACACGGAGATAAAATTCTTCTTCCTCGAAAAGGTTTATTTAAAATCAGCAGATATCAACTCCGAGGCCGAGAAATTTGATCTAGATTCACAAAAAGAGCTTTTACGCCATATTTTTTGTTGAATCGTTAAGCATTAACGGCAGTGACCCATGTAAATTCTGAGGTGTTATAACAACATGTAGATACGGATACCAGCGGAAGATGAACACCAGCCGAGACTTGAAATTTACGATCCAATTTCAATAAATATAGACCTAGTTTAATTAAATATTTCTTCATTAGAAAACTTGGACTGTGTAGGCTAAAGATATTTACCTTAATGGGTAAAAAAATTTAAGACAATTTAAAAGATAAACATCTTCTTAATCAGTTTAATAATCTTTTAATCTTTTAAATATCAGATCATGATTTGGATGAGGAATTTAAAATAGACTAAATGTGCCAAATTCGGCAACTTGACAAATTTTAGGTGCAAAACATCTGTTGAATTTAAATACCCATGTGTAGATAAATAAATAACTAATCATTTGTTTGAACAGAAAACCATGAAAACTTATTTTTGTTTTTTTAACGTGTTGAAAATAAAATTGTTTGTATATTTTGAGTGTTGAAAATAATTAACTCCTCTAACACAATCTTTGGCACATTTTTAACTGGTACAGCCAGATTTCCATTAAACTCGAGGTGACCTCCGTTATCAATTTAAAAACAAGTAAAAATTTGGATGCAAAATTTAGCCTGTGACATTTTGATAAAATTTTCCATTTAATGACATCATCAAGTGGCTTGGCCTAACCTTTCATCAGTTAGTGTTGAATGTTTTCATTAATGCATGGTTTCACATCATTGGAACTGATGTAAACTTGATTGCGATGCAAGGTTAAAAGGTTATCAGAGTAAATTCAGCAAAACTGGTAAATTCAATTGGCAGAGATAATGCACATTTGACGGGCTCTGTTTCTAGAGATGGCAAGATTGAGAGAGAGAGAGAAAGAAAGAGAGTGAGAGAGAGAGAGAGTGTTTTAATAATAATGATGTGAATTCAATAAATGTGGAATGTATGGTTCTGCCATCAGTTCAGAATATAATATAGACCACAGACAGAATGGGTAAAAAAAACGATCAGAGAGAGAAAAAAAAATTCCGATAGATTCTCTCGGTTCTTTTCTTGGATAATTTTCTATCAAGAGAAGTAATGGGATTTCTGAAAAGAAAGATAAGAGTACATTTCACAAATTTCATGACGCTAATGCCAAATTTTTCTGATTTAATAACAATATTTGCCGCACCATGCTGGCAATTTAATCACAGATACAACCAAGACTTGAATGATCACAAATTAATTGGACTCTATTTCCAATCAAATACAAATTGGATACAAGTTTCCATAGGACACTGCTTCAAATTTTCCTCATAATCCAATAAAATGAAAAGGAATCTTCGACTCAAATCTTATAAACACATTCAGCACAAAATGTGAAAAAAGTGGGCAAATGGAAATCTGATTACTGCTTTAGAATAGTTAAAATTGTGCTTGAAAAAGAAAATTTACTAATCTACTATACCAGTGTTAGTCCTCTAAAATTAAATTAAGAAAAATAATAAAAACCCAGGCATTAGCAAAAAAATAAACTATAAAAAAATAAAAAAATTAAAAATAAAAATAAAAAAGTTAAATATTAACATTAACAGAGGGAAAGAAAAGAGGTAAATGGAAGAAAAATTTGGCATAAATATTTATGATAGTAAATATGAGAATTATTTTTCATTTTGATTAAAATTATAACCATGTGAAAAGTTGTTTTATCAAAACTTTTTGGAAATAAAAACAGGATTGGGCAAAGGCACTAATAATACTATCTCTACCTTAAAGCATTGCACCTGAAGTCGGTTCTACCTTAAAGCATTGCACCTGAAGTCGGTTCTACCTTAGAGCATTGCACCTAAAGTGGGTTCGTAAGTATGTGACCGTAGCATTGTTTTTTATAAGCCTCAAAGGTTAATCTCAAATTGATAAAAAAAAAATCCTGGACGCTTCAAGATTTTTGAAAACAAAAAGAAGAAAAAAATTAATTAAATACTAATTACAAAACAGCCTACCAAGCAAATATTTTGAAATGACTTTGTCTGTAGCTAATTTAAACATATATGGAGATCATTGCTTCAGATATGGAAAACCCATTTAAGCGAAAACATTTAAGACTGATTAAAAGTTAGCATCCTCATGTAAAATGAAGAGTAAACAGTGTAGAGAAGACTCAAGATTTAAGTCTGATAAAGTTTGTTATCGAGGATCCGTAATTTCTTTAAGCAGGGAAATATGCCTGTCTGTCATAAAGTATTCCGCTCGCCATCAATCAAAGACTGTCAGTTTCTGCATATATTCCATGTCAAAACTTGAGTTTTAGTTTAAAAATGTACATATACATTGCAGCTATTTATTAGAGAAAAATTTGTCTCACTCATAAGAAGTCTTGTTAGAGCCTGGAGAAATCTACTTTGAATAAATTGTCAATCGGTTTTAAATTATTTACAAACATGTAAAGCATGAAGTATGGATTGAGACAAATTTCTTTCCAAACCTGGAGGCCTCGAATCACTTATGCAATAAACACTATCACTAATATCGAAAATAAAATAAATGTAGATTTTTCTATTATTGTTTTTTAATCTTAAAATTAAAAGATTTTTCATAATCACACTTTTCAAAGGAAAACCCTATAATTTTTAAAAGTGTTAAATTTTTATATGGACAGGTTTAAAAAAAATTCCCTTCCCCTTCTTTAAATTCTACCCACTAAATATCAAAAATATACACCAGATTGCAACAGAATTAGAAAATATTTATATATTTATTGTATATAGTATGTTTAGGTAATGATACAATATTAATCAATTAAGTTAAAAATAATTAACAATATACTAACCATCCATTTTAAAATTCAAATTAATTTTCTTTCTCTTGATATTACTTCTAAAAAAAATTCCTGCCGATCAAACAGACTTTTCCTTTCCCGTGTAATTACTGTTGTATTATGATGGGGTATTTTAGGATTATACATCGTTATGGGAACATTTTATGATGGGCAATCCCGAAGGGACTGGTATTGACATATACATGTCACAACTCCGGTTTGACACCGTCAGCCATCACTTTCAGGCCCCCATACGTAAATCAGTCACAGAGGGGTAGTTGTACATCAATTCATGTCAGAATAATAGACCAGATATCTTCATATAATATCTAGATTGTCTAAAATAAGTTCATATCCAATATTATACGTCATTATATCAAAAGAGAACAGAAAAAAAATACTAAGAGAGAGAGAGAGAGAGAAACAGAAATAAATTGAAAAAGAAATTAAAACAAAAATAGGTTCATATCCAATATTAAATGTCATTATATCAAAAGAGATGAAAAATACTTGGAGAAAAACAAATAAATAAAAGAAATTAAAACAGAATTGAAAAAATAATTATGATTGTGAAGATATTGTGAAAATTACAGTTGTGTGTTGTTTAAAAGTCGTTTCAACTTGTGATGAAATCGATTATAAAACGTTTTGGTTTTGAATAACTAGTTGTTAATTTCCTGACAAGGTCGTAGAATTTCATTTTGTTTCCAATTATCACAGTTCAAACCCTATTCCACATCGATAATTCTAGTATTGTTTTTCTATAAAGGAGAGAGTCAGTCAAACACTCAATTGACTTATAAATTCATTTTTCAGGTAAAAATCATTTTAAAATATGGTACACATATTTTTCAAAAATTTAAAATATCTCAAAAATAGATTTTTCATATCAACACAAAATTTAGGTAAAGGAAAGGAAAATGATGAATTTAAAAAATATAAAGAAAATTACCAATTTTTTTTAAAAATTAAGCATACACAAAAACACACTGAATATAGAGAATATTAGAATTATTTTGAAAAATAATTAAAAAGAATAAAATAATAGAGATTGCTGAATCTTTTAATTTTTTCATTAATCTCATGACCTAATTACCTAAATGGACCCCTTATATAATATTCATATCTAAATATCTTACTTTTAAATTTTAATTCTGTTTAAGCAACCTCTAACCTCGGTGTTTACATAGGGTTAATGATAGCGAGAAATTCCCAATAAACCAAGCACAGATTTTTGATATACTTAGTTGATATCACTTAACTCCCCCTGTGTTTCTTTTATCTGCGAAGAAAGCCCCCATTTTATAAAGTAAATATGTGTTAAAACCACGACCTAAATAGAAGTTCCTATCTTCCCGGTTTTAACCCTAATCTGATAATTCATTTCTATATCTGATTATATAACGGTTAATTTTTAAACTTTCAATTTCCATAAAAGATGGGATATTATTTTTACATTAAATAGTTTTAAAAATTATGTTCTCAGAAAATTCCAAATATATAAATATACATAATTAATAGCAATATTGGATATCTGATGCTTTAAATGAACAATTTTAATATACTTTAAAAAAAAAAAAAATAAAATTAAATAAAAAGATTAAACATATCATATAAAGTGTGGGTATTGAAATACGATAATTCACCAAGTTCTTTTGGACCGGACCGAAAAATGAACAGTAGAGCACATCAATTTATGTCAATCATCCTACAACAGAGGGCCATTCTACACGCCACAATTCAACTTCATGGATAGCTAAGTTGCAATCAATATCGACTCCAAGCTCTTCGCAATGAGGAAATTATGATACTTGAAAATATGGACGAAAAACCTTAAGTGCAATTTCATTCAGTTTAAGCCCTACATGCTGAGTTTTAAGTGCACATCTAGATGACGGACATTAATTAAATGGATGATAATAAATTAGAAAATTTAATTAATGTCTTCAGCAGATATACAAATTAAATAAAGACAGTTATGTAATATTTATGATATCTATTTTAATCCTGGTTGCTAAGCATACAATGCTAGTGTTAATCATGGCTTTATTATGATATTGATATCCATATAATCATAGCAGTTATCTCCCTTTAATTAGAACCCCCAGCTCCCTCTTACCCATTAATCATACTGGTAATTGATGATTTAATGAATTACAACAGTTATTCTTAAAGTGATTTAATTTCAAAATTCATTTAATATTATTTTTTCCCCCATTTATCTCTTTGAAGAAGTTACCTAAAATTTTTATATGTGGCCATAGATTTTTTTTTCAAATTCTCCTTTTTCAAATTCTCCTAAAATTGTTGAATTTGAATCATAATTCTGCCATTTATTAAGAATCTGGTTATTAAAATTTAGTTTCTGACATTTTAAAAGTTTTAAAACTATTCAAATAAGTCAGAACACAGGGTAATGCACAAACTATGTGGATTTTATTACCAAGAATTCTCATAAATAAAACAAAAACAATAGTATGAACTTTCTTTTATGCTAAAGGTCACATTTTCTGCCAGATAAGAGGTCTAAGTTACTAGAGGGGAGGAGCCAAATGACATATGTAAATTATTATTCTGCCATGATAATGTCCTGCCCTGCACCTATGTAAAAATCTTCAAGGCTGAAGTGGCAATAAAATCGTTTAAAACTATAAGAATTCAATATCCTATTTCTAATCATTATTATGAGCCATAAAAATTTAAAAATTGAAAATCGTCTACCTCTGTTAAATTACAGAAACATTTAAATACATGTACCTATGTAAGCATTCCTAAAAGCTATTCGAATAGAACAAAAAAATCATATTCCCAATAAAATTGATTATAAAAATTCAAATTTTTAAAAACTGGGACAATGCATAAAACAAATGATATTTTATTTATTATGAAATAAAAACTCATACATCATATATTAAATTAAAATATATATTATATCTATTTCCTGAATTTTGAAAAAAAAAATGCATACATATATTTTTCCAATTAATCATTTGCTTATTAAAACTAGACAACACATCTCAAATTTCATTAAGATTTTTTTTATTAAAGACTCGGGGAGGGATACTCTTTTATTAACTTTTCTTTGCAAATTTTAGGTTTCGAAAAAAATTTATAATTAAGAATAGCAGGATTATATTTCCGAACAATGAATTCAAGACAAAGAAATTGTTAATTTCATTTAAAGAAAGCTGATGTTTATTGCCAATGGTTAAAGTGGAATATTGCAGTATCTTCTTGATTAGATTAAACAGAGGATATGAAAATCACCATCACTAATGTCCAGTGTGGATATTTAATCCTAGCGGACTGTAAGAAAATGGTTGTCTGTGGCCGTCTTTAGTGGGTGATTAGGCCCCCATACTAGACAGATGTATCTAGTCAATGGTCAGTGGGAATAGGGCGGCATGAAAAACAATATCATTAAAAACTTGTAACACACACCAACACTGAACTCTACTTGCCTCTCAGAACTCATTAACAATCTCTCTCATGTGATGCTCGAAAATATTCCAAATTTTCGGAGTATTTTTAAGGAATTTACTCGCCAAGCAGAAAAATAATGGAGATATTCTGTGTATGTCCAAGATTAAAAGCAATGTTCAAAATGACTGCAGAACTAAAATAATACAAGTGAGACAATGTCAAAGTGACATCTCATCTGAGAAGGTCAACTTCATTTAGAGTTAAAGCAAAATATTCCAAAATGAAGCTAATTTAACGGAAATTCATTAAAAGCGAGGAGATATTTTTCATGTTCACATTACATTGTCTAAGTTTTTCTTATGCTTATTGATCAGTCGCATAGATTCATATTTACTTATTTATTTATTTATTTATCTATTTTAACATTACATAACCCTTATCAAGTGAAACAAACATAGCCTCATTTTTAATGTCACACCTCTCTAACAGTTTAAACCAAAAGTTGGAGCGTTATATATGGTTTCTGGATAATTTCTGGTAAGTTCCTTCATAATCAGATCAAGCAGATAGTCCAATAATTGTGTTAATTAAATTTACAAGTTTATCTCCAAGTCTGGAAAACTGGACATCATGTTTCATAAATGATCAATTACTAGACACAGTTGGACATTAATGACCAATCACTTAAAAAAGAATGAAAGTGACTTGACCATTCTCTGCACCTTTTTCACCTTAAAGTATTCAAATGACCAGCAGGAAATTAACTTTATTGAATTTTCCTAACAGCCAAATCATATTTGTGTAGTTTCATTCTTTCTATTTCCCCATTACTTCCCCTCCCTCCCTCCTTCCTGCCTTCCTTTCTTTCATTTAAAAGACAGAGCTAAGACATCTGAGAATTAAGTTTTTTTTGTTGAGAGCATAAATTTAGCAAATGTATTTAAATGCAACAAATCTTTTCTAAACCTTTTTTTCTTTCATTCCAAGGACCAGACATGCATAAGCATACACAAGTTTCTTGTAAAGGGTTTGATATTTGTCCCTATTTTCTTCTTTCACTCCAAAGACCAGACACACATGTCCTCTATATAATTTCCACATTACTCATATATATATGCAACAATAAATGTCCATAATGGTATTTTGTTTCGAATGACTCGGAGACTTGATTTTATAATTATGCAATGTGAATAATGATATATGTATGTGTATAGTGTTTTTACTGTAAAAGTGTAAATTGCGCTACTAAAGTTATACAACAGAGCTAAATATCATTGAGCTATTACTGTTATTTACCAATTATATCATTAATAGAACAAACAACGACCTGACACAATATTAGTTTTTCGAAAAAAGCTACAGTGATAATGTTATTCAATGGGAGAGGGTCGTACAAGGGAAATTTTGTTATTCAATGGAGAGGGCTGTGTGAGGGAAATTTTAAGCAAAGTTGACTCAGAAATATGTTTCAGACTTTGATGCTTTAGAGTTTTTAAATTCTGGATTTCTGTAACCTGTTATTAATCTAAGAGGTATGTATGGTAACTTGTTTTTGAATTCTGGGATATGTGTAACCTGCTGACTGCTGGTCAAATGCTAGCGGACAAACGATGCTGTTTTTGTATTGTGTAAGCTCATCATTGTCTAAAACACAGATTTCTGATTATAAATTTCAAAAGTCAAGCTCCTCTGAAAAGTACAATTTTATAGATCGATCCATATCATAAGAGCTTTCTTTCTGATCTTAAATAAACATACATAATACATAATAGGGATATACGACTTTAGATTCTGTTTAACTCAATTGATTAAACATTTCTTTTTTTCCCCTCGAAATTCAACATCTGATGTGTAAATATCTGGTTTTGATAATGCCAATTTTTTTCACCGTTATCCCGTTGATTAAATGTTTGAATTACACCATCGGATTAATTTGTTTATAAAAACCAAAAGCGGTGTAACACATAATTTGACTGTTACATCATTTACCTCAGAACACATGTTGCAATATTTTTGCTGATAAAAATATATTTTTATTTGAGAAGTACAAAAAATGAAGTTATAAACCTAGACAGTAAACCTAACTGGATTAGAGATTTCTTCTGGCGTAACATAAAAAACACATGCTACATATCATTGTAAAACACCAATAAAGATCTATCATACCGAAGTAACAAACTCCTCATTGTTTTTGCCCTGTTTATACACAAACTTTTATATCTATTGAGCAATTTGGGAACAATTTCACCCTATGTAACATGCGATGCCAGATTTTTCATCTCATATAACTTTTCTGAGCGGGGATTTTCTAGTTTTCATGGAAAAAGATTTTTGTTTGAATAAAAGGACATTTAAACGTTTTAATCCCCTTTTTATGACATCCCCAATGTACACACAGAAATGAGAAGTTAACAAAAATCTTTAAACTGACCCTTTTCAAACTGTATTGAATAAGAATGAGACATTTTAACTCGGAAAATCCTTCCTGAATCTGATTTTCAAATATTTGTCATTTGTCAATATGGGATTAGAGCTGATAGGGCCAAAGGTTAAACATTTCGCTCATTATTTTCTGATTAACTGCAAAATGGTTGCTTCCCCATAAAAATGTCAAAAAGTTAGTCTACACTAAGTGACAATAGACCACAGTCGTTGTACACCCCAGGAGTCAGGGACCCTGCATCACATTAAAAAATTGTAGAATATCCATTTCATTGTGTATTGTTTGAATCCACTTAAAAGTTTGTATGAAGATTTTTGTATAGCTGAAAAATACTGGATTAGGAGGGAATCTAGCTAGCTTCCATTTCCTCTGACACCTTTTTCTTTTTTAAAACATTCAAATGAATGTAAATTCTGATGAATCAGCTAAATAAATGTTTTGTCCATTTGGGGATTTTAAAAAGGATGGTACATGTGTATGAAATTAATTTTGTGATAAAAAAATCTGTATAATACTGGTAACATCTATGAGAGAGAGAGAAAGAGAGAGAGAGAGAGAGAGAGAGAGAGAGAGAGAGAGAGAGAGAGAGAGAGGCTATAAATGTTACAATAGAGTGCGTTCTTGTTCATTTCCTTGAATTTAAGATACTATTTGCACGTATACGGTTTGATCTTCAATTCTCGTATTCATAACACAGATCAAGATTACCTGCCCCAATGCTCATTTTCAAAATGCTACAATGAACAGATTTCAAATTGGACGATCTTGTTTATTTGATATGATCCCCGTAATATGCCGGGTCTTACGCGAATGTTTACAAATCTGGTTGGGAGTATTTAAAAAGCTACGTCATGCAAATAAACAGTCCAACCCCCTTTAATCCATGTATAAAATATAAACGCTAATTTCTAAGGATAAGTTTTTCCATCTTTTAGTTATCTAAAGATTATCAAATCGTCAGAAGGCAAAAAATATTATTTCTTTTCTCAATGAACAAATGATGGGGAAAAACGGAAAAAAGGGTCATTTGTAAACTTCGACAGATGTTTGAATATAAATCCTTCTTATAAAAGTAGCGAATTTCCATAGAGAAGGAGAAGATTGGAGTTAAATGGAGCAACAGTGTTTATATCCCTATCAATATTCTTTGACTTATGGTACCGTATATCGAGGCAGTCAATTATGGGATGGTGGAGTAAACTAGAGTGCCCAGAGAAACAACAACCTTGGGGAAGCCAACTGACAAACTCTCTCACACAAGGATGGTAAGCTTGCAGTTTAGACCACTTGGCTACCGAGGACCTGAATACAAACCAGGATGTTTAAACCATAAAAATGTAAAAGTTTTATTTTTTAATTTTTATGATTCTGATAGATAAATATGAACACATTTATTATTTGTAGCCAGGAAATTTACAATCTCTACGAGTCTATTTATTTGAAATAACAGGTTTTTGTTTGGTAAAAACTTTTGCCTGAACCATTTAATTAGGGCCAGAAACAAGTACTTAACATGTTTTAAAACAAAAGTATTTTTTCTGGATAGTGTTACCTGGTTAAACATCAAGTGTAGAAAACTAGCAGATAAAAATTTAAATCTTCGGTTGATAACACGAAACTAAACGTAGTAGATTGTACATTCAAAAGACCAACCTAAACACAAATCGATAAAAAGTTCACATCGGGCCCACATATATTCACCTACGAAGTTCCTACTGGGTAATAATCAACATGCTAGTTGCTGGGAAGTCGTACATATTCACAAATTTTCTATTTTCTTCTTTTTTACTTCGTGTTTGATCAAGCTATTTAAACTGTTAGGCTGCCGTGATTAGCCATGTTGTTTATTCTCTGGGTGAGAGAGAGTCGACCGATTCCTTCATGTTAAGCATTATGTACTTATCGCATACAGTAAATACTCATATCAGATATACACTGTCTCTATGTCTAGTAAAAGTAAAAATAATTACAATTGAGTCTGAATAAATCCCAAATGAATAATATTGCTGACCTTTTTAAAAACACCTGTCAAATAAGACCACCACAAGAGAACACCTGTCAAGTAGGGTCAACACAAAAACACCACCACAAAAATACCTGCCAAACTGGACCACCACAAAAACACCACAAAAAACCACCCCATCAAATAGGACCACCACAAAAAACCACCCCATCAAATAGGACCACCACAAAAAACCACCCATCAAATAGGACCACCACAAGAGAACTTTTTTATGGTAATCGAATTCCCCCTCTTATATATATATAATATATATAAATAGAAATCCCATTTTAAATTCAGAAATATGAATTAAAAGGACAAAAATGAGGATATGATTAAAACCTTAGATAAGAGAAAATTTGAAAAAAAAATAATGGAAAAAAAAATCGTGAGACAGTCAAAATATAAACACATACATTTGATAAAAGACGTGGATGTTAAGGGTTAATCCGCCATATTCATATTTCAAACACCAAGGAGAGTACAGTAAATACAAAGTGAAGCTCTGGGATTCACATCATTCCATATCGGGTCAAGACCTGGTATCTACATAGACTATATTGATCCTGGGGACCGACAGAATTTATCCCAGGGGATCCATCTTGGAGGCTATAATCCTAAATAAACCCTCCATTCAATGGCTACAAAGAGAGTTTAGGAGACCTGATCGGTCTAAAATTAGGAACTTGACAGGACACATTGCTGAGTTTCTTAAATACCTATTATCATGATTATCACTCGGGCAATGTTAGATCGATATTTAAAATTGAAAAAAAAAATAAAAAATACGACAGAAAAAATATGATAAGAGAATGGGTCTTCCATCACATTAGAGCATTCAATGTCACGATCTTTTTTTAAAATTGAAATAAAAAAATTAACGACAGAAAAAAATGATAAGAGAGTGGTTCTTCGATCATATTAGAGCATTCAATGTCGCGTTAATTTACCTGATAGCCGTAATGTTATTGGCAAATGTTTGTAGAACAATGGAAGATTTTAAACTGATTAAACAAGGACAAAACTCTTCAACTTGGGAGGTAGGAAAACACTAAGTGAAATTGATGGATTTTAACGAGAACAAGGGATAAAAAAAGAAAAGAAAAAAAAACCGCCTGAATTCTATTAATCGATTTATCATTGGATTGGAAATTTTTAATTGCACATTTTGAATATAAAAATTTTGAAAAGGGGAAATTGAAAGGAGAGACCACTAGACTCCATCATATGAATACGTTAATAATGTTATCGTAAAAAATTTCATATTTAAAAAAAAAAGTTCAAGGGCATTTAACGTAAAGAGTTCCTTAAATATTATTTTAATTAATCTGCCTGGGTGATTTTACAATATGTAATTACTAATGTTATTTTAACCTGTGACAGGAACCTTATAGATAAGTATTTCTAAATTTGACAAACCTAATTAGACATTGGGTGAATAAAGTTAGTGTAGGGTTGACTAAAAGAGCAGGACTTGGGTATATACAACTGATCAGATAAAGTACACATTTCTGCATGGTTGCCCACGAACAATAACTCGTCATATAATACTCCCTCAATAGGATGGGCAACGTCACCAAATTCTCGGTCTTTGAATTTATGTAGTCACATAAGTACCTCCTAATCCACAGTCTAAAAAATTAATAAAATCCGCACATGAAATTTGAAACAATTCTATTACAACAAGACCCTTTATAGCTCGGGATAGCATAAACATTGTAAAATCTGCATAAAAGTGATGAATAACCTTCTCCCCACCATATGAAATCCAATACAACAATAGTTAGTATTTAAGCTTATATAGCTCAGAATAGCACAAAAATTGTGTAAAATCTACAAAAAGAGGGGAATAACCTTCTCTCCAAAAATAAGAAATCCAAAAACAACACTATTTAATGACAAGACCCTATTTAGCTCAGGATAGCATAAAAAATGGTAAAATTTACATTCTTCTCTCCACAATATGAAATCAAAAACAACACTTTTTAATGACGAGACCCTTACAGCACTCTAATCTCTGAAAATACACTTAATGAAACCCAAAAATAGACACATATGCTATCATCTACACGGCCAACAAAAAACAAATTAACAAAAAACTGGTCACTTTCCAACTGATTATGAGAGTTGATATTGGTTCAACAACATACGTCTATCCAGAAAGGAAAGCAAAGATGATTTTCTTTTCACAAAAGAAGTTTACGCGAGGAAGACGGCAGTGGAAAGAAAAACTATCGATGATTTTCTGATCACACGCCAACAAGTCGTTATGCTTATATACAAGCTACTTGTCTTATTAAACAGAATCATTTATTTTTTGTCTAGTTAACTCTCTCATTACACTTTTTCTTCGACTAACTTCCCTTTCTTAATGCAGTCCCGTGGCTTTACATTTCCGACCGTGTATTGCAATCGTTATAGATTTTGCATTTACACACAATACAAAATCAGTTTTTAATCTGGAAAGGACAGAGTAGTAGCATAAGGAGGGCAAATGCAATTCAACCGAGGTCACTCTTGCAGAAAACATCTCAACCAACACAATCAGCCCAAACAAGCAGACCGCCAAAACCATTAATATGACTACAGGATACTGGTAGCGATCCATAGTGGCAATATGTGTAACACAAAAGCTCTAGGACCAATGACTGGAAAAAATTAGTTTCCAGGCCTCTATTTATAACGTAATTGTTGTGAGCTGTTGATGTAAAGAGAAATATATATTGATGTAATGTTAGGATTGCTAAAGTAATCTTAAGTTTTAAATTACAGACTGTGTCACTGTAGTGTGTGTGTGTGTGTGTGTGTTAACAAAAGAGAGAGAGAGAGAGAGAAGGGGGGGGGAGTAAATCTTGTGGTTTATAAAATTTTAGAAAGGTGGCAACCCCCAGAGAGAGCAAAACACAGAGACACCCAAACAAATAAATAATTGACCATTTTAAATGACTTGTTTATATATGTTAATGAGTATTTTTCCGTCCTTCTCTCTATCTCATCTTATCAAAACACAAATAAAAATGAAGAAGATAGTCATAACAGATCAAAACTATATAGACAACCAACCCAGTCAGGTGAATCACTGAATTAAAATGTGACTCAAACATGTACTATTAAAACCGGAGAGGTTCGCTAAAACACACATCTGTGGGATACTTTATACTACCAAACATTGACCCCTCGGCTTCCCCACACTACCATTTAACAAGGTATAATTTTAGGGTGCATTGCACACTTTCTTTTTTATATTATTATCAATTTACAAGTATATATATCTAACTTAAGGAGTATTATATCACTGGGGATAAAACTAAACATTTCCCATCCATTTAATCATTAAAGACATGTGCTCCGACAAGCTTTCATACTATTTTAACCTCTATGTAAACTATTGTAAGAGGAAAAAGTGTTTTTGGTGATTTGGAATGTATATCCCATCTCGAAACACCTGTCAGCAACACGAGCGATATCCCCCAAAAACCTACAGACATTTTACAAGAGCCCTTAATATCCATCAAATCCAACCAAGACATACATAATACCACCAAAATCATTTAGAAGAGGTCAAACTATCACTCATTTTACACCGGTTTTACAACTAGTGTTACCTACACACATTTTAGAATATAAACACAAACAAAAACAACCAATTTATAAGAATAATGAACAAGTGACTTGGTGTTTTAGGTATGCACTATTTACATGTGACCCTATGGGGGACAAAATTCTGATAGGGACCAAAACAATCTGCATGAATATTTCTTGTTTCTGGGGTCATTTGATGAAAGAAATTCAAGAATAAAAAGTTTATTGAAGTGAATTAAGTATGCTGTTTTTTTGCTTCAACTCTTGTTTCATGCATTTGCTTTTCATTGGGTACATCCCTATTGAAATGACTGTAAAATTATTCCCAAAGTTATAGTTTTTGCTTAAATTCATGTTTCTTGCATTTACTTTCAATGGTTATGTCCCGATTGAAATGGGTGTAAAATTATTCCTTCAAACATTGTATCGAAGTAGTTATATTAAGGTAAATTTCGTTAATCAACATCTGCACAAGTTGGAATTAATTACAACCGTATTGTATACAAAGCAAGCAGTATGTATATACAAATGCTGATTTCACTTGAATCTTTTATTTCCTGAAGGTGTGAGTCCATTTTATGATGTTGCAACAACGTTAATTTCAGTAATTTCAGGAAATTGTGTGTATATGTTAATCTATCAATTCTTAACTGCAATGTAGACATAATGAAAGTAACTCAATTGAAAGTTAATAACTACTTCAATATTACAGTGAGTTCACTACAGATTTATTATATAAACTCAGAAAATATTTTCATCATCATCATTGTTAATCCTTACCAGAAATTCTGAATTACACCTTAAACTGCAATTACGCCAATTATGTTTATCATATAAACCCTGAAAATATTTTCATCATCATCTTTGGAACTCGTTACCAGAAATTCTAAAACGATTATTATTTACACTCTTTTTTTACAGCGATTACGCCAGTTAAATGCATTTTTAAAAGCCACTTCACTTATTCAATAAAAATTTAAATAAATGCCAAAACTTTTCAAAATTCCTAATTACATAGACTGATGTTTTTATATAACTCTTTAACATCCTTACTACATCTTCAAGTTATCATTATTGGAAACTCATACTGGGGAGTTATAGTCTTAAATGCTAACTATACGCTCACTTAATTAAAGATTCAACCATTCCAAGATAGAAAAACTTTTGCATGGTGGCAAGTACCACCCATGATTTTTTTCACATTTTTTATCTGTTAGCAATAATTTTGCCAATGACATTATCCCAATTACTGGTTATAAGCTGTTTAAACATCAGTGTATCAAAGAATAGGGCTATCTTGCTTAGCGGGAATTCTCAATAAATGACCCTAATTTTGGGGAAGTTGGAATACAAGCCAATTTCAGCAATCTGAGGAGATGATTTTTGGTGTTTTATTTACTGGTGGTGTAAAATATCTTGTATAAATATTTTCTATTGTTGATAACGATCTTGCAGTGAGGGGTAAAAACGATCTTGCAGTGAGGGGTAAAAAAAGAAGCAAAAAAATTAATTAAAAGCTATTTATCATAGGTGAAGAATTTTGTGGACTCTGGCAATGTTTGATCCCTTTTTCTGATTTAATCGCTTTAAAACAAATCACCAGTTTAATAAGATAACTTAAATGTTCATTTCAAGGAGAAATATATCAAGATTTTGGTCCAATTATAAAGAATTATTAGCAATCTAGGACAGAAGCATTTTGGAAACCCAAATCAAAACAGTCAAACTTTTAAGTTTGGTCAAGTGTTTCAGTGTCCAGTTTAATCATAACAAACTCCAAAGGCATCTTAATTAAGTAAACAAAAACAAACTTTGATAACTTTCAATAATTTTTTCACAAATTCAATGGATAACTCTAAAATCAATAGTGGTCCAAAACATTTTTTCATCGCCCTTCAAATCTGGCAACTCAAACACATTAATAATTCAGACATCATCAAACGCCAAAGACTGCAGAGTTACAAAAGTTTTCAGGTAATTTTTTTGTTACTTTCCTTTAAATTACATAACTCAAAATTCATTATGGAAGTCAAAAATGTTTTCCAGGTTATCAAAGTTTGTTTCTATGTATGTAACTTGTTTTGTCTTACCTGTTTCGCTGTTATTGTCTGCTATTTGTGAAGAATTTGTGATTGATTGACTAGGTGTGATTGGCGTATCTCCTGACCGGGAAGATTGTGTGTCGTCTTGATGGCAAAAATTCAAACCGGATGAAGGCGGCCTCTGAAAAATTGTAAATATTCAAAAATTGAGTAAAATCATAAAATAGAAATTTGTAGAATAACATGCATGTACTTACCAAACAGCCGAAGGCAACAAGAACAAACAAAACATATTGAGACCATGATTATAAAACAAAACATGTTGAGACACAAGACACATTGAGACCACTGATCATAAAGCGAGACACATTGAGACCACTGATCATAAAACGAGACACATTGAGACTACTGATCATAAAACGAGACACATTGAGACCACTGATCATAAAAAAGACACACTAAGACTACTGATTTACTGGATTACAGATCTGCAAAATACTAATCCTGTTCATGTTAATGATTCCACACACAGTATGTAGATCCGTGGTACTAGATTTAACATGTGTACAAAATTGCTTTAGCTCTTTCAATGCATACAGGGTCTTGGGTTCTGGTCATTCTTGTTGCAAATTTCAAAGTTCACAGTATTGACTGTTGTAAGGCTTGTTTGTCTGAATATTGTTTTTTTTCTGAATATTCTTGCCTTTTCTAATGTTTGAATTTTATTATTATAACTCTAGGTTTTTTCTTAGTGTTCATGTATTTATGTCGCACACCTACATATATATCTTTATCTTAAAGGTTAACACCTAATTTCTATTGTTCAACGAGATGTATGCAAAGTTGTGTTTTAAATGCAGTGAAAAAAACCTAATCCTGAACCAAAGCCAAAAGAGCAAATTTTATACACAAAAACTGACAGTGCCTGTCAATTACTGAAACTTCACCATTGTTATTTTTTTTCCTTTTTTGAAATATTTTTATCATATATATGATATGTACTATTATTATTGTATAATAATCCCCATTTAAAGTTTTTTTTTTAATTTATGGCATAACAAGTTCTACACTTGTTACCAAATATAAAAAAAAGTTTTAAAAACAATACAATCTTGTTGACTTTTTTGTTCAATGACTAAGCAAGTCGGACATCGGTTTTTGTTTTGGAAATTTAAACTTTAATTGAGCGTTCAAATAATGACAGGTAGACAGCCGTAAATTCTAAGTTATTGTGTAACTATGTATGCAAGCTATTGTTGCTAATTATTACACTTTTGTTGACTATGCACTCACCGGGAGACGCCATAAATTTTTTATTGAAGTTACGACAAGTAATTTGACTTTCAGGAAACAATTTTACCATAAAGTTATGAATATGATGTTGAAATATTAATTATTTAATTATTGTGATTATGATGACTTACAGTAATATTCCCACTCTTTAAGAATCCCAATATAATATTAAATTCAACTTTAAACTCCAGAGGATAAAAAGAAAAAAAAAATTATTTTGATAATTTTAAAATCTTGAAAACTCGTTAAGATTATTTAAGCGAATCTTTAAATTACCGAATTAACCAGATCAGCATTATGTTGACAAGTGGATTTAAATTTGACTGGATTTAAAATGTAAACTTTCTGCGCTTTTCATACACGATATGCCATATTAGCATTTCATATTTTAAATCTACTTGAGTTACAATCTTAACGAACATTTACACTATGTACTATTCTCCATTATATAATCACGGCTTCTCCTTTCAGTGTTTTTATGTCAATACATAGGTAAAGAATACCTGTAAAAGGCTCATAATTTGTGATTCATACCATGAATAGTGTCCATGTATTAATTTCTTACCCTCTCACATTTGCTGTCGGTGGGTGATCTCAGGCAAAGCATAGCTTATCGTTCTAACTATCAAAAAATTCTATTTAATATGCATGTCATTTGAGTTGTATGGATAGACAGAATAGGTATAACATATATTTTTATTTATAAAAGTACCTTTGTTTACTTATCAAACATTCTGGCGAGGTTTCAGGAAGACTTAAGACTACCTGATGTATAAAAACTCAACTTCATGTTTCTCTGGCAAAAAATATACAAGAATCTTTCATGGTAAATTGACTATCAATAAACTAGAACCAAGCCTGTCGCCAAAATTTTTCCTTTTTACTTTTATCAGGCCACTCTTAACAAGATCTAGGAAACCTATGTCGACACCATATTAATTTGTACCAATAGAGCTGCACTCTTAACAAGATCTACCAAACCTATGTCGACACCATATTAATTGGTAGTGTTTCAGTTTTGTTGGAATTCATTTTATGTGGTTAATTATACAAAGATTGGTTGGTTGCAAAGTTGTTTAAGATCGCATCAGCAATTTTTCAGCTATTCACAACGAGACAAAGTTTATTAATCTCAAGGTATTCTTCTAGTTTTTGAATGTATATGATGTGGGAGTTTGTTTTAAGGTATGCTGTACTAGTGTACACTCGACTTTAAAGTGCTAGCCCAAATGCTGCAGACAAGCATACCACTCCCTCATTCACATTATACAGACACTGGGTGACCCAGTCTATACTCTTGCCTTTTTTTGGTGCATGTGTTACTGAATTTGTTTACAGTTTTTTTGTGGTATAAAAGTACATTTATTAAAAATTAAAATAATCTTTTCTTAAAATATTAAATGATCTGTCAGTAGATAGCATTATCAGCTACTTAAAAAGTCTCAAGAGATTTTTGTTCTCTGATATGATTAATTTAGGGGCAAATAAGACATATCCCAGTATACATATTCATGAAATCCCCTTTTTTAAAAAGTGTGCACATTTTCTGTGATTTTATTCAAGAATTTGAAAAAATATCACCACATAGAAAACAACCAGATGGTCATTAATGTGACCACTCAACAAATTCCAAATCTGTCAATATTCAAGCCATCACTATTTTTTTAAAAGTTATTTATCAAATATTTCATATTTCAAAACATTAAAACCCTGTACAAATTTTTTAAAGGTAAAGTTCTTTACTGAAAATGAAAATTCCGGAACTAATCAAAATCCCATAACACAAATTCAATAGAAATCATTTCCAGTGTTATTTTTTTTTATCAATATCCAGAAGAAAATATCAAAAGATTTGCCTCAACACGACACAGGAAAACTTTCATCTAAATTAATATTGGAATTTCTTAAAAAAGTCAACATTAATGTGAAATTTTCTTCAAAATCAATGTTAATATGTTTTCATTGTTCACGTTATAATATTTGGTATCGATGATATCGGTCCCCGTGATGTAACATCGTATGCTGCGATGATTATGGATTTTTTCCTCCCCCAAAACCCATTTTACCCTAGCTTATTAGTGTGTTCATCAATAATTTACTTGTCCACACATCTTTCTTTGGGAAGTTCAATTACTGCAGAATTATCTTTCTTTCCACTGAATTTTTTTTTATCATGTTAATAAAATAAATCATCTATTCCGATATCAATAATTGCCTAATTCAAAAGTGCAATTATTGCTTTGATGAAACCCAAGCTAATGATGTTTAAAGGAAGGTCGTTATAATTTTATTGCCGTATTTGAATTTCGAACATTGAATTGTTACGACAGATATATTGAAGACTCCTTTTTCATAAAACATCCATCCAAATGTGAAATCAATTCTTTTGTCACAATATTTGAAAAAAATAGGAAAATACACAACCAGTATCATCATTTGCAATTATCTGAATATCGATACAGTGCAAGGATTTTTTTAAAATCGTGTTTTGTTAAAATACGAAGCATTAGTATATAGATTGATTTCGAGGGGACCTTTATCTTCCATCCATTTTGCAGATTTTATGGATTTTTTAGAAAATTGAAAAATCTATACCGCTATTGATTGTGAGGGTTCTTTTCTCTCTCGAAGCATTTCTAAACAATCACAGGTATACAATTACCCGATGATGAAATGAAACACGATCCAAGACAATATTCCGACTAGTGCGGTGTTTTCTAACCATCAGCATGGCCCAGTTACCAGCTCATTGGTCCGTGAGAGAGAAATTGACATTCTTATTGATAGGGGTGTATGATTACTCATTTACTTGTAATGAAATGTGTTTATGAAATGTTTAAATAAAATACAAATATACCTTGCCAAACCTCAATTGGTTTATTTTTGTGTGCCAATTTTCATAAAATGTTAATGAAATAACAATGGACAATGTTAATATATCAATAAATGAAGCCGACATCATTTACCCCAAGATTATAAATACCTGCTTATCTCCCCATTAGCTTAAAATTTCAGAGTGCATTTCCTGGAGTAAATAACTTTGATTTGAAGTGTCAACACCCCGTAATCATGTCTCCCAAACCAATAATTCTACAATGTTTACACTAACCTGCCCATTCAGCTTTTGTTGTAGAGAAACCTGTTCATGGAAGTCAATATTTAAAGAAGAAAGGATATGTGTATTTTCAATAAAATGTTATTATTAGCTTTATGCAGCATTATTAAACTTATCCTTCCTAAGTCATTGCCTATATAATGTTATTAATCCATTTTGTCATTATTTAAACTGCCCCTCCTTCAAAAGGCAGATTTTTGATGGGCGGTGTGTGGCAGGTGGTAACATGGGGGAAAAAGGACTGGGTTTTTCCCTCTACCTGTTTAACTGTACATTTTATAGACAGTTTATACTGTATTGTACTGCATATCAACTTATAAAAACTATGCACTGCCACTTCACCTATAGCTGGTGATGTATAAATATAAGTGAGAGATTCTTGACTGATAGCTGGTGATGTCTCAAAGTAAGTGAAATATTCTTGATTGAGACATAAAATTCGATTTTTCATACTTTTTATTTTTATTTTTTGTTAATGGAGTTGGTTTTTTTCCTTCAAATTTTGCCTGGATATGATTTTTGAGATATAATGTACCTTTAAGTACATTGTTGATTTATTATTTCGTCTGTCTTGGCATATTTTGTAATAATTTGCCAAACAATCTACATATTTTCATCAAACCACTGCGCTGTAAATATTACAATAAAGTACCTTTGCGGAGTCTCGTCAATTAATGTATATAAATTCTGCGGTATATCATTACACTTAGCCCATTAACCAAGCATTCTAAGGAGTTTGATATCACACATATTACGATAACGATGGCAATTCCTTACGACCCGACCTTATCCAAATCGTATCATCCAACAAAACCTGTCAATATTCTTAGCACAAAGCATATATGATGTTTTCCAAAATTTATATCGGCAATCTCTCGGTCTGACATTCATGGCCCTTGCGAGTCTCAAATTTTGGTTGAAGTCTATATAATGGGGGGGTTCAGCGATGTGACTCACGTTCTCGACAACGCAAAGAAGTCTTCTGTACTGTTGGGCAAATTTGTGGTAACCCAATATTGCAGTCTGGCTGGCTGGCTGGCCCATATTTTGTCTTTTATCCTATCAGCATATTATATTGAGCCATATGCAAAATACTTGATGAAACATTATATTTTTATTTCACTTTTAAGTGTAAAAAGATTCATCATATGTTAAGTAGATGTGAATTCATCAACAAGAGAAAACAAACGATGATGTATTCTTGAAAAAAAAACAAAAACAAAATAAATAAACATAAATAACCGATAGCTTCCAGAAAAAAAAATCATGAATATTTTAGTATTTTTAGAATTAAGTATTGTAATTTTTAAAAAGGACCATACTAATTACATTTTACACACTAAAGTCTTTTAAATTCGTATGAATGCACTTTACTGATTTTAAAATCTTTGAAAGATTATTATTATGAAAAATATACATGTAGTAATATAATTTTTTTATTAAAAAAAAATTCTCGGTTCAATGAATACGTTTCATGGTGGAAAATTATGGTAATTGTTGAATTAAAAAATTGAACCATTTGTCTTTTGATAAACTTATTTGAAATGGTGCATACTAAACAAGATGAGATAACGTCGTATTTTTAACAAAATAGTTTGACAATTTAAATGATAATGTTTATCTCTGAAGTGTGGTTGTCTTTTTAATGTCGGACTCGTCAGCATTGTCAATCGTGGGTCCAACAACTAAAGGGCCCAGATCGTCAAGATAAGTTCTTTCCTCTGTCAACATATCAAGATTGGCAAGTTTACAAATAAATCATTTATTTATTTTTTCGGGGTCCATAATTTCTGATCATTAACTATCATATTGCCTTATATAAGATTGTTATCAACATAATACTATAAACCCATGCAAAGTCATTCTTATAAAGAAATCATATATATAATCTCCAATGCTACTTCTAAATATAACTCATTCATAAAACACATAAAATCAACCCAAATCCGAAATGGACGTTAACGACTGTATTTGTTTTTAATGCATCAGTGCAAGTTTGTGAGTCCATGCATGTGTGTATTTATGTGTGAAAGCACGCAAGTGTGTGATGTGTATTTAAATACATGTCAACGGCCAGGATTACAGGATTCTGATCTCGCCAGTTGACAAGTACTTACATAATTTGGGGGAGAATTTACGTTTACGAACAGGACATTGCGGGATATCAAAAAGCGTTGTTCTCTCATCTGTAGCCAGTTGAAGATAGGCCACTGGGACAGATAGTGTAGTCAATATTGACAATAGTTTATACCCTGGATGATAAATTCAGCTCGATATATGTGAACAATCTGGCAATAATCCAGCACAAAATGTGCACACACAACTCGGGGTGTGCTGCAATGAAAGCAAGCTGAAAATAGTTCAACAGATAAGGGAGAGAGACACACCAAACTTTATCTGATTTTGACAACCTGCTAATGTTAATTGAACTCTCCGTTAATTAATTAATCCAATACTCTGATAGATTCATGTTGTAGCATTTTATTTGGTATAAATCGGTTTTGTTTTTTGTGATTTGTTTCCCTTTTATTTTTGTACCTTGGGGGAATGCTGCTGTGAGCATTTCAATTTATACATTGATTACGGAGTTATTTGAAATTAAATAAACATCTTTTGATTGACCTTAGAGGCTCTGGATCTTTCTGTACTTTTTCTGTATATATCAGGTTTTCATAAAACCTACTTTAAAACCAAAAATAGCTAAAATTGTATATAAAGACCACACATGTGCCATAAGAAATGTGGATTTTAGACAGATGGTCTTAATATAGAGGTTCTTTTAGTCGAAATTTGAAGCAAAGGGTCGTTCAAACAGCTGGTCTTACTGGAGCATGTAGTCTTTATAATATATTGATTTTGAAGCAAAGGGACCTTATATAGAAGTGGCTGCTATAGAAGGTTTAACTGTATTTGAAAAAAAAATATTTACAAATAACGAATTCTCAGAATGGCTAAAACGTTACATATGTTTTGGTTTCTGACAGGGTCGATAAGATAGATAGTTGATAGATATGAAAAATTTTCATAAGTCATGCTTCTAACAGTTTGATATTTTTTGCTTTATCAAACCGTTAAAATATAAACATTTGGAGATAAATTCACCTGCACATTGGACAGGGCCAACAGAGCAACATCAACATGCGGGATCACCAAGGAGTGAGAACCCCTGTCTTAATATCGATACCAACCAATGAACCAATCATTTAAAATATTTACTATCCCATGATTCACAGAGATAAGGCTGACAAAGGTCATAACCTACCATTATTTCACCTCCAAAAAACCTGCAGGAAATCCGTAGTTTTTAGATTTAAATTCATTAAGATATTAAAAATCAAGTCTGTTGCCTGGACTACCTTTTTTGAATGCTGTCTGGGAGAAAGAGAGAGAGAGAGAGAGAGAGAGAGAGAGAGAGAGAGAGAGAGAAGAAAATTGAAGGTGTTATGATATTAACCCATTTTTAAGTGCATTTAGAATGCAATTTAATTATTTAATTACTTATAATTAGAAGTTCTTAAACAGTTTATTTCAATTACAACATTGCCAATACAATATCGACAGAATCAAATTATGCAAACCTTGGTTTTTCCCCATCATAATTTTTATACTTTATACAATTTCATTATATCTGATGATCAAGGTTGGGTTGCACGTATGGCAGTAGACTCGTAATAAGAAGTTGATATATAAAATTTACAACGTTTCCAATTTCTCTATCCTTCTGCTGATGCTAATGCACATCTACAATATTGGAAAATTGAATTTATCTATGATTCAATCCAAATATTGAAATTGTCAATCTCATTGAAGCCCTCTCGCTTTTCACTTTGGGATGTGAGAGTATGCAAGTGGCGTTCAGACCAATATTAGCCAGAAAACTAATTCACAACAGATAGAAAACTCAATATGTCACTCCGAGACCACTGATACGCTTTCCTATTATATTTAAAATCAACATTATACAACCGAAAGAAATCAATACCATAGTGAAATTACCCAACACTCACAGCAAATGCCTCGGAATTTGCAGCGGTCGATGGCAAGTAGCCTAAATCTAAATTAACTTGACCCCCCTGTCAGAAAAACTGATCCCAAGTTATAACAGTATTTTCAACAAGCAGCAAGAGAAATTAGGTAGATCGAAATCTTTATCAAAGCCGCAATAATTATTACCTGCTTAAATTGCCTCTACTCGCTTAATAACAAACCATATTCAGAATAACATCCGAGACCGAGGAGAGAAATGTATCAATACAATATATTTCTCATAATAAATATCCAATGTGTAAGCCACGTCGCCATCATCATCCTCGCTGATTTGGTTTATGTATTGTTAACACAGCATTCCCTCCAAAGACATACAAATATGTTTACAAATCCGAGAGAACTGCTCAAGTAGTGAATAATTGACTGAAATCTTAGAGAGTTAGGAAATAAATTTGTCAAAGTTGAGGTGGCATTTTGAGCTTTGTAGAACAAGTCTTAAATACCAATCTAAGTCGCATCCATAACTCCTGTCAAGATTTGTGTATGGTTTATACATATACATACATACAGCTTGTTTATGTTTGATGTATTGTCTAACGTTTTTTACAACTAAATAAAGCAAATAAATAAGTCAACCCTGTCAATAAAATCCAACCAGGGGAACTGGTAAAGGTGGTCTTTATACATAAACCATACATACATTAGGCCAACATAAATCAACTTCTAGGGCCTTTTTTATAATCAGGTGATCTATAAATCGCAAAACTTCCTTTTGTACAAACCCATCACACTAAAATTTAATGTAAAATTTTTTGAAAAATTATTTCCCCCAAAAATATTCAAAATTGTTTGATTCGGACATTTTTAGACTTTTCCCAGCAAAATTAAAATATTAGAAGCCAAGTATGAAAAGAAACCTTTCCCTATTAATATGAATCAAGCCGGGACCTTTTTTCGACAGGTTATTCTACTAAGACAGGGTTATAAAAGAAGGTTTTACTGTATATACACAATGTTAATATATTCTATGGTGTAGTGTAATTTGTGTTTTTTTATTGTGCCAGTTTAGTTTATGTGAAGATATATCAGTTACACACAGTCATGTGAGTTAACCTAGAAATTTTTTTCCCTGATAAATAGCTTGTTCTGACTTATATATATATATAATATATATATGTGTATATACACTGAGAGGTTCATCTCAGGGGTTAACACCAGATAAATAATCTACTCCTTAATTCACCATAAACCTTCTGTAAACTCGAAGGAAAATTATTTTTATATTCCAAAATATGTATCAGATTTCCGTTTCATACATCTGAGTTTTATCCTTTCCTCTTGGGATGGAGCAAAAAATGTTATGTCCATATTTCAAAACATGGATACACCACCCCCATCATAATCCCAAATGAAATCCAATGGAAACCATACCAATTTCATGGTGAGAACATTAAAGTAAAGAAGATTTTGGGATTAAGCAGTTAGGGACTTTTGTGCAGACTTGGGCCACCCAATATGTGAAGATGACCATAACCCACTGAGTGACCAGTTGATGACATCTGGTGACCCTTGTAAAACTTTCTATAACATAAGCCCATGTACATGTGTACATAGAATTATATATATATATATATTGTTTGGTTATTGTTTTTGTTTCCCAAGTACCATTGGGACAGGAAGTACTAAAAGAATTATGGGATAATAATATGGTGTACTTTTCACAGCTGTCTTTATCCAAGGCAAAACATGTGCGTTACTCAAAGTAATAGATTTCAACAATATCTCACTTACTTATTTCTCAAAACCTGGGCTGTATCAAAATTTCGAAAAGAAAAAAAATCATCCCTGAAAACTTGTATTTTAATTGCACGATTATGGTAGAAAAGTGTTATTAGAAGTTTTAAAAAGACACTTATTTCCCAACAGTTAAAAATACCCATCATAAAACACTGGAACACGATAAAACCCAACATTAAGTACGATTTTACATGCCTGAAACTCTGTTATTTTTATTTGTATACCGTGCTTGTATTGTAGCCGCCTTGCCCGTAAAAAACGCATACAGGAACATGAAATTAACGCAGTGTAAGTTTTAGTGCCATGTTTATTATCGTCAGTATTTTATGGCAGATTTGGTTTTTGTGTTCTTATTGTCAAACTACCTACTTACTTTACCATTTAGATTATCTGTGTATAATAAATATGCCATACGTTTGTTGTTGTTGTCGTAATAATTTCCCCGATTCACAAAATATGAAATGTACAATGACATCAAACCTTCATCGGTGATAATAAAGAAGGAGACACTTTGAAGATTTTAACACGCTTTAACGAGGCCATGATTTTGTCATAAAATTATTACAATTTCAAACTTTAAAATGTATTTGCAATAAAATTTTTGATTTTTACAATAAAACCGATTTTGGTTATAAAACTTTAGATTTTTTACCAGAAACATAAAATTATGAAATGAATAGAATTCAAAGTAATTTTTTATTCTATTTAATATTATGATTTACATTTTATTTAAATTTACATATTGTTGTAACAAATGGCTTTATTCACACCTATGTTTTTTACTGTCTTTTGATGCAACAACTTTGTTTCACTTCTTGTCAATATTTTATGCAATGTACTTGAATAAAACTGGACAGCAGGCATTGCCTATCCCAAGATGCAACATTGTCTCGAGCCACCGCTTCTTATCTTGCCTATCCCAAGATGCAACATTATCTTGAGCCACCGCTTCTTATCTCGCCTACCCCAAGATGCAACATTGTCTAGGGCCACCATTTCTTATCTCACCTCTATCACTATCAAGCATCACAAGAGAACCACAAAACTTTATGAAATTGTATATTCATACCAAAATACAACCGTTGAGAGGTCAAATATTGACAACATCAAGAAAATGAACAAATGAGCACAAAAATTTCTGAGAAATGAAAATGTTTAGTTTATTACGTAGACAATATAATACAATATATAATTATATTATATATTTATATATTTATAAACCTGTACACAGTTTTTTTGATAAACTACAATTATTCTTACAAAATATAACATTTTATCCATTTTTTCTCTTTTTTTATATATATAATATACCGTAATCCTCATCATAATAAAATTTGATATATAGAAAAAAGGATAAATATAGGTAATAGTATTACTCTTCTTTAATTTTATCACAAAATTGGATTTTGTTCTTCACCTAATAAACACTCATTGCTTAATTAATCCGAGTGAAATAATAATTTGTTCTAGGATAAAGGGGGATAACTGTGTCTAGTATCAACGTTGGTTGCTACGACTCCAAAAAACTACTACAGTATTCAATAAACTTGCAACCATTAGTAAACAGCCATATATACTGCTTATAGCTACTTTGAAGTTCCTCCTGTTATGGAGCACCTTATAAGGGACAAGCGAAAGATTAAAGATGACCGATACTGACCGTTTGCTGAAACAACAGGAGATATGTAAAAT
This sequence comes from Anadara kagoshimensis, assembly GCA_021292105.1. NCBI lineage: Eukaryota > Metazoa > Mollusca > Bivalvia > Arcoida > Arcidae > Anadara > Anadara kagoshimensis. The sequence goes on from CM037858.1 coordinate 48,090,406, forward strand.
TTCTATAATATCCACAAGTATTTTGTTCTTAAATGGCTTGATCATCAAAATAAGAGATTACTGTCCAATTAATTAAGTTATAGGTAATCACAGGTATTCAATTAGCAAAAACTATTATTATTATCATTATTATTATTATTATCCAATCAAAAGACAACATACACTTCTCTGCTGACATTCTCAAATTCAGACTGGATTTCAACATGGAATGATAAGTATTAAAAACTAAAATTATAACATCAAGATCGTATCGATCGGTATCAGAAAAAAACATTTAAAAAATTACAGAAAAATAAAAAAAGAAAACCGAAATATATTATTTATATCTAAAAACATGACGACCTGTGTATCACAGTGATTCACCGGGGACCAGATCATCATGACCATTATGCATTATATTTGGAGGTTTATAATATTATTAGCACTACTAAATGTAAAATTACTTTAAAAAGTCTGGGACCAACGACAAACACAAAAATAAACATTTTTAAAAAAAGATCTAGGTTTTTGTTATTTTGTAAAACATTTATCTGCGGTAAAACATTTCATGAAGCACTTTGTACTGGTTTTCTAAAAACAGCTTGTAGCACTAGTATTGAGCAGATTAAAAAAAACAACAAAAAATAAACACTTTTGACTTTTTCAACCCAAACTGTAAATATCAAAAACTTAATTTTAAAATTTTAAAATCTTTTCATGATCTTTTAAAAGTTGTAATTTTCTCAAAATTTAGTTTTAATATACAAATATACATGTATGTATGCATGATAGTGAATAGACAATTTGCATACCAATACAAATTTCAGAAAAATTGCAGAAATTGCATATTAAGTAACCTAAATTATTCATTATTACATAATACAGATAGAAATATAAGATTTCATAATTAAGCATATATAAACAGAATTTAATTCTGACTTTTTAACATAAACATAAAACAAAAATATATTTGCAAGTATTTTTGTGCATTTAATGCAAACACCTGTTCAACAGAATTTATTTTCCAACTGACGGCGAAATCCTACTTCTTTTATTACTTATATTAAATCTACCATAGTATAATATTAATAACAACAACGGAAAAAAAAACTTAATAAAAATGTTAAAACAAAGAACATTATTCTGTACATAAATATATAAAACTGTCCATCCCGGAATGTTACAAGTATGGGTTCACCATCCTTCACAAGAAGTGGATTGCCTATGTCCACGGCAACCAATGTTAATGTTCTATTCAGTCAGGAACGAGTAGTGGGTTGTCAAAGTTCCCTTCAATCGGGAACAAGTTGCGGGTATCCTTTTAATCAGAAATACCTCTTTTTGTATTGCTGGTAGTATGAAAAGATTTCTGATGCACTCTGTGCAATTTGGGAAATTCTAAATTCCAGCACAAACAAGACATTTCTGTGAAAATCACGAGAAACTAAGCATCAACTTATAATAACCGACCTCAGCATGCAAAACCCAATCAAGGAAAAAAAACATACATGGCCCTATTTATTATATAATAAAACTCCAGATTTTACATGCTACAAAAAAGTTGCATGATTCAAACACATGTCAGACCAGAATCAATCCCACATTATGCATGTCACAATTAAATCAAAAACATAAAAGACATTTTGTGTCAGCTTATGAACCGACTGTATCCACAAATAGAATCCACTTTATTTTCTCAGATAAAAACACTGACTGACCAACCACAATTTGAAGTAAAATAAGAGTTACAAAGATCACGAATCAAACACGAAAAGTGCTGTAATTAAAAACGTCACATCGATTGAACACATGATTGCAACATCTCCGCAATAACTATTCAGGGGAGACAAAAACCACCTACAACCTGGATTACATCAAATATTAAGATAACAATACAGAAAATCCGAAAAAAGGATTTTCCATCTTGCACATGTAACAAATATTTACTTAGTAACCTTGACCCACAATACACAATGATGAATGACAATAAAACAAGGGGAGGTAATTCTTGTAAGCACTATGAACAAAAAGCATTCTGGTGTGAAAAATAAACCCATAAAATAATATTGCAAATCATTTACAAAGCTTTGACTAGTTAGTACTGGTTTTTGGTGTTATTTACAAATATTCCTGAAAACTGCTTTAATATGAGGGCCTTTTGTCTTTACCTGAAATATATATATGGGTTTTTTGTTTCGGTTGGTGGCCAAAATGCTTTGGCAGTCAATTGAAAAACAGCAATTTTTGATAGACATATGGACCTCAAAATTATAGGATTTTTAAAAAAAAATTAAACAAAATTTGAATGCAAGTGAAAATGGACACCATTGCCAATAACCACAAATTTAGCTGTGCAATTTTTTTTTCCTTTCCACAAATCAAATACATGTCTGTGTGGGTTCACTGCCAAAGTAATATGAATGTACTTATGAACAAGTCCCAATTTAAAATCCATAAACTTCTCAATTTGTTTTTATAAAACCTCAATTTAAAATGCACTCTTGTAAAAATCTGAAAAAATGCTCTTCTTGTCCGTTTATGCAATGACTAGCTTTAGTTAATAGGTAGCAAATAAAAAAATCATCATTACTATTTTTCAATAAAAAAAATTTTTGTATAAAATATTTACAAAAAAAACCTTATAGTTAAAGAAAAATGCTACAATAATATTAAAAATATGACTTATAAAACTAAGAATATGTACAATAAACTGTTCCGATGACAATATATTTTTCTTCCTTCTGATATTGAATTATTTGTGTGGGGTTGAAGTATTAAAATGATAGGTGCTGTATATGATGTTATGGTGATAGACCATACAAAGTTATGATTTATGGGAAACTAATCTCATGAAGAGAAGATTACAAGGAAACCAGATTGGAAACAACAACTTCAAATCAATAGCTAGCTCTGTATTAGGGTCAAAGGTCACCAGATACCAATATGAATTACCGTACATTGTTGTAATGGTCTTGATTTGCTTATGTTTTGTGAAGAAAAATTTATTGTATTTGTTTAATCTGGTTCCAGTTTTTTTGAAGAGAACCCAAGTGATTTTCTATGTAATTCAGGAAATAAAAGTGAAGAAAGAAATAAATAAATATTGTTTGGGAGTATTTAATAATGATGGGAAACAAAACTGGTATCTGTAATTAGTAAAGATATCGTACACTTATATCTTATAGCTTAATGTCGTTAGTATAGCTAATGATGCTTTGAGAATGGAATATTGTAATATTTCCTTGCAGATTCTTTGTTAATCAATGGCTAATCAATGAAGAAGAAGCCATGTTTTTTTTTAACAAGACCAATTTCTGTAAAATTGTATGGCGGGATAAATCAGTATTAATAAGTCCTGTTCGTTACAATCAAAAGACGTCGTAACACACAAGACGAGTCAAAAACGGATATAGATTCTCTGTGATTAGATAATGCAATTATTTTTCACTTGAAGTCTGAAATTAAATTGTAATATACCAATGATTACCACTTATTTATTACTGCAACATGTAGTGCAATCCTTGTGTAATTTGAAGATATAATCATCACAATCGTTAACTGCATTTTACGACAAAACATAGTCATCAGATTCACCTTTCTTGAGTAGAAGAAACCCCAACCATTAAATTTCAATGTAAATTTTTTTTTTATTTATTCACAGAAATGGCTCAATTTCATCATTTAGGCTTTTTCAGTCAAAATTAAAAATTTTGTGCAGGGTACAAATGAAAAGGTTTTCTAAGAAATATTTAAAAAGTAAATATTTGTATTTTAAAAATGATAAAAAAAGACTTTTTTAAAAACTGTTTACTGTACATATTCCAAGTAAGCTGTCATTTAAAAAAACTACTTTGATATCAGTTTTCCTCCTTCTTGTTTTAGGGGTATATTATTAATAATTATCGACATGACAACATATACATCATTCAATTTATGCCAGAAAATGTATCACAATTGCAATATTTTTTAACAAAAAAATAATAATAAAAGAAAAAAAAAATGAATAAACAACTAACAATTAATAATAACTAAAATGTCATAACTGGTATATAACAACCAATATCCCATAAGGCATCAGATTTGCTGCACCACTTCCTGTACAGTTCTGTATATTAAGTGAGCAAGATCAGACATGTGAACCAGTCTAGATCAATGATTCTTGTAACTGATGTAGTATATAGTTTGAACCATTATCCCATGTTCTATGAATGATATGATTTTAAAATGTTTTTTTTTCTCTCCAAAATGTCTGTTAAAATGATGACCTGAATATTCAATAAAAATCTGAATAATAATATTGACCAATCACTGGAGTCAACGCATCCAAATGTCCATGCAGAGTAAATTCCAAACCGATCAAACCATGTGATCACAGTTGTCATGACAATGAGTTGGTTTTCCAGGAAACCAGGCACCATATCATTTGCATAAAACCATGGAGGGTTGCTCAACCGGCCCACTAGTTTGGTATTTTGTTTCCATTGAGTTCGCTATGCCCTGCATCCTCCCCATGAAGACATCGAAGAAAACATTTGGCCCTGTCAACAGAGAAAACCAGAGCAGGTTGAGAAAATAATTCTTATTTGCCTTAATCATTTTAAGCAGTTAAAAAATTAAAAAATTTGGAAAATAAAAAATAAAGGCCAAATATAGATTCTCTTTGCTGATATATTGAAAGTAAGTGCTGCAAAGCATATTTAAAAGCTACTGTGAATAAATAGTTTGATTTACCATAAAATGCTTGATTACTTACTCATTTAAAATTAAATGAAAAAAATTAAAATTTTCGCTCACCCTGCATCGGTTTTCTCTGATTTTTAAAATTATTTTTGGTTAAAATTTTTCAAACACAAAGCATTTACCTTCAATACTCAGGACTAACATAAACGATTAATAATGAAACAAAAAAACAAATGCAATGAAATTATTAAATCAAATTTGTAAAAAACTTTGAAACCACAACAAACAAAACAAACAAAAAGAAAAAAAAACAAAAAACAAATGCATCCTTAACTACTTATAACATACCAGTAACACAAATCTAACTACCTAGTACCCAAATCTGGACACAGACTGACCAACAACCCTGACCACAGAAATTATCATGAATCACTAATTCTCGATGTTTTGATATCCCTGTTTAAACAAACTACCTAAAACTTGTTCCAAGAAATTATGGCCATATTTTTTCCTCGGACCACAAAGGTCATTACCTCATTACAACATATTATGTAAAGGCTGTTTCTAGGCATTAGGACATAATTTTTACCAGAACCACACAAAAATCCCTTACCCTAAATATCCTCGATTAGAACATGTTATGCTAAAATTGTTTCTAGAAATTAGGACTGAAATACATCTTTCCTTACCCCAAAATATCCTTGATTATACATGTAATGTGAAAATTATTTCTGGAAATGTAAATCTTACAACAAAAATGCCCACCAAACATACCAATATGACCCTATATAAATAAATATCGGGGAGTCTTGTAAACAGTTACAGACTGCAGTACGAGGAACTGCCGAATATTAAGACGTCCACCATTTGTTTATCTGTGGACAGTAATCTAGCTAATTCAAACAAAACTGTTGATTTTACACACATATGATGCTATTTTGTTCCCAGGCAGTAATTACTGCCAAAATGTTAACCAAAATTTACACCGCAGATCGAATAATCTAATAATGGGAGTCATTACACTACAATACTACACTTGTTTCTACTGGGACTACTGGTACCGGTATATGCTGTAGTAGTAATAGTAGTACTTCATTTGTGATATTTGTTCAGTTTCAAAACAGACAATTTATGCTTTATTTCTTGGGATTTTTAAATTGCAGTTAAAGACTATTTTCTTTTAATTTCCCTCAAATGATGCTTAAAACACAAATTCACTCTACACTTTTTTTATTACGGTAGTATTTATTTATTCCGCTTTGTTTTGAAACCTGCTTATTCAAAACCAACAAACCAACAAATTCTTTTTTTCTGAACAGCAAAAGAAAATATCCAATACCATCATTAAGAATTTCTCCTGATTTTTTTATTGTTCTGGATTGATTTTTGGATGCCAAAACTCTTATTTAAATAAACCTTATGGGATGGAAGAAACAAACAACAGCAGAACAAGAGTGGCCTGTGGGCCTAGAAATTCTTGAAAAGTTAAATGCATTATTTACAATAAAATTTGTTAGCTGAACAAACATTAGTGTATGGACTGTGTCAGCTGATAGTCAGCTGTTTACGAGGTTGAGAGTTTTGAAGTGGTCTGAAGTGAACAATCGTAATTATCTAGGAACAATACTCTCAGTAATCAAGCTTTTTAAGACTACATTTTTCCTGTTCTCCAGAGCAATTTCACATGTCTAAAGGCACGAGCTTTAAGAAGCTGTTATACGGAAATGGAAAATGTGTTTTTGGTTGGGATAACGAAGACAATCTGAGTTCTGCATGATGAAGTTTTGATTATTTAAACAGAAAGACAAACACTTGGATGCTAGTTAGTGTGCAATAATATTGAAAAGATTGCTTCTACAGTCATCATATATTATATATATTTACTGGCTTTTTTACTTGCTCCCAATTTTACATTTTTACTTTTCTTTTCTATATTTACTGTTTTTTTCCCCCAATTTTTCAATTTTGGCATTTTCACTTTTCATTGTGTGTGTGTGTGTGTGTGTGTGTGTGTGTGTGTGTGTGTGTGGTTCTCTCATTCTTCCAACAATTTCAATTTTTTACAATTTTATGTCCATTTTCCCCATTTTCTATGATTTTATTATTGCTGTTTTTAATCCTCTCTTTCTAATGTATACATTTTGAAAGTCAACCATGTAGCATAATGTTTTCATTTTTGTCTCAATTCTTTTTACAGTATTTTCTGATAACCCTATTTTATACTTTAAGGAAACATTGTTATACTTTTATACAAAACATTTATTTTACAACTATTTCAAACATATACAAAACATTTATTTTATAACGATTTAAAACAAAATTAATCGCTTCATCCATTTTTTGTTATTGCTGCAGAGGATGAATATTCAATTCGGATATACAAATAATACAATGGTCTTTATATATTTGATTAATATAAACAGTATTTTATTGGCCAGGTAACACTACAAGTCGTAAAGTTTGATGACTGAAGTTGACATAAAATTATCACAATACCAAACATCTACTGTAAACTTAGACATCTCCACTTCATTGATTTCTGACATTTTACGGTTTTTTGATGTCCTGGCTGTCATTATTTACAAACTTTACAACAACAACGATCACTGATATATATCTAGTTTATATACACCTTCTCCTCACAAAAGTTACACCACAGTTTCATTCAAACATTTATTCAGCATTAAATGACTAAACAATGAGACCTGCATATGATTGAGTAAAGTTTATGCCCCAGTCAAGATTTTTTCAGTTCTGAGACAGTGGAGGAAACTAGGAGTACCAAGATAAAATGACGGACCTTCGTCAGGCAACTGACAAACGTACTCGCACTAGGATCTGACCGAGTGGGATTTGAACCCAAGTGGTGAGAGGGGCTGTACCCTTTAGACCCCTCAACAACCAAATTCTTTATAAATGGAAAATTTTAATTTAGGGGTTTCCAGCTCGAAACAAATATCATTACGTGTGTGAAAAAAAACACAGACTTTTGTAATTTTATCCAGGAGCCAACTTGAATTTGACCATTTTAAGTTCTTGCATTAAATAAACAAGACTGAAAATACACATATGCTTTTAAAAAGCATTGTGAGAAAAATATCCCTTTTTATGCATTTAATGGGTTATCGAATAAAGTAAGGACCAATTTCACATCCAAATTACTGAAGATGAAGACTTTAGCCTGTGTGTTAATCCAAAGAAGATATTGGCAAAAGCAAGTCATGTGTGAAAACATTACCAACAGTGCATAGGAAATTCTAGTCTTAACCATTCTGCTTCGGCAGAAAACTAGATGGATAAATTTAATGAAATCATTCCCAATTCCTCACATTATTAGGTTGTGTGTGTGTGCCAGTCTGCCTTGTGTAAAATAAATCCAAATAATGGAGTCAAAGGCAGCCAAAACACAATTACAGGGAGGAAAAATATATCAGCAGGGCGTATAATGAGCCATATCCCCAGGGTAGAGATAATTTAATGGTTATTTTCCCTCAAAATTAACACAAGAGGTATACACCCAGTTTGTAATGCCAATCTACACCTCTAATCAGCGTCTTCTGCTTCTAAGAGCCGGAGCAGACGACAAAGTTAGCCATTTTATTTTGCTCTCCTGGGTCAGCATATGTTCAAATTTCCTATCCAAGATGAAGCTGGATATTTTCTATTGTATGCCTTGAAGAAAAGATGGAAATTGGGGGCATGGCCAGATCATTTAAACATTTTGTTCAGATGATAATTTGCTGAATAAACACTTGAATTTGGCTTGGAGTCATGCTGAATTTATCCCACTGCCATTACAAATCACAATAGCCTCTATTATAAAGACTAAACAATTCCCTCCCTAAAGCTGCCATTATCAGCATCAAATGCTATTGTCTGATTATGGTGAATTAAATGCACAAACATTAAATTTGATACTTTATACAAAAATTCCAGGGTTATAAAACAGACACAAAAAATTAGGGATCAGAATCAATGAAATATTTTCTATCCAATATCAGAAATAAACAGAAAAAAGGGGGTATGTGGTATTAATGGAAAAATGTGAATATTTTAAAGAAAAAAATCCATTTAATACTCCTCCTTTCTTGAAACCACAACAAATTGATAAAATGTATAAAAAGAATAAAGGGCAGATGCTTTCGGAGGACGATTCACTCTGCAAAATGCAATTCATATAACATTATTAGATTTTCTCATTTTTCCAATTTAGAAATTAAACCCTTAACTACCTTCTATCACAACAAATTTTCCTCAAACGTAATGTGATTAGGCGAGAGAAAGTGGCGATTCTATTGTACCAAGCGATTTAAGCCATAGAGAAATTCCGTATTATCCTAATTTTACCATATCCTCGGCAAGTTTCAGTGTGTCATTAGGGCTTGATAATGTGTTGAGATTTTCTCAGAGCTCTTGTATTCAGCACAATAAGTTTTCATATATAGTTTTCCGCACAAGATGCCATCTACATATTGGGGGCCCATTATACTATAGGATGAGTTGAATCTAAATTAGATTTCTTTCAAACTACAACCACAATTTTCCCGTGTAAAAGAAGAAAAGATCTTTTTTTTTCTTTCCGAGCTCAATACAATATTTAGTTCCTCTTGGTAATTACGAAGCACACAAACGGTGCATGAGGGACTACAGAAATGAAATTTGCAATATTAAAGATTCAATCTCCTTAGCAACCGAGCATTTGCTTCTGACATCCCCATCCTTAGATGCTTAAGCGACAACATCGGAGGCTAATCATACTCATTTACACAATTCCCGATATATTTGGGGAATATAAATGTCTACACTTAAGAATCTTTTGTCTAATGATTTCTTGTCCTCCAAACAAAGAAAGCGCACTGTGCAGTAGTTAAGGTATTAGCTCTAACGAGACTTTTGAACCATTCAAAGATATTTCTTACAGACAAATGCCCCATAAACTGTACAAAGTGATAGAATTTATATATTATACCAAATAAGTCTGGTATTTCCAATCTGGAAACGTGCCCCTTATGCAATATAAAAATAATTAAAACCCTTTGGTTAATGTTCATGAAATAATTTAAAGGCGGTATTGGCTCAATATAAATAAACTTTATTAAATGTAATTACCGTTATTTGAATTACACGCATGTGTACTATTTTGAGACAAAAAAAATTGATTTCATGTTTATTTTTAACCAGAAAGTACATAATTTATTGCTAAAAATGGGGGCAATTTCAATAAAAGTAACTCCACTTGATAACCGTTTCTGGGTCACAGTAGGGACATGTTGTATGATCGTAATTATTTAATAAATAACTGAATGTATATTACATGAGAGTATATAAACCTAGCCGAATGCTAATCAGAGATAGTGTTTTCAATAAATTAAATTACAACATTTCGTATTTGCCTGTATGTTTCTCGACAAAATTTGTTTTAACAGAAACAAAGACGAAATGGGACAAAAACAATTAAGTTTATTTCCTTGAGGTCTTTACTAATATGTTGCTCACATGAAATTACAGATGTATCTTGAACTCTACAATTACCACAAAAAGACCAGGGGCACATGTTTGTATACCGATATGTGTACCTAATGTCAAGTAAAGAAGTGGTTTATGCAGATTTCTGGGGCTGATAGATAGTCACAATTATGGATTTATTTTACCTTTCGGCAAATTCTCTAAACGGCAGGTGAATAAACACTAAAGTTATACCTGATAAGTCACTAAATCTAAAATAAAAAAAAACAACTACCCCACCACATACTTTAGGCTTGATAATGACAGAGCTTTCAAGTTTTTTACCAGTATTTCGGGATTGCCAATTACATTTGTATAAAACTTTCAAATTTTTTACTTTGGGACTGACAAATTCAAAACTTTCAAAAAAAAATATTTCAATTTCAGAATAAATTTGATTAAAACAAGACATTTTTAAAAGAAAACTAGCTGACACAACCAGTCAAAGTTTTAATTTTGTGTTTTTTAAATGTAAAATTACAGCATCAAGGGATTGTATTTTCTAAATATGTCACTAGAATCAATTAAACCTTGGGTAAATTACATATTGGTTTTTATTCATGAATATGCAAAATAAACCTCCAAAAATGTTTGTCCCTTCCAAAAAATGTTGTAGCTGATTATCATAAAAATGCAAGAAGGTGGAATTAAAATTTAAAAGTAATTTAACAGACTGGTTAAAAAAGAATTTTTTGGTTTTATTATTATTATTCATTCCGTTTATTAATATGTTAATAGCAGGCAGCTCCATTACATTTTGTAGTATCGCAGTTACAATTATGGGTCATTAATGCCATGGATAAGTCAAGCGCGACCTACATCCATAAAAAACTAACTTACACCTGCCAAGACAGACAGTCTGTAATTGCTTGGTGTAATGTGCTGTATTTTTGGAAATTTGAAACCTCTGAAAATTCTATTATCAAATACTTTGCCTGGCTGAGCTGGGTCAACAACACAGAACCATTTTAAAAACTTGTGTTAATGTATGACAGAAAGGCTTAAATTAACAAATATTTAACACTTGAAAACAGCTATGATTTCTCCTTCTAAGTGAAATTAACCCCCTACCCCAAAATATAAAGACTTTTTTAAAAGGTCCATTCTTATAGTTTTTAAAAGGGTTATTTTAATCATTTTAAAAATTACCGAATGCAATCAAAAAGTGATATTTTAAGGTATTTTTAATCATTCTACAATTTAACAAATGAAGTGGAAATTTTTACAATAAATCTCGGGATATGAAAATGCATCCTAACTGTTTTCCTGAAAAAAATGTCCAACTACCCATTTCCTGGTCGCGATTAAATCAGACGAACATAACAATCGCTGAATAACTTAAGTTAATCAGGTGTAGATATGTCAATCTCGCCCTGTGGCGAAGATGTGGCGAATCTTCGTGGGATATCTATTGCACCAAAATCTCTTACAATGTTGCAAATAAGTGATTTTTATAAAAATTGTAAATATCTTTTTAAAAATGATAAAAAAAGAAACCTGAGGCATTTTATACAGTATTTCAAGTTCAACACAAAAAAACTTGATATAAACATTTGCATAGTTAAACGGGGGTAAAGAAAAGAGGCGAACATTAAGAAAAACCTTGCTCGTTTAAAGCTTAGCAGTATGTAGTCAAAATATGTATTTTTAAAATGTTCATCACATTGTTGTCGACAATGTCAATGGTTTAATCTTGCATGTGGAAAAAGTCTGACTGCCCTGGTGCATTCAGGCATAGTTTTAACCCGTGTCTGTATGAGGTCTGGCTCCGACACTGAAGAGAATATTTTCATCGAACTTACTCAACCAAACTTAGTTTCCTTCGGGCCATTTAACAATATAACAGTAACAATTATGTATTCATTATAATCTATTTATAACTTATATATAAATTTTAAGATCTAAAATCTCCACGTTTTTCTTCAGTAAAATTTTATCAAATACCGTCTTGTGCTTTTTATCGAATATGTATATAATGGTCATTGTTGAGAGAAATGATTTAAAACTGTTCATCATAACAAATTAACAATTTATTAATCAAGTTTGCTATGTTATTTTTTTTTTTCTAATTTCCGCAATATTTTAATTCTCATCAATCGACAGTGATCTAATCATATCCTCCCCGCAGGAAAAACACATTCCCCTGATATTGACACATTTACAGTTTTTTAACCAAACCAGCAGAATCTCCCTCGGGGTAAGTCAAACCTGCAAACAGGAAGATATTGGGGAAGGATATCAAAACTGGGGGGAGATTAGGATGAGCTTAATTAGGGGGATGTCTATTTTTATTGCTTGTAATAATAGATAGTTATTTAAAGATTGAACACCCTCCTTCCCAGAGAGAAATTAGATTAATGCCATCAGATTTCTCTGCCCCAGGGTACTCTACAGTAGACAACCCAGGTTTATTGTTTGAATGAAGGTAATGATCTTGCAATAATTATCATAATGACAAAATTCAACCTACATGGTGATCGACTAAGTAAACAATGTATCAATCACTAAACCATCTCTTTATTTAATAGATAACCCGAGTTTAAATTAAGTCCTTAAGCATTTTACTCAATCACCCCCCAAAAAAACTGGGGGGTGGGGTTAAAAAAAGATTTTTTTACTTTTCCTTTAAAACTGAAGCATTTACCCGACTTTTGTACATACAACATTATATGAAATATTTTAAATAATGCTGATTTTAATCCACTTGTTCTGATTTAATTTCAAAGAATGATAAATATTTTTGATTATTAATTTAGATCTGACGTTTATATCTTTGTGTTGGGTCGCTAAATGTCTGTTCACATTAAAGTAGGACACAATGATATATTCATACAGTGATTAATTTCATATATAATAATTCATAATACAACGCTTCCTTGACAATGAAATAGACATATTAATTTCAAAGTTTTATTGAAAAACATGTTCTTAGTTAAAATAAGTGAAAGTGGGTTTTTAATAAGAGAGAAATGGAGGAAAATATTATTTTTTTATATATACACAATCTAGATAAATAAAAATTTAAAAAAAAAAAACTAGACAGCAAAAGTCTTACAGGAAAACACCCACTGTGATCCCAGAAACGAGATGCTGTTCTCCAAGAAACCCAAGATAAACATCTAAAATTCCATCCTGGCACCCCTAGGAGTGACCCCTTGACCCTGGAGAAAATTACAAAATGATGGGGGTCACTTGTGTTTTCAATTGGGAGATTTCAATAAGCATAGACTGTTAAGATGGTTTAGTCAGATAACCCTCCTTTATTCAAAATAACTTTTACTATCAGATGAGACTAAATTACTCTCAACAATAGAGTTTAAAAGTTAACTCCAAATATTTAAATTTTAACCAGTTTTAGTAAATATTGAATTTTTTACAAAGTTTTTTCTCCTTCTCGGTGACTATCATATCAACTCGCTTTTTAAGGAGTTTTAAAAAACATGATACAGGGTATACCAAAAAATCATTTATCATAATAAAAAAAATTTTGTTTAAAAAAAATACTTGTCACGTCAATTTTAAAGTTTAAATTTTCATAAAACAAGAAGACGATTATCTTATTAATATATCCGCGGTCACCACAGGTTTATAATCTTTGATGTAGGTAAATTTCCAAATCATGACTTCCATTGTTCGAGGGAACATCACCGAAAATCATATTCAAATTTTGACAATGGTGTTATCTCATTCGATAAAATTCCTAGACAGAACGTAGATATGATTTTTGCAAAATTACTGATCCAGATACACATTGTCATTATCGTTAAAACTTAGAGAAATATTGTCATGTCAATATTTCAAATGACCTAAAATCAATCATAATTGTTCCCCGAACAACCCACAACACACATTTTATACCATGTACGTGTATCTATACATATATCCACACAGAGAACGACAGATTTTGCAGATTTTTAAATCCCAAGTTAACTAGTTAACTAACATAGATCATATCCTTATGACAAGAAGAAGAAAACAATATATTTCTCCAGTTCGTTTCACTTCATCTAAACACCTGCCAAATTTTAATAAAGAAGGTGTACTCTGTATGCTAAATGGAATTTAAGCAGAGTAGTGAAAAGGGAACATTTTTTCCCCAACCTGCATTTAATAGCGACAGTTTAGGATGTTGTAGGATGTTTTAAAGATATTGTTGTGCAATAAGCATGTAATGATGAATTTTAAAAGTTTTAGAGAAACCAATAAAAACTCTTTTACTGTATCTGGGTGTTTGAAAATGCCTTTAAACACTGCATGCAAATAATACAGCACTATCCTGTGGTACTTTTGAATTTTGTATTTTTTCTGAATTTTTATTTCTACAAAGTTGGTACTTTTTTAATCAATGGGGTCTAAAATTTCATAATATCCTCAAAAAAGTGATCATAACAATCTTCATGTTTAATTTGATTAAAGTGTCGATGCTGAGGCCTCCAAAAAAGTGATCATGGCAATCTCAATGTTTAATTTGATCGCTGTGTCGATAATTACCTATACAGTAAACGCCAGATCGGGTACCTAAAGGTAATAGTCTCTGACACAGCCCCAATTTTACAAAAACAAGGTTAATATACCTGTGTATAAACTCGGATTTAAAATTCTTTAAAATGGGCCAAAAAGTGGATCCTGCACGCATACTGACAATTAAGTCTTAGGATCATCTTCTTGATGTTTTAAAGTATGCATTATAATATCATTTCGCTTGACACATTAAAAAACTATTTATATCTGATGATTACGATTATCAATTGTCAAGAGGGAACAGTTAAAAAAATTAACAGTGGGAGAAAAACAATACCATGGCCAGTTATGTCCCTTTATCAGCTGATTTTTTGAAAAAGCAATATGAACGTGGTAATAATTGAAATGGTCATAATGGAGTATAAATTATCAACAAACTCAAATTTGCTTAATTGTACCAGCCTATAGTAGTAAAGTTCAGTTTTAATATTTTGAAAGCAATCAAGCAATTTTACTTGTTGAAATTCAACCTGGAAACAGCTGGTAGAGAGGGGGAAGACGAGCTTATCATGTTTTTTTTCCGCCACAAAAAATCTTATCTATATCTTCACATCTTCATGCATATTACCGGTATATTATTATGAATACTGAATAATAATTGGAAATTAAGATAAAAAAAATTACTGTACATTTAAAATCAATAGAAACATTCAAATGGTAATGAACCATAATATTCTATCTCTTTATTCTTGTTTTAATATTATTTTAAAATTTCTTATTAAATTATTAATTTTAAATACATGTATGAACAGTCTAGCAATGGTATTTTAGTTTTAAAATTCTTATTAAATTATTAATTTTTAATACATGTATGAACAGTCCAGTTATGGTGTTTTAGATTCCCCTCATTCATTTATGAACAGTCCAGTTAAGGTATTTTAGATCTCCCTCTTGGCCCCTCCCGATACTGTCAAGTCACTAAAATTGCACTAGTTCTGTCATTTTTATTGTCTTTCGATAGGCAAGCAATCCCGGCTATAATCAATATTAATCGCATATAAGTAGGATTCTCAGTTTTGCTTGTCATACAGACCCGCCTGCGTGTCCGATTCTTTCTGTTTGTTTGTTTATTTTATGAATTGTTCGAAATGTGGAATAAGTGTGTGTGTGTGTGTGTGTGTGTGTGTGTGTGTGCGAGAGGAGAGAGAGTTGTAAATTTATATTCATTCATTTTCCAAGAGGGTATGTAATTAATTGCGAGAGAGAGAGAGAGAGAGAGATAGAGAGATAGAGATGTGTGTATTTATTATTTATACTCTGAGAAGGATAATGTAATAAACTTTTATTTTGGCATTTACTGTGTTTTAATTATAATTTTTTACCTATCTATATTCCCTATTTATCACTGTGGAAACATATACATTCCTATTTTCCTCAATTTCTTCCATAAATAATATTTTACATTTAATCAAACAAAATCCATCTGATGAAATTCTGTGAAAGATGGGGTAATAATTTTTCCATCAAATTCCAACTGCACGAAAAACAGCAAATATCAACTCATTTTGAATCCATCCACAAAAGGAAAATTGGCACGTACAACAAAACAAAAAATCCTTAATAAAATCCAAAACAAATCTCGGAGAATTTGATATGAAAAACGATTCCTTACCTGGTCACCTCCTTCCGTGGGATCAGGTGGATTATCGGAACTAGATTTTGATGTTGTGCTTCCTCCTTCTCTCTCGTCTATAACTAAATCTATAGGCATTTTTCCTTTTAAACAACTAATGTATCTATGGCAAAAATTGTCACATAGTTCATGCACCTGTGAAATACAGAAAGGGTTGGAAAAAATCAACATTAGTAAAATTTTACATTGCAAATTATTTCAATGTAATAACATTATCCAAATATTAAACATAAAACTCCCATAAAAATGTCACCATTTAAGCCAATTTTATTGCAATTTGAGAGGAAATAAAAGTTTGTCCTCTCTAACCATATTTAATAAACTTGAAAGATAGGTGCCTTGAGGGAAATGTGTGCTCAAAGTTCTGTGGTTAAAACTACTTGCAAAATACATTTTTTCTCAATTTTTGGCAATGGAATGACAAAAATAAATTGATAATGCCAAACAGAAAATCTATGTAGTTTTCTCTTGAGCACTCAAAGATCTGTGGTTAAAACTTTCTGTAAAATGCACCTTTTTGTCAATTTTCAACAAATTGACAAAAATTTTCAATGGTGGGTAGGTAACATATTTATGTAGTTTTTCTCTTTTTCGGAAATATATAGGGGCGAGGTGGATAGAATTGATTTTTCTTGCATAGCTTAATCAGTAAATTGTATGTAGTTTTCTCTATTTCAGTACCACATGGGGAGGGAGGGGGGACACAGATTTCAGATTTATTGAATAAATAATTTTTTCTTGCATAGTTTGATCAGTAAATCGTTTCTAATCAAGCTTTTCTAATTCACTTACAAAATGTGTATTTACACAAGAAGTCTTGAATCCATAGTTTTATCAGATATTTTAAAAGGTTACCACCGAAGGTCAAATTTTGTCCAGCATTCCAGTATCATTCAGTGCATACAATGAGTCGAGAGATAAATTAAGTTTACATAGCACATTGAAATCATTTTAAATCTCCAGAGTTTCAAATCTATCTAAATAGGCCAAAGTGGGATTAAAAGGGATACACTTTTTCTACTGATCACTATGTTTACAGTGGGGTTTGGAAAAATCATGATGGGCACTCTTGTAAACCATTCTAATTTCTAAATATAATAAAAACAATATGATGGGACTTTTGAAAACAGTTCTAATTTCTAAATATAATAAATACAATTTGATGGGACTTTTGTAAACAGTTCTAATTTCTAAATTCGATGGGACTTCTGTAAACAGCTTTAATTTCTAAATATAATAAATACAATATTTTGGGATCATAATAATATTAATATTTCTACCAACCTTTTCAAGTTCCAATAAATGAAATCGTAATACTTGAATAGCCTGTATCATCTGAAAATATTGAAACCAGAAAAATATGTTTTAGAAAAATAATTCTCATAATTTTTAAAATAATTTTATAAATAATATGCTATCGTACATAGAAGGATGCATAAATAGCACATGACAATATATTGGTAATAATTTTTTTTATAGATTTTTGTCAATATTCAAACAGTAAAATATTTTTACAAAGGATTATTGGCCCAAAATGCATAGAAATAAATAAAATAAATATATACACACAGACGGTTGTAATATATTTTAATTGAATCAAGAAAAGGTCGCCGAGGAGTTTACAAATTAACCCTCTTCTGAAATCCGGGATCTGAGGAGGGAACAATATTAACCGAAAATTTATCTAAATTCCTACATCTATTTCAGAAATTGATACTTGTATTTGTAAACTAGCTTTAGGGCCATAATATAAACTTCAGCAATACCGAGATGGATAAATTCCATCTACATATTCGCCTGGCCATTACAGAGAGTCCATCGGGTCGTTAGCGTTTCACAAAAACATCTGGCCAATTTTTCAGCGAAAATTTTCGTTATGGCCATGTGCATAGTACATTTGTCTATTTTCTGGATTTCCCCCGCGTCTTATGGTTCATTAACGAAACCTATTCCGCCGGGCTTTAATGTCAGCGTTTGAAAGTAAAATCACGGCGAGTTAATATACACAAAGTCTATGTTATCAAGAAAATGTGATAGTTGGCACATCAACTTTCCCCGTTTATTACTGAAAATGGCTGTTCACGTGTCCCGCGTGAAAAAATGGCAGAGGGGAAAAATTGCCAAGGCGGTGTTTACAATCCGGTTTAAATGTCACCCCTATTATCAGATGGGAGTTTAAGGTACATAAATACAATATAATGTTAACAAAACCGCTAACTTTGAAATAAAAAATATTTTTTGTTTGTTTATAGAATGTAAATAAAAGAATGAGACCTACCACACTATCCAATTCATGATTCGCTGAAAATAAAGGTTTTTCCGACCGTGCCTAAAAATATATAACAATAAAAAAATAATATCAAAACAACCAAAAAAATATGATGTGTAATTTCTTGCACAAGTTAAAATGTTCTCAATGCCGTTGTCCATAAAAGCGCTATTTCCCTAACTAAGCCATATAACCGAGAAATTTATGGGTGTTCTGCAACCATAAAATGAAGCAGTTTTTCTAAATCGTAGCCGTCTGGGGCATTAGCCCACCGATTCTAATTCACTTTTCCCCATTGCTTTCCGGGATAGTAATGTAACCACATTTGGAATTCATTGAATCAAAATTTCCTTATAATAACGGCACGACTTACAATTCTTATTTAGTCATTATTGGAAAAACCTTTTATTACATTTTCTCCTTCTATGTTGAATATCATTAAATGAGGAACTGAGTGCCTATACATGGCGAAAAATAAATAAACATTACCGTTAAAACGAAAGAAAATCTAAATAAAAATTTCATTTTCCAGACACTAGGCAGTCATTTTGCCGTTAAAATTCGGGCTATATTCATAATGGTAACATAATCGTGTTTGGAGCATTTTATCCAACCCTTTTCTTCCTCCCGGCGAGCGACAACTGAATTATAATCGGGATAGCTTATAAGGTTAACCAATTTCTTTATCAATTTTATTCTCGGCAGAGCACCGGCTAATCTGATAAAAATACGTTTAGCAAAATAAGCTGGATGTATTGTATGGGACAAAAATTTAATCAAAATAAAAAGGGAAAATAATCTAATTACATTAATGGAATTAAAATATTTTAGAGAAGAAGAGGAAAAAACGTCGAAATATACTTACTAATACTTGTTTACTGAAAACTGCTATATCTTCGTTGAACGACTCCGATGAGCACACATCACCACCCGCGACCCCCGGTTCTCGAGGGGTACACGTTGCTAATTCACATTTTTCAAATATAAGTGCTAATAAAGGGAATAATGGATGACTGAAAAATAAAGAAAAATAATGCCATCAGTTAATTCTAGTCATGATAAAAATTATTTGTGAAAAAATCAAAACATAAAAATACAATAAATTTTTGTTCTTAACTCGGAGAAATTTTTAGCTAGACTAGAGAAAATGTTTGATAAATGTGGGTAAAATGAGACTTGGCTGACGTTTCTTCAAGTCAGCCGCCGTGCATTGAAATATACATCACTTTGTCAATTACCGAGTGTCAATGTGTATTGTCGGACATGATGACATGGAAGTGACAGGCGAGAAATCTACAACGACGTGAGGATCAAAGACCATTGCACGCATACAAAAATAACAATACACGTGGTCTGTCGGGTCCCAAATAAAAATTAAAGTTTTAAAATTTTCTAGTAAATTAATTTTGAAATTTTTGAATTTATAAAATTTATCGAAGTTAAACTTACCCGTATATACTGTCTTTGTCTCTTTTTAATTGACTATCTTGTGATGAACTAACTGACATTGAACTAGCCGATGAGTATGGGGGGTAAGGATGCATCGATGGCTGGGTGTGTAAGGGTGGATGATTTGGTAGTCTGTGGGGTGGTTCGTACATATTTGCCCCGTCCATAGTTCCTCCGATCCCGTAATGTGCGGGCATCTCATTTTCACCAAACTGAAAGTGTACACATTAATAAATGGTGATAAGTTAGGACATTTCAATAACATTCAAACAGTAAAAATGATAAATTGGTTTTTACATCGTAGTCATAAATTAAAGTCAAAACAAGGAAACCTTTAAAACGCGATTATAACTCGACGGGTGTGTTATTCATATACACACATCATACATAACACACAAATAACGTGGTGTATGGTATATATATATATATATAAAGTGACTACTTACTCTTTGCGCCATGGACCCCTCTGTCCAGGGCTAGGACCGTCCGCTAAGTCCAATTATTGCGCAAGTTTCCACTTCAACAACACACTGTATAGTCCCTTTGGTATAAACAAATCCAAATTCCTGTCAATGAAATTCAAAACTGTCAAACAGAGTAAATGGTTTCAACAGCACTACCGTCAACACTATCCCAGTTTAACAAGTAACCTGTCTTACTCGTGGCTACTACTTCCACAGCTGTCAATCAAATCAGGGTTACTATAGGAAGGTATAATAGATGAGCTGTCAAATGCGACCTGCCTTGGGCGAGCTGACTACAGTCAGCGGGGGCCAAAAATTATGCTTTACTGCTTAAAAAATACGTCATGTTAAAATTAAAAGAAAAAAACTAGAGATTCGTGAAGCGAAAAAATAAAACAAGTTTTAGGTTCAAGTAGGAATGAATCGTTTGGTGTCTTGGTGGGATATTTATTTAAAATGATTTATTATCATCTAGTTGATGCTAACCTCATCTGAATTATCGCAGCACAATATTTTTGCCGTCAATGCCAAGATGTATATTAATGTTAGTAGAAATTTATACCATTGGGGGTTATATGTGACTTAAAATATCTATCATTTTAGCATATTTTCTCAGTTATACATACAGATTTGATTATGTTTTCAGTTTTACAGTTAGTATCCACGTTTGCCCCAGCACTGAACTAGATAGATAACATCACTCATACGATATCACAATGCAGTTTAAACGGCCCGAATAAAATAAAGCGAGAGAAAAAATAAGACAGGCGCCAAAATATGCTAAAAAGATTGCGTATCACTTAACTGTTAAAGTTTTTTATACGTTATGGGCAATGAACTTCAAGCTAGAAATACCTTAACTATAGTCTTGCAGATGTGAAAAGTTGTCGACAAATTCCCGATTATCTTTATAAGATTAGGTTAGAAGTACAATGTCCAGGCTACTTCAAGTTGTCAAGCGTATTAACAAATTTCTACAGTCACATATATCACGGATATTGTTTTAAATCCTCTAAAATTACTTATAGTAAATCCGCCTGTCTAATATCGTAAATATAACAATGATTGAAAAGCCAAGTGTATATATTCCTCAATTGTCAAACATGCTGTTATGATACAAATACACAATGTATTGTTGTCATAATGGAATCTTCCGACCGCCCCTAACTCCGCCCACTGCCATCGATCATCCAGGCCTTATCATAATTCATCGCCTTCAACCAATCGTGTCGATTGTTGGGCTGAGCCGCGGAAATTTGAGTTGAGATTCTACTATGAAGTGATTTCATCCTCGCCTGAAGCTAAAGTTGATTTTTCTCCAAGATATATTTCTAACTTTTCGTTTTTAAAAGCTTAAACCATTTTTATCTAAATTAAATATTTTTAAAGTAACAATAAAGAAAAAATTAAATAGGATAAATTTCAACAATTTAAGTAAACATATCAAATATTAATGGATTTTATTTACTCAAATTATTTAGGTTCGTTCTTAAGAATGTTTAATATTTACTAAGTAAATTAAGTTAATAACGTATTAAGAATAAGATGTTGACTTAGTAATATCTATCTTATCATCAAATAAAATTATGCATTTATATAAGCAATTCATAAAATTATAAATACCTTCACCATTTTATATGCACATAAAATAAATTGTTAAATTTGCGGAATTTGTAGAAAATGAATTTGTTTGTATACATTGTATATTTATTTATTCTGTGTAAATGTATATATAAAGTTGTATACTTTGTATATTAATAAATACTATACAATGTTATTATTTTATGTCAAATTATAGGACAAAAACACTTGTACATTTGTATTGTTATATTTGCAGAAAATGTATATATATTTTTTAATACTTTGTATAGTTATAAATTATGCACAAAGTTATTGTTTTATATTGTATTATATTTACATTTGTGCATTTGCATTTTATTTTTAAAGTTTTTTTTTATATATATTATAAATATATATCATTATGTCATCTTTATTTTGGCTTTCTACCTTTCTTTCACGTGTAACCCGGAATTGATAATAATATAATTTATTATTGTTTTTGTTCAAAAAATAAAGAAAACTTCCATATATACACACCTATCGTGTATTTTCAGGTGTATTACTCGATAATCGAACTTTTCCAAATTTTGGTCTCTCTCTCTCTCTCTTTCTCTCTCTCTCTCCAGTTGAAATAGAACAAAAAAATGCTGCCGTCTTTGCCGCCAGACCAAAAATATAATGATAATACTGAAATGTTTTTTCTGTCTAATAATATATACAAATATAAACATACAACGTTTAAGAAAAAAATGAAATCATCAATAAAAATTGATGTCCCTTGAGTTTGCCCCATCAGTCCGTTTACAAATTGAATTCATTGGGTGGATAAATTGTATAGCGAAAATCCACACCATTTTCACGGTGTGTTTATTGAAAAACACACATTATTATGGAAATCTACGTGTTGTTATGCCTTGTCACGAATTTACAAACCATAACGCGGATCTTTTATTCCCGGCAAAGAATCAGTTCAACAACTCAAGGTTTAAATAACGGCTTTCTAACTGTTGTGGCTAAACGAATTTTCTGCACACTGAAGCAAAATAAATGATATTTCATTCTCCTCTTCATTTCTGTCGCTTTATCAACAAATAATTACATAAGCATAAGGTAGATGGAATTAAATTCCAATAAAGAGGACATTTTTCACTTGCATCATATGCTGTCAAGCCGACATTCTCTCTCTCTCTCTCTCTCTCTCTCTCTCTCTCTCTCTGAAACACACACACACACACACACACACACACACACACAGACACACACTGGATATTTTAACGGTGTAGGTAAGAATAGTTAGTACTACATCTTTTAGTTTTTTTACCTACAATGTGAGACCCTGTTTGTTAGGAAAAGTCAAATATCCGCATTAATCTAACTCTTCTCTATTAAAATATTGTTTTTTAAAAGAGACTTTCAACACAGTAGAAATTTATCTCACAGTATTAGTGATGTCCAAACTTTGCTAAAAATTGTCCCAAGATCACCTCTCTCTCTCTCTCTCTCTCTCTCTCTCTCATAATACATTTAATATATCCATGCTCTTTCATAACTTGAAGAAAAACCACGTTAATTAAATAACATTTATATTTCCTGTAATATAGAGACAGTGATTGATTAAAAATGATTTTGCATTATATTTCATTACACAATTATTATTACACTCTCATGGAGACCGAACATTTTCATTTTTTCAGTTCCTGAAGAAAACTAGGGTGATTTCTATCATGCATTATAAAAATATTATTCCAAGTTATCTAGGGTCAAATAATAACACGCGGTTCATCAATTCATGAATGAATCGTGGGTATCATAGAGTTTTATCCAATTATCACAAAACTCATCTCCATCGAATTTGCCTCCGGAAAATTAATCCATGGCGCATTAGACTGGTTTGTCCGTATTTTGGGGCCCAGAGAGATAAGGGACGAAATGCCTAGTTAATTTCCGATACGATGCGTTCATACATCCTATTTACCTCTTTTCAATATCGATAATACCTCTTGTTTCTATCTCATAAAACTTAGATTAAAATAATTTACAGAAAATCGATTTCTAGTCTGGACTGAGAGAGAGAGAGAGAGAGAGAGAGAGAGAGAGAGAGTTAATGTCGGGTTGACAGCAAATGATTCAAGTGGGAAAAAATTTCATAAGAATTAATTCCATCTACCTTATGTAAGTATATGAGAGAGAGAGAGAGAGAGAGAGAGAGAGAGAGAGAGAGAGAGAGTCTATCCATACCGGATATTTATTGGTAAGGGGGTACTTATGGTATATAAGTGTATTATGTACTCGAGGTATGTGGTCAATTATACATGATAAGTACTCTATATCTGACCTAAGAGAGGTCATTTCGGGTCACATATATATTCTACAGCGGGTATCTACCACACACACACGACAGTCAAATATGTCTCCAATATACATGTGTGTATATTTATCCATATATATATACTATAGTTTCATAATGAATTTGTGATCAAGTCTCCGGAGAAATAAAAATCATTTTTCCTGGCAATAAGGCTTGTTTCAGTAATAAATGATCAAGCGCATAATTTCACACAGTTTGTGTATATTTCATTATTCTTGTAATTCTAGAAGTCGCCATTCTAAGCAAAGCAAATAAATCATGATACCATTGTATGAGTTTATGAATGGGGAAAGTATATTATTGAATTATATAGGAAAACCATGTGTTTGTATGATGTTAGTGTATTGCACTGCTAAAAGATAATATATGTAAGTTTGTATATACACAATAATAATATAAAAAGCCACAATGGGCTGTCTGTCTGTAACAAAAATAAACACAAGGAATTAAAATAGTACAGCGTAGACCTACTTTCATTGGAATTGTATTTTCTGAACAGAGAGAGAGAGAGAGAGAGAGAGAGAGAGAGAGAGAGAGAGAGAGAGATCTGGTTGCATTGAAACAGCCGACGAGATTTTTTTTTTCGGTAACCATATTATTAAAAGTGGCACAAGAGAACAGTGATATATTGAATCCGTAAGGATATTTTCCTTAAAATACATATTTTTATGAAGTTTTTATTCAAATAAAAAACCATAAACTCGAATTTTAAAAATATCAACATTTTGTGATTATTTCATTTACATTAGCTACCCACTATACATAAACTAAATTTAAAATTCATACACTGCTATCAATATTCGTTCATCTTTGGAACAATCAATACCGATGTAACTTCATAGATAAATAGATATAAGTGTTAATGACCTGATGATTCCAAAAAGTAAAATAGAAGCTGTCATGGAAACTGGCCACGGACAATAAAATATTAACCCCTTTTTGAAATGGAAACAAAAAGATGAATTTAGTTTTAAATTTTAATGAAATATTGTGTCAGTGTTGTTGAGTCAATTATCTTAAAGTTAATTGGAAATACGGGGTAATTGTTTTTTAATTGTTGAAACTGAATTACTACAGGGAAACGTTGGCACCTTTTCTGTGGAATTTTTCCACATATCTGTCCCCAATGATTACTTCATTAAATTTGTAAAAATACTAAAAAAAAATTCTGCTGTAATTTACATTTCCACACATCTATCAATTAACCGGAAAGTTTTCAATTTTTAAAAACAATACGCCAAGATCTCAAACATTTGATTGACATCCAGGAGAGTGCCAGCAGTATCATGACAGAATATAAACAAGTAATTCATTCAAACTTTATTGCATATTGCATACTCAATCACATGCATGTAATACCACTGAAAATTGAAAATTTTGGTAAAAGTGGATGTGCGGCTATTTCATGTTTTAAAAAGTTACTGATTTTGCGGATTTTGACATCAGTTTTCAAGGAATTAAGATACATTTTTTAAATTTAAATATTTGGGTACTTCTTAATAAATAAATAAATAAATAAATAAATAAATAAATAAATAAATAAATAAATAAATAAATAAAAAATAAACAAATAAATAAATAAATAAATAAATAAATAAATTTTAAAAGAAAGCGAAAGTTTCGGATTTATCATCAATTCATGCGCACATGTGCACCAACATGCGATGGATAGATTAATAAATAAATAAAAAAAAGTTTAGTTGAAGCTTAAAAGGTTTAGAGCGATGAACAAACAAAACTATTTTTTCGGTCATGTTTTCAAATTATGGAGTCATTTTCAATTTAATAGAAATTATTTTAAAGGAAATAAGAAGGTATACAAAAGACGACAAATGGTTTATTAAAGACTGGTCTTATCCGACCGGGCGTCAATATGTCGGGGATCTGTAATGGATTTACAGATGAAAATACAATCTTCATTTTCACTATCTGTAGAAACCATCACAGAATACAGCTTATAGACAACACTTTCACAAATACCAACCCTAGCTATGAAAAAAAATATAACACAATCCAATTTTGAAATACGAACGTGATGAAGAATTTGATATTTTTGACAGACACCAAATAGATTATTTTATTTTTGTTATGCGCATTATGTAAGTAACCCTAGGAGTAGGTTTGCGAATTTGAATGTCAGAAAACTGTTAAGATATGATGAATTTGAATTTTTTCTTAAATTCATTTTAAGTTTATTTAAATTTCGAAATTAACTGCCACGAAAAAATTTGTCCGATTTAGGATAAGTTAAATTTCATATTAAATTCATTAAAATGTATAGTTTTCCGAATATATTAAATACCATTTTCTTAAATTTTACCATTCAATACATTAAAAAAATGGTATATGGCAAAGATTATTGATATAAATATTTAAATGTCGATTTCAAATGTTGCGTGCGGTGCTGGAAATGAGCAAATGTAATCCATTTCATGTGTTACGATTTCCCGCGAAAAAATTAGATTTGGTAAAAAAAATTGATTCCCCTATCCGTGCTTTCTTCAAATATTATAATACATTTACCAATCAATACATTTCTAGCATAGAAGAATAATTACCGGGGAATACGCGTTGTAAAATTTTCATAAAACGCCAATATCATTGCAATGAAGCAAAGACTGGGTGTTTCTTGTGCACATAGTACATTCTGTAGACAATAAAATGATATCCCCTTAGACCGTATGTCGTAGGAAAGTTCCAAGTTTTATCATTGCTGGGATAAGCTCAATGTCCATATATTAGTGTATTTACACTTTCATTCAACTGTAGACTCATAAGATAGTAATGTATTCTTATATTTTAACTATCACCGAGACCATAAAATGTAATCCGTGAAGCCTGTAGCTGATACAAATCTATCAGATTGTCTATAGAGGCAAATAATAACTATAATTATAACATAATTAAATAAAATACACAGGCTAGATTTTTTTCACATAAAATTGGGGTTAAGGCGTTTTTCAATCTACCAAAAAGGTATGAAATCGGAAATAGATCGTTTTATCAGTGAATAAATTTTGCCCATGGCGGCCATATAACAACATAAGTTTGTTTGCGGGAATTCCCTGGATACACATTTAGAGACGAAGAGGTTCCTTAGATAAGGTCCAATTATTGATACCAATACTAAAAATGACCACTTCTAAATATCCATAATCTTATCATAGGGTCATTTTTGATGGTCTGTTGTATGTCAAAATATAAATAATAATATAAACGAAAATAAATAAATAACCAGGCGAAAAAATGTCTATAATAATAAAACAGTATATTGGAGAGTTTTTACGCGTTTCTGAATGCATACTGCAACCAACAGTTGTTAAAATATTGACGGATTTTTAGCATCCCACTTTTTCTTTTTCTTTTTCGAACTTTCCATGATGTATATGGATAAGAGCGTAAAGTGAAGATGATATTTCAGGTGCATTTTTAGAACTATAGAAAAATTATGTGGTATATATTATACGGGGTAAATGTTATGGAAAATAAAATAAAATAAAATAAAATAATTATAAAGTAAAATATACAAAGTCAATTACATTTTTTCCTTATATATATATATGTTTATAAAGTGTGTCATTTAACGGCATAAGGAAACCCCAAAATCTTTTAATTTTACATACACCTACAGCGCTCAGTATTTCTATTGACATAAATAGAGTTTTATCTGATAACAAATTCAAAACGTTGCATTCAATAAAGTCTATAAGGTTTCCTAGTAACCATCAACAACTTTCAATATTTCAAAATCTTTTCTTATCAAATCAAATACGCCAGTTAAAACTCACCCTTAAACCATAAAAATAGTTTCCGTTCTGTTAAAATGTCCGCCGGGGTAATATAAAAATCCTTCCAATGGTTTTAGAGAAATTTTAAACACACGCACATAAATCTCCCAATATATATCCAAGTTGGAAACTGTCGGAAAAATTAAAACCCTCTATTCCGTGTAATAAAATAAGTGTATCTTTTTCTCTCCGTTTTGTTAATAAAAATTCTCAAATCCTTATTAAATAAACGGTTATTCCTGTATAACTTTTGTCGTTTAAAAAAAAAAACCAAACTCCGTTTAAAATGTAAATAGTGTTTGTAAAATACACAATCTGTCAAGAGTGAAGGCAGAATGTATATAAAATTAAGTCGGATCGTCTTACTCTAACTATTACACTTGCCGAGAAGACTTGATTGACAGGCTTGCAAATTTCAAAATTCTATTTTCTGTCCAACGATAAATCTATTTGGTAGAAGATAAACCGTCATGGTGTGTCCACTATAAAACCTGTCACTCCTCCTTCATTTGAAGTATTCATTCAAGGATCAGTTGGCTGACCTCGTGTCGAAGGTTAAACATCAAGGTCAAGGTCGTTTAACAGTTAAAGTCTAAAAGTCCCGTTTTTCTCTTAAAAAGTGTGGTTTTTCGGGGTTTTATACGCAATTTCTGTAATTTGGAGATAAAACAGAAATGGTCGTCAAGATAAACAGATTCCCTGTACCCATGGTAACACGTTTCAATCTCACGCCAAAAAACATAATAAAGAAAGATAAAATTTCTCAATTTTCCTTGGTCCTAACGTTGAATAATTCGCCATATTCGCGATAACCGTCATAAATGCATTCTTCGTGGTAAACACAGAGTGCTTTTTGCATTCCATTGTTATTACTATAGCTAAATGACGTTATCTCGTATTTTTTTATAGTACAATACCCTCACTAAACATTCCATTTCTACTCTATGCCGCATTTTTAACAACTTTTATAAATATACAGACAAGTTGTTATTGATGCCTTCACATATATCAAAAAATTAATTTATAAAACTCATATTTTAATTTTTAACTTTGAAAAGCTTTTACTAATTTTTATATATACATTTCCGTATACTGTTGTACAATGTGTGTGTTTTAGAGTTTTTATTTATAAACTGATACTTAACTATAAATTATTGCCATGTCCGGCATGTCCTACGAAAAAAATTAAAAGAACTAGAAATATTTCTAAATTACTATAAATAGACAAGATAGCTGTAAAATGTCAAATTAATAAAAAAAATCTAAAAAGCGCAAAAATTAATTTATGTCAAAGATAGGCAGTTAGATGTAATATGTAGTTTGGTAATATTGGATAAATAAATAAATAAATAAATAAATAAATTGATTTAATATTGCTACGGGTATACACCCATCAAACATTTCTGATATCCATGCCGCGGATTCATTATTTGCGTTTATTTATTTTTTCACCGCTAATGTTTATTTTTATTTTTTTATCTTGTATTTTCTTTTTCCCCGATGATCGGGGTATAATTTTTATAATATTTGTGTAATTGTTTATTTTCCTTATCTATGCTCATCAATAATTTACCAACATTGATCTCATAATTAAGGTTGCAATAATTCGGAACCCCTAAAGGACATTTACGATATGACAGGCGGATATTAACTTTGGGGATAGAGATTCGTAGACTACCCCCTAGCACCTATTAGGGGAATTTTAAATGGCAATGATCCCTAAATTCTGGAATAGCTTCAGGACCATTTCTTTTGTTTTCAATCTGATTTAGATACCCACTTAACAATAGATCTATTTTGACACTGTAATCAACTATCCATGATGACAGTTATACATTGTTGGTTACATTTTCCCTAGATTATGTAAACATCATATCAACAATTGTTTACCGGTTCAAAATATGATATTGCAGAAATATATGACTTAGAGGATTAATGTCATCATTACGTGAATAATTACATTGATGAGTTTATCTTCAAAATCAGAGATTTATCAATGGATAGGAATATATAGACATGAATATGATATATGTTTATATGATTTACAGTTCTGTGTATTATATATGAAATTTTAAAATTACGAATTTATAAAATTAAAAATAAAATAATAATAAACATGCTTTGTTTTGTTTTGCGATATTTAAATAAATAAATAAATAAATAAATAAATAAATAAATAAACCAACGGTCACTAATATATCTGTCATGTAGTTTCATTTGGACAGGTCGAATTGCGCATACATATGTTTTTGACAAATGAAAATTCTGACTTTGTCAAAATTCTCTCTCTCTCTCTCTCTCTCTCTCTCTCTCTCTCTCTCTCTCTCTCTCAATATAAACTGATACTCATAATATATTGTGTAATAACTTTTCGGTCCTTCCGACCAGATTATTATTCATATTATTTCGACTATTATAATGTCTTGCCATTTTACATATACATGTATTTGTTTATGTGCTATAAGTATTATTTGTATACTTTATGCAAATAAAGTTTATTATTATTATTACCTAATATATATTATATTCATATTGATTTTGAAAATAAATACGTAGTTTGTGTTCATTGCATCTCTCTCTCTCTCTCTCTCTCTCTCTCTCTCTCTCTCTCTCTCATGAAATACTCATATACAATGATTTTGAAAATAAATAGTTTTTGTTCATAATTTATCATCTTTCCTCTATTTTCCACTAAATAATAATAATAATAATAATAATAATAAAACATCAACGAAATATTAAATGACAACGATACCGGTCAGTCCACAAAATTAAAATGTAATTCGGGTTACTGATTTAAAATTATTTTTTATCATATTATCATCGAACACAAAATTGGACGTGTTAAGACACCGAATTTTTCTCTTCTGTTCTCTAAATTTAGAAAATGACCCTCCTCTTAAAACACTTAAATTTTATAATCAGCACATATCTAAAATTTAAATAAAAAATACACACGTAACTTATTGTTCAATTCAATTCAAACTTTTATTTTTTGTTAAGTTTTAAATAACGGGTTAATTTTTTTTTAGCGAAGTGTGGGATGCGATATGTCACATTCATTATAATGTAACTCCGCCTCATATATTTATCAAACTGATACAGATCTTTGCAGATGAATTTAATTTTCCAGTTATTAGAATATTATCCTCAACATATCGTATCTGCTCAGTTTGACACGGGCTGTCAACAAATCTATACGTAGAATCGGAGGATCAGAGTAGGGTGTTTTTAATGAAATTTACAATACTCAGTAAAAATACAGGAAGGTATAAAATGAACCGGAAATAAGAAACCGGACCGACAATAAAACACCGACTTCGGACGGGCATCGACTGTACTTTTGTTACAATAACGATGTTTACAACTAATCAACTGCACAATGTGGATCCGCCTCGATATAAGTCCCACATGATCTTGACTGAAACATAAGACGGTTTATACATAGAAATATACTGGATTTGTTATATTGTATTCTGTATGAGTAAAATACAACCATTACTACTGTCATATACCATTTTTTGAATGTATTTTGTGATTAAATTTAAAAAAAATGGTATATGACACTACGGTTGCTCAGTTGGAAGAGTGCTCGTTTTGTATGTGGGAGATTGGGGCTCGAACCCCGGCAAATGGTCTGACCAAGACTTGAAAATAAGCAGCGACTGTTATTTGGACAGGCGATCGGCATTTAGAAATGAAAGTCACTAGATCCTTCGGAAGAGACCCCAAGAACCGATGTCCCCTCCCTGCAAATTGCCTTGACCACACTGCAAAGGCAAACATTTCTGTCACTCACCTATAACTGGATAAACGAACAATTATTATTCTGTATCTAGTCACATGAACTGAAGTGCCAGTAACTTGTCATATATAGTGCTAATAACTAATCACATATAGTACCGACGGCTAGTCACATATAGTCAAAGTGACTAGTTATATATATAGTGCCCATTCAGGTAGTACCATATCTAGTCACACAAACCACATATAGTAACGATAGCTAGTCAGATATAGTACCAAAATTTAGTCACATATAGCGCCAATAACTAGTCACATATAGCGTCAATAACTATTAACAGTTAGTGCCGGCGACTAGTCTCATTTAGTGCCGATAACTAGTCATATATTTTGCCGAAAACTAGTCAAATAGTGCCGTCAAATATAGTGCCAGTGATTTGTCACATATAGTGCCTATAATTAGTTACATATAGTGTCAATAACTAGTAACATATAGTGCCGATAACTAGTCATATATAGTGTTACTAACTAGTCATATATAGTGTTACTAACTAGTCATATATAGTGTTACTAACTAGTCATATATAGTGTTACTAACTAGTCATATATAGTGTTACTAACTAGTCATATATAGTTCTGAAAAGTAGTCACATATAGTGCCTAAAACTAGTCACATATAGTGCATTAAACTAGTCACATATAGTGCCTAAAACTAGTCACATAGTGCCGTCACTAAGGAATAGTCATATATAGCTTGCCGATAACTAATCGCATTTAGTGCCAATAACTGGTCACATATTGGGCCCAATGACTAGTCAGATACAGTGCCAGTAAATAGTCACATAAAGTGATGGTGACTACACTCACTTTACCTAAAATACTAGTGGAAGAGACTGACTGTTGTTTCTGAACTTCCAACTTGGTTAAACCTCAGGCAGTACCGCCTTCAGTACAACTCTTCCCCGCTTTTGTGTTGCAAGTCGAACTTTTCGATTGCTTTTGAAGTCCAAATACGGTTGAGACAATTCCTAATGAAGTCCGACGCCTAATGAAGTCCGACACAAATCACGCCCATTTCCAATATGTCACAGATTAAAGACTAACAAATGTCATAACCTTTAGTAAGACATTCTGGAAATAGGTAAGACGAAAACAAAAAACACAAACATGATTAAAATCACCAAACAAACAACTGGACAGAATAACAAGTTAATTAATTACTAATTTATTGATCTAACGAGGCCACCTGAAGCATTATAAACACAAACAGAAAACAAGACAAAATGTCACAAGAGGTGTTACAGATATTAGGAAACAACACATACAACAAAACGTGACAAAAGCATTGTAATCACATAATGCAATTTGTACATGTTGATTTCACTAAGCAACAAGTCGGTATTCCATACCAGTAGGCAGCAAAGTACAAATGAGTCATCTGCCATACAAGTAAGTCACATATCATACAGGTAGGCCACATAGTACCAATAAGTCACAGTGTACTACCAATAAGTCACAGTGTTCGACTAATAAGTCACTTACCATACCAGTAACCCACAAAGTACAAATTAGTCACATACTGTACTAAAATGTCACAATATATATCAACGAGTCGCATATCATTCCAGTGAATACCAAAGAACCAATAAGTCACACACCATATAAGTCAAATTAAAAAAAAAGTATATCACAGTACCAATAAGTAATAGAGTACAACTAGTCACATACCATACAAACAAGTCACTTATTATATAACAATACGTCATGTATACATACCGATAAATCAAGAGGTACCAATAGGATGGCTACATAAACAAAATCCATTGCAAGACGTTGAATTGATTAAAAAACGACACCACAGCAAATATGAAGCATTTTGTTTTAAAGGCCCACAACATACTCCGTATTCACCCAATAGTAATATCTCAAGAAGGAGAAGCAGTCTTTAAGTAGTTGAGGATAAAGTTTACAATTGCAAGTGAAATGCAACAAGGGCCACCCATTTATAGAAAACGGGTGACAGAATAGTTTCATTTCTGAATACTAGAATGTCTAAAGTATGTCTTTGTACAGGCATGGTATAGGTGCTTATCCTTCCAGATCAACCGGCCTCACTTCCCTGGTGGAAGTTTGCTTATCAAGTTTCAACGTTTTTCCTTCCCTTCGGGGCTGTGATTTGGACATTGATTTGTATGGTTTGCTTGACAACTTTGATTCAAATACTTCTATACCATTTGTTTTTAATTTTATCATTAAATACAATAAAAATTGTTTATGAAATGATACATTTAAAAGCAGCTTATGGCAACAGTAATTCAAAAGTAACATATACCATTTGTGTCAATTTTTATATTGTTCCACCCTCATTCACCATTGCTCAGTGTGTCAACTAAATGTGGATATTGACCGAGGATAATGAATTTTCCATCTTTAGTTTCCACATTCATTTTGCCAATACGGAACTGCTTATTTCCATAAGTCACAATATAAACCATCCTAAAACTCATATTATGAATAAAACCACCATCCCTTAGCCATTCCAAACAGTTCTTATCGATTCACGAACGTTGACTATACATTAAAAATTCGACCACAATTCATTTAATAAACAGAATGGGGGCATTATCTCTAGTTTCCGCGTTCATTTTCTATTTTAATCGCGTCAATATCTGTCTTTCAACAGGGGAACAGATTCACTAATTAGTTATCTGGGCCTTTTTCTCCCCATTAAGAATTTCCCACATCATTAGGAAGGCCAACATTTGTTTATAATTTGGTCAGTTTATCATAAACCTAGATATAAATATCGTTAGTACATGAGCTGGATTGTCAAGGACCAGGTGGCTTGTTTTCTTCTACACATAACATCTCTAATTTCAAACTGTTATACAGTAGGTTCCCATTTGTAAAAATACTGGCTCCCGATTTTCTTTGTTTTATTCCATAGTTCACAATGGGCTCTTATGGACTCCTTTTTTTCCTAATTTCTGCTTTAAAGCAAAGGATTTTCCAATCTTTACGTACTTTTGAAGGTACCTACAGATTCAATTTCATTTACTCGTAATCGCACTAGTTGATAAGTATGACTGTCTCTGTGTCGAAGATTATCCTGGATATATTTGACGACCCATTGCTGCATTTTCCTTCATTCCGATTTTGATTATACAAGTGGCAGATGTATCTAGCTAAACAGGAGGCCCTTACCCTTCCGAAGCACTCGGTCTCACTTCATTGGTTGAAATCCATGTTCAACTTAATTTGTCAGTTTTCAAAGATTTGCACATGGACCGGTATGTTTGTGTTTGAATTAGTCCATATTCGAAGTGTTTTTATGATTCTATGTCTACGCTTCCAGTCTCTGAATGGAACGATACAGTCCATGCAAAGATTATACGACCAAATCCAAGCTGGTTGAAGATTTCAACACCTATGTAAATTCAATAGTCCGTTTTACATTTACAAACAAGCTGGTAGAAGAATGCAATACCTATGTAAGGTCAATAATATGTTCTACACCCAAGTAACACAATTCAAAATTCAGCCTACATAACCAAAGCAAAATTGAAATTGACAATGGAGTTTCAACATCAATATGTCAATTTCAAATTTTAAGCTGGTTTCCGATGTGATTAAAGCTGATTGTTTTTCAATTGGAATTTCGTCAGATTTTTAGAGTCGAACATTTCCATTAAAAAAACCCAGAAAAAATTGTGTGGATTTTGAAAGAAACCTTTAGAATCAATAGCCAACAAATACATTCATGTATCTATTTTTCAGCTGGTTTCCGTTTTTTTTTTTATATTTTAATAATGAAATAGGTTTATGACTTAGGACATTTAATTACAATAGTTAATTCTAAAGGTTAATTTTGTTGTCTAAACATAAACAAACAAGGTTAATAAAATTCCTATTTTTACAAAATAAATTTTTGGTCATAAATCCAAGTTTATGTGACTAGCAATAAAATCTATCCTTTCAACAGCGAGTACACCAAACGATTTTTTGAAAATGTTAATTAACTTATTGTGACAAGGTACTTTGCATTCTATCAAATATGTCATATACCATAATGTATTTAATACTAGTAATAAATCTAAAAAATAGTACATGTATATGGAAAATACATTATGCACCATAAACAGAGCAGCAACATTTACTGTAAAAAGTATAAAAACATCACACGAAGGCACAGAAAACAATGGTATGAGAGAGAGAGAGAGAGAGAGAGAGAGAGAGAGAGAGAGAGAGAGAGAGAGAGAGAGAAAGAGAGAAAGAGAGAGAGAGAGAGAGAGAGAGAGATTTTGGCTCTAAACCATTTATATATACATGTGTTGTCAATGAAATACCACCCTGCCAGTAGAGGCAGTTTCAAAGTTTTTTCTTGTGATTTGAAAATGGGCTCGTATATTTGTGTTTGATTAATTTGTGTGTGTTCAGTTTTATTGTAATATTTGAAGTTCTGACCCCAATGCATCATATATCATGGCCAATTAGATATATCTTTTCCATCAGAAGTTGTTTGTTTTGAATCCACACTGATTATTGTTTAAGAAACCTATTGCTTTTTTGAAGAAAGTTTTGGCGAAAGATATAGCATCCAAAACACATATGAATCATGGAAGTTACCACAACATTCGCAATTAATGCTATGTGATATTTTTCGTTGTGTCATATTCCATTTTTTAATATATTTTATGATTAAATTTAAAAAAAAGGTACATGACAGTTGTAAAACTTTTACATATGCACATGAACTTTTTAAAGACTATACATTTATATAAATAAACATATCAACCCTTGTCCAAATCACAATTCCAAAACAAAGCTAAAACTTTCTTAAAAACTGGTAAATTTAGTAAAAAACATGAATATCCACGTGGTAAGTGAGGCCGGTTGCTCCAGAATGGTAAGCAATTATATCAAAATACAAAATGTACTGATTTAATTACTAAGGTAACATTTTAATTTTTATTGGTAAAACCCGATGAAGTAACCAAATTCCGAACAATTTATTCTTGTGTACAGGCACAAACTTTGAAAATTGACATATCAAGCTAAACACTTGAAGTTCCGCGAGGCCTGATGATCTGGAAGGGTAAGCAATGAAAGAAACCAAGATTCAAAATGATTCTAGACATTTTAATGCTCTCCATTTTACTATTGATTAAAACAGATGAATAACTAACCACTTCTTAACAATTTATTCTTCTTTACAGCTCGTATTTTAGAAGATTCATTATAAACCATAATTTCATCTATAATATGTTTTCATAAATGTCGTATAGTGTAGCACATAAAAACTGCACAATGAAAAATGACATTTTGCAATCCTTCAAATACAAGAACAAATAATTATTTTTCATGCCAACCAAGACCACAGTTGGTTACAAAAATGACTGATTACAACCAGGACCCTGAAACATGGCAAACAATACCACCTAAAGTGTGAACGCTGTCACTTGATGTCTGTAAAGTCTTGAAGCCGGTACAATTATGATACAAGCCAAAAACAAGAAGGACGGTTGATAGAATCATATGTTTTGGAAGCGTTAATGTGACATTCTTAATGACAGTATGACAACGGTACAGCTTTATATGTTCTGATGCCTCTACCTGACAAGAGTTGTCACATATTATGGATTTTACAAGACACATTATCTAGTAAATCAGCCGATATTCCGATAATGTTTTTTTAATTATAAAAAAGTACACACCAAATGTAGGTCAGCTTCTAAAATACAAATAATGCTGCTTTTTCAAACAAATGATGGTATTCGACAAGGTAGAATGCTGTTTCAGTTTTTGTTTTGTTTTGTATTATAACATTATAATAAACACTATGTTTTAAAATATATATATGCAATTAATCTATGTTTGATTAATGACCACAGCGCACGTGCATATTAATTTTATTCAATGGAATAAAATTAAAATTTTAAACCAATAACAACATATGCAAATAAATTCCGATTGTTTTATTCAATGGCAATAAAACAGGCAAGACATAGTAGAATAATTTACGGTATTTCCTGAACGAATTAATTCAATTAATTATATACACACATACTATATAACTATTTAACGGCATATTCATTCGTTTCTTTTTTGTGCAGATTTACGTTAATCAACAGCATATTGGCATATAACTATAACGGCATATTTATGATTTTTTTGTACAGATTTACGTTTAAATCAACAGCATATTGGCATATAACTATAACGGCATATTTATGATGAGCTTTTTGGCATATTAACGTTTAAATCATCAGCATATTGGCATATGAGCTTTTACATGAAAGGTCTTAGTGGCTAAAATAAAACTACTTTGATGCTTTGTAATGCTGAAACTCTAAATAAAAAATATGTCAGTACAAAGCGGTTTACAGCTTATAACCGCTAGAGTATTGTGATTTAACGCCAGTGCTTTTTAAAAGACATTGACTTGTATACTTGGTTAATCAAAGCTAATAAAATGCATACTCATTTATTTAATTTCTTTTGATAAAAATAATGAAAAAATACCAGCAATATTGAAACAAAAAGCTTCTGTCTGTGTGACCGTTTATTGCAAGCAGAAGATGATATCAATAAAAAGATATCTATAAAAATAAATATCTCCATTGCATCGATCTATATATACCATAAAACCAACAGTAATACTATTTACTATTATATATTAGAGGAAGTTGGGCATAAAGATGCTATGGACAATGAAAAGTGTTATAAAACACAAAATAGTGTCAGAAAAACCGTTATGGTGTATTTACTTCAAAAAGTGAGTTATTTGTTGTACGTGTTAAATGAATGGTTTTATCTGATTTTATTGAATGTACGTGAAAACAAACCTAAACATTTTGTATCTATATTCAGTATAAAGTTATCATGAATTTTCTTATACACCTGTTACACCACGAAATCCATGGCCTAAGGCAGATAACGACCGTGCGAATTCAGGTGAATCGCCCTCAGGTAAAACGCAAAACTTTTCTACATCAAAATCTCCCATGTTAGTCCGCTTACTGACAAACATATAAATTTCAGCCGTAAAATGAATGAACTGTCAACATTTAATGAATAAGGATGACAAGTTGAACCCGTTTTGCACCTGTTAATAGTATCATATATTTCAAGTAATGACGTTTGTTTTCCTTGTATGTACCGTCACGGATATGAACAAAGTTCGAGCCATTAACTCGCAAAACATATAAAATTATCTACCGTTACAAGATTACCGAAAATATCATGAGAAAAAAGTTTATTTGGAATGTTACGGATAATATTTGTGGGTTTATGAGAGAGAGAGAGAGAGAGAGAGAGAGAGAGACGTGCATAGACTAAATTCAATGTGTTGTGTCGCATGCATGCTTTCATTGTACAAGACCATCCGATCCCACCAACAGTTCGTGCATAGACTATGTACTGTGTTGCATGCAAGACGGAAACATTCTTTCATTGTAAAGAGCTTCCAATATCACTATGAGTTCCCTCATAGGCAATGCGAAACATGATTTAATTGCAGAGCCTCCGATCTCGCCAGCAGTTCGTGCATAGATTATGAGCTGTGTTGGATGCAAGACCTAAGCATGTTTTCATTCTAAAAGTGCATCCGATTTCACCACAAGTTCGTGCATAGGTTATGCTTTGTGTCGCATGGAATGCCGTAGCATGCTTTCATTGCAAAAGAGTCTCCGATCCCGGATTTACCACCAGTTTGTGCATAGACTATACGTAAATCAGCGTAATTTACTATGCTTTGCGTTGGATGCAAAACCGAAGTATGTTTTAATTCAACAAGAGCGATGCAAAACCGAAGTATGTTTTAATTCAACAAGAGCATCCGGTCTCACAACCTGTTGGTTCTGTTTCGTGTGTTTATATCTTACAAAAGTATTATGCAACTTTCAACAGCACAAATCAATAATATTTTGTCTTGTGCAGACATTCATTGTAAGTCTATAACTCATTCATTTTATGCATTGTTTCTTGCTTGTTTTGCATTCGTTTGTGTGGCCGTAGTTGTTCCTACTTTTGCAATGCGAATGTTATTCGGGCTACTGCTTGCTGTAGATTTGTTATTTATGGAAAAATGCAACAGCACGTTTGCTATGAATTAAACGCCGGGGCATTGCATGCGTAGGTTTAGCAAGACCCTCAAACAGTTTTATGACCAGTCATCAGTCATTGTTCATACGCAAGGTGTCTCTGTATCCAAAATTATCATAGCAATATTTGACGCCCCAAAGTTCCTTGTGACCTTCAATCTCATTTTATTTTACACGTGGCAGTAGAAGCTCGCTAGACAGGAAATGCTTACCCTTTCGAAGAACCCAGTCTCACTTCACTGGTGTAAGTTCAGAGGCGTGTTTAACTTAATGTTTCAGCTTCCAAAGTTTTTACTTTGTTTTTTGGTTTTTTTTTTGGGGATTGTGATTTGGACATGGACCGGTATGTTTGTAATATACATGTACAGAATGGTTACAATGGTTACATAACAAGCTGTGATAATCAAGACAAACGGGGGCGTACTAATGTTCCAAAAAGCTCATAGTTAACACAAAACTTCCCTTAAATCCATGGTGACCAATTTCCATGGTTACAGTGACACTCCTTCTCAATTGCCATAGAACTTAAATCCTAAGTAACCAATTTCCATGGTTACAGGGACACTCCTTCTCAATTGCCATAGAACTTAAATCCATAGTAACCAATTTCTATGGTTACAGGGACGCACAGACAAGACAGATTCAATTGTTAACGATATCAAGGCTACTAAGGATTATTCAAAAACTAAAACTAAATGTATACATATTTATGAGCGCTCATATGTACTAAAGCGTGCTTATATTGTCTAGGGTATTTTGTTTTAGTATCAGTTTAGTATACTCTGAGCCAATAGAACATTAGGATTTAATCTGAAAACTACGACCAAAGGAAAAACTGAAACCAACTCTTATTGTTTGTTTGAGAAGGTGATGCAAATGTAGATTCCGTTTTTTTCTTTCCTTCTAAATTACCCACCAGATGTACATGTCATAGATATATTTCCTATTGTATATTAAAAAACAATTTTTTTAAAGAAATGTTCGAATAACTCCATTGCGTCGTTTTAGGCTGTTTAAGTCAAAATTAAAAATAAAGTGCAGGGTACAAAATTTGTTGTGATGAGAAGCAATTTTATCATTTCCCTTTGTCAAATAAGGAAAAACAATCATGTACACAGCACTGTAACAAATTATGGCCAAACACATTTAGTCTAAAAGTCAAATGATAGTACTTATCCACTTTCTATCTTATCAAATTAATAACAAACGATTAGTACAATTGTGTTAGATAAATAACATTGTTTATTTCAGTCATGACTAAGTTGGATGGTTTGACTTTTAGATAACGCGGTCTCTGGTGCCCGGTTTTGTTTTACGGAACGAAATGCCAACTGACCCTGATTGCGTTGCAAATTGTGATATAGTACAGACCTGTCGAAAGTTTAACACTTAACTAATGTATTAGTGTCGAATCAGACGCTCAACTCGCCCCTTGTAAGCTATATCTTTTCGGCAGGTGCTATCTATCTCCCGGTAGATTTTGGGTGCTAGCTATCACTCGGTAGCCGACATATGGCTCATTTTTGTAAGCTAGGTGTTAAATTTTCGACAGGCCTGTACTGTGTTGAATTGGTGTCGATTCGGCAGCTCCTGGCCACCCATATTTCGACAACTGTTGTCTATCTCTTTGTAGTAGTTCTGTCATGTGCTGTTTTTGAATGCATTATTTCAACAGAAATTCAAAAACAGCACATGATAGTTCGATTATTGACTATTCATACCTCGGCCACTTGTCAACCGAGCTTTGACTTATTTTCGCTAGCTCAGTGTTAAACTTTCGCCAGGACTGTATTGTATACTGAAATAAATCAATTGACATTTAAGCAAGTATTGTGTGTTGGACACAATAGTGGAGATAAGCAGACATTGGGGAATTAAGAGGAATTATTTTCACGATCCACGAAAATTAATATCTGTTTACTGTGCTCCAGTGAACCCCAAAATACAAAGATTTTACAGGTTTCCAATGTGGATGGTCAAAAATAAACATTTCTGTTTACTCGGATGAACTTAATCCTGGTTTAAATTTCCAATGAGAGATGGTTATCTTTGAGGATCTATCTACGCATTTGTGTAGCTTGATATACACATTTTATTGCATTGAACCTGTTTCAAATGGTACAGAACCCTCTTTCTACACTGTAAAAACAAGTGTTCAAAAATAAAACACTTTTAAAACACTTATTGGACACACTTTAAAATCACTTAAAAGCGCTTTCTTCAAAACACACTGTTTTCAGCAAAACACCTTATATGTTTAAATGAAATCATTTTAAAAATATATCTGTTTTATATTAAACGCCAAAGGTATTTAGAATAAAGCACCATGTTTTCATTAAAACACATCATGTGTTTAAAGTAAATCACTAAGAATGAGTGTGGGTGTTTTGTTTTACACACTTAAATGTTTTAAATAAAACACACATTATGTTTTTATTAAACCACAGTATGTGTTTCAAGTAAATCACTGAGGAGAGAGTGTGTTTTGTTTTTTACACTTAAGTGTTTTAAATAGAACATACAAGTGTTTTAATTAAAACACCCTTGAGTGTTTTCTGTAGGAGACACACTTTTAAATCACTTGCAAGTGTTTTTAAATTGAAAGTGTTTTCATAAAAACTCCAAAGTGTTTTACATTTGATGTTTTGTATGCTTTGTGTAGAATGTGTTTTGGCCTGTGTGTTTTATAAATTATGTGTTTTGGCCTGTGTTCAAAGAACGGGATGGCAGGAAACTCCTACAATGACTACAAACACCAACAAAACACTGTGTGTTTTACATATTACCAATCTCTAGAACTAGAAATATCACCACTTCCATCTGATATATACTGAAACAAATCCAATGCACACATACAAGCTCCTTGTTATACAAAATATATAAGAAACAATGGAGACACATTTGATTGCAATATCATATTCAACAACACGAAATAAACACCCTGTACATTTTTTTGAAGTTGAGAAAATTTAATCACGTCAAGATTGATTTTTGTCTCTGCCATTTATTCCATTTCCTTCATTCAGCAACATACTGTAAACGATAACAACAATTCTATGAAGTAATTATTATTTATTCAAACTTTTTGATAATACAACAAATTATTATTCCAGTTTATAACATTATGCAGTTTACCAGTTAGGACACTAAAAGGTGATAAACTCTTTATCTTATCAATGAAAAACTGTAATCCCCAGAAATATAATCAACTCAATTTTTACTTTTGTTAATGATACAAATTTACAATCTTTAATTCAATTTAATCAATAATGCATATTCTGATATTACTGTAAAACAGAGTTGTGGAGATTTTTTTTTTAATTTGATCTCCTTTACTTTGTTGACAAAGTCCTGCTTCAAATCAAATAAAATTTCTAAACACATGCATGTTCATATTTTCTGAAATGTACACTTTTACTTTATACACTTGATTAAAATATACATTTTGTTTTACCTATTTAGTGCATAGTATGGACATTTTTTTATCTTTTTCCATACATTGCCATATATATATTATATTTTTCCATTATTGTAATATAATGTAACGACAAAATCACTATAAAAGACCCTCTATATATCATTCCAGTGAATTTAAACCTGTCTCAGTTGGACTGTATTATATTGTAAATGCAAAAAAGACAGAAAAGTTTTACATGCAACTAAGTAAAATTACTTCTTTAAAAATAATATTTACATATTAAAATAACAATTGAAAATTAAAACAAGTTCTTCATGTAAAGGCAAATGACCAAATGATGTATCATGCCTAGGGTGCAGACCTGGTTTTTCTAGTTTGAAAAAAGGTTGGCTTTCTTCTGAAATAAAAATACACTATATACATGTGCTGTTCTGAATATCTGCTGGATTTTTTTTCATTACAAAATTTTTGACAAAAAAAACCTTTTT
The DNA here is from genome assembly GCA_021292105.1 of Anadara kagoshimensis. Classification (NCBI taxonomy): domain Eukaryota; kingdom Metazoa; phylum Mollusca; class Bivalvia; order Arcoida; family Arcidae; genus Anadara; species Anadara kagoshimensis. Next base: position 48,134,371 of record CM037858.1, read on the forward strand.
TTAAAGATCTCTATTTGGTGTGAAAGGCAAAGGAAACCGATTTCAAGTTACTTTACAATATGTATGAATAAAATGGAAGGATATGTCTGAAAACTGCAAAGGAAAGGTTTTTTTAAATGCCAACCTATCAACAATACTTTTTTCAAGGTCTACAGTAAATACAAATTTTTGGAAATAACTAATACTAATTACATAATATAAAAATGTCAGTGATAATTAAAAAACAAGTACAAAAAATGTAACATAATAACAATAATAACTAATACTAATTACATAATATAACAAGTGTGGACACAAATAGATGTATCGCCCTTCGGCACATGGATCGTTGAGTTTGGGTTAAAAAGAGACAAGGCAAAAGAAACATGGTGATGTTTTTAAAAATACCAAAATTAGATATAGAGATTGAATATGAGAACTTAACCTGGTCACTAGACCAATCAATATACCAAATATCATTTACCTACCACTTATAGTTGTAGAGAAATGAACTTGAGCAAAAAAACTTAACCTGGTCGCTAGACCGTGAAATTGAGGTCAAGGACAAAAGTCCCATGCCAGACTGTAATGTACTACCCAAGACCAACCTATATACTAAATATCATTGACCTACCACTTATAGTTTTTGAGAAATGGACTTAAGCAAAACAAGAGTCCCATGGGCCTTAACGCTCACCTGAAGAAGAGTACATATCTTATGCAGAGGTTCAATGGTCAATGACATTAATAAAAGAGAATATCAAAATTTTCAGCAGTAAGGGCCAATAATATGCAAGTATTTTTGCAAATTAATAATAATAATTCTTATATAAGTATGCTATATATAACATATTTAAAGTCTAGCTACAATATATTATTTATAAACAGCTAAAACATCTGTATATTAAAATGTGCATTAGGCCAATACCTACAGTATTCCAATATACATGCCTATACAAAGAGTTTATAGTTTTTGAGATAATTAACCATTTAAGTATTCGTTCAATTCTATGTCCTTGACCTTTAAACCTATGACCTTCATTCATATATCAAAATGATTGTTGTGCAAATGCCTACAATATTCCAATGTACATGCCTATACAAAAAGTTTATAGTTTTTGAGATAATTAACCATTTAAGTATTCGTTCGCATCTATGACCTTGACCTTTGAACTTATGACCTTCATTCATATATCAAAATGATCGTTAGGCCAATACGTACCTTATTCCAATATACATGCCTATACAAAAAGTTTATAGTTTTTGAGATAATTAACCATTTAAATATTCATTTGCATCTATAACCTTGACCTTTGAACCTATGACCTTCATTCATATATCAAAATGATCGTTAGGCCAATACATACCTTATTCCAATATACATGCCTATACAAAAAGTTTATAGTTTTTGAGATGATTAACCTTTTAAGTATTCATTTGCATCTATGACCTTGAACTTTAAACCTATGACCTTCATTCATATGTCAAAATGATCGATAGGCCAATACCTACAATATTCTAATATACATGCCTATACAAAAAGTTTATAGTTTCTGAGATAATTAACCATTTAAGTATTAGTTTGCATCTATGACCTTGACCTTTGAACCTATGAACTTCATTCATATATCAAAATGATTGTTGTGCAAATGCCTACAATATTCCAATATACATGCCTATACAAAAAGTTATTAGTTTTTGAGATAATTAACCATTTAAATATTCGTTCGCAGCTATGACCTTGACCTTTGAACCTATGACCTTCATTCATATATCAAAATGATCGTTAGACCAATACCTACAATATTCCAATATACATGCCTATACAAAAAGTTTATAGTTTTTGAGATAATTAACCATTTAAGTATTCGTTCAATTCTATGACCTTGACCTTTGAACCTATAACCTTCATTCATATATCAAAATGATCATTAGGCCAATACCTACAATATTCCAATATACATGCCTATACAAAAAGTTTATAGTTTTTGAGATAATTAACCATTTAAGTATTCGTTCGCATCTATGACCTTGACCTTTGAACCTATGACCTTTATCTATATATCAAAATTATCGTTAGGCCAATACCTACAATATTCCAATATACATGCCTATACAAAAAGTTTATAGTTTTTGAGATAATTAACTATTTTGGTATTCTTAGACATCTGTGACCTTGACCTTTGAACCCATGATCCTGATCTATGTATCAAAATGATCGTCATGTTAATACCTACAAATAACTGAAAATCCTACGCCATTTTCACGAGAAATGTTAAAAAAAACAGCATTTTTTATCAAAGGTCAAAAACTGGGTTATGACCTTGACCTTCGACCTTGACATCAATTGGAAGAAAATTGCAAGACAAGATCAACAGTGAAAACTCCATACAATTATCTTCAGCCGTTATGAAGTTATAACAATAAATGTCTCATTTTAAAAATTACACAATTTTACGCAAAAAACGTGTAACCTATTTTTCGTCTAATTTTCATGAAAAACACAATTTTAATGTTCCCAGGTATGCTGAATCCAAATATCCAATCAAAATTTGCCTGCACCTTTTGGTTTCAGAGAAGAAGATTTTTTTGTCTTTTTGCTATTTTTAGTAACAGCGGCCATCTTGTTGGGCGTGGCCAAACCCCGAACACAATTTTGAAAGGCTGCTACCCAGGCATGATAATCACTAAGTTTCATCAAATATGGCCCAGTAGTTTTGGAGGAGAAGATTAAAATGTAAAGTTTACACACGACGGACGACGGACGGTGATAGATTGCAATAGCTCATCTGAGCCTTTGGCTCAGGTAAGCTAAAAACTTAACCTGGTCGCTAGACCGTGAAATTGAGGTCAAGGACAAAAGTCCCATGCCAGACTGTCATGTACTATTTTAAATCTTTTTGAAATTTGCGAAGAAAATGCTTAAATTTTGTGGATTTGTCGCCAGTGAAGGCATCCCCTAAAACAATTTGCTGCAAAAATCCCAAACACTGGGTATACTTCCTAGGATAGTCTAAATGGAAGACATAATATGTGCCTATAAGTATGAGGAGGCTGTCTATAATTGTTTTAGCCTGACAGTATATCCTACAGGTATCTGTGGGAATAACAGACATCTCCAAGTGATCCTTTCCTTTGAGGAAAAGGACCAATCTTGGTCCTTCTTCCTGGTGACTTTTAGTTAGTTTTTCAACGTCCTTTTCATCTATATCCTCATAGATAGTGATAAAAGATGCAGACTTCTCACCTCTCCCTTTATCATAGGCAGTCTCTTTTTCCAGAAATCTTATCAAAGATGGAACTTTATACTCACATTCCTACAAAACAATTTGATATTTACTGTAAATGAACAAAACAAAAACAAAAACTACCGATACTATTTTTTTGTTTTTAATCAAAAAAAGAGACATGTGATTTGAGATTTATCAGTTTATATTCAATTATTCTTTTTTGGTCACCTAAGAGCTCTTGTAAAAAAGATGAGACAAAAATTAAGTACACCATTTCTGAGTTCCTTTTAAGAGGTTAAACAATTCTTAGAACAATCTCACCGTTCCCTGTACATGAGGGTCAACAGATCAGTAAATATTTACACACTGTTCCTTCATGAAGGGTCAACAGATCAATTATCCTTTTCATTGTTGAAATCACAAACGATCAGTACTAATGTTTTGAATATCTTTTGTTATTGCAAACATCTGAAAAATCTCAGTGAACAGATGATTTTGATGATGTCCTGGTTTTCTTGATACGCATTTCTTAATTGTGATTCCACCTTTGTTTGTTCAGTTTATAATTTAGTTCTCCTTGTAAATTCTCCATATACATAATATATCTGATATTGCTTGTTCTGTAAATATTGAAGATACTTTACACTCAATCACTGTTTGGGTCATCTTCTTATAAGAATTCAAAAGATGAGGTTGGGTAGGAGGGAGTCTCATCCCGCATTCCCATAAAAATAAAATGCCAAATCCCTCTTCCCAAATTCCCAAAAGGGAAAAAAGTAGAAGATTTTCACATTATTACATTGTATTTCAACATTTAAGCTTAATGGTGAGCAACACATGTGCAGAGGATGGTTCTCATGTTTCCAAAGCAACTGATAAGTTTCTTATTTTTCTAGAGTTCGTGCCTTCTGTGATTTAGTGTCATATTTTTAGTGATTTAGTGTCATATTTTGTTTAGTCAAATCTTTGGTAAATTTGTTTTTTCTTAGTGTACATTGTATTTATTTGAAAATATCATGCTTCCGTTCTTACAACAGAAAATATCTTGGAAGTTTCATAAGCTACCTTCAGGTCTTTTTTGGGGATGTTTCTGCCAAGGTATGCCAACAGATCCTCCAACTTCTGCTGCAGATCTGAAACTTCCAACTGCAACTCCTTTTCCATTATAATCTTAAATTCTGTCCAGATCTGCAATAGATTTCAATATAAAATCAACAATCATTTGGGAGAAATAAAATCAAACACAAGTGGAAGTTCAAGACAAGGAAATATCAGACACCATCATGCAAAATTATATAATCATGGACTTGACAAGATTCGTCAGATTCTAATATGGCATCCTTCATTCGCTTGGTATAATAGCCCATAGTATAATTAGCGTATATTCATGGCTATTGTCATGGCAATCGACTGTACTTTTGATGATGTCATAGATAAATTGACGAATTAAATTCTTAATGTCCCTTCTTTAGTCTTAGAAACAGTTTCATATATGGTTTTTCTACTGATTTCAAACTTTTTCATCATCCTTCTTTAAAAAGAATCTTCATTTATTTTTACTTGGCAATCACGTAAGTGATGCCAAGTATGTAGATCTGTTACCTAAAACTTTAGCCTTAATGTTTGGGAAAACGGCAATACACATATTTAAAGTGAAAACATATACAGTTATCGTTATCATTGAACTAATGACAAATCATGATGAAATTGTAAATTGTGGTCATTTTCGCAAAAATTGTTAATTATATATTTTATTTCTTTTCTGTAACATAAGTGACTGTTTAAAGTTCTATTTATAGATACATTACACATGTGAATCAAATGTGATGTATGTATGTATAAAACATAAAAATATATTAAGGTTTTAAATATTTTAAGAATACCACAATTTACATCTCTGCCAGATTTTTTAAAGAACAGGTGATTGCCAAGTTTTGTACATCGCACAACCTTTCATTTATTAATTAACTCAACTAACTGACATATACTTACAAATTTCCCATATTCAAAGCAAGGGAACTTCTCAAACACAGGCTGGACCTTTCCTCCTGTTGAGTTTTTTATCCAATCCCTCCTGTTAAAAAATGATTCTCTCAGAAGAAGTTGAATATGATTCTCATTACTGTTGTTTTTAACACATTCCTTTTTATTTCACTGATGTGGCTCTCATAGTCATCCTCAGATAACATTTTAGAAACAGGAACTGGAGCCTCAGATGATCTAAATTTTTTTGGCGTTTCCTCCTTTTTCTTACTTTTGACTTCTGTTTCATTACACTCGGTACTTTTCCTCTTTCTTGAAAGTCTTTGGGCTCTCATTTTCTGACTTAGAGCTCTAGTAAATGTTGACTGAAAATAAATTGTAATAAATCGAAATCAAAATCAAACGAGATACTATAAATATAATATATAGTAAGCCAACAGTGCTGTAAACCCAAAAAAAAAATCTGCAAAGTACAGTACATAGTGTAAGTTAAAAGATCCTTTCATGATAATCGTGGAGCTGTGAAAAATTGTGGAAAATGAGCCGGAAAGTGATGTTTTCCCCGCAAAATGATTTCAGTAAACAAATGATTCTTCATTGCGACATTATTTTTTCATGAGATTTTGCATGCACCCACTCAATTTTTGCCACAAAAACACAACCCGAAGTGAAAGTGCTTATTTGTTACAATTAAAGAAAAACAATAAAAAAAAAAATGGGTGTTCCAGGGAACACGTGTGTCGCCTGTACGATCTTGAATCGAAAAAACTTTTTTATTTCAATAAAACAATACAAGGTGTACCTTATCATCTGAGCAAGATATTGTTTATGTTTGGTTTGAATCTCACTTACATTTTGAAGGAGTTGTGAATTTGCAAACAGACAGATACAAATGAGCATTTTTGGCTCATTGAGCCTCAGAATTCAGTAAAATGTAAATCTCAAGTATAAACTGCAGAACCAGATCACATGAAAGTTTGATTAAAATCCAACTAATGGTTTTGGAAGAGTTGGGGATTCACAATGCAACAGATCTAAATGAGTCATTTTAGCTCAGTGTGCCTCTAAAATCAATAAAATCAAAATTCCATGTATAAGGTGCACAACTAGGTCACATAAGCAAGATATCCTGAAAGTTTTGCTGTAATCTGACTTGCGGTTTAAGAGGAGTTGTGGATTAACAAAGCAACATATACAAATGAGCCATTTTTGCTCAGTGTGCCTCTAAAATCAACAATATCCAAATTTCAAGTATAAGGTGCACAACTAGGTCACATGAATAAGATATCCTGAAAGTTTGGTTGAATTCTAACTTATGGTTTAGGAGGAGTTGCGGATTAACAAACCGACAGACGACGACGACGGATAGTGATCCCTATGTGTCAACTCTGCTTCCAGCAGGCGACACAAAACTAGGTATTTAAGGAACAATATATGTTTAAAATAATTGCGCCCTTACCAATCAAAGCAAAACTTGTGAAAAATAACCTTAATTATAATGCAATATTTTGTATTTTCTATTTCATTACATAGTTTGTCATGTAATGCAATCAAGATTATGCCTCCATAAAACAATCATTTCTCTTTTTCACCATGACATTATTTATAAATATTCCAGTATTTAGGTGTTTGGGATTAGATTATTTGAATAAAGTGTATTACTTAATAAAAATATCTTATACACTGTCCAGTACGTAGTTTAAGTGTCACAAAATACTCGTTTCAACAAACACTACAAATATGTCATAATCGGGTTATTTCCCTTGACGGGAAGTACAACTGATCATCCTTCAAAACTAAACTATAGATGGTATACCTTGTAGAATACTAAATACAAGTTTTTAGCTCACCTGACCGAAGGTCATGTGAGCTTATGGCATAGCGCAGCGTGTGTATGTGCGTGTGTGCGTGCGTGCGTGTGTGCGTGCGTGCGTCGTTAACACCTATTTTCGACTTCTTCTCTGAAACTACCGGACAGTTTTTAATGAAACTTTGTCAGAAGTATATATGGGCCGGTGCAATTCAGATTTGTTCGTGGCGTTGCCATGGCTACCATAACTAGGTCAAGGTGACCTAGGGTGCAAAAATCTTAAAAAATCTTCTTCTCCGAAAGTACTGATTGGAGAAAAAATCTGATGTGATATTTGGCTTCTTTAGGGTCTTAAGCCTATAGTTTGTTCATTTTGTGAAATTCTGATAAAAAATAGGTTACGCGTTTTTGCGTTTAATTTTGAAAAAATCGTAAAATAGCTTCAAATTGTTATAACTTGACTATTTGACCAGATAATGACATGGGGTTTCCAGTTTTGACATCTTCTTGTTAGTATCTTCAAAATGAGGTCAAGGTCAATTGTGAAGGTCGTGACCTAATTTTTTTTACCTCAGATTATAATTATTATCTCGAAAACTATAAACTTTTTGTATAGGCATGTATATTAGAATGTTGTAGGTAGTGATACAACGATCATTTTGATGTATAGAAAAAGGTCATTGGTTCAAAGGTCAAGGTCACAGATGCAAAACAATACTGAAATGGTTAATTATCTCGAAAACTATAAACTTTTTGTGTAGGCATGTATATTAGAATGTTGTAGGTATTGATACAACGATCATTTTGATGTATAGAAAAAGGTCATGGGTTCAAAGGTCAAGGTCACAGATGCGAAACAATACCGAAATGGTTAATTATCTCGAAAACTATAAACTTTTTGTATAGGCATGTATATTAGAATGTTGTAGGTATTGATACAACGATCATTTTGATGTATAGAAAAAGGTCATGGGTTCAAAGGTCAAGGTCACAGATGCGAAACAATACCGAAATGGTTAATTATCTCGAAAACTATAAACATTTTGTATTGGCATGTATATTAGAATGTTGTAGGTATTGATACAACGATCATTTTGATGTATAAAAAAAGGTCATGGGTTCAAAGGTCAAGGTCACAGATGCAAAACAATACTGAAATGGTTAATTATCTCGAAAACTATAAACTTTTTGTATAGGCATGTATATTAGAATGTTGTAGATATTGATACAACGATCATTTTGATGTATAGAAAAAGGTCATGGGTTCAAAGGTCAAGGTCACAGATGCGAAACAATACCGAAATGGTTAATTATCTCGAAAACTATAAACATTTTGTGTAGGCATGTATATTAGAATGTTGTAGGTATTGATACAATGATCATTTTGATGTATAGAAAAAGGTCATGGGTTCAAAGGTCAAGGTCACAGATGCGAAACAATACCGAAATGGTTAATTATCTCGAAAACTATAAACTGTTTGTATAGGCATGTATATTAGAATGTTGTAGGTATTGATACAACGATCATTTTGATGTATAGAAAAAGGTCATGGGTTCAAAGGTCAAGGTCACAGATGTGAAACAATACCGAAATGGTTAATTATCTCGAAAACTATAAACTTTTTGTATAGGCATGTATATTAGAATGTTGTAGGTATTGATACAACGATCATTTTGATGTATAGAAAAAGGTCATGGGTTCAAAGGTCAAGGTCACAGATGTGAAACAATACCGAAATGGTTAATTATCTAAAAAACTATCAACTTTTTGTATAGGCTTGTATATTAGAATGTTGTAGGTATTGATACATTGATCATTCTGATGTATAGAAAAAGGTAATGGGTTCAAAGGTCAAGGTCACAGATGCAAAACAATACCAAAATGGTTAATTATCTCGAAAACTATAAACTTTTTGTATAGGCATGTATATTAGAATGTTGTAGGTATTGATACAACGATCGATTTGATGTATAAAAAAAGGTTATGGGTTTAAAGGTCAAGGTCACAGATGCGAAACAATCCCGAAATGTTTAATTATCTCGAAAACTATAAACTTCTTTTATAGGCATGTATATTAGAATGTTGTAGGTATCGATACATCGATCATTTTGATGTATAGAAAAAGGTCATGGGTTCAAAGGTCAAGGTCACAGATGTGAAACAATACTGAAATGGTTAATTATCTTGAAACTATTAACTTTTTGTATACTGTATACTAGAATGTTGTAGGTATTGATAAAAGTCTTTTTAGTATTTATGTTGTCTTTAAGTCTATCAGCTAGCCATAGTTATCAGGTGAGCGTATCAATTCTTGTTTGTATATTCCTTTATATTTATTACTCAATCTAAAATTAAATTTAATTAAAACATAATCTCACCCATGGCAGTTCCCCTTCTCTCTTAATGTCTGGAAATGCTTGACAGATTTTCTGCCCAATTATTCTGTAAGCTTTCTGGTTGTCGACATCATTTGGATAAAATGCCAAGTAATAATTAGCTGCCTCATCAACAGCTTTGTTCCAAACTTTGCCCGATTCTTTATTCCTCAAACACTGTTTCACATAAAAGGAGAAGTCTGGAACAGGTAAATCCAACAGATTCCTGGACTGTTGTGGCAATTTCGTCTTCTCTAAAAAAACATAAAAATGTAATACATGTAATTGTATCAACTCAGAGATCAAAATTATTAAAATTAAAATAAAGATATTACAGTAAATTTCTTTCTGCAGAAGGCCTTTTCGACAATTTGTGCCTCATCAGTGCAGATCATACCAAAATATATGTCATTGTTGTCAATTTCTCGAACAGAAATTTGTAAAAGTTTCTAAGTATAAAAATGATTCCAGAACGGCGCAGTTTAATTTTCCAGAATATTTTAATTTTCATTTTAATAATTTTCAATGTTTTTGCCTCAAAACAGCAATTTTATTATGAATTTCAAACCTTTCCAATCACACGGCGGCCATATTTGTAAGGCTGGTGTCGTTCATTGAAGTATGAATGATCTGGCGATGACGCTCTCAACCAATCAGAAATAGGTATACGCATGAACGAATGTAAGATTAGAATCATAAAGATTTTACCTTGTGAATTTTCTGCAATATTTTCTTTGACACCATTCACTTCATTGTTATTTGGTCTTAATACCGGTAGATTATCATCATGTTGATCAACATTGTCTACTTGTATGATATTTGGTGTAATTTCTGTAAGTATACATGCATCTTGTGGCTTCCAACTCTGTCCAGGAGTTAGAACAATCAAAGTTTTGTCACAGACTTCTGACAATATTTCATCGTCATCCACTATAGTTCCATCTTCCTCTAGGACTATCCTATCAATATCTTCAGTTAGATTCAGTTTCACCTTTGCTACAAAATAGACATGTAAGTAATTATATTATTAGTATATATACTTCTAAATACATACTATAAAAGTTGAAACTATATTTAAGGAATTGCTTTACTATTTTGTTGCTGTAAATTAACTCACTCATGTGCATTGAGGACAAGGCTGCATGATATATATATTTATGCCTATCAGATGACAGACGACAAAATTAATGATGTAATTTTACCGGTAAACAAATTCATCTTACTATAGGTGACTGGCAAAACCAAAAAAGGATATCGACCACACCCATATTTCATAAAAACATGCAAGATTAGTCAAATCATTGTCCTGCATTATGCCAGACAATAATTATTTTTTTAAATCCACATCTGCATGAAGTGTCCTTCTTTAGTGTAAAGTTTCATCAAAATACTGCAAGTGGTCTTAAAGAAGAACTTTACTCTTACAATGTAATGATTGCAGAAAGAAACAATGAAATGTCAAATCGGACGAGTAGTGGTAATGTTTTCAAAATAAGCTGAGCAACACTGTACTTTAATAGGCATTTTGTCCCATTTATATTTACTTCATGTCCCCTTCCCCCATTCCTCACTAGCTATTTTGTCCTCTTGTGTTTTCAAAAATATGAGTCACTCTCCATAATTCTACAACAGTTGCCAGATCATTTGCCCCTTGTAAATTTTTTCACTTCTATTAAAGGGGGGGGGGACTTTTTTCGGGATGCCGGGACTGGAGGTTTTTAAGCTTGGGATTTCGGGAGTCTGGATTTCAGCAGTTTTTAAGTTCCTTTGTAGTTCGGGATTTTGGGAATAAGTAAAAATAAAGTCAGGATTTTAGGATCACACCCCTCCGGCTCCCCCTCATTAAACAAGGAAGTATTTACAGTAAGGAATATTTTCTGAAGGATATTCTTGTGAATCGTAAATTTTATCAACCAATGATTGTTAAACATAGGTAAAAAATCTGTGAATCATATATATACCTTTCTCCTCTAAAACTTTCAAGCTGTCAGCTACCACCATTTTTCTTTCCTGACGATCAAAGCTCCATACTTTGAAAAGCACCATTTTCCCCTGTAATTATCAAAAAGCTTCTAATTCATTTCTTGGTTAAATGAATTCAACAAAATGACAGTATCTGTTCACTACATAAATGTTTCCATCAATATAATATCCACCTAATGGCCATTTGTTAGTGAGATCAGCATAAGGTATTATTTTCTTATTATTTGTGTGATTAAGCTTATATGAGCAAACTGAAGAAACAAACTCAACAGTCTCTAGAATGTCAACTATGAACATTTTTCTGTTGTCAACTATTAGAATTCTGTCAATGCAACAAAAATGTGGCATGCAATCTGGCCATGTCAACAGAAGAAATGATCCAGTCTTATATGTATGCCCATGAACTTTAACATTGTCAGTTAAATAGACTTCTTGGTTTAAGTGTGTTTCAATACTGTGTCTTGCACAAACACTCTGAAAATGCTGCAATAAATCTGGATATGTATTGGAAAATGTAACAGAACTGCCTTCTGGTATTATATCCCCTTCATAAATAAAATTTTCATTTAAAGTGCCATCGGAACTAAGCATTTTAAAACACATATACAACTGATGCTTTTCTGCCATTGTGAGCAAAATGTTTCTGAAACATTTCCATTTCATATTTTTAAAAAAGCCATGTTTTGCTTCATAACGCATTACCCACTGATGCCTTAATGGTCCAAAAACTAATATTTGCTTTGCTAAATGAATGCAATAATGTAATTTTGGAATTACTGAACTTTTTGGATAAAGTTTCACAAAATTGTAGTTATGAGTAGCAACCAGTTGTGCCAGTTGTCCAGCTGAATCCTCATCAACATACGGAGATGTAGACAATATTACAATTTGAAGTAAAATTATAAAATTTTTCCATCTCTCATCATCATCAGGAATTTTAAAGCCTATGATGTGAGGCATTGTAAAACAGAGTGTCATCATGGCTGCACTTGTTTGCTTGATTTTATTATTAACTGTTATATCATCCTTGTCAATACATTCAGGTCTGCTATTTATATCTAGGTAGGTATATGGGTATCCTTTTATTTGACTATTTAGCCAAGAAAGTTTAAAATATTTCTTTGTGTAAATACAATGGTATAAAACTAATGCCATTTCATAAGGAACTATCCCTTCAAGAAGAACATGCATTGGATCATGAACAAATGAGACTGATGGATTAAAGTTGTCTATATCTAGCAAGACACTTCTTCTATTAATTCCCCAAATTTTACTCCAGTATGTTTTCGTGACTTTTGACAAAGTTTCTAGCTGATCACATCTATGTAAATGTTCATTCAATGAACGCTCCGGAAAATCACGTGCCATAAATTTTGTTTTCATGCTTGTTTTGTCTGCAGTGCAAGTTCGACAAGATTGTCTAGCAAATGAAACACCTTCTTTGAAACCTCCTAACCATTGGGCAGCCAGGGTATCACATGGGCATGCCACTAATGTTCCATAAACTTGTTTTGCTTCCCCATTTATTGTGATATTTATCCCATTACTCTGCATTTCACGCACAGTGCACACAAAGTCATTTAGTAATTTGTCAATACCGAACATGCGCAAATCTTTTGATTTTGCTAAACATAACATCTGAATTGCAGTAAGTTTTGATCTATGTTGTGGAGGAATATTTGCTAATGTGAAATAAAACATGGCAATTTTATGTTTCTTCACGTGTGAACCTAGAGGGTTTACAATCTCAAAATCATCATGACTCATTAGTATTTGCAAGGCAGTTGGGTGCTGTTGAAAAAGAGGGTTTGATTTTATATGTGAACCATCACAATAATCCCTCATTAATCCATCTGTGCTTCTATGTTGGTTTTGTACATAGTGCCATACCTCAGGCATATTCAATAAAGCTTCAATGTTTTTTTGAAAGGGCACAATTCGACCATAATGATGTACAGTTTTGAGGCCATTGCTAGTCCGTTTAACTTTAGTTCCCAAATGGACAGCTTCAGAGTGTAACAAACGACATTCTTGAGTGTAAAATTTATCTCTTAGATATTGACTAGAAAAGGATTCAAATAACTGTTCGGATTGAAAACAACCATCCAATATATTATCATCTACACCATTTTCTGTCAACTTTAATGCCAAATGTTGTTTTGTACTTCCTATTAACTGTTTTAAAAAGACTGAAGTGGTTCCTGCAATTTCATTTAAAGCTTTTTGAGACAATTTATGTTCCGATTCTAATCTAAGCATATATGTTGCTACAGAAAATATTCTTTTCTTATGTATATCTTCTTCATTTACAACATTATTCTCATCAATGTCTATAAACTCATCTTCAATATCATTTTCAAAATTGAAAGTATTTTCAAATTTATGTCTCCTAGATATGTGTAGTTTATACGCATTCCAACTTTTTGTAGTGTACACACAGTTGTTAAGGCAGCACTGAACTATAAAATTTGGATCATTTCTGTGTCTTCGAACAATATGCTGGGCTAGTCTTTTTTGTGTGTTGCATATGAAAAAACACATTGAACATGAAAACCCTACGTCATCCATCTGTAAAATTAAAAAAAATATATAAAGAACTGGATCAAGAATGTATGTTAAGCTATAAATGCAGCTTAAAGTGCTGCAAGTAAAGTGCTGCCTTGAACACACTATGATGTTAGATTTAATACATAGAAGGCCTTTTAGGACTTAAGATGAAGAACAACAATTCAAGTACATGTATTGTTAAATTGTTGAACTTCACTGTACATTTAGTATTTTTTTGCATTTTTGCTCATGCACATTTACTTCATATCCCTTTTTATTATTGGTATACAAACATAACCTAACCCCCAAGTAAATATCTAGAATTTATTCAAGTGTCATGTTCATTACCTTGTATTTTCTAAAATGATTGTCTTTTAATTTGCTGTAACCGCCTTTTCAATAGTCTGAATTCTTCAAATCTTACAAAAAGTGGGTCATTTTGAACAATAGTGTCAATGTCACTAACAGAATTCTTATTTTGGAATCTAGCTGATCTCTTTGACTTTTTACCAGAATCATTTGAGTCTGTCTTTGACGACAGTGAAAATGCTGATCTTGAATCTGATGATGATGTTTGGTCACTTATATCAGAATTTGTAAATGATTTGTCTTGACAAGAATCCTCAAATAAGTCAGATGTATCAGTTTGTTCTGATCTACTTTTTTCAGATCTTGCTAGTAGTCTTTTCTTTTCTTTCTTTTCCTTTTTCTGTTTTTTTCTACGTTGCTTTTGATGTTCTTTAATATGCCGCCCCATTTACATTCTAAAATTAACATTAATGTACATTTGTACTTCCTATAGTTGCATGAAACTACATGTATGAGGGTTTCATTTTATCAACATGTGTTTAACTTCTTATCTAGAAACATAACTTGCTAAGTAAATGAGACAAATGAATGATTTTAAGAAAATTCTTTTCAATGTGAATGTAAAAAGGATTATTATCACTGATGTCGTAATGGTGTATTTTAATAGAAAAAATTAGGCTCCACAAAGCGTAGCAGGATACGACCGCATCAGGGATTCATTTGGACAAGTGTTGACATACAGTGACTATGGACCTATCAAGTTGCTGGACTCATTGTAGATGTCGACTTAATAAGTTGCTACATGGTGTATATATATACAGACTAAAACAAGTGTGGACCCTAAAAGATGTCTCGCCAGTTCGCGCTTGATCCCCATGGACTAAAGCCATACAGCAAACTGACATGCACTATGCAAGACCAAGCTACATAACAAATTCCATTGACCTATCATGTATAGTACCTGAGAAACTGGAATAATACAAAAACTTTAACATGGTCACTGGACTGTGAAATTTAGGTCAAGGACAAAAGCCATATGCCGGACTGACATGTACTATACACAACCAAGCTACAAATGTACATACCAAATATCATTGACCTACCCCCTAAAATACCTGAGAAACTGACCCAATCCAAAAACTTTAACGTAGTCACTGGACCGTGAAATTGAGGTCAAAGACAGAAGACAAATGGCAGACTGACATGTTCTATGAAAAATCAAGCTAAATACCAAATATCATTGATCTACCATGTATAGTACCTGAGAAACTGTCCTAATGTAAAAACTTTAACATGGTCACTAGACCGTGAAATTGGGGTCAATGATCAAAGTAATATGGCAGACTGTCATATACTCCCCAAGACCAAGCTACATACCAAATATCATTGACCTACCATTAATAGTTACTGAGAAACTGACCTAATCACAAAAACTTAACACGAGTTCACGCCGTCGCCTTCTTCATACTCTGTACACTTTCGTACACGCCTTTCGTCGAGGGCGAGACAAAAATCCATTGAATCTATGGCGAAAGCTCAGGTTAAGAGGAAACCAAGGAAAGAAAGAGGCGAACTAAAAATTGGGATACTTTGTAAAAGTGTGTTTTGGCCCCCTTAGGCCCTAATATGAAATCCGTTGGCATACTACTGGTATGTAATTAGATAAGTAACAAAATAAAACACACCTCATCAAAATCTGATGTAAAATAAACATTTTACAACCATTTATGCGAAAAACACCAAAAGTGGCCCCTTTTTTTTTCTAAAACGGGTGGGGCCACCAACTCCTTATTACTGTATAATCATTTATTTTCGTGGTTTTTTTGCGATTTCCCTTTATCGTTATATTTAGAAATTAATTTTTGAGGGGATTAAATTTCGTTGATTTATTCTATCCACGAAATAAACGAAGTTAAATCCCCAACGAAAATTTCTGCTTTTAGAGTATCTACATGTACATTGTATGCAGCTGTCCTTTTATTGCAGATATACAAAAATGTAACCTTGTGTAAAAATTTCATAATGATCCTTCCATTAAAACAAAAACTATTCAACAAAATTCATTGTGCACAGACGACGACTGCACCATAGCATAATACAACCACAAATTTTTTTGTGGTCGTATAAAAATCTGTTGAATGTAACGTTAACCCCAAATGTTTTTTCAAATATTCAAAATTAAACGTAAAAATACTGATTCATCACAATATGCATGGATTAATTTATAGTTTCACTTTCATTTTTGATAGTCCTGTTAATTAGACAATGCTGTAAGACAATCTTTTTCCAAAATGGTTTTTGTACCAAATTATAAACTAAGGAAGTCAGTACGACAGTATTGGTACGACTATTATTTCACGTGGAATATTCCAGAGTACAGTCACAATTATTATTACGTATGCCCATCTTATAATGAAAACATAAACTGAACGTATGCAATTGAAAGAACTAAATTTATAATAAGGGTATTAAAATGTTTTATTATTCTGATTCGACTGGCTGTATGTTGCTGTTAATTGATTATGAAATTTCACTATGTATTACATCTATGTATGTCAAGCCAATCTTTTTAGAAGTGTCAGTGACTACCCAGAACAGCAATATGATCCAATATATATTTATAAAAATCAATCAACAAGACTAATTTAAACAATGAATGAATATATGAAGTTAAACCAGAAGTCCATTATATTCTGGTTATACTCATTACATGGCCAAAACAACCAAGTCCGAAGTTGCGCATAACAGAAGTTTTTATGGTCGAAGTGTTTTATGCCGAAACCTCTGGAAACATCCAAAAATCAGATGGCGAGATCTACTCCTGACCAGTACGGCAGTAGATTATCCCCACTGATATACGTGTCATTGTGTGCATCTTTAAAAGAGACACATATATCAATTGTCAATTGGGATTAAACAAAGACAGTTGGTCTCAAATACTGACTTTCAGGCGATGAATATTTTGAGTTAATCTAGTGTCACTACAATAGTGATGTCAAATGTAACCCCCCCCCCCCCGCCCGCTTTCCCCAGTCACATTCTTACCTCTGTCGCTAAGTTCAAGGCGGCTTAAATATCATGCATAAGATTGTGAAGTTGTAGATGCTGTAAGCATGCAGATTATTTAGAACCACCATGCTCGGCATCGGCTTCGTCGCCATTTGTTGTTGTTATATTTTTCAAAACGGAAGATCACTGACAAGGGAGACTACTCTGTTCACGAGGCACTCCTTGGGGAAAAATGTATCATTCGAGGGCAACACGCACAAAAAAAAGAAAATACAAAAAACAAAAAAAACAAAAACAAATACAAATACACTAAAAGAACAACAAAAAACGGAGGAGAGATAAAAGAAACAAATAAAATATATGGCGGTGGTACGACAATAACAGATACATGTTCGACCATTTTTCCCGCTCTTTGCCATGCATGTTTGCCGGGGACCATAAAATTCAAAAAATGTAATTATACACCTCAGCCATAACAATAATTTTTAGATTAAAGCAACATATCATGGTTTCGCATAGCTTTTTCTTTGAATAAGTGTCTTAAATTTAATTTAACGGTTCCTGTTTATGATCTCTGAACAACGGGGGGGAGGGCATTCACTCATTGTCCGGCACTAGAGGTATATTTTAATCCAAAACAAGTGCTGCATGCATTAAGATTTCCAAAGATTTTTTAAACAGACAACATACAAAGATACTTACCAATTAAAGCACCGAGTTAAATCTGGCCGTTCGTTCTTTTCAGTTCAGGATCACCCTGGATTGTTTCTCTCGCAGTTGGTTCAGAATCGCGCCTCGGTTTGGGTTATTGCGCGCGTTCATTCTACTGGCCTCGCTTTCAAAACGACTAAAACACTCCCTTTTATCAGTGCTTTTATCGTGACACACCAGGAAAACACGAGTTTTATTTTTAACACATGATCGCACTTACTGGTCGTCACTATCAGAGACAAGTAATTATAGGCTTTTGATACTAATAGAATAAATGATAAACCAATTACATACACTAATCCACAAGATGGCCCCACTTTTACCCCATTATCTCCTGATTATAATCAGAGACATCTCTGTTATAATTAAAACTTTCGTATTACATTCTTTGAAAACTGAGATTGATAACATATGGATTCAACCACGAGTTTTTGTGTTATTGGTTGTTTACCATTTATACGTCATTTGCCACCGTGATGTTTATATACATAATAACCTTGTTTGAATAAAAATCATGTGTTTTCATGAAAAACACTCATTTCTTCAAAATAAGCATACGTGATGACAATAAAACACTACCGTTTTTAAGAAAACATATACGTTTTTATGGAAAACATATGCGATTTACCGGAAAACACATACGTTTTTCTACCATGTGTTTAAGCGTTTTGTAAATCACACTTGTTTTTACAGTGTAAATTACATTTCAAATGGCACCTGTAATTTGAAGGAATAGTAACCATCACTGTAATAAACCAATAAATAAGGGAACCACAGACAGACCTATATGACCCCGGAAATATTGAATATTAACCAACGTGTGGTTTTAAAGGGAAATATAATGTATTTGTTCAGTTAAATTTACAATCCATAAACTCATATAGATACTAAAATTCAAATTAATAAAAATGCTATTTTCAGTATTTTGTTTAGTAAAATAAAATATTTTAATATAGGTCACTGCGACCAAGTTAAACTGGCCCAGGTCTGACTTCACAATACTACGACAGCAATAAAATGTTTTATTGACTTCTTCGTATTCATATTTAATAGAGGTTATTTTTTATTATTTTTCAATGAAATTCGACTCCAATATTCAGATCATAAAGAAACACAATAGAAGCAGTTGGAGTTAATGCAGTTTTATAGTTTTATGCAATTTGTATTGGTATCTACAGTAGAGGCCTTTCGAAGGTTTAACAACACGCTAACGAATAAGTGCTGAATCGATACGTATCTCTATCACCGTCATTATCTATATCTTTATCATGTGTTACTTTTGAATTTTTATGAAATAATACATTCAAAAGAAGCACATGACATCTAGGCGGCAGCTTTTCGGTCATCCAAGTCACTATCCAGCTGAGGTTCAACTCCTTTTCGTTTAGAGATAAAGGTCTTTTACGATCTTATGGCAAAGTATACACTAAGCCTTTTTAATATTACGGTTATTTTAACCAATAAAGCGTGAACAGGCGTGATTATATACATTCGACGATATACTATTACTACCTTTATAGGTGGTTTAAACTTGCGACAGGTCTGTACTGTATATGTACGGTACAATACAGGCCTGTCGAAAGTTTATTACAGAGCGAATGCAGCTCGGCTGCCGAGTTACAGAGATATGGCTATCTAATGGCCTATAGCTAAAAGGTGCTGAGAGACAGATAATAGTTGCCGAAAATCTATCGAGAAATTGCTAACGAGGTACCGATAAGAACTTATTGGTTAGTTTAGTGTTAAACTTTCGACAGGCCTGTTCTGTATAAAAGATTTATACTGAAATACATAAAAAAACCTATAAGCAGATAAACATTCCATCCCACTAAATGTCAGGGACTCTAAAACAGCGAGTGTCAGCACGCAATCTTAGAGTACTGAGGACCTTCTTGGTCACTGAATCTGAACATTCGAGGAAAAAATTCCGGAACGATTAGCCCAATGCACAGAATTTTTTTGGAACTGGATATGGGAGGTGTTTAGACAGCATAAGGGAATCTGAACGTTCGAGGAAAAAATTTCGAAACGATCAGCCAAATACACAGAAATTTCTTGGAACTGGATATATGGGAGATGTTTAGGCAGCATCAGTGAATCTGAACATTCGAGGAAAAAATTCCGAAACGATCAGCCAAATGCACAGAATTTTCTTGGAACTGGATATGGGAGATGTTTAGGCAGCATAAGTCGACGTGGAGTACTGCGAGGAGTTTAGGCAGTACATTGCGTTGTATAACGGTAACTAATGTGGCTTAACATGCGAGAAAAACAACTACAAACAACATTATTATACAGCCTTGAACTGCAAAATTAAATTAAAGCATCTCTAAAACGGCTTTGGATGTGGAAAGAGGAGTGTAATACCGCGAGGCGTTTTGACTGCAAAGCACGTTGAAAGAAACAGGGATGGAATACTGCGACGAGCATTATATTGCATTGTAAATGTTACCAACGCCGAGGTGGCGTAGCATGTGAGAAAAACAACTATATTCAGACCATTATAGAACATTGAACTGTAAAAGTATTCTATATTGCTGAAATGTTCACCAGCTGGAATTTGAAGCAAAGGACGTGAAAAAAACCCAATGAAATGAACATCTTAGGGGGTTGAATTAGACAAGAGCCGTATTTGCTATCTGTGTAATCTACAAGGCTCGCGTTTAAACATCTACATTAAGTGCTGATTTCAAGACATTTTTAAAGTTTACAGACCAGGAGGTACGGAGACAAACACAAACATACCGGTCATTGTACAAATCAAAATCCCCAAAATAAATGAAAAACTTTGAAAACTGGCACATCAAGTTAAAACATAAACTGAGACCGAGTGCTCCGGAATGGTAAGCACCTACGGTACAGTCTAGCTGTAAAATTAAAATGAGAAAGAAAGAAACGTTGAACTTTGAGACGTCAAAAATCCAAGATAATTTTGGATACAGAGACCATACTCATTAACAATACTAGCTACTGGCAAAGAAGGTTTTACAACTATTCCCGAGTTGACGATTGATTTGTAAACAGTTTGCCCCATTGTATAATATAATTAATGATGCCATAGTTTTGAAGTTTTATACATACATACATACATACATACATACATATATATATATATATATATATATATATGTTCATAGTATTACACACATATGTAAGATTTTCAAGGTTTGGTAAAATAAATTGTGGTGTTTTTTTACTTATTATATCCTGATGTAATCAAGCACCGTTGTTTGTAAACAACATGTTTTGGTATTTCAGAAAACATAATCTACAACTTTTAGCAATGCTTAAAACGAAGGTTTCTATATAATAAGTGATGGACCATAACCACAGCTAATATTGTAAACCATCTCCTATTCGTTTGCGTTATTTTGTGAATACTCAACCATGTGGACGAGAACATGGCATTCCAAGTGAAAATGGCAACGTCCTGTGCACAGTTAATTTCTTAAGTTAGAAAGCCGTGTGTTTGACGGTTCCTTCGTCAGCAACTCTGTGACGGTTTAGTTGATATCATGTTCGACGGGTTCAACTCACCGGCCTTTGAGGCGAAGTGGTCTGAAGCGTCGGCTAATGGATTACATGTCCTGTCACCTCATTTGTTCGAATCTCACTAGGCAGATCATATGTGTCACTATGTCAGTTCACTAGCTGGGGAGGGGATACACATGGACACGGCGTACCGTCTTAATGCAGGCGGAAAAAATGGCTGGTACGCGTAATGTTGAATTTTCTGAATGAAATATTAAAAAAATTATACATTTTTGAATATTTTATTCAGAAAATTCCAAAATTTATAATATGACAGTAACACACCATAACTCCACTCCACTCCAGACAAAAAAATAAACTTAACCACACGTGACAGTTACATGAAAAAAAGTCATGACAAAGTGTTCCAAAACAGACCAGATGTAGATGAAACAGAATCATATACACATGCACATATGTAAACAATGATACACATCGGTTAACCTAACAACGGTATCAAAACATGTTATTAAAGTGATATCAGATCATATCATAGAATCAGATAATGACACCAATAGTATACACACATAACATTTTTTGTTTTGTTTTGCAATAATGGACAAACGATTTTGATACGAAGATATAAGTAAACCCGCATTGGCATTAATGTAAGCATATAAAGTGATCCAGATGAAGGTCTTTCGGTTTTTTTTTTTTTGTTTTTTTTTTAATGTTTGTCAAGGACTTTTGTTTCATTTATGTTTGGATTATATTTTGTCTTGATTCTTCATCGAGTATAATATATAGTGTTATGGCACGTTGTCACTTGTTGTGATCTGTTAGTTCATATGAAAATCCAGCTTGTTTTTGGTTAATTGAAAAAGTACTAGTAGCATAACTGTTTTGTCGAATGCAGATTCCAATATTAAAACAAACTTGTCTTCATTTTGTTAACAGTTGAAAGAAAAGGATAAAATTGCACCTGATTTTTTTTAAATTTTGACCAGTAAGATTTGTTAATCTCTTGCTTTACAGTAAAAATTCAAATAAACATTTTATGTGATGTATTTAGATCTTTGGGCACTCTGTCTGTGATCATATGCTGGTGTTTAGCAATATATATTTTTCGATTCCTAAAAAATTAAAACAAGACTTTGTTACTAAAACTTTGTATGATTTTGCTACACACGTATTTGTACAGCTCTTAAATGGTGCATATAGTTAGCTTATATTGACACCAATTCCAATAACACGATATTGTCCTCATATACATGAATAAAAGATGTCGCAAAGACAAAATCTCAAAGCATATCATTTCTTAATAGTAACATCAAGCTTATATAGTACCAAAGCATGTATTAACCAATAAAAAGTAAAGCTTGGTCTGTATCCAAATAACTTCTTTATTGCAAAAATTCGTGAGTAATACCCATCTGAGTGTAACATTGAACGCACATAGTTATTATCTACAAGATGGCGTAGTGATAAAGGGGTAATGAGTACAATATAACAGATGCGTATGTATTTCTAAGAAAAAAATATCAATAATGACTTATAAGGTCTACTTTTTGTATTTGGCATAACGAGAACTAGGTCAGATATTTCGACGAATGAATGGAAATAGTGCTAGTATTTACGCTGTCTTGGTTTCAGAAATTGGTTTGGTATTTTGACTTGAGAGTTTATTGATGTTACTTCAGAAATGATGCGTGTATTATTGCAATATCATCATGGACGGTCACACTCTTCCTTTACTTTCTCACAAGATTTTTGTTTGATCTTATTCTTGGAATGCATTGTCAAGTTGTTTTTAATTAACATGGAAACTTGGGTAATTAAGATGAAACTACTACTCCATTGTCGATAAACATGATATTGTTTCTGTAGTATTTTGTGGTTCTCTCATGATAAAAAACAAACAAACCAGCCCGTCCATGACAAAATTCACCAAGCAAGGTAAAAACGTTGAAAACTGGCAAGTTAAACACGTAAACTTCCATTAGTAAAGTGAGGCCTGGTGCTCCGGGAGCTTATGCATCCTGATTAGCTAGCTACACATTTTCCGTGTGAATGAAAGGAAGATGGATATCTACGACGCTATATATCCAAGAACCCCTTCGATAAAGACACAGAATACAAATAAACAATATTGTGGTGACGACCATAAAACTTTTATAGAGCCATGATAAGCCTAGGCTTGCAAAATACCCGAGTTAACTATTTATTTGTAACCACTTTACTTCGTTGTGTAGAGAAATAAATAGCGATGTTAGATTTACTCGCTTTAAGCGGCCCTATAATATTTTGTTTTAAATAAAAATAAAGTAGCATTATTTATTTTGCTTTACTTTTAATTTGAGTTTGTATTAGTTATGATGTTGACGATTAGTTATGATGTTGACGTCATTCAAACAGTTTTCTTTGTTGTTTTGAAAGAAAATGACGAAAAATATGCCATATTGATACAAATAAACGTCTAATTCACGATTACATAAACAACTTAACTACAACTTGTATTTATTTTAATGCAGGTCGTTGGCCCCGATTTCTGTGCGCGTTTTGGAGCTGAGAGTGGGATAAAAACCTGATGACCCGGTGTTCAAGCAAAACGCGTTCAAGCAGGTGAACCCGAAACTATATCACATAAGCATGTAATAATAGATTTTTGTAAGTCCCAGAGCACACAATACAACTTAATTACAAAATATCTTGAAGAAACATATGTCCACTAGCTTAAATTGTATTTTTATTTTGAATTGGTCGTCGTTTTTATGATCCTGCGAGGGAGACATTACTGCATATTGAGCCGCATTCTCGGATTTGCGTGACGTGAAAAAATACCCATGTGTATAATATTACAGAGATCAACACGTGCTTACCGTCTTACCGATTCACGCACGAAGAGCAACGCGCAATCAACACCTCAACAGTTTTATTTACATCTATAATACTTTGTGTATGATGTAGCAAACGTGTTCGAAAAAACTCGATAATAAATTTGGAGGATTTAAATATTTGATGACAATTCAGATGCTTTAGTCGTATTCTAGCTGAAATCTAATAATTATGACTTGTATTAATCACCAAACCTCAAATTCGATCTTTGCTTTTCAGAATCAAACACGCGAGCTTTATGAAATATCAAGGTGTAATGGTATGAGAACATAGAAAAGAAAATTTAATATGCTATCATCATCTAATTTGTAAGTAAATTGTTACAAGCGATTATTAGCTTATGGATTCATAGCTGCACTAAGTCATAACGCACCAGCATGTCATGTACAGCACAGACCTGTCGAAAGTTTAACACCCAGCTTACTAACGAATAAGGGCTAAATTGGAAGCTTATTTCGTTCCCACTTTTTAACCACTGTGGTAACTCAGTTGGTGGGGTGAGCGCTTCATAAGTGGGAGGTCGTGGGTTTGAACCTATGCCGGGTCTGACCCAAGACTTAAAAAGTGGGTAGTGGTCGTTCTTTCGTCAAACACTCGGCATTACGAAATGAAGGTTACGGTTCTTTCGGATGGGAACTTAAAATAAACGAGGTCCCGTGTCACGGTAAGCTTGGCACGATAAATAATTCTGCTGTATAATGCCATCCGCGCGACACACAAGGGAAATTCTGCACATTCGCTTATAGCTGGCGACGTCTCGATATAAGTGAAATATTCTTGATCTGGACGTTAAACACCATTACTCAACTCAACTCGTTCCCTCTTTAGCTATATCTCGACAATGTTTCAGCTGCTACCTACATAACGGCAGCTTTTCACCAATAGCTATCCTTACCTTGGCCACTCACTAGCCGAGATTCGACTCCTTGTCAATGTTTAACTTTCGTCAGGTCTGTACTGTACATATCATCAATCAAAAGTCGTGTTAATCTGACGCATACATAGGAAACCGTGCCACAATATGAGGGTGTCTGTAAGTGAATGGGAGGTTGAACAAGAAGGGTCTTACATGCAAGAATCACATCATCTTAACGAAAATCGATTAAAGGTGCTTTAAGAATTAATATTTACAATTCTGTGCACGTGTATGGGTATATATAATTGTGTATTCTTTGTTTCCACGATTCCAATATGAGCTAGTTATCTTTAAGAAGATGCTAATATTAACTGGGTAATTATCGATAACATAACATAATGTGTTTCTAGGATATTTGATCTGTAATTAATAGAATACCTCAACAGTAAATGGAATATAGACCTATATAGTTGTGGCTGAATAGCGTATGTAACCATGGCCAAACCCACACATATCGCATTACAGCAATGAAACACAGGCAGTTGTGGTTGAAATACGTACATAACAATAGTCAGAGCAACCAAAAATATATAGGTATAGTTATATGTAATATGGTTATAGGTAAAAAACGTGCGTAACAACGACCATAGACACCAATAACACACTGCAGCAATAGAATTCAGATGGTTGTGACTGAAAAAACGTACGTTACAATGACCAAAGCCGCTTCTAATACACTACATCAATACTAGTGGCTTCTATTGAAACCCCATATCCAAAAGTTTTTTTGTAAGACATTTTCCACCTCAGAAGTACTTAAGCTATAGAAAGTTGAAATGCTTGATTAAAAGTTCTTGGTATTCAATGTGAAATAATAAAATGCAAAAGTAGCACATGTCAGTATGCATGTTAAAATCATCAGTTGAATTCCGTTAAATGGTACATTCTTGATAATAAAAAAAAGCAACGCTTCACCAGAATGAAGTCTTATATTGAAAAACATCCCACTTTAAATTAATAGATAATTTGCAACTATTTTGAATTATTTAAATATTTTATCATCTGGATCAATAATTCAAATTGCAAATGTTGGTTTTTGTTTTTGATTCCTTCATGTAACAATCGTCGTGAAATATATATTCAATAAATTGTAATCGCCGTAATAGAAATATGAATATTCGTTTCATTTAATTATTTTTGATTCTGTAATATATCAGTCTTGAAATCTACAACTTATATTTGTTCGTTTCATCGCAATAGTTTTCGATATAGAAACCTTGAAATCTACAAATTATGATTCTGTAATTATAATAAGTCTTTGGAATGTACTTGTAAACTATGTATGTACGTTTAATAAATTCTATAATATAACAATCTTGAATGTATGTTAATTTCATTTTAATCATATTTGCTAATTAAATAGAGCAGATTTAAAATCTACAACTGTACATGTTCGTTTAATTTGAAATATTTTTGATTCTGTAATATGGAAACCTTGAAATCTACAAGTTATGTATGTTCGTTTCATTTAATTATTTTCATTCTGTAATAATGCAGCCTTGAAATCTACAAGTTATTTATGTTTGTTTCATTAATTCACTTGAATGTATATTCGTTTCATTTTAATAAATTTTGATTCTGTAATTTTGTAACAATGTATGTTCGTTTCATTTTATTCATTTTTGATTCCGTAATATAGAAAGTCTTGATACGTGCGAGATGTAACACATAAATGCAGTCATTGCAATTTATAGCACCCAAGAGTACGTGAATAATTATCATAAATCATGATCCGGATAGATAAAAAAATCCAGGTATTTGATCATTTGGGTTACTTCTGTCATAAGATAAGAAGAAACCACACAAAATTAAATACTACATGAAAGCTTAAGCCACGACAACAACCATCTGTCTATAAATATTACGTCGCCGGGTAAATTAAAAAATGGTCAATGACTTTTGATTTCCCCTGTAGTTCCTTGTGTCATGTAATGCTATTAAATGCTTTTAATACTTTTACATCACGGATTTTTAATGCCATTGCTGCTATTGAATGTTTTCTATACACATGCCTACGAATTTATATGCCAATGCTGCTATTGGATCTTTTCAATTACATGCCCATGACTTGTAATGCCGGTGCTATTGATAGTTTCTAGTTAACAAGCTCACAACTTATTGTAATGCCAAGTGCTTCAGCACAGCTTGTTATGCCAAGTGCTGCCATTAAATGTTTAATACAAATGCCCGCAGGTTATTATGCGAAATGATGCTGTTGAATGCCTTCAATACACATGCTCATGCTGCTGTTAAACATTTTCAATAAAACAAGTTCACGAATTTATACCGGGGTATGCCATGTGCTGCTATTGGATATTTTTAACACTTGCTCAGTGCTTGTAATGCTTATCATTGCTATTGGAAATTAGCAAGACACGTGTCCACATACAGCTTGTATTGCCAATTACTGTTATCGAATGTTTTCAATAGACGTGCTCACAGCTTGTAATGCCAAGTGCTAATATTGAATGTTTTCAATACACATGCTCATAGTTATCAATGCCAAGTGCTGCTATTGAATGTTTTCAATAGACGTGCTCACAGCTTGTATAACCAAGTTCTGCTATCGAATGTTTTCAATAGACATATTCACAGCTTGTATTGCCAAGTGCTGCTATCGAATGTTTTCAATAGACATATTCACAGCTTGTATTGCCAAGTGCTGCTATTGAATGTTTTCAATAAACATGCTCACATTGCGTTAATGCCAAGTGCTGTTTTCAATACACATCTTCAGCACTTGTAATGCCAATTCCCGCTATTGAATGTATACAATGCACATGCTCATGACTTGTGGTGCCAAGTGATGATATAGAGTTTTATCAATACAAATGTTCAGTTATTTTATGTGATGGAGTCACCACGTGAAATAATCGCGGGTACCTTGGTTTTATCATTTAGGCGAAATAATGGCACGAGATGAAATCGAATATTTATAAACCGTTTGAGTGTAATTCACAAAAATATTAATTATCATGTGCAAAAACTGCAAGTTGTAATGTTTTATCAAATTTTTGCAACTGATTAACACATATTATACAGTTACCATAGCAATGATAAACAATAGCGACAAAATCAAAAATAAATCACAAAATGAAAACTGTATCTAAGGATGTGTGACAATCGGAAAATGCCAATAATTAACACAAAAATCGCACACGTCATATCGGGACGAAAACCAGTGCAGAGAACAATTTTAACTACTGCAAATGCTCTAAATCTCAACAGAATTAAAAACGGGGTCTATTTAATTAGAAATCAACGGTGAACCAAACAACACTAAAGGAACAAGAAAAAATTCCTTATCAGGCATTATAGTTCGGACTTTTTCTCAGCCTTGGAGTCATGTTACTTTCCTTAATATTTTGTGCATATATATAAATGCTAAATCTGCATATATAAGTAGTTATTCCTGAGGAAAAGACTTTTAAAAATCCCACTCTCCGTTTCAAGCACATTGCCTAGAGCGCACTGCAAAGGTAAAACATTCTGTCACTTCACCTATAAAAGCTGGCGACTTCTCGATATAAGTGTGAAAGACCTCCCAATATTGTACTGTACTTAACCAGTTCCTTTGGTAGAATGTGATTGAATGTAACAAAATAGGAAAACTTTTGTTGCTCAAGACCGATTATTGTTCCGCTCTTTACAAAATGAGATTCGTTCGGTATTTCTTGAGACATTCAAATTTCGAACATATTTCTTTTAATTGGTATACGGACCGGTATCATTTTATTACTTAGAAAACAATGGGTTTTTGTAACATCAATGTAGCATATACAAATTGAGATTCGTCGGATACTTTTTGAGATATTCAAATTTCAAACATATTTCTTATAATTGGCATCATTGTTTTACCTTAGTAAGCAATGTTTACGTTCCATCAACAAAACATCAGTGCATATATGCTTAAACTTTCAATCTCGCCATTCAACATAAATCATATTTTCGGACGGTTATTTTTGTCCTGTCGTTTCCGTCATTTACATCAATCTGGCGGTATTTTTCTTGACAGAAAAAGAGGCAATGCACTAAGTCAAAAACAAAATAGGACTAAGGAATTGTAATTAATATTTTCGGTATATTTGTTTCTTTCTAACTATTTTGCTGTGGTGTGTTTCTGAAAGAATTGCTATTGCCAAAAATTGTTTATTTCAATAATAGTACGATCCCCTGTTATGTCATAATATCAAAAGTCTTCAGTTTTTTCTTGTTTCTGTTTTTCTTATTCCATTATTTAGTTGTGTGTTTTTGGTATGTGGCCTGCATATGTTGATATTTTATGTTTTTCTTTCTTTTTTTATTTTTTAAATTTGTTTTGTCTTGATTCTTTCTTTGTTTTGCTATCATTAAACTAAAAATTTGGTTAAAAAGAAATTACTATAAAATTTATAAAAATAATCGGTATTTTAATTAAATGTTTGCGAAATATTAAGTAACGAAATATGATGCATGGAAAATCGATTATCTAATTTCGTGCTATTTGAATCAATATTGTAAAATCACAAATGTCCACGTGAAGAGTATATTTCACTGTTTTTATGGGTTAGTAAAAATTACAAAAAATTAATTTCAACTTAAATATTTTATTTACCTAATCAGAAATACACTGTCTGAAGCTGAAAGCAAAAATCCAAGAAATGATTCTCCCTATGATTATCTTTTTAAATACATGTACAAAAACACGAAATATCAGCCCCATGAATATTAATGATTCTACTACAGTAATACCCAGCAAAAATGGCAGTGTATAAAATTAAAATACAACAAAAATTTTCTCCTTGTTTTTTCTTTTAATTTCCAAAACACGGAATTTCAACCCCGTGAAAATTAGTGATTCTTAAGTTATACGTAGCAAATAAAGTAGTTTTTGAAATTAAAAGACGCGAATATTTTTCATAAACGGAGAAGTTTCTTTATAAAAATTAAAAGTACCAAATTCCACGAAATTTGCCCCCACTGATTTTTAAAAATTACAAATATTATAAAAAAAAAAACCCACGAAATTTAAGCACCACGAATATTGATTGTTTTAGAGTAATGCGCAGCAAAAAAAGCATTGTATGAAACTGAAATACATACGAATGTTTTCAATAATCGGTGAAGTCTCTCTGTAAATAATAGAAGTCTGGATTTAGATTTTTTTTATCTTTGAAAAATAATTTCATTACTAGTAATGACTAAACTACATAAATCAACATGTGTATTTTCTTAATTCCGCAAAATAACAATTCTTTAGCTTAATGATTTACTACAATAGCCACAACATCCTTACAAATCAAAAGAATTGAGAACCTCAATTCGTTTCTAACACAGTATCAGATTAAAGCACATGAGACGTTAGCTAGCTTATAGAATGAGCAAAAATATTAAGCTTTTAGTTCTGGTAATAAAATGCTCTGATTTATTGTGTAAACGTAAAGACTTATTCTATCCGACTTTTCTGGAGAGCTTTGTTGATTTTGATGTATGTATCTATCAATGCAAGAAGAGCTCGTTACCTGAGGCAAGTAAATGTCCTTTTCTAATTTAAGACACAACATTTTGTGACAATGTTGTTTTTGAAATGTCGTTTCAAATCGAATTACAATATTTTCCGTTTTCTATTAGTTGATGTCGAAAGAAAACACTATTATACAAAACGGATCGTGTCAATTTTCCCAACATGTAATACTGTTGATTACAATCTTTCTATCGGAAATAAAATGATACTTATGCTCATTTTGGTCGCTAAGGGTTAGTGTATAATTACTAATTTCTAAGTCGAAATGTATGATCTGTCAGAAAAAAGACAAAGTTCACCAAGGAAACTGTGCTTTTAAAGCATGTGCATGTCGGTCGAGGTTTGGTTGTTGAAGAACAAATTTCTAAAGTCGAAATATATGATCTGTCAAAAAAAGAGAAAGTTCACCAAGGCAACTATGTGCTTTTAACGCATGTGCATGTGGGTCTTGTTTGGGTTGTTGAGGAACGAATTTCTAAAGTCGAAAAAAGAGAAAGTTTACCAAGAAAACTATGTGATTTTAACGCATGTGCATGTCGGTCTAGTTTGAGCTCATTAAGGAACAAATGTCTAAAGTCGAAATATGATCTTTCAGAAAAAGGGAAAGTTCACGAAGTAAAATGTGTGCTTATGTGCTGTAAACGCATGTGCATATCATCTACTAAAGCTCGCTGTGGTCCGGTTATAGTTTTTTGTAATTACGAATTTCTTAAGTCGAAGCAAATATCTGCTTAGCCTATTTTTAGTGGTTAAGGAATAGTGTATAATACGAATTTCTTAAGTCAAAATATATGATCTTTCAGAAAAAAGAAAGTTAACCAAGGAAAATGTGCGCGCTGTTAACGCATGTGCATGTCGGTTTGCTTAGGAGAGTATGGTTGTTAGGGATTAGGGTATAATTACGAATTTTAAAATCGAAAATGAGATACAGCCTTTTTGATTTTTGCCTTAAAAAAATAGAGATTACCAAGGACAATATGTGCTGTTAACGCATGTGTATGTTGCCCTGCTTAGGCTAGTTTTGGTTAAGAGTATAATTGTGAATTTCTAAAGTGGAAATATATGATATAAATTTTTATTTTGTCATTTACATTTATCACTTTTTGAATGTATTTTATGTAAAAATCCAAAAAGTGATGTATGACAATTCTTTCAGAAAAAAAAAGTTTACGAATGAAAATATGTGCTGTTAACACACATGTATGTCGCTATGTTTTAATTTGTCCAGTTTTGGTCGTTGTATATTGTGTGTAGTTATCAATGAACCTGCTTTTTGTTATTTCAATTCCGAATTACTAAAGTCATAATGTTTATGACAGAGCTTTTTGTTTTTTCCTTAAAAATGAAGTGCTCGAAGTAAAATATGTGCTTTTATTGCATTAATGCCGCTAAGTATAAGCGGACTCAATAAACCCAGCTGTTGCATGAAATGATATACTTTTATCATGAAATGAAACGACAGAGATTGAAAGCAAACGTAACATGAAAATCAGATCGTTGTTAATGTATAAAGTAAAAGGTAAAGTAACAGAAACCAAGACCACACAACAACAAAACACATGAAAGTCAAAATAAGAGACAAATGAGCAAATGTGCAAACATGTAATAAGATCACAGATATTAGGAATGATGACAAAACAATCTTTAATATCGCGTAAAAGTATGTAAAAAAGATTTTGTCGTATCAATAATTTTGCAACTAATGGTCAAAACTAAAAAACAGTGTCATGTGCTACTTTTGATTTTTTATAAAATAATAGTTTCAATAATGCATTCAAAAGTAGCACATGACAAAATAATGCATTCAAAATAGCACATGGCAATTGGAGTAATTTTAAGAAAATAAAGAATATCATATTGTTTAAACAGGAAACAGAAGCAATTCATTTGCAAGATTATCTTATGGAATATTGGCGTCAAAGATAGGAAATTAGCAATGAATTTGAAAAGTGCAAAAACTTTGCGATGAAGCGACCGACAAACATTTTGCAATATGAAGTACAACTTGCCCTCAAATTGTAAACGGCATGTTAACGCACACACATGGTCTCAATGTTGTTTTCAAGTGATTTCATTTTCATATGATTCTGTTTTATCTAATTATTTTGCTTGAAATATATTATTATTATTATTATTATTATAGCTAAGTCGTGCGCTACTTTTGAATTTTTATAAACTAATACATTAAAAGCACATGACAATTTGTAACATACAATTTTTTGAGTGTATTGAACGATAAAATTAAAATGATATATGACAGATGTATGTTGGCATTAAATAATTTAATGATTTTGCTAAAATCCGTGTTGGTTTTATTACCAGAATTTAAGGTATAATTCGACTTTTTCTTGAGTCATTTATCTTATTAAAATACTGTTTTAACACTAAACGTTTTATATTAAATAGATAATGTTCAACTTTTACTGTTTTGCTTCAAGGAAAGAAATACCCTTTCATGTTTTCCCCATTCATAATTTTTGTATTGTATCTTGTAGGACATATCTGGTTAAAACCAACTGTACAGCTTGAAAAAAATACTTATTAGAAACTTGTTATAGACAGAAAAGACAAAGGGTGCATTTTGGTGTAATTTATTTATATGCTATTATACTGGCATATTATACAGTTTTGAGTTTTCTGAATGAAATATTAAAAAAAATTATACTAATAATATGACAATGCTATTGTAAATATATTATCACTTGCTTTGGTTGTTGACTTGACAAATAAATAAATAAATAAATAAATAAATAAATAAATAAATAATAAATAAAAACGTGTATAAGATAATGAAATTTCGACGTATCATTTAACCATTTTCACTTTTCCCCATTTCCCTTATCATCGTGTTCGTATTTTCAGCAACTCTGCTTGTTTAAGTAAACGTTTCTAACACGTAAACAATATCGTAAAAAGAAGCTATCCGAGAGCTATTGATTTTTTTTATAGAAAGCAAGTTTTCAGGGTTTGTCGTTCTTTAGCTTAACAATAAATTTTGTGGCCAGAAAATGCATTTTATTAGACAATAATACAGTCACATGTAAGAGATAAAACCATTTCAATATTTGTCAAGTCATGTCTTGAAGTCTGGCAAACATATGCGTTTTATATTTTTGTTTAAAACAGTATTTTTAAATGAAAAGTATTTTATTTTCTTTGCTAATACAGACTTTCGAATTTTTAATTACAGATATTGAATAAAAATTTTAAACTCTAAATTTTAATTTTAAAAAGTGAAATACATTTTTTAAATCTTAATTTTATAATTCTTCTTAATTCATGTTCAATCTATTCTATAAAACAAACACTTTTTAATCAACATGGGCCGGTATGTTGCGTTTGATTAAACTCAAATAATGTATATTGTTATTAGGTAAAAATCACTTTCAGTTTTGCTAAAAAAAAACCAACAAAAGTAAATATAAAATATTTTTAATTAATAGTTGTTATAAATAGTACAAGCACTTGATTTGGTGAATTAAGTAAAGAAGAATCCAACACATTATTCGTCTTTATCTCTCTCGCCATCAACAAAGACCTACGGCAAAGACGAGCGGGGCAGTAGCCTATAATCAACTAACACATTTTTTGTATTAAATGTCGTAAATGATCAATTTAATTCAATTCAATTTTCTTATCATAAGCTGTATGTATAGAGGTATGTAAACTTCAAGACTTTTTATATGTATGAGGGATAATGATATCAACAAACTTGAAACATTCAATATAGGAAAACACCGAAACGCTTACCTAATAAAATACTGTTTCGGGTTTTTTTTTTTTAAAAAAAATAAATAAATTAATAAAACATATCATTGTAGAAAATTCAAAATTATGTTTAATGGTCCACTATGAAAACGAATTACAAAAATAAATGTTCATTTGCCATTTGCTGATTATTTCACTTTTCATATTTTTCTCTATCTAAAATTATTCTAAACTCCTAAATTCCTTTTACCATTTCAACATTTTATCGGGTACTATTCAATATAAATTTTCATCAATAAAAAATTAAATAAATGCGATACCTTTTTTCAAATTTTAATACAGCAATGGCAAAATGACGCAACTTAAAATAAAATTATGAAAACAATTTTTAAAACGTTCTCAAACTTTCATACCACATCTTTACATTGATGTTGATGTTATGCACGTACGTCCATAAGTCTACAGCATGTTAGCGCGTGTGGGTGGGTGGTTGTCGCAAATACCCACCATAGATTTCATGGCAAATGGCCGCAATGGAGCAGCGTTCGCGGATTATTCGTGTTTTATCGTAAACATTTTATTTATTACATGCATATGTGAAGTGTCTTCACAAAAACACATGCAAATTACAAAGAAACGTTGTAATTGTGCGCCATTATGGTTTTAATTTTTACTGTAAAAATAAAATAATAAATGTAAAATGTCTGTATAAAATCTTATATGCAAATTGAGAACATTATTCGTTTTAGTTAAATTAAGCATAAATATTATAAATGAAACTGACCTGATACTAAAATCTCTCGCTGCGATATTGTAATTTTACATTTTTTTAAAAACTTGTTAAAGCTCCTATTTGTGACATGCATTAATTTTATAAATAGGTTTCAACAATTTCCATATAAAATTCTTATTTTGATTTATCAGCAGAACAATAAAATTAGGCATCCCGAATTGAAATAACAATATGTGCACAGCCATGATTAATGGTTTCGGTAACACGTTTGATTCAAATGCGTGTAACGGATTGCGTTCATTGCTTCACATATATAATGTATAATGGCAATATTCTTTTTATATACCAAAACCAAAAAAGCAGCCATATGGTATAAAACAATAACAAAGAATATATATATAAAACGCAAACAGAATGTGTAACAACAAATGTTTGACAGCATAAAACTTCCAAGAATAAAAGAAATATATTGTATGTTAACGCACAAGGAGGAGTCCAACGTCGGGTCAAGTCATTTCTCCACAAACTTAAGTAATATGTTACTTATGTTATATGTCGAATCAAGCCCTTAATAGCTGACACATATTCGCAACAAAAACAGACTTAAATCAATGGCCAGTTTGTCGCTTAAACCATAATCTATCCGGACAAAACGAGATGTCTTCATGTCAAATTACGACATACATGGTTAGCACGTGAGAAATGTGAAACGACTCACGTGTACAGCTAGTTTAAGAATTAATCTTTACTATCAAAAACTATAAACCAAATGTAATTAAGCGCCTTACCTTAAGTCGATGACTATGAATCACCCCGATTTTATATTCCGTTGATTAAGAAGTCTTCGACTGGAAGCCAGCCCATGTGTCAACAACAGGCAAAGCCGAAGAGAGAAAACAGTACCTGTCAAGAGTCTTCTAATATTTTATGGGCCCGTGTTTTTCTATCAAGTTACTTGACAGTGATGCGAATGGTATTCTTATTGTAGAACGTCAAAATCTCTCTGCTAACGATAATTCAAGGGTGGGTGGAAGATGTGTCACTAATCTTCATTATAATTGTAAATATATACTCAACCAAGAAACTAGATTGAATTAAACATCGGTTGCTATAGCAACACAATCAATTGTTGCAAGAAAAAAAGTTCCAAAAACAATTGTGATTGGAAGAACTGGAATTGCTTATGACCTTTGAACTGAATTGTGGCAAGTCATTGGGACAAATCCATTTTAACATTGGGCAAAATATTGTATAAGTCTTGTTTGTAGCGCGTTACGCGGGCTATAAAATCGTGAATATACAGGCTTTTATCCTTTTGATTAATCATTTCTGTTAAGATTGTTACAAGGCTCTCCCTCAGATATTTTCGCATGTTTATGCACATGATAAATGATTACCATGCAGGTTCAAGAACGTCTAAAATCTTTTTTTTATTTTCCCTTTTTTTGAAACGTTTTATTTTAAAGTTGATATGGTAATAGATAAAATATATATAGTTTTTTGGTATATATTTGATAGCCATGAAGGTAATGGATATTTACAAAAACTAACTTTTTTAAATGAATCTATTAAAATTTACAGAAAAAAAGAAAACCACAAAATATTTATTTTGGTATCATATTTTATTCTCAGTGATTTTATGACGGACCATAGATCAAGCCTTAATTGGTTTCATCTTCTTGTTTTAATTTTAAAAGTACTTTAGAACTTAACCAAGATGACCGGCTGTACCGTAAAGTACATATCGTGAAAAGTACAAATTTCCACAATAAAACTCTTTCTACTTGACTTCTTGGCTGGTCCTATTTTTTATTTACAGTCCAACCTGCCTTAAAGGCCACCTGCTTATAAAGGCCAGTAGAGTTGTATCCCAATTGTTCTTTATTCATATTATTTGAACCTGTATACATAAGCCACCTGCCCATAAAGACCACTTTTACTGGTTCCCTTGGGTGACCTGTATAGACTGGTTTGACTGTATTTCATAAAAATTAAAAAATTATCAGGATTTAAAAATTTGAAGAAAAAAAATTTCAATCGCACTTCTATATCAAGTAGAACATTTTGCTGCTTGTAGGAAAACAATTTCTTTAACATGTATTTTTATTTGCATTATTTTATGTTTACGTTTCTCTTAAGTCATTTTTGCCTGGATGTCATTGTTTATGTGTCTTGTAAAATATGTTGTTGTTTGGTATTCTTGGTTGTTTCGGTTGTTATCAAGTACATGTTTCTGAGCTACTCATTTAATTTTGTTCTTTCGTATTCTCGAATGTTTTCGTTGTAGCCAAGTATTTGTTATTGTTTTGAATTTTCGTTGTTGTTAAATACATGTGTGTAATAAAACAATTATGTATTCTTGAGGAACACATTTGGTTTTGTTGTTTTTGTTGTTTCGTTTACTCGGTTGTTTTTGGTTGTTGTTAAGTTCTTGTTTTCTGAGCTACACACTCGTTTTGTTGTTTCATATTGTTGGCTGTTTTCGGATGTTGTCAAGTGTTTATAGTTGTTTTTAATTTTCTGTGTGTTGTCAAGTACATGTTTCTGAGTTATACACATTTCATTTTGTTCTTACGTATTTTCAGTTGTTGTCAAGCACATGTTTCTGAGCTTCACATTTAATTTTGTTGTCATATTTTTCGGTTGTTTTTGGTTGTTGTCAAGTACATTTTTCTCAACCTTTTCATTGAATTCAATAGTTGCTTTAATTTATGGATTTCGGTTGTTGAGTGGTTTAAAGCACGCTCTTATGAATGAGTGCTTCTTATCGCTAAAATTACAATCCCATTTTGGCAGGTCCTAATTTCAGAAAGTTTGCAAGGTCGCTTTCCGAATGTCAGTGGTTTCCCCTGTCACTCTGGTTTTCTCAACCATCCTTGAACTGATCGCCTGAAAACAAGTAAATGAATTTTTATCGAAACGAAAAGCTTCATTGCTTAATATTTTAATGGGGGGTTGTCGCCGTACCAAGCGATCAACACCCCTTAACATTGTGTAAAACGTGTTTTTGTCGCGAATTCCCGCATTTCCGCAGGAAAAAGTTAACTGATATGATTCTACATCAAATGAAAATAACTGTTCCACACAAACTTTAGGGAGTATCATGTGGTGCAGAGACGAACTTCTTTTATAAAAATACGTTATTCTCCCTTATAAAGGCATTCGGGTCATTACCGCACTAAAGTAATTTCCCAGAAATAGTAATTTCCGTTCTGATGTCATCGCGACCCAGAAATCTACCTATAATATCATAATGAGACCAAGGCTGCCAGGTGTTACAAGGTGAGATAAGATAATGTATGATCAGATTAAACTTTTATCTTACCATTTTATTGGTTTTTAAAATCTGTATTGACGGAAGCAGTTTAAATTGTAACATATTGAGTTGAAAACTTATTGATATACATTACAGACATGTCTGAAGTTAAACACTTAGGTAATTAGGTACATTGGTACCGAATCGGCAGCTCAAACTGGACCCTCGTTACAGACATCTTGATAATTTTTGGGCAGCTGCTATATATTTGCGACAATTTCTCGGACACTCGGAAGCTGTCAGGCCTCGGCTCCTTATCTTTGCTCAGTGTTTCGACATGTATATATTGTGCATATTTTGACAAGTGAACTCCTTACAATTTCATATTTTTCTACATTTAAACCAATGACATTGATAGCGAATGGAAGCCTATAAATCAAACACACAAACATACCGATCCATGTCCCGACAAATCGCAACCACAAAGCGAAAACTGCCAAATTTAAGCTGAACATTTGAACTTTCACCAGGGAAGTTAGGCTAGGTGCTTCGGAAGGGTAAGTATCGCATGTTTAGCTAGCCACATCCAACACGTGTGTTATCAAACTTTTACGATTATATCGGATGGATTTCAAAGGGCATGGTGTTTCAGACAGCATACCCTACTTTAAAAAATCAGTAACTTCGCATGGAATTATTACACCATCATAATCTAAAAGCAATGTGTAGGAAGTTTTATTATAACATGCATAGTTTAAATACAGACCATTGAGTTTCAGAGTGGTTTCATGGTGTCTTTTGAAATTGGAACACGTTTTTTTAAACACCCTGTATCTACTAAATAATTGCGCGTCGTTTTCTTTCAGTGTTCTAAGACGTTTTGGTAATTCGAAGTTTGACAGACTAGGAAACGAATGTACTGTAATTTTACCTGGAAAAAAATGAGAAGAGAAAAATCCAATCTTTTCTAAACACCACCGTATGGTTAACAGGAAGTAGGATACAAAACACTAGTTGTACACAACCAGCAACCATGTGGATTATACAAACTGGTGGAAAAAAATACAAACAAAACTTTCGGTCAAAACCACATACTCTGACAATTTATCATGTCATCTCAGCACTAAACACAAACATACCTGCCCATTATCAAATCACAACTCAAAAAAGGAAAGTAAAAACTGTGAAAACTAAACACTTCAAGTTCCACTAGGAAAGTAAAAGTAAAGTTAGGTGCCCAAATAAACCTGGAGTTTGTAATTAGTTGGTTTACAATATTCATTATAGTTCTGGCCCAAATGGTTTTTTGGAACCTTTTGATGACATGCACGTCAAAAATGGGGTAATTTTGAAAATAGTTTGGTAATTGCGTTTTGTTTGTGTTTTGGATGTCAAAATTAAAAAAAAGCTTTCTAAACTACATTTCTCTGTGTAATTATTCCATTTTAAATCTTTTGAAGATTCTTCTACATTGCCCTTTTTTGTAAAAAAAAAAACTGTTTGAACAGCGTTTAAGTTTTTTGTACTTTATTTAAGCACCGACCTGTCGAAAGTTTAACACTAAACTTACATATTTAAGTGCCGCATTGACTGCTCATCTCGTCCCTTCTCCACAGCTCATCTCGTCCCTTCTCGACAGCTCATCCCGTCCCTTCTCGACCTTCTCGACAGCTCCTCTCGTCCCTTCTCGACAGCTCATCCCGTCCCTTCTTGACAGCTCATCCCGTCCCTTCTCGACCTTCTCGACAGCTCCTCTCGTCCCTTCTCGAAGCTCCTCTCGTCCCTTCTCGACAGCTCATCTCGTCCCTTCTCGACAGCTCATCTCGTCCCTTCTCGAGAGCTCATCTCGACCTTCTCGACAGCTCATCTCGTCCCTTCTCGAGAGCTCATCTCGTCCCTTCTCGACAGCTCATCTCGTCCCTTCTCGACAGCCCATCTCGTCCCTTCTCGACAGCTCATCTCGTCCCTTCTCGACAGCTCATCTCGTCCCTTCTCGACAGCCCATCTCGTCCCTTCTCGACAGCTCATCTCGTCCCTTCTCGACAGCTTTTCGACGGCTTGTTCTATCTATCTCTCTGAAGTTTTTTAGGTCACTAGCTGTCCATATTTCGATCATTAGACAGCCGATCTTCGATTCCTTTTCGTTAGCCTAATGTTAAACTTTCGACATGTACTGTATATGAAATATATTTAGTCTTTATTTTCTCTAAGATTTTAATACTGGTATTCCTAACACATTTTAATGACATGAACTTTATAGTTTCTATTTTTGTGTTGGGTAGATGTGAAAACTAGTTTAATCATTATTTGTTTCTTAGTTACCCTGCGCTATATTAACAGTTTTACATTTCGCGCCAGACTATTCTCTGCGATATGTCAACAATACAGACCTGTCGAAAGTTGAACACTAAGCTACAGTACAGACTTGTCGAAGGTTTAACACTAAGCTACAGTACAGACTTGTCGAAGGTTTAACATTAAGCTACAGTACAGACCTGTCGAAAGTTTAACACTAAGCTACAGTACAGACCTGTCGAAAGTTTAACATTAAGCTACAGTACAGACCTGTCGAAGGTTAAACATTAAGCTACAGTACAGACCTGTCGAAAGTTTAACACTAAGCTACAATACAGACCTGTCGAAGGTTTTAACATTAAGCTACAGTACAGACCTGTCGAAAGTTTAACACTAAGCTACAGTACAGACCTGTCGAACGTTAACACTAAGCTACAGTATAGACCTGTCGAAAGTTTAACACTAAGCTACAGTACAGACCTGTCGAAACTTTAACACTAAGCTACAGTACAGACCTGTCGAAACTTTAACACTAAGCTACAGTACAGACCTGTCGAACGTTAACACTAAGCTACAGTATAGACCTATTGAAACTTTAACACTAAGCTACAGTACAGACCTGTCGAAACTTTAACACTAAGCTACAGTACAGACTTGTCGAAGGTTTAACACTAAGCTACAGTATAGACCTGTCGAAACTTTAACACTAAGCTACAGTACAGACCTGTAGAAAGTTTAACACTAAGCTACAGTACAGACCTGTCGAACGTTAACACTAAGCTACAGTATAGACCTGTCGAAAGTTTAACACTAAGCTACAGTACAGACCTGTCGAAACTTTAACACTAAGCTACAGTACAGACCTGTCGAAACTTTAACACTAAGCTACAGTACAGACCTGTCGAACGTTAACACTAAGCTACAGTATAGACCTATTGAAACTTTAACACTAAGCTACAGTACAGACCTGTCGAAACTTTAACACTAAGCTACAGTACAGACTTGTCGAAGGTTTAACACTAAGCTACAGTATAGACCTGTCGAAACTTTAACACTAAGCTACAGTATAGACCTGTCGAAACTTTAACACTAAGCTACAGTATAGACCTGTCGAAACTTTAACACTAAGCTACAGTATAGACCTGTTGAAACTTTAACACTAAGCTACAGTACAGACCTGTCGAAACTTTAACACTAAGCTACAGTACAGACTTGTCGAAGGTTTAACACTAAGCTACAGTATAGACCTATTGAAACTTTAACACTAAGCTACAGTATAGACCTGTCGAAACTTTAACACTAAGCTACAGTACAGACCTGTCGAAAGTTTAACACTAAGCTACAATACAGACCTGTCGAAACTTTAACACTAAGCTAC
Source organism: Anadara kagoshimensis (assembly GCA_021292105.1). NCBI lineage: Eukaryota > Metazoa > Mollusca > Bivalvia > Arcoida > Arcidae > Anadara > Anadara kagoshimensis. The sequence continues at coordinate 48,176,463 of CM037858.1, forward strand.
AGTACAGACCTGTCGAAACTTTAACACTAAGCTACAGTACAGACCTGTCGAACGTTAACACTAAGCTACAGTACAGACCTGTCGAAAGTTTAACATTAAGCTACAGTACAGACCTGTCGAAAGTTTAACACTAAGCTACAGTACAGACCTGTCGAAACTTTAACACTAAGCTACAATACAGACCTGTCGAAAGTTTAACACTAAGCTACAGTACAGACCTGTCGAAACTTTAACACTAAGCTACAGTACAGAACTATCGAAACTATAACATTCATCATAAGCTTACTAGTGGGTTCGCCGCTGTACCACGTAATACCTTCTAACGTGTGTGTCTGCGAAACGCTTGTTTCCAATGGACATGGAATCGCACAATATGAAGTTTTCTCGTAAAAACGACGTTATTCCGGGAATTTGTGACGTTGCCGTTTTCCAAAGTGTTCCGAGGTATTGACCACGTGGTACAGCGGCGAACCCCAATGTTTCCAAATTGGCAGCTTAACTCGGTTCCTCATTACGTATATCTTGGAACTTGACAGATTTAAGCCAGCTAGTATCTATTTCTCGGTCACTAGCTATCTATATCTCAGCCACCGAGCCACTCAGCCACTGAGATTCCACTTCTTTGCATTAGGTCAGTGTTAAACGTTCGACATGTCTGTACTTTGCACTGTGGTGACGGTGACGTGTATTTACGTCAGACAACTGACTCTTACGTCCAATGATATTTTTTACCAAAGGAAGCACAGCAGACAATGGTCTTTTTGCTTTCCTACAACCTCCAAAATCCACATTAACTCTGGACGTATTTTGATGAAATGACATAATAATGTAAGGGAACATTCAAGGAATTTGTTTCACATCATTATGCTCATCACTAAACTACTATACTTTTCTTTACGGTGTTTTCAATTTCGCTATTTTCGCAGTCAACTTTTTTAATATTTAAAAATATCAAAAAAAATTCTGTAACAAGAAAACTAATATTTGCCTTCAAACCACAACAAAGTATTCTCTCAAACTGATGTCCAGAGTTCTAAAAGCCTCGAAAATTTGTACCCGCGAAATAGTACACTTATAGTATAATTTATGTCATATTTGATATGAGAAGATTACGCGGCAATTACAAAACTTTTTTTGGGGGGGGGGGGGGGGGGGGGGGGGGCAAGAATAAAAAATGGCATCACATGTCTTGAACATTGTCATCATCCAATGATAAAAAATAATATGAATACAATTTATGGTCAGAATAAATATAATATATAGCGATTTCATTGGTTGTAATATTTACTTGGTGCAACAAGTTTGTGTATGTAGGGAAAACATACAAATTCCACCAAAATGAAACTAATGCCTTGAAAAACAATTATGTAGCGACTGGATCACGTTTTAAGTACAGTTAAACCCTTAAATATACGCACGAAAAGTGAATATTTAATTATTTAAAACCCTTAAAAATCGAACATAATAAAATGAAATTCTAGAAATGCACACGTAAAGCCGATATCCATCAAGGGAATCGCACGTGTATTGCATTCATAAGCATTCGGTTGAATCTTTATTTTCAGATCACCTTAACAAACTAGAGCTGTCAGTCACAATGGTCCGTTTCTTCCGAAATGCGATTGACAAACTTTTCCAGCAATTGATTATACTTATAGATAAATGATGCCTATGGTTAATAACTTCACGTAAATAAAAATCTCATGCTTAAATCGGTCTGGTTCAGTACAGACCTGTCGAAAGTTTAACACTAAGCTTAACAATTAATGACGATCACCTCGGTCCCTCGTTACCTATATGTCGATAGCTTTTTGTCAGATGCTATCTATCTCTCGACAACTTGACGTTCGCAAGCTATCCATCTCCCAGCCACTTGGAAGCAGACCTGCGACAACTCCTAATTCGGGCAGTATTAAACTTTCGACAGCCCTGCACTGTACATGGTTATAATGAGCAGGACCATACAT